>CM040124.1:336617577-337288779 GCA_022559845.1 Amorphophallus konjac | reverse complement strand
TAAATGGAATCTTGGAGGGGGGTTTCATATTGACCAAAAATATTCTCATCCTCATCATCATAAGAATACCCGTAGCCTGCCATGTTGATGATCTTACCTGAACGGAGTTGCATGCTTAAGAAAGGGGAAAGCTTTTATGAAAGGGGTTATCACACCAAAAGCACTCAATCCAAGCAAACTTTAAGCAAATCAATCCAACCAAATTTATGCAATCAAGTTGAGATGAACGTAAAATCTTAGTGTTACGCTTGAGATTAGAGTGGATTAAATTGCAGAATAATTCCCTCTTTTGCAAAGTGAAACCTAGTTTATCCAAGTGTGATCTCCGGGTTAACTAGGTTCTTTCTCTCTCCTTACCAATGATAGGTTCTCTATACTCCGGGTACTTCAAGGGTACAACCAGCCCGACGTCCGTGAGGGAATCCACGGGTGCGGGGACTTACGGAGGTCTTGGAAAAGGGATTTCCGGTCCAAAGAGACGGAGTGCTCAATGGAGGGTTGTCCCGATTCCAAGAGAGGTGTGTGGAATCCTAGTGTAGAGAGAGGAGGTCTCTCAACCAAATGCCACAAGATGCAAAATAATATGATCAGATCACAGCAATATAGGCAAGCAATGTAATAATCAATCCAACAATCACAGACAGCAACAGGAAGTAGGTTTCTATAAAAACGCAGGAAAGAGACGACCTGGGGCAGGTCGCTATCAACCAAAGAGACGATAGAGTCACTGTCGTGAATCGCTGCGAAAGCCCACGAGCCAGCAGTGAGAAAACGAAACACGCCTCTGGGTGAGGCGCTATGATCGAAAAGGACGCCTCTGTGAGAGGGCGTCAAATCTGAAACCGCGCCTGGATGTGAGACGCTATGCAGTAAAAGGGCGCCCTGGGGCAGGGCGTGAATTCACAGGTAGTGTGATAAAAGCAGTAGACTAATAAAAGACGCCTTGGCAGAAGACGTGACATAGAAAGAAAACGCCCTGGATGAAGGCGTTAAGAGAAAAGGCGCCTCTGGTTGAGGCGTTAATTAAGAAAATATATCACACAATCACAAACTGGCTGATCCCGGGAGTGTGCAGTGTGCACGGTGGAGGGTGCCCGTGGGGCACAAAAGGAGAGGTACCGTGGGTACCGAGGGGAAAGGGCACACGTGGGTGCCGAAGGGGAAAGGGCACACGTGGGTGCCAATAGGAGATGGTAATCAAAAGGAAAACAGTGGAGGTCCCACCGTGATCGCCAATTTGTAGATCGTGATAAATCCACACATGAAGAAGTGATTTAAATATGAGAAAGCATAATAAAAATAAGGGGAGATGATATAATAATGAAGAAAAGAAGCACGTGGTGTTACTAAGGAGGGTGATCGCCAGAGGGGTTACCTCAAGAAGAAACAAAGAAGATCACGAATACCTGGTGGAAAAGAAAACTCGGGCTGGATTGTGAATTCCTCCTCCTCCTTCAATCGGCCGGCCGATAAAGGGGGTTTTCCTTTATTGATTACCTTGCAAAGAAGACAAAACAAACAAGCAAAAGAAGTGGATCAGCCAAGTGAATGTAGTATCAATCCCAAAGATGATATGATGATGAAATAAGAACAAAACATGCGCACCTTTCTTTTTGTTTTAAAACCCCTAAAGAGATAGGGAAGGAGGAGATATGATGAAGCTGACGTAAAAAGGGAAAAGAACACAGTGGACGTGATGATGATCGATGAAAACAAAACATAAACAAAATAAACAAAGACCCCTGCTGTCCCTGACGACAGTAAAGGGGGAACCAAAGTCGATGCTGTTGACAGGAAGAAGAGGAAGCAGAGCTCTTCTAAAAGATCGCACAGGAAGAAGATGAAGAGCCTCTGTAAACCAGGTAACCTCTGACCTCGGTAACTCTAATCTCGTCTGATCTCCTTTTTTCCTCCTCCCGTAACCTCGCGTGAGATCAATCAAGGAGTTCTTTTATAAGGTTTCAACCGAAGATAAGCTCAAATTTAGGAAGATAAGAACATGCAATGGTTTAAAGAAGGCAGGAGTCTAGTTCAATTCGAGCAAGGAGACCAAAGAAGGCGGGGAACTCTCCAGGAAAGACGAGTTTAAGTAGGACACGAAAAGGGGAGACGCGACCGTCAGAAGGGCGTCAAATCCCAAATTGACGACCTATATCAAGACGTTACTCAAAAACACGACCATGATCAAGGACGTCACTTCTTGGATTAAATTTTGGCGATAAAACTTACTTTATTTGAAAATTATGATAAAACGCCTGAGATGAAGGCGTTACTTGAAAACACGCCCTGAGGAAGGACGTTAATCAATAATTGGAATTTATTTTGAAATCGGATAATACCAGGAATTGACGTCTTGACATTTGGTCGTCCTTTCTTAAGAAGACGCCCTAGATAAGGTCGCTTTTAAAATAACGCCCCTCGTCCGGTCGCGAATCACAAAAATGCAAGGATAAATCACAAAAATACACAAGAAATAGAAAAAGTTCATATTATAGAAATATTGAAGTTCACTTTGGGGCATCAACATAGTGACATGAGATTTGATCAACATAGCGTCAATTTTGGCGTGTCTACAAGAGGGTATGTGGTTTTCATCAGGACAGACGTAAGGTCTGAACTGGGTAGGTTTCATCATTGATCGGGCAAGGTGCCAGTCGATCAACGGTTGATTTCATCATCGATATTGGATTTATATCGATGCAAAGGAATTTCATAAGCTTCCTCAGAGTAGACGTAAGGTCCAAACTGGATAGGGTTTTATCATTGATCGGGCAAGGTGCCGGTTGATCAATAGTTAGTTTCATCATCGATATTGGGTTTATATCGATGCAAAGGAATTTCATAAGTTTCATCAGAATAGACGTAAGGTCTAAACTGGATAGGGTTTCATCATTGATCGGACGAGATGTCGGTCGATCGATAGTTGATTTCATCTTCGATATTGAGTTTATATCGATGCAAAGGAATTTCATAGGCTTCATCAGAACAGACGTAAGGTCCAAACTGGATAGGGTTTCATCATTGATCGGGCAATGTGCCGATCGATCAATAGCTGGTTTCGTCATCGATATTGGGTTTATATCGATGCAAAGGAATTTCACAGGTTTCATCAGAATAGACGTAAGGTCTAAACTGGACATGTCTCATCATTGATCGGGCGAGATGCCGGTCGATCAACGGTTGATTTCATCATCGATATTGGGTTTATATCAATGCAAAGGGATTTCATAGGTTTCATCAGAATAGACGTAAGGTCGAAACTGGATAGGGTTTCGTCATTGATCGGGCGAGATGCCGGTCGATCAACGGGCAGTTTCATAAGAGTGGTGATAGGTTCTATCGTCGGTGGGACTTTCGAAAGAGATATGAAGACTTTATCAGGGCAGACGTAAGGTCTGTCCTGCAAGGGTTTTATCGCCGATCGGGCAAGGCGCCGAGCGACAAATGGAAGGTTCTTGTAAATGGTAGGAGATGAAGGTAGCATGTCATTGGCATGGAACTTTTTAAATTACCACATTACTGACCCAAGCGCCCTTTCGGATTTTCGTCGGAGCCAGCCCCCTCTTGCTTTTGCCCAGGCGCCCTTTCGGGCTTTCACGTGGTGGGATACCCGATTTTGCCTGCAGTGCCCTTTCGGGTTTTCACCACAGCTGGGTTTTGGCCATTTTTGCCCTTGTTCAGAATGCCTGAATAAGTCTGGCGGAGCATCTCTATTTTTAGCCCCATTTTATCTCTCTTTTTTTCTTTCTCTTTTTTTTCTTGTTGAACTAGAACTTTGGCTTTGTGAATTGTTAATCCATGTGCTCAACTTGTGTATGCATTGTCATTGATGTGGGTGTTAACATCAATGCAAGGGGTATGGGGTTTCATCGTCCACCCAGGCGGAAGGCCTGGGTCGACTTGAGTGTGTTTTGTGGCTTAGGCGCGAAGCCATTCACCGAGAGCATGACTGTAATCGTTAATGTGGGGATTGACATTAACGCAAAGGAATGTGATTTCATTATCCATCCAGATGGAAGGTCCGGATTGACTTGAGGATGTGTGTAGCATCTTAAGCACGAAGCCGTTCGTTGGGGATGTAGATTTCATCGTTAATGTGGGGTTTACCATTAACGCAAAGGAATGGGATTTCATTATCCATCCAAACGGAAGGTCCGGATTGACTTGAGGAAATATGTTGTGTTTTTATCAGAGTAGACGAGAGGTCTACCCTGGATGGGTTTCAGCATCGATCTGGCAGTGTGTCGCTCCATCAGTGGCTGATTTCATCATCGGTATTGGGTTCATACCAATGCAAGGAGTTCCATAGGCTTCATCGGGATAGAAGTAAGGTCTAAACCGGATAGGTTTCATCGTTGATCGGGCGGCGTGCCAATCAATCAATAGTAGGTTTCAGCACCGGTATTGGGTTCATACCAAGGCAGGGATTTCATAAGTTTCATCGGGATAGACGTAAGGTCTAAGCTGGATAGGTTTCATCGTTGATCGGGCAATGTGCCAATTGATCAATGGCAGGTTTCATCACGGTGGGACGTATGATAGGTTTCATCAGAATATATGTAAGATCTAAACTGGATGGGATTTATCGTGGTGGATTTCGGGCGAAAAGTGGAAGGGCTTTATCAGAACAGACTGAAGGTCTATTCCGAGATGGGCTTTAGTATTGATCAAGATGATATGCCTCATGATCAACGGGGTTTCATCATCGGTGGGACATGCGGTGGATGTGCTGCCGAAGGAGATTCATGAAGTGAACTTTTTATATTACCACATTACTGACTCAAGCACCCTTTCGGGTTTTCACCGGAGCCAGCCCCCTCTTGCTTTTGCCCACGCGCCCTTTCGGATTTTCACGTGGTGGGGTACCCGATTTTGCCTGCAGCGCCCTTTTGGGTTTTCACCGCAGCCGGGTTGTTTGCCATTCTTGCACTCGTCGAGATGTTTTGGACAAGCCCGGCGGGGCACCTCTATTTTAAGCCCCATTTCTTATCATTTTATTATTATTATTATTATTTTGATTCTCACGTTGTTCTCTGAGCGTATGCCATTCATTGATGTGGGGTGAACATCAACGCAAAGGAGGGTAGGGCTTCATCATGCAATTCAGACGGAAGGTCTGAACTGAAGTCGGTGGGCGGCGGCTTGTGCATGAAGTTGTTTGCCGGGGGTGTGGATCTCATCATTGGTGTGGGGATAAACATCAACGCAAAGGAGGGTGGTTTCATTGTCTACTCGGACGGAAGGTCAAGTGATGTTGCTATGTAGCAACTCAGGCATGGGGCCATTCACTGAAAAATGTGTATATAAGTTTTACCGTTGATGTAGGGTGAACACCAACTCAAAGGAGAATAGGGTTTTATCATGCAATTCAGACGAAAGGTCTGAACTGAAGTCGGTGGACGGAAAAGGAGCGACCCTCCTGATTGTCATCAGTCTTCATTTATCTGTCCCTTCGCCACTCCCCCATCAGGCAGTGGTGCGGCATGATAGAGTTTCAGATGTTTCCCATTGAGTGGCGAGAATTGAATTTCCCCTCGATGGTTGACAACCATGTAGGCTCCGCCCTCGTAGACCCTCTGGACTACGTATGGACCCAGCCAGTTAGCATCAAGTTTACCTTTTGGATTGGAAGCCATGACTTCTCTTTTCTTGACCATGACTAGGTCTCCTTTCTTGAATTCTCGCCCTTTGACGAGCTTGTTGAAGGCATTTGTCATGCTGGCTTGGTACATCTGGATATTTTTATGGGCTTGCAGACACTTCCCCTCCAATTCGGCCAGTTCTTCAAGTCTTCTTTCAGCATTGGTTTGTTCGTCACGAACTAGGCCATGCTGGACTGCAACTCTGAGTGACGATACTTCCAGCTCTATAGGAACTACTGCCTCGGAGCCGTATACCAGTGAATAGGGCGAGCAACCTGTGGGGGTCTTATAGACGGTGCGATATGCCCACAGTGCTTCATACATCTTTTCACCCCAGTCCTTCTTATTAGAGCTGACGACCTTGGCTAGCAGGGTGCACAGCGTCTTATTGAAGGCTTCGACCAATCCATTTGCTTGTGGATTATAAGGAGTGGAGGTTCTCCATTCAATTTTGTACTTCTCGGCAAGCCGATATATCTTCTGGTTCTTGAAGTGACTTCCGTTATCAGATATTATTCGGCTGGGGACCCCGAACCGGAAGATGATATTGTGCTTGATGAATCTGGCAACCAACTCACCGGTCACTTCTCTGAGTGCTACTGCCTCCGCCCACCTGGAGAAGTAGTCTGTTATGGCCAGGATGTACTTGTGTCCAGCTGAAGAATTCGGTAGTGGCCCGACTACATCAGTTCCCCACTGAGCGTGGGAATTGTTGGGTGTAGAGTTACAGGAGGCCTCCTGGGTACAACGGCATGCTCCTGACATTTCTGGCATGACTTTGCAAACTGGCAACAGTCTTCAAACATAGCGGGCCAATAATAACCCATCTTTTTTATTTCAATTTTCATTTTAGGCCCAGCCTGGTGTGCACCTGCTGTTCCAGCATGTATCTCTTTCATCGCTTGCCAAGCTTCTTCAGTAGACAGACAGCGAAGCAAAATCTTCTTGCGGGTGTCCGCCATAATTCGGAACAAAGTTCCATTTCTGCATTCATAGGAATCTTTAACCCTTAGGAGTTTCATTCTCTCTTCTTTGTTCTTGGGAAGCTGTTGGTGTAGGAACCACTGCAGTAGGTGCTGTCTTCAATCAGATGCATGTACTTTGTCAACGGCATCAATCTCATATTCTTTAGGACACGCTTCCAACATGCTGGGGACTTGCCGCCTGTTCATGACAATAATGTTGAGCGTCTCATCTGGCGGGACTGATAGTGAGCTGGCCAGCTTTGCTAGTGCATCAGCTTGAGCATTATGTCCCCGGTCCACATGATTGAGCTCAATGTGATAGAAATTCACCATGAGGCGCACAGCCTTTTGGTAATAGGGGTTCAATTCTGGCTTTCGCACTTCGAATTCCCCGTGTATTTGTTTTATTACTAACATGGAGTCACCGAATACCTGAAGCATCTGAATGCCCATACTGAGGGTGATCTGGAGACCAATTATCAGAGCTTCATATTCAGCTTCATTGTTGGTGCAAGGCTTGTTTATGGAACAGGAGGTGTGTAATACTTCTCCCTCTGGCGATTTCAGCACAATGCCGGCCCCTGCACGAATTCTGGTTTTCCCATTGGAATCAATTTCCATCCTTGATGCCCCATCGAAATATAATTGCCACATGACTGGCTGGGTTTGGCATGCTTCGAGCACTTCGTCATCAGGGAGCTCGGTCTCCAACATAGCATTTTCTGGCACAGGGTGCTCTGCAAAGAAATCAGCCACAGCCTGACCCTTTATAGCCCTCTGAGGTATGTAAGTGATGTCAAACTCCATCAGAATCACAGCCCATTTGCCTAATCGACCTTTGAGTGCCGGCTGAGTCAATATATATTTGAGCGGATCTGCTGCAGATATCAATCTGATCTCATGTGACAGCATATAGTGTCGGAGCTTCTTAACAGTGAAAACCAGTGCCAAGCAGGTCTTCTCTATGTAAGTATAGCTTTCTTCAGTTCTGATCAACCTTCTGCTAAGGTAATATAAGGCTTGCTCCTTTCCCTCTTCATTTATTTGTGCTAACATTGCCCCCAGCGAACAATGTGTGGCTGCTATATAGAGGATTAAAGGGCTGCCCTTGACTGGTGCCCCCAATACCGGAGGGGTCTTGAGATATTCCTTCAACTTTTCGAGAGCCTCTTGGCATCCGTCGTCACACAGGAACGGCACATCTTTCATCATGAGCTTATGAAAGGGGTGGCACCGACCCGACAAATTTGATATAAATCGTCGGATATAGGCCAGACGCCCTTGCAGAGACCTTAGTTCAAATAGATTCTTTGGTGGAGGGAGTTCTTGAATAGCCTTGATCTTGGATGGATCAATCTCAATACCCCTGTGCCGGACAATAAATCCAAGAAATTTTCCGCTGGTCACGCCAAAGGCGCACTTCATAGGGTTCATCTTCAGCTCGTATTTCCGCAGCCTTTGAAATACTATCCTCAGGTCCTGCAGATGATATTCTTTCTTTCTGATTCTCACCACCAGGTCATCAACATAGCACTCCACTTTTTTGAAGAGCAGATCATCAAAAATCTTTGTCATGGCTCTTTGGTAAGTAGCGCCGGCATTCTTAAGGCCAAAAGGCATTCTTTTGTAGTGGAATATTCCTTTTTGAGTACGAAATGCAGTGTGTACTCTGTCTTTTTCAACAATCCAAATTTGGTTGTATCCGGATGAATCGTCCATAAATGACAGGACTTCATGACTAGTGGTTGCATCAATCATCACTTCAGTAATCGGCACTGGGAAATCATCCTTCGGGCAAGCCTTATTAAGGTCTCGGAAGTCAACACATATTCTGATCTGCCCATTTTTCTTCTTTACGGGTACTATGTTCGCCAACCATGTGGTGTACTGATTTTCTTCGACGAAGCCAACATCAATAAGCTTGTCGACCTCTTTATTGATTTGGTTGATCAGCTCAGGTCGCATCCTCCTGGGTGGCTGTTTTATGGGGTTGGCTTCTGGATTAATCGCCAGCAGGTGTTGTGCTACATCGGGGTTTAATCCCGACATTTCGTCATACGTCCAAGCGAAGCAGTCTTTGAACTCCCTCAGAAATTGTATGTAATGTTCTCGGACCTTTGGCTCTAGCAGAACACTAAGAAAGGTTGGCCTTGGTTCCTCTTCTGTCCCCAAGTTTACCTCTACAAGCTCATCAACAGTGGCCTGGCCACCATCTTCAACTTCGGGTGGAGCCTCCTGCAAATCGACAAAACCTCCCAGGATATAGTCTTCTTCAGTCTCAGAATTATCTAATTCTTCATGTCAGACCCCGGCCGATGATGACTCATCATATAGGGCAGAAACCATTCGACTTTGTTCAGCCTGCCCATCGGATATGACTTGCTCCGCACACGGCTTAAAGATTAGGTCTTCCACTTCCGGAGGCTTTACTGGCGTAAATTCCTCTGGGGAATCTATATTTTGCAGAGCTCGAACTTCTTCCAGAATACGTTCAAACTCTAAGCATTCTCTTGTATCATCAGAAATTCGGTCTTCATCCGGGGTTCCTGTGTCAAACTTTGCTTCGGCCTGGAACAGATCTTCTTTGCAAGACAGCTCCTCCCAGCACCGACACACATTTGCTCCATCAGACTTTTCTGCCCCTGGCTAGCTATTGGAAGGCCCATCATCCATTATAGACTAGTATATAATCTCTTCATCTTCTGAGGGGTAATCGTCATAACCCATCCCAGGAGGATTTTCATGTGAGAAGAAGGCGGAGATGACATCTACCTCGGCCTCATAGTATTCTTGTAGAGTGTAACTCAATCCCGGGTGCTGGGTGATCTTCATTAATTCCTTGTTGTTCTGGGGGGGATCCCAAAGCCCCTGGAATGCTTTCTTCTGGGCGATGGGCTGCAGCGAAGGCATCTGCATTTTGGAGAACATCTGCGAGACCCTCTGTGTGGTGTAGTCCAAGCCTGTGATTGGCACCATTCGGCCTGTGGATTCTTCAGGGATCATGCAGTCCTGATCGTCCTCCTCAACAGGCTCCCCGGTGTAGAATATGATAGGAGGCTCGCAGAAGCGAGGGACCTCCATAATCTTGAGTGGCAGCACCGTCTGGCATTCCAAACTGGCGATGGGCTTGACTAACCCCTCCGGAACCCCGACTTGTGTGTATTTTTCTTTCATTTCTTCATCAGTATCATCGGGATGAATGCTTGGAGGCGCAATCCGTGCGAAATCCCCAACATGAGAGATACGGGATACCTCATGCTTCTTGATACAGTCTCATGATAGTGGCGGAAGCCAATCCTCTATCTTCGTTGCCGACTTCTTCTGGCTAGTCACGGCTTCTTTCCTCTTGTCTTTTTGCAGAATGTCCGTATAATAGGACGCATCGAGCATGTGACACTCGAAGACTTCAAAGGGGTGCAGATCTGCGAATACCCTTTCTTCTTTACCATCATGACAGTACTTAATGCACTGATGCAACGTGGACGGCACTATCTGGTATTCATGCAGCCACGGTCGCCCCAGCAAAGCCTTATATGTGGTGTGAGACTCGATCACATAGAATCGCACCACAGTAGTGAGGTCCCCCAGTGTGAGGTTGAAATCTGCTACCCCCAAAGGTGTCTCACACTTCTGGTTAAAGCCTGCGATCTTCATGTCTCTGACCTTGGTGAGGTGCATATCGAAGTAGTACTTCTGATAGATGCGGTATGGCAGAATGTTTACAGCAGCCCCTGGATCTATCAATATCCGGCTTAATGGCTGGCAGCTGAGATGTCCTCTCATGTATAGCGGCCTGTTGTGACTGGGATTTGGAATCAACATGTCATCTTCAGTGAAAGTGACTGCTGGCCCAGAATTGACTTCCGTCAGTAGTGCTTCATACTGTGCTGGCGACTGTAGAGCATCGATAATTGCTTGGCGGGCATCCTTGATCAAGGAAAGAATTTCCCATATAGAGAATCTGGTGGGGAGCTTCTTCAGCATTTTCATAATTCGGCTGCCTACCCGGACATTGGAGAGCTGCATCTCTTCTGCCCAGTGGGGCTTTGGAGGCTCACGAGGTGCTTGCGGCATTGCCTGCCCACTTCTTGTCTCAGTTTCTTGGTTGGTTTCTTGAGGGGCTTCTTCTGAAAAGACGGCCCTTAGTGTCGCTGGGGGATCTTTTTCTTCTCCCTCACCCTGCTTAGGCTTCAGAGCCGTTGACTGCTGGTGATTGTTACCTCTGACCGGTGCAGCTTGTATCGGCCTTTCGCCCTCTAAACTGGATAGGAATTCAAGGAATGACGGAGCTCCATCCCCTTTCTTCTCTTCTTGGTATAAACTAGCAGGAGGGGGAATCTGGACACCTCGCATTTCTGGCTCTGGTATCTGATAAGGCTGCTCTCCCCTGAAAATGATATTGTGATTAGCTAGTGGGGGACATCCCCATCTTTTCCCAGAACGGGTAGCATGTGCTGAGGTTGAAGCTTCAGCATGGTTGGCTTCCAGTGGCGTGGCCGATGCTTCTGCATCATCATCTTCCCCAGGCAAGGTGAACAGCACCGAGAGGGTATTGCAGTGTACTGTCATGACTTTCTTTTCTTTTCTAATCTTTAGCTGCCTTTTCTTCTTTTGGTGCTTCGGCTTTGCCGGCTCTTGCCCCCAGAAAGGTTCAGTCTCATCTTTTTCCTGTCTTTCCTCTGGTTTCTCTTCAATGGTCAATTCTTCCAGCTGCTCCCAGAGTATACAATTTTTTACCAGCAGGGGCTTCGGCTCAGTCTGTTCATATTCGTCGAGCCAGTTGATGTACTGTTGGAGACGTTTTACCTCAGGACTTATTTCTTTATGCGTGGGAAGCGGAGTCTGCCTCCTCTGATTATAGGTGGGGATCCGGATGAACGGCTTTGTCTCAGTTACATGCCAAATCGACTTTACTGGGGGTGGACCCGGCTTCGGAGCAGTATTCCAAATGGATGGCCCAGTTATTCCGGCAACATGTGTCCTCTTTCTGGTCTTCACCGGCTTTGACTGCCACCCCTCCTGATCCCTTAATGGGGTAAGGAAGCATGCCTCATAAGTGTGCCTAGTGCATTCTTCAACAGCCTCTTCGAGTAACTGCTGATATACAGAAATCATATTCGCGGCCATCCTCAGCGCTGGAGGTTCATGAGGGCATGGAGGGTTCACCTGGTAATCTCCCAGTTGCAGTTCACCCCTTTTGAACATACTCTCCATAACATCTTTGAAGACATAGCAGTCTTCTATAGCATGCCCCAGTGCCCGGTGATATGGGCAGAACAGCGGGTCATCTTTCTTTGCTGCATCAGCGGGTCTCTTTGGTTCGGGCAATGTTACTTTGTTGAACTTATAAGCCCAATTAAACAGTGCACCCGTCTTTTCTTTGGGGAATGAGTATGCCTTTCTCATCTTGTTCCTCAGGGAGACCTTTTCTTTCATTTCCGCTGGGCCTACTGACGGAGGAGCGTCAGTTACTTTATTTTTTTCCTTCTGTTGTTCAAAGGTTCTGAAATCAACAGTGTTGGCTTCTGAATGTGATGGCCGTCGGTCAACAGCTTTCCCTTTTTGCATAGCAGGGGCATTAGCGGCCGGACGCTTAGATAGGAACGTCTCGACCTCTGCAACTATGTTATTTAACCGGTCAAATGTTCTGACATCTGCCCCGATCATCTTTTCCAGTACTTCCCTTCTGAGGCTCTGCTTGCATATTTGTACTGCATCTTCTTGATGGGGAGGTCGCCTGCACCTCATGGCCAGATTCCTCCATCTCTTTATGTAATCCAGGGCGGTCTCATCTTGTTTCTGCCTGGATGCATATAGTTCGACTATTGTGATTTCTCTTTCTGTAACATGAAATCTATCTCGGAACTTCCGCTGCATATCGGGCCAGTCAGTTACCGACCCAGCTGGCAAGCTGGAGTACCATTCAAAGGCTAGCTCTGTAAGGGACGAGCCAAAGAATTTTAGCAAATAGGCTTCATCGACCGCCAGGTCGCCCATAACTGTAGTGTAATAGGCTACATGCTCCCTGGGAGAGCCTTGGCCATTGAACTTCTCAAACTTCGGCGGCTTGCTGACGCCTGGTGGTAGTCTCTTGGCAGCATAATGTGCAGGGTACGGTACCTTGTAGACGTCATAGGTACCAGAATCGTCCCCGACTTTCTCAGACAGCTTCATCTCGACTATCTTTTCTATCATCAGTTTGTTTGCCACAGCTGGATCCACCGGTTCCGGAAAGAAATACGCCTGCTGATGGCTGAAAGGGGTCGTCATGACCGTCGTATGCAACGTCGGCTGAGGTGCTGGCACAGCAGACTGCGTTTGAGATGCAGAGGGCTGGGCTGCCACCTGTTGTGGAAAAGGCTGATTTGGCGCCCTGCCTTCGTTATTCATATGAGGAACGGCTGGGACGGCCACCTCGACTGAGCTGGAAGTCTGCCCTGTTGGCTCGGCCTGCTTAGAAACATGTGTCTGTTCATTTCTCTCATTCAACTGTCTCCTGAGAGAATCGATTTCCTGCTGATATCTCATGAACATCATCTGGATCATGGGATCTATGGCTGTTGGAATTTGCATCTCTCCTGAAGTCCCTTCAGCGGGGTCTAAGAGAGGATTATCTTCTTCTTCAGCAGTCACCACATTTACTATCATCGTGGTGATTGTTCGGGCTTCATTGACGGCCGAGAGGTCGCCTTGATTAGCAGCTACTATCTTGTCTTTTGCTGCTTTGCTTCTTCTTGTGACTGCACCCGGTCTGTGCGCCAGTCTGATCAATTCTTCTAGTTGACTTGGTAACATACCATATCTTCAGGCGACGCCGGCCATATTGCAAGCAAGAATCTGCATTTTTCCTCTCTACCTGCGAACTCTTCTCTTGACCTGTCCTGGATATGTCAGACGGTCAAATACAGACATTCTCTTTTCTTTTCCCTCTTCCTGGCAGATATCTTTCTTATATCTGGCCCCGCGGCCATCTTCATAGTCATTGGAGTCCGAGGACGAAACTCCTAGCATCACTTCTTCTGGGACTTCTTCCTCTTCCTCCATAGTGCCCAAGGCACGAGATAGTCTTTGTTGCCCTAAGGAGGAGTTCCCTAGGCAATAGAAGTAATCTTGAACCACCCGGTTCATCTCTTCCTGACTGTGCCCTTGTAGCTCTGAACGGGGCAACAATCTCTCTTGAGTCTTCGGCTGATAGGCCAGCCTCGAGACTTGAGCAGCCAAGTACTCTGACTTGGGGTATCTGAACACATCGGCCTGTCTAGCGCAGGCCCTGGGTCTCTACGGAGCAACAACAGAAGTAACTTCCTCCATTCTCCTTTTATCTTTCTTTTGAAAATCTCCGCCCCTCCTCCCGGGGTGAGTGACAGCAATATGTTTCTCCTTCTTCTCCCATCTCCTACCCCCGGCCCTGGGGCGGACAGCAGCAACATGTTCTTCTTCCCTTTCATATCTCCTGCCCCCAGCTCTAGGGCGGGTGACAGCAACATCCTCTTCTTGAGCTGGTGCCCAGCTCTGAATCTTCTTCGGCATCCAGGCTTGTTTAAACTTAGCCGGCCTAGGCGCCAGCGGCTGCTTTCCCTTGTTTTCCCAGTCGGCCTTCCTGGTGGCCAACGGCTGGAATCTGTTGTTGGTACAGACTGATGGAATGACCCTGTCAGGCCGTGCATCCATGGGGCGGCCGTTGAGGTTCACCCTCATGTTCCCAACCATCATAGTTTTTCCTGAGGCCGAGAGACGACCTCCAGTTGCAGCAAACCGGTCCCTCCGGTTGTTTCTCCTTCCCTTACCAGCAGTGGCAGAGACAGTAGTCTTCATTCCCATGTGATGGACAAAGCAAGAAACGACAGTAGGAGCAGCCGCCGTCTTCTTCTCCTCAGCTCTTGGTGCCACCGTGGCCTCTACCGTGGCGATGTTTCCAGCTTTGTTGTCGACTCGCAGCAGGTCGACAAACACTAGGCCCAAGCAGTTGGGCAGACCCACCGCCGGAGGCATGGATCCGAACTCCAGTGGTACCGCCAGGTACCCTCCATGGATGTGGCCATCGACCACCTGCTGGCCAAAGTGAACAGCAACCAGTCCAGTCTCCATTTGTAATTTCTACGAGTAAGATTAACACACAGTTAGAATTTTGAGAGAGGCCGTCGGGCCTCCTGCTTTGGCGTAGAGATGAAGGGAGACTAGGTCCCACCGGGCGTGTCAGCTTGTGGGGACGGATTTATTTATTTATTAAAAGATATTTTCTTATTTGATTTATTTGGATTTATTAGGTTAGGCGTGCCAGTCACATAGGTGACAATTTCATTGTGAGCTCGATCTGACTCATTCAGTCGATTGTGAGATTCGGGTCGGGACCGGAAGTCCACCATACCGTAAAGGCTATGGCGTTAATTACGCCCCTCCTAAGAAAGGCAACCCTTGATTAAACGCCAAAGACAGGAGGCCCCGGAAGGCGATCAAAAAATACTAATGTGCATAATAAAGATTTCATGCTATATATATAAAGAAAAGAATGAGTAAGTGGCAAACTTGTTGAATTTAATGAATTAAATCGGGTAGCACATCCCCCACTATCTTGGACTATGCCAAGTGGGGATAGGAGACCACCCACGCAGTGGCGGGACGGAATCCGGATAATCATTAGGGCTTTTTCTCTCTGATATCTCTACTCGGTTGGGTACTTCAAACATTTATTTCCCCCTGAGAGATGAAACCAAGTGGAGCGTGTATCGGTGACACTTCCTTGGCTCGTCGGGGTTAATGTCGTTAAATCGGATTTCGGCAGCATCTCCCCTTAACTCGGATCATGCCCGGGGAGAGATAGGCGACCATCCACGGAGTGCCGGGATGAAAGCCGAAGGAAAGGAGCACTAGGCCCCTGAATGGTGTACATGCCCATAGCATCGTTTGATATTCCCTCAGAAACCACTGGAGCTTATGCAGCGGTAGAGCTCCTTAGGTTTACGGGGTTGTGGATGAATCCGGCTCTGGACGAGGTAGTGTAGGGGAAGGCCATTCCCCATTAATTTGTCTCCTGAGTCGTGCATGATGACCTCTGAATATCCCCTAGACGGGCACAATGGAGTGGTCGGAAGTTAGAATGAGGGGGCAAACGGAGGTTCTCGGCGCAGCTTATCATGTAGATAAGGGTTCTTGGCGCAAGGGGTTCCCGACGCACGAACCACCGCGCCGGGAGCTATTCACGGCGCCGGGAAGGCTTCGCGCCGGGAAGGTCGACAAGCGTGGCGAAGGGGCTTCTTGGCGCATAGAGGTAGGTTCTCGGCACAGCTTTTCGGCGCCCAAAGTGTCGCGCCGGGAGCTATTCACCGCGCCGGGGAGATTCCACGCCGGGAAGGTAGGGGCGCCGGGAAGCTTTCAGGGTTTTCAGGGTTTCTACGGAGCTCTGTTCTGAGGTTTTTTGAGATTTAGGCTTCAATTGAGGCAGAGTTGGGATGCAAACGGGGATTGAATCGAGGCCTGTCCTGGGGCAATGCCAGGGGATCAAAGAGGGGTAGAGTTTAGTGAGGGATCGAGGTCATCACCCGTTTACAACCCTCTGGAGATATGTTTTCTTTTTATGTCGCCAGTCATCCAGGAGATCAAGAGATAGCTGTCTCTGATTCCTGTGATGACCTAGTGGCTTGAGGAACTCAAAAGAAAATAGAAGAACCTCACAGCGCCAATGCCATCGACATCATCGAGGGCTAAGGAGGACAAAGCCCAAAGATCCACAGAAGTGAGGATTGGGGGCTCTTCTGCCTCCGCCCCTTTTGAAACAAGCATGTATGTGAGCGCAAGAAATCGTCCGTGTTCTAAACGTCAGAACAACTAACACACGCAGAGGACAACGTATATTCCGAGGAAGCAAAGAAAGAAAGACCTAACCATCGCCAGTTCGGCAGGACAATCACGAAATCACGTTTCACTATTTCATTGTTTACATCGTTCACAGAGGTAGAACAGGAGGAAAGAAAGAAAAGAGACGGGTACACTGTCTCCTTGACAACAGGGAGATTTCTTCACTTTGAAAGCAGAAAACATGATCAATGCTATACATCAGAGAAAGAAAAAAACGAGAAGAAAAGATAACGAAGGGGGAGGGCGGAGCATTGACTCCTCTCCCTCCCCTTACAACACACCTTCTCCTTCCTTCAACCTCGACAGCAGCTTCTCTTCTCTCCTCTCTTTTGTTATCTGGCTATCTGGATATATCTCTCTTCGCTTCTCTTCGATGGCTCTATCTATCTCATCCTCTTCTTCGTAAGTGGAAGAAATGGGGGGTTTTATAGGCATAGCACCCCCCTTCTCGGCCTGCTCCACTTCGGCACGTCTCTCGCACCTTCCCGACGCTCCTTCGGATGGGGAGCTTCCCGGCGCCACCCTGATGGGCTTTGGGCTTTGGTGAGGAGCTCCCGGTGCCACACTCATGGGCCCATTTAGGGCTTTTAATGTTTTTAATTCTTCTTATCAGCGGGCATAAGCTGTCAAAGCTATCCAGCCTGAAAAAGTCTTTTCATTTGTTAACCCTTCTGAGCCTGTCAGAACAGGCGAAGGCCCCTTCGTTGGTGAGTTGATATAGTTTCTTCATCAGAACGTTTCTGGAGGTTTTCATCAGTCAATAGACTTGCAATTTTCATCAGTACTGTCACCTGGGCGATGACAATACCGAACATCAGCTTGGCCGGGGAGGACTTCAGCCGGGTAGATAGTTTCAGTGACGACTCTTCTGTAGTTCTGACTTTGCAGGAATCCCTGGGATCTTCATTTCTGATCCAATCTTCTCTTCGGTCTCATCTTTATTCTTGATTATATTTCAGGTGTCAACAGGGGTGAGGATCTAATAATAATGCGGTATGAGTATTTCAAGCAACTAGTTATTTTGGGATGCTATCAGCGCATTACAAAGTCCCTGACGAGTCGGCCCTGTAGCGGAGCGTCTTCCCCTTGATCTTGTGTGGTTGCGGGTTCTCGCCGAAGGTGATCGGCGATCCTTTCCATGGCTGCTCGCTGAGCTCCGTGATCAGCGGCCCGAAAGTCAGGTACGCCACCAGGTGCGTCGCGTCCATTCTCCCCGACACGGCGCACACGGCCTTGTAGCAGTGAGCTTCCCCTTCTTGGCGAGGTCCTCCACCATCCTCCGCCACTGCAGCTCCGTCACCTTGTCCTCCACCTCACCCCTGCAGGCCGATGCCAGGATCTCGTGCGGAAGCAGGGCGCCGACAGCTATCGTGGCCTTCCCCCCCTTGATCTCCTGCTACTCTGCGCACCTCTTGGTGAATATTGATGCAATCAAGATCATCCGTGATTAGGATTGTGGTCTTCTTTGAATGAGTCATTTGCTTGATGGCTAAGGTGTCAAAACGTGGGGTTGTTCCGCAATTTTTTCAGAAAATAGTGGTGTGTATGTTGTAGGTGGGAGCTCCCCACATTCTTTCCCATGTTCTCTATTATTTATCTTATATTTGTGAGTCTATAAATATGCAAACTGTAATGGTGCTCGAATAGAGATAGTAGAATTGTTTTCTCAGTTGTGTACTCCCACTATTGTCATGAACATAGCCTTTCCTCTTGCATCCCCTGCTCTATCTTTGCATTTTTGCTATCAATGTTTGTGTGTGAGATTGTTCTTGTTTCTCCAACATTTGTGGCATCAGAGCTACATGTTTGGCCGAGACTGGACATAAAAGTGCTGGAGGAAGGTGTCTTGCTGCAGCAAGGAAGCTTTGAAGGGGCCTGCAACAGCCGCTCTGCAACTTGGAGAGGAGAATTTCGTCTGCACATTAAGGTGTTTGGACACTATGTGAAGGTTTTTCCACATTATAGTTGGTATGGCTACTCTAAACCTTTCTCTATCACTAGTGCCTATTTTCAATGGAGAGAACTATGGATTTTAGAGCATCAAAATGAAGACTTTCTTCATTTCTCAAGATCTTTGGGATCTAGTTGAGGTTGGGTATGCATAAGCTGAGAGCTCCAAGGTAAAGGCTGCATAGGTTAAGGAGCTTTGTAAGAAGGATGCTAAGGCGTTGTTGGTCCTTCAACGACTTTTATCTGAGTCAATTTTCCCTCAAATTGCAAATGCCACAAAATTTAAGGAGGCATGGACTATTTCAAGGCAAGAATTTCATGGAGATGGCAGGGTAACAACAGTTAAACTCCAAACTCTTTGAAGAGAATTTGAGACACTGTTTAGAAAAAGTAGCGAATGAGTTCAAGAGTTTTTCTCTAGAGTTGCAGTTATCATAAATCAGATGAGAACTTTTGGTAAAATTATTTCAAATCAGAAAGTGGTATAAAAAATATTAAGAAGTCTCCCTCCTAAATATGATCATGTTGTTACTGCAATAGTAGAGTCTAAGGATTTGCCTAAATATTGTCTTACTGAGTTAATTGGTTCTCTCTTAGCACATGGAGAAAGAATAAACAGGTCCTCGGAGAAAAATATGAAAAATGTATTTCATTCAAAGGTGCAAGTGTCGAATCCTCCCAAAAATGTTGTAGGTTCATATGAACAAAGAAATGGAAGAGAACGTGGCAAAGGTGGCTTCCGTGGTCGTGGTCGTGATAGAGGTAGAGGTAGATCTGATACGTTTAGAACATTCTCTTAAAATGAAGGTAAAAACAACCAACAGCCAAGTTACACAGGGAAACAATGTTATCACTGCAAGAACTATGGTCACATTGGGGCATATTGCTTTTAGAAAGCCAAGCAGCAAGCAAACTTTGTTCAGAAGAAGAGGAAGGTAATTTTGTTTCTTACTTATCTGAGTTCTAAAGGAAGTAAGATTGACATTTGGTTCCTAGATAGTGGGTGTAGTAATTAGTTGTCAGGATCAAAAGACCTCTTCCATAGCATTGATGAGTCTGTCAAGCTGAAAGTGAGACTTGGAGATAATAAGTACGTACAGATCGAAGGGAATGGGCCCAAGTCTTCGACTAGAAACCCTGCGGATGAGGCTCAACGATTAAAGCCAAATATACTCATGATGATAAGTGGGAAGAGCTAATTAAATCTACAAGGAAATCCCTGTGGAATCCCATGAGAAGAGATTTATCTGGAGGGTAGGCGATGGCAGTCGGACTTGGTGCTTTCAAGATCACGGGTCTGGGCTTTAAAGGAAGGTTGTTTTCACAGCAAAAACACTTAAACGATAAATGCCGATGCAATTGACCAGAGTTTAACGGCTGGTTTATGGATGACAGATCATGGGATGGAAGCTTAGTGAGTGAAACTCTAGGATGATCCAGTGCAACTCTGTGAAATTGACTGCCCTGTGTAGAAAGGAGGAAGATAAACCTGTGTTGATAGCACAGTAAAGAAGGAAGGATTACCTTAAAAAGATCTAAATTCAGTGACACAAGGGAGGACAGTGGCATCCTGCGTCAGAAGATATGGGAAAGGCCAGTGGAGGGTGAAATTCCGTTTGCCTCTTGTGGAGAATGGTCAGATTGTACCAGTGATTTTTTGCTTTAACTTGTATAAAAGAGAAGCAGAGTGAACGAAGCATGTGTCTTCTGGATGTGAGGTCCCAACTACACGATGGAAGAGAGTGTAGCAGGTCGGTGCAGTGGGAGATTGCTGGTTTTAATCTGGGCCAACCATGGCCACTGGCAATGGTGAGGAAGAGGAAAAGCAGAGTCTTAGGGGAACGACAACGAAACTTCCTTCTCAACTTACGTCGTACTGGAATGCTGAAAAGGAGTTTGAGTTGGGAGTATGCGTTTAAAGGACGCCGTGAGTGTACTCGTGGGGACAGCTTGGACTGTGTGGAAGTAGACATGGCTTGAGAAACTAGGCACCAAGCGGGGTCTAACCCAGTTAGACAGACACTACATCAGCAAAATGGATGTCTTGGAACCCGCATAGTCACAGTAGATCCAAATTAATATAGATGAAGACTAAAGTCAGGAGGGAAGGACGGGTAGGTGCTTGGCATCTTTCAGAGTAACCGATCCACTGAAGAGGCAGAGTTTATTGCAGGCCAAAAGAAAAAAAGATGGCCCCATCTTTCACTAATTATCTGTTGATTCCTACTTGGCTTGTGTTTCTTGAGGAAAACATTTAGAAAATATTAGAATGCATCGGCAAACGTTTTATTACACATCAATATTTGTGATTTATTTATCCATCGTGGCACCCATCAAGGTGCCCACAACACTTTGTACTCATCGATGGCGGCCAAGAAACCTTTAACACACTCTTCAAAATTGCAAATTATCATTCTAAATAATCTTTAAGCTACAAAGTATGGTGCGCGTGCTCTCTGTTTATCCGTTATTTCACCTAAAATTTGTCGATTTGATCGTACCAATCATATTAATTTTTTATCAATACAATATAGTACGGTACTTTATCATTTTTTGTCGGTATGATATAAAATGATATTTTATCATTTCGTACCATAAAATGTCAAAATTAAAAACTTATTTAATAAATATATATTATTATAAAATATAACAAAATATTATGTGTGATTTAATAATTAGTAAGTGTGTTAATTATACATGAGATAAAGGGTTTAAATATCATAAATGACATGTGTTTTTTAATTTATTTTTTAAAATAAAAAGTAAAAAAATAATGCCATTAATATATTTTAAACTCAAATCTTAACCTTTTAAAGAAAAACCTTTAATCAAATTATTTATAAATTTATATTTGATATAAAATAACATATATAATATTTAAAAACATAAATTACGTCATGATTATATATCACCGATCAATCGTACTGATCTATGATACGGTCCGACGAAGACGATACATCTCGTATCATACCCGTTTGGCAGACCTTGACTTCACCGTCCAAATTCTCGAACATGAATAGAAGCAGCAGCTAAAGCCGCGTCCCCTGTGCATCTATGCGGCAGTTGCTAATTAGAAATGAGATGAACGAGCAAACTCAAAGCCAGGCTTCTTAAAATGGAGTAGCAGCATACAAAACTATGCAAAGATGCTTATCCATATGTACAAAAAAGTTACTACTCTTTCATTACATTTTTATGATGCAAGCAGCAAGAACTACGCAATCCCATTAGTCGAACACAACAAGCTTCTGGTATTCCTTGCCTGAGATGGCGGCCTCCATCACCTTCTGAGGCGACACGACCCCGTCTCCCTCCAGGAACATGGTCAGCATGTTCTTGGAAAACCCACTGACCAGCGCCACCCCCTTCTGCCCCGCCACCACCGGCACGGACCGCGAGCTCCTCAGGTTCCAGAAGACGATCTCCGGGACGGAGGATTCATACCCATTCTCCCTAAACTTCCTGCAGATGGCCTCGTAGTCCGTCTCCCAGCTGTTGGCGGACGCCTGGTCGAACTCCATGTCGCTGAACACGAACACCCTCTTGATCATCTTGTCCGCTGGCAGCTTCCCCTCCACGGCCACCCGCAGTATCTGGTCGAACACCTTCTGGAAGTCCGTGTTCATCCCCCATTCCATCTGCGTCACGAACTCCATCTTGTCCTTGATCGTCTCCCCTTCGATCCTGTGCAGCTCCGGCTCGTGGCTGAAAGTGATCACCTTGCCCTTCCACGGCTCCTCGCTCAGCTCCGACACCAGCAAGCCGAGAGCTACGCACACGTCCATGGGGGTCCCGTGCATGCTCCCCGAGACGTCGCACACGGCGATGCAGTTCCGGAGCTTGCCCTTGTCGGAGAGGTCCTTCACCATCCTCCGCCACTGCAGCTCCGCCACCTCGTCCTGCTCCCCGCGGGCGGCTTCGGCCAGGACCTGGTGGGGGAGGAGCGCCCCCGCTGCGATCTTGGACTTCCCCTCCCGGACCTTCGAGAGGAACTCCCCAAACCGCTCGGCGTCGTGCTTCAGGAACAGCTTCTTGTAGGTCTTCATGGCGACGGAGGCGACCCGGTTGTAGGGCAGCACGTTCCACTGCTGCGCGCTCATGTACACCTCCGGCAGCTCGAGGGCCCCGCGGAGGGGGACGAGCACCTCCTTCCGGAGGCGGTCCCGGACGCGGTACGCGTAGTGCTCCTCCTCGATCTCACGGTACTCCGGGTGGGACTCGCGGGGAAACACCCTGCGGGCGATGCTCTCGCAGATGAGTGTGGAGAGGTCGAAAGACGAGTCGAGCGAGGGGCACCACTTCGCGCCGAGGCTGATCATTCTGAGATGGCCGGACTTCAGGTGCTCGAGGTCGGCCAGCAGGAGCTGCGCGAAGAGGTCGGAGACCCGGTCGTGCAGGTCCCGGTAGTCCGGGTCGCGTGCGTACCGCTCCACCGCCCTCGTCGCCATCTCCGCCCTCTTCTTCTTCCTCAGGACGCTCGCCTCGTCCATCCGGACCTTCACCTTCTCCCGCTCCGCCGCGATCCTCTCCTCCCTCGGCTGCTCCTTGGCCGGCGCGTTCTTACTCCTCTCGCCCCCGTTCCACCCGCCCCAGCGTCCATGGAATCGCCACCGCCCCCACCCTCCCCCTCTTTTCCGCATCCTCTCCTTCTTGGCGACCTTCCGGACGTCAGCGCCGTAGAGCAGGCGGTCGAGGATCTCCGGGAGGTCCTTGAGGTAACCGAACTCGGCGAAGGTACGGGCATTCAGAGCCAAGGTCTTGGGGTGGTACCGGTGGATCCAGAGCGCCGCCGCGTAGAACCCCTCCCTGTCGGACTTGCCAGTGCCGCGAACCCCCCTGAGGTGGCAGACGAGCTTCAGGGCCGTCAGGGGATTCTGCCGCCACGCGGATCCCAGCAGCTCGGTGAGGGTCTCCGGCGGGGTATCAGGGACCACCTGGAAGAAAAAGTCGAGGCAGGGGTCGCCGGAGTAGAGGAAAGTTGGCGACAAGTTCTCCGTCACGCCCATGGGCGGCCTCGCAACGCCCGCGCTGTTGAACTTGGCCGTCAGTAGGTCCACGAAGGGGTCGCTGGCCATGGGGCTCGGCGCTTCGGCATGAGCAGGGGCGGGAGGGCGGCGGATCTCCGGCGGGCCGAGGAGCGGAGGGGCCGTAGCCGTAGCCGCCATTGGAGGGGCGAGGCGTGGGCTTGGTGCAGGTGAAGGGATCGAATGGTTATTTATGTAGTATGATGATGGTGGGGTTGGGTTTCTTGCAAGGAAAGGGTCGAATGGTTGATGGGTTCCATGGGCGCCAACCTTCTTCGACGAACATGCACAGCACACAAGTACGGGAGGCGGAGACCACCGCACTAAAATACGGGCCTGTAAGATAGTAGGTTAATCAATTTATTTGAATGGGGTTCGAAGAAAATGAGATTTAGATTTTTTTGCATGGTTAAAGAAAAAAAGTATTACATTTGAGTATTATTTGAGAAATAAAAAGTTTCTTCGAAAATTGTCACTTCTATTTTTTTCCCTTCTCTTTTTTTTTTACCTCTCTTTCGATCTTCTTTTTGCTTTTTCTGTTATTTATAGGACAAATTTTTTTACCTCCGTGAAAGTGACCTGCTTCTCTGCCACGTTTCGATTATTCCCTTCGGTCACTTTTAGATGTAAAGAAGCTTTGCCTTAACCATGATAATCGTGTGATTATTGCATTGTGTCCCTCTGTTTTGCAAGAGCGGTTATGTTAGATTTGACAAATAAACTTGTTCATTTAGTTTGTTGATAGAATAATTTGTGTCACTCATCTTTAAAGTTCAAACATGTTATAATTTGCAAATAAACGGTAAAGTGGAAGTAAATTATGTTATTTTGGTCTGTTTGTTTCGGTCACTTTTAGATGAGGAGAGAGAGATATATTTTTTATTTTTAATGAAAGGGCATTTTTATCTTTTCATTTTTTCTGTTTATTTTAATTGGAATATTGCATGAACATTCCTTATTCTCAAACGCCTGTTTAGAATTTTCTTACTGAGACAAAGTTCACCGAACATAATTTATAAATTGTATTTGACAGTCAACGGAAAAACAATTCATAAGTTTATCAAAGAACTATAAAAGGAATTTTGTCTATCACAAAGGGGGATGCAAAAAGGACACTAATAATTATAAAAATTGCTACTATAGAACTAGAAATTATTTAACTACATCATGAGTTAAATAAGTGAAAAGGAATGATTAGGTTTAACTATTTAAGATTATTATTATTATTATTATTTTAAAGTTAAGACAATTGCTAATGTAGGAAAATGGTACCTTTAGTTGGTGGAGCCATGGATTCAAGATATTTTTGTGATTCTGCAAGGCACTAAGCCTGTGGAAATGACACCAAAGATATCCATTAACACACAGCAACAATGAAAGGCCAATTACCAACACCATCAAGTAACACAAGACTCATCCGAAAATGGCCACAAAGTAGCAAATAAAATTGTCAGGAGCAAAAGCAATGACAAGAAGCAAACACTGGGGGAGACTTTGATAACAGATTAGAATATGTTACCCGAGATGGGTCCGGATGAGTTGTTCCTTGGATTTTCTTTTTTTGAGTTTGATAACCCACCTTTATTTTGGGGTTAACTCATTCTATATGAAAGGGTCGAATGAATTAACCCGTAATAAGGTCCTTAACCTTAACGACCTAACCGACCCCAAGTAATTTAACCCTGCTACCAAACTCAGTTAAGGGCGGATAGGTAGAATAACTCGGCCTATTCTACCCTTATTCCGTTGTCAAAGTCACCCCCTGGTCGATTATCAAAGGACACTCCAATTACATAATTAATACACCAAGGTTTTTAAAGCCACTGATTTGGATGGGAATAAAGAGAACATGATCAGAACCAAGATACAAATATGGTCTTGCCAAATTTTGCAGGGTTTTAATAGTGCATAATTTTACTTTTATTGAACCCCTTGTTATGAAAACAAAAGTGGCAATGGCTTTGAAATTATGAACACCCCAAAAATAGTCTGTTAGAATTTGGGTATAGTCCCTGAGCAATAATCCCGTATTGGTTAAATGGGTTATGGTTCATGTGCCTATGACCCTGGGCCTGTGTATCTCAACATTACGATTTTGTGGATTCAACATTAGTCCCGTTTTCAATATGGGACTATTCTCTAGCCACAGTCTCATGAAAAGAGGCTTTCTCCTCTTGTCTCATTGGCTGGGAACATCCAAAAGCGGCTCATTTATGGCCAAGAAATAGAATAAAAAAAATACTAGAATGAAAAAAAATAGCAGGTGCGTGTCCACTTCTGGAATCCCACTTTTATAGCCTCCACATGTGTGCATAGATTAACTACCCCATGCATGAGGAAATTTTACCCTTTCCAACTGAATGTCTTAAGTCTCTCAGGTAAATTAAATCATGAACACATTTAATTACCTTTTCTGGGCAGTCAAGTGGTATGACATAATAAAAAGCTTCTGACAAACATTTGATAATGTTAGTGTGGTATTTTACCTTTCTACTGCAACCAAACTCAGACATTGCAAATAACTTATCAAAAATAAAGAGTATTCTCACATCCACCATCCATAAACTCCAAGGGCTACTTTGCTAACTGGGTAGGGTTAGCGCAAGCGACCCCTGGGGGTCGGTTGCGCTAACCAACTCCGGTTAGCCTCCATGTGTGAGGAGAGCGGTGGGGCCCATCGACTCTCTCTCATCCGCTCTCCCATCCTAAACCGTTATCAAACAGGCCCCAATTGTCCACAATTACATAGACGTCCACTTTCAAAATCAATCTTATGTGCTGAAACATCTTATTTTCCTTCTCACGTTTTCCAACCAACATCAGGCTTCCTAAGGGAAGAGGATTTTTTTTTTTCTTGGAAGGTGCCTAAGGGTAGAGAATTATTCAAGTCCAGGATACTAAACCTGAAGTAGCAGGTGCCAGTTGACCTCCTGATCCAAATAGCAAGGGAACACGGCCCTTCCAACTGCCATAAGAGAAGCTCCATGTGTAGGAGCTAAGAATTAGAGAAAATGTAGTAATGTCAGTTCAAAGTAACCAATGGTGGGTCGGCTATCATCATCATGCAGTGTTTTACACATTGGAATATTACCATGTT
The DNA here is from genome assembly GCA_022559845.1 of Amorphophallus konjac. Lineage (NCBI taxonomy): Eukaryota > Viridiplantae > Streptophyta > Magnoliopsida > Alismatales > Araceae > Amorphophallus > Amorphophallus konjac. The sequence goes on along the minus strand of CM040124.1, from coordinate 337,262,246 downwards.
GCCTTCTCTGCTACCACCCCAAACGGAAACCTTGGCAGAACAGACTAATCGCAAACTTCAAGTAGAAAGTATCCAAAGTCACTCACTGATGCTCATCCGGAGCAGGCTCAAACATGAGCAAGTCACCTGCAACAAAATCGCCATTTCACAGCAGACGACTTCGTCAGGGCAAAGGTTGACCCTAAACTCCAGCAACCAGCTATGGATTGCCTCTCTAAACAGGACTAAGGACCAGACACTCCCCCTCTGCTTCAGAGAGCCAATCCACTGCCCTTGGGTCACAGCTCCTTCTATTCAAGGAAAAACAAACTTAAACTGCAAGCCCCTATTTGATATAGAGGGTTGATTAAAAGTTGAATAAGTCAACTCGGTTAACTTAGCCTAGAGTTAATCCACTCTTGTTTTGATAAGAGAGAGTTAACTCGGAAGTAAGGAGGTGAGTTAACCTACTTTTAATCTAGTGTGATCTGGTAGGTAGTGACTTAACCCGGCAATAATGACATCTCAGATACCATATTTGCAAGTCCCCTGTAAATTTTTTACCCATTACCATATGTTCCCTCTCTCTCTCTCTCTCTCTCTCTCTCTCTCTCACACAATGTGATGCAGGACAAATCTCAACGGCCAGCAAAATAGACTCCTGCAGTGAAGCTGGCAACAGACTGCAACAGTGATGGTGGGGACGAGGGCCACTCCATTGGATGTGGGACAAGGCCAGAGCCTATGAATCTCTTCTTTCTTTTTTCTTTTTTTTTCCAGGTATCAGAGACCTAGGTCACTACTGTGGTTAAAATGCCTGAAGAAGTAGAAGCGGATTAAGATTACCCATGTGGATATATGAGCACCTTTGTCATACTCTTTATTGTGTTTATCACTTTGACAACAGGTTAGGATAAATTATCCGAAATAGGTCCGGATGAGTTACTTCTTGAGTCTTTTCTTTTTGAGTTTGATAATTTAATCTTTCTCTGGGAATAACTCATTCCATGTGAAATGGTAAAATGAGTTATTCTTAAAATAAGGGTCTTAACCCTAAGGGGCCGTTTGATATCGGGTTAGAGCGGGGATATCCCCGCTCTAATCCCATTCTACGTTTGGTATGGTTAAAACGAGCGGAGATAAACTGGGTTAAGGGAAATAGGGTTAACCCCAATTTTGAGGTTAGAAACGGAGATAAGTCATTCTAATCTTTCGTTGGAATGACTTATCCTCATTTTTCTAATTCGATTTCACCCCCTGTGTATCAAACGTACATGAGAATAAGACTAGACATAAATTATCTTAGAATGACTTACACCTATTCTCCTCAACTTTTATCCCGATACTAAACAGCACCTAACAGACTCAGATAACTTAACCCTGTTACTAAACTCGATTAAAGGTGAGTAAGCGGAATAACTCATCTTATGCACCCTTATTCTGCTTGATAAAAAGTTAGGATAACTCACATGAGATGGGTTAGGATGAGTTATTCCTTAACTTTTTACTTTTTCAGTTTGATAACTTGTTCTAACCCTAGGAATAACTCATTCCATAGAAATGGTAGAATGAGTTATTCCTAGAATAAGATCTTTTATCCTAACCAACCCTTGGTAACTTAACCCTGACATCAAACTCGAACAAGGATAAAATGCCGGAATAACTCATCCGACCCGGGTTTATTCCGTTAACAAAGTGGGCCCCGTGGAAGTAAGGTTTTCCAAGTATAACTTTGAAACTTTCCGGTAAACCAGCTTCGCTGTAAGCCTCACCTGCCCATGAGACTGGAATATCCAAGCTTGCAAGATGTCAGCGACGATCCTCTGCGCCAGTGTCGGTGTGCTTGCTGGAAGTATGCAAACGACTTCATGGGGTGGCTCGACGGTGAGCAAGCCTGCAGTGGCCGGTGTGTGGCGGCGCGGGGCTTGCTGCGGCCTACGACGGCAGCGGCTGGCGGTGGCGTGGCAGCGCGGCCGGAGTGCTCAGCCGGAGGGCCGTCGGTGCCGATGGACGACGCGAACGGGAGGGCCGCAGCGCTGGTGGCGGCAGCGGCTGGCCAGAGGGGTCCGGCGTCGCGGGCGGCTGCGGGGGAGGGACTCACCGCGGTGGTGAAGCGCACAGGAGCGGCCGCTGGACCCCGCGACGGCGACGCGCAGGAGAGGGTTTTTTATTCTAATTATTACTTAACCCTAATTAAAGTTACCTTCTATTATAAATATACCTATTTTATTTTTATTTTAACAGTAAACTATTTTTACTTTAAAAATAAATAATAAAATAAAATATACTCTTAACTAAATCTTAACTCACTTAATAACTCACAATTTATTGACATAAAATTAATCACAAATTACCTACAAAAATATAGAAAAATAAAAAATCGATCCTCAATATCGATATCTTTCATGATCCTTGATAAATTAAAATCATCCTATGTCTATCAGTCAAATCATTCCGCATCAAAATGATATATAATTATGGACTATATTGATTTGATAAAATATTGTTGGACTCTCTCACCCTTTTCTGTCACACTCTCTCTCACACATCTAACGCTTGATTCTCACTCTCTTTCACACGGTATTCGCATCTCTCTCACTCTTACACCGTTCGACCATAAAACACGGACATAATTTTAAAATTTTCTTAATTTTTTTCAAACTAACGAAAAAAATTAAATTTGAAAATGTATCTTAATTTGTTTATTAATAATGTACCTTGTTTTACCTTAGGTTATTTGACCAAAAAATTTGTCAAGTCGGTTAATTGGAAATTAAAAAAACATTAGAATTTTCAACTTATGTTACAAGACTTGGACAAATATTTGTACTCCACCGACATCCACGCCGTGAAATTCAAGGGGAAGGAAAAAAAAATTACTACCTCCTCACAAATAAACATACGACATAGAGTACATGCTGCCCCCCCCCTAAAATTTCGTAACAGAATTTTCTTAAAAAAATAGATTAATTGAAATATAAGCTACCTGAAACAAAAAACGTATCTATGAACACAACTTAATTAATTAAACATGTTGTATATTAAACCATGGGTCAAGACCGCCACATACTTAACAACAGCTTATAAAATTCCTTTTTAAATAGATATTCAAATAGATAACTCTGATGTCAGTTTGGTAACGTCGAAGTGCGAGGAGCTACATGGAGGGGGAGGAAAACCAAGGTCATAAACAAACCATAAGCAGAAAGCTCACACGGCTTTGCTTCTCCAAACATCATTCCAAGTTTAAGCAAGAACTTAGGGGAGGCCGTAAATGAATCAGAGGTAGGAGTTCAATCCATCGTCCCCACGGTGGGTTTGCTCCTCTCCCCTGTTTAGCGGTTCACCTCATTCGCACCGCACACGAAATGTCACTTTGATAACGAGTTAGGTTAGGGGAGAGTGGCTTACTCAGGGTGACTCACCTGACCCCTAACCCTAATCTGAGTGGATTAACTAATTCCACCTATTTTTTTGGAACGAGTTAATCCACTTTAATCATATCCGACTAGGGTCAAGAAAAAAATATCAAAAAAGGAATAACTCACTCGATCCCGATTAACTCACCCTAACCCGACTTAACCCGTTACCAAAGTGACCCTTAAAATGTGGGGCCGGTGGCACCATCCTTGTACTGAGCAAACGCCCACCGAACTACTGCTCTTAGCCCCTCTTTGACATAGGCATAGATAAACGAAGAGATATATCTCGTGAGTTAATTTATTTCGGAGTTTAGTCTCATTTATTTTAGTAGACAATATGTTAAAATGAGAGATAAATTGTTTCACCAATTTTGTTGGGTCAATTTAACTGAGATACACGAGGGTTATCTCCCATTGTAACCAGATTAATTTTATCACTCTATCGAATTAAAAATAGATAAAATATGACTTATTCTCTAGGGCCCTGTTTGATAATATGTTAGGATAACTCACATGAGATGGGTTAGGATGAGTTATTCCTTGACTTTTTACTTTTTCAGTTTGATAACTTGTTCTAACCTTAAGAATAACTCGTTCCATAGAAATTGTAGAATGAGTTGTTCCTAGAATAAGACCTTTTATCCTAATCGACCCCTGATAACTTAACTCTGCTATCAAACTCGAACAAGGATAAAATGCCGGAATAACTCGTCCTACCCGAGTTTATTCCGTTAACAAAATGGGCCCTAGATAAATAAGAGGATATCCCTCTGTCAAAGAGAGGGCATAACGCCCTCTCTGTGTCTTATTTTTATTACGCGTTCATCGTACAAAGAAATAATGAATGCATGCAATACGTATAATTGTTAGACTGCGAAAAGAACAGAACATTGTATGCATATCGCTCCACAGCATCAGGGCAAGACAACAAAAGCAGATTGCACAAAATTATTTCTATATAATAATCTATATCCAAACTAATAAACAACATATATAACACCATCCCTGGAAGATTATAACCAACTTAAAATTAGTGGTCCAAAAGACATATAGTCTGGAGCGGCCCAATTGGTCCAGTCAGATCCAACAAGGCCGAACTCTACAAGTGACAGTCTCATTAATGTGTCCACTTATTTTGAAGCCCAAATCACTCGGTCCGATACTTCCTAGACGGCCTCCAGACCTGGAAGTCCGAGTAACGGTCGCTCAGGAAGAGCCCAAACGGCAATCGAGCATAACCAACCGGAGAGGAGGGCCAACGCCCTCTAAATACTCCCTAACGGTCGCTCAGGATGAGTCCAAACGGCAGACGAGCATAACCAGCCAAAGGAAGCTCGGGAGTCGAGAGATAAAAAGGGTAAGTGCCCTAGGAAGGAAGGAAGAAAGCCCGCATTAAAGGGGGTAATGCCTCCCGATCACTCTCTCTCCTCTTGCTCTCGAAAGACAACGAACCACTATATAAACCAAGGGAAACTCTCTAGAAAGGGAGGACAGTCTGAGCACTATTCGCAACTTTTGTTGATGGAGAGCGATCTCTTGCACACTCTTTACCTCCTCCCTCTTCTCCGCACAAAGTTCTACTATCTTGCTGACTTAGGCATCAGAGGGTTTTCCCCGGGGTTATAACCCTGGGCTCCTCTGATCCGTTTCCTGTCTTGCAGAGTTTGCAATAATCGGTGACAATCAAGGATCGACGACTCAAGGTACAGCACGAGATCACGTCTCTTCACAACTTATTGCATGACTTCTTGTCAGATCAATAATAGTAAGAACTTCTGGAAGTGGCCGATAGCAGCAATAACAAGGAAACACTTCGTTGAAAAATAAAAGCAAGACAAGTATGCTTGAATTTTGATGAGATGACGCTTTAATCTACTTCTTCAAAAGATACGTTGTGGAGATCTTTATAACTTTGCATAGCTGCAGCTCATATTTGACATCTATGCTATCTAGAGAAATAAATCGGATTAAGCAGCTGCAGAAACTTTTCTTGACACTGATTCAAGGCCACCTTTGACATCTATGCTATCTAGAGAAAATGCCTAGAACAAACCTGGTCAACTCGACAATATGTGAGGCTTTTCCTCAAACCCATATATACTTTCCATTGTCCCTGTCAAGATCTAATTGCAAGGGGAATTCATAACGATCGTTTATCTGTAAAGGCAAGAACAACCTTGGGTTCAAGAAAATGATTCACATTGTCATCACTACTGAGACAGTACAACTAACCCAGAAACAAAATCACAATGAACAGAGACATAATGAATGAACAGCCAAATGTAGCGTGAGTTTGCAATTAAACAAGAGAGAGACAGAGAGAGGAGCAAAGGAAGAAAACAAGAAAGAAATTAGTAAGGCTATGATCATCCAAGATAGATGCCAATAACAAAAGGAATCCATAATGAACGCAAAAGAACTGGAGGTTTTGAATGGCATATTGTAAAAAAGAATTTGTGACATAAAAAAGATAGAGGAATTTTACATCTCTGCTACATCATAATCACTAAACAGCATTTTCTTAACCATGATAGACTGACTTTCAAAAAAGAAGCATGATAAACTGAGACACATTACCCTTAATGACCATAACTAGAGTCTAGATTTTTTACCCCCATCTGGTGTCATTGTTCACAGAAAATCAAAGAAATGTTAAGTGTATCATACATTGAATACTGCTAGGACGGGTATCATGCCTATTGAACTCACAGTTTATTAGTTGCACTGATTATCATTTAGCTTTTGGGTGGCAGTGATGCTTAGGTGTGGGCACCTAATGTCACCTATGAGAACATAACTCTGATTTCTATTGGTTATAACATTGACGTTGGATCAGGAGGATTTTTCATCGCTTAAGTACTTCCATCTACTTCTAACCCTTTCATTTAATTTTTATCGCCCAACTCCCTAGTCCATCGCCTAGCCTCCGTTCCTTCCGTTTAACTTCTAGCGTCCAACTCTCAATTGTCTATCTTTCCATCATCTACTTTCTCGATACATCGTCTAATAGACTGAATCGTTTAAGTGGGTTGGTCGGTTGGGTTCTAAACAAAAAGTCTAGCATATGTTAAATAATAAAATATAAAATATAAATGCCCATCTTTTATATAGAAAATTTTCATGTATTTTAGGTTTAAAATGTTATGGTATTACACTGTAACACATCCTTTCTCTCTCCTCTCTCCCTGCACAGTGCACACTCTCCCTTTAGGATGGTTTGCAGGGAAGAGTGGGCGGCCATCTCTCTCTCTCTCTCTCTCTCAGCTCTAGAGTATTTTGGTCAGTTAACTCTCAACTGATTAGAATATTGACATTTTTTAAAATATTCACTCTCTCGTCGACATAAGTTAACTAAGATGATATATTTACACAATATGAATTAAATTAATGATACAACTACTAAGGTATTTTTAAGAGTGATTTTTTTGTCAATTTCCTATAACAATAGTTTATTTGTAAAAATTACTCATTTAACATCTTTTCTTGAGCCTTGAGATGGGACGTGGGCCCCACACCAAATTACCTTGAAGTGTAGGCCAGGGCGTTGCAGCAAGGGTGGTGCAACAAATTGCTGCACCGTTGGTAAAGGCTCTCCAAGTGCGCCAATGTGACCAAGATTTCGAATCACACAAAAGAGTCGAGAGTTTAAGAAGAATTTGTAGATAGATGACTGTTTCAATTGTTGCACCGACGACAGTGTAACCTTGCGGTGCAAACATTTTTTTTAAAATAAAAACAATAGATAGCTCTTCATGCAAACTATCCGTCCATACCATTCAATGTTGAATCAAACAGCTGACAAAATAAAAAAACAAAAAAAGGAGAATAGAAACCTTTTTTTCTCAAAAATAACCCGACTATACTAAAATCAAGTCTTTTAAGGGCATTTTTTTTTGGCCGGGGCTGGATAGGGTAGCCTTTTCACTTACCTCCGAGGGTCGGTCCCCGCCGTCCATCGCCGTTGAGCGCCGTCCACCGCCGCCCTCCACCGCTGCAACGCCCTCCTCCGATGTCTCTGCTACGCCCCAACCCGGCCCGTTAAATGACGAACCAGCACGAGCGGGTCGACCCGCACGTACCAGACCGGGCCCGCAACAGATCGATCTGGTACGTGGCGGGACGCACGGGACCCTGCGGTCCAGTGCGTCCCGGCCACGACCTCCAACCCGTGCATCCCGTCGCCCGTCTGAAACAGGTCGGGTCGTACGAGTCGAACTATCCTGGACCGATATTACAAACTCTGAACCCAACCAGAACTTTTCCATTGCAACTACGTGAGGCTTTCACCTCTCCCACGTCACCTGTTCTACTTAGACTAATAAAGAGAGTTGATAACTAAACTTGCAGCAAGTATTACTCTTGCAAGAAAGATGAGTCTGGTGACAAAAACTTACTAGTCTTGAAACATAAGTTACCCCTCGAATCGTGTAGTAACCTAACCTTATCTTTATCCTAATGCGACTTACAGGTTGAACTATCCTTGTCGGTGACCCGTGGGTTGGTCGCCTGGTACACTGACAAAGATCTGTTGCGTTCAGCCTTCCATGTCATGTCGCAAGGAATTACAATACTTCTTGGGATTCTTCAACATTTAAGGTATTCATGATTAGAACGAAAACACGTAATCTACATTACAGATATCTTAATCTCGTTAACTTTCAAATCAAGACAAACCCCAATTATTTGACACCATTCGCCTCTATAATTGGTAAATCGGATTGTCCTGCAGGAAAATTGGACGATGTCCTACGGGGAAGGATTTGCCGTGTCTTCCTTGTCCCTTTTTTTTTTGGCCAAAATGCACTATATCACTGGCCAAGAAAGAAAATTGAATCGACATCTCGACTGAGCCTATACCAGTCTTGCAGTGAATAGAGTTGGAATCACGAAGATCAGTGGCCAACAAAAAGCCATGCCAGTCGTCCAGTTTATTCACACGTTCGAGTCCACAATCAAAATTTTACCCTGAAACTTGTAATGATTAATGACAACAGCACGTTATCATTGCAACAAGGATATGAAGTGTTCAACAGTGGAGGAACTAGATATTCAGGATGCTGTCCAATATTTAACTACATTTTTCCCTTGAATGTAAACTCAAGGATCACAACTTATCAGGGATTAATGTTTCGGGTAATATATGGAGGAGATTTTTACATTTATACCCTTATAAAGATCGTATTTATATTTATCCCCTATTTTTATCATATTATCAAAAATATTCATAATATGCATCGTATTGCTGCGATTATATCTCTCTGATTCTCAAGTCGTCAACGTCGTGGAATGGTTTAAGAATGAATTGATAAAAACATTTTTAAAAAATAAAATCTCTAAAATGCCCTTCAAATTTCAAGAGAGAAAGAGAGAGAGAGAGGGGGGGGAGAGAGAGAAGTGTGCCCGACTCTGGCAAGCAGCCCCCTCCCCCTTTCCCCATCACTTCCGCTTGGCGACCTCGTGCATGACAAAAGACCTTGCTCATGGCACTGGTGATCCAATTGGCCAGAGGCATTGAGGAGAGCCTGGAGGGCCTCCCACAAGTAACAAGCAGCATGTTGGACAGGGCATCCCTTAGCAATGGTGAGGGGCTAATTGAGCCGCATCGGTGGTGGCGACGTCAATGGCCTCCCCCTCTCTCATGGCCCCTCCCCCTCCTTGAGGACGACAACGAGGGGCTGATTGAGCTGCGCCGATGGTGACGACGCCTCCCCCCCCCCACCTCCTGACCCCCTCTCCCCCACTCATCCCCTACCCTCAAAACCCCCCTACCGACGAACACCCCCACTCTTCCAAAGCCACTACCTCCATCTCCCCCTCCTATGATCTCTCTCTCACTCTCCACCTCCTACTGACGACCCATCCCCTCCCCATGGGAACTCACAAAAACACCCCCCACTTGCCAACCCCCTCTCCCCCACTCATCCTCTACCTCCTCCAGAGCTCACCTTCCATCACCATCGAGGAAGGAGGAGCGGTTCAATATTCTATTTTTTTTATTTTTAAACTTTAAAGTCGCTCCGTGAGAGTGACTTCAAAGGAAGAAGTCATTCTAACTTGGAGTGACTTCCTCTTATCTCTCTCTCTCCCCCACCCTCGAGCTCTCTTCCTCCCTCTCTCTCTCTCTCCCTCTCTTTTGTGACTGCCACCGATGAACCCCCAACCCCCGATGAACACCCGCCCCTCTCCCTTAATAGGGTGTTTGAGAGCACTTTTATTTTTGAAGTGATTTCACTCTAAAAAATTAATCTATCTCAAATTTTGACATGTTTTTTAAAAATGACATAAATGATCGCTAATCTGTTTGACAAAATTGATATAATTTCTAAAACATGTGCAGAGTTGTTTGGCATTTTTTTCAATGAAATAAACATGCAAAAACCCACCACGTGAAATCGAGGAATGAAGCAACTATGGATGTAAACGGAACAAGTTACATGCAAGATCTGATCTTTTCTTCCTTACAACCTCAAATCAGCCCCATCTCCAGTCAAATCCTAGACCCAGATAAATTCGGGCAAAGGATGAACCAAGCAATATACCTTGAGGTAGGCGTAGAGGATGGGGCAGGCGAAGCATGCGACGGCGGAGCTGGTAGCGGCGCACAGCCCCACCACCGCCTCGCCGACCGTCTCCGCGGTCTCCCGGTAGCCGGCTCCCCCCGATGCGCTCCACCAGCTTGGACTCGTCGACGATGACGACGAAGCGGCAGCTAGCCCCCTCGACCATTTTCTCTCGCAGCAAGTAGCCGCCGCAGCCCTTGACGAGGTTGAGGCGGGGGTCCACCTCGTCGGCGCCGTCGATGGAGAGGTCCACCACGGGGTGGGCGGCGAGATCGGACAGGGGGATACCCTCGGTGGCGGCGCGCGCCTCGGCCCACCGCGAGGTGGGGATGCCAACGATGTCATCGAGCTCCCCCGACAGAGGTCCCCGATGCGGTCGAGGGCGTGGGCAGCGGTGGAGCCGGTGCCGAGGCCGAGCACCATGCCGAACTTCACCTGCTCCACGGCGCGGTGGGCGGCTATCCGCTTCAACTCATCCTGGGCAGGGAAAGGAGGGGCCTTGATGCCATCCGGCGAGAGGGCCGCCACCGCCGGTGGCAAGGTGGGAGCCAGTTGGCCTTGAGACAAACCAGAGAGAGAGAGAGAGAGAGATGGAAGGGGGGAGGGAGAGGCGGGCAGACGCGAGACACGAGCGATTTAAAAAAAAAAATGGTCTACCCTTATTTTTAGTTTGAGAGAATTTTTTAAAGGGTGAAACTTATTCTTAAAAATTAAGGGAGAATTATCAAACAAATCTAAATGAGTTACTTGTTCTTATTTTTAAATTTGAGAGAAAAATAAGATAAAAAAGAACCACCAAACATCCTATAAACTCTCTCTCCCCCTCCCTCTCTTTTGTCTGTGACTAATGCCGAAGGGAGAGACTGCCTTTGGCACACATCCCTCCTCCCCTGAGCACCCTCTCTCTCTCTCTCTCTCTTGTCTGTGACTGCCACTAGAGGGGGAGACCTCCTATAACATCCCCCCTCCCATGAAGTCTCTCTCTCTATGCTCCTCTCTCAATCCCTCTCCCTCTCTTCTATCTATGACTGCCACCTCCGACATCTCCCCACCCCTTAGTTCTCTCTATCTATGTTCCTCTCTCTCTCCCTCCCTCTCCCTCTCTTATGTTTGTGACCACCATCGAAGGGGAAGACCTCAGACATTCCCCTTCCCTTGAGCTCTCTCTCCCCCTCTCCCTCTCTTATGTCTGTGACCACTACTGAAGGGGAAGACCTCCGGCATCCCCCCCTCCCCTCCTCTCTCTCTCTCTCTCTCTCTCTCTTTCTCTCTCTCTCTCTCTATATATATATATATATATATATATTCCTCTCTCCCTCTCTCTTTTGTTTATGACCGCCACAGATGAACCCCCAACCCCCGATAAACACCCAACCTCCGCCTCCTTCAACAACCACCCACGCAGCCTCATACGTCGCCCCATGAGCCACCTCCACACACACACACACACACACACACACACACACACAGAGAGAGAGAGATATATATACACTCTCACTCTCTCTTGTTTATGACCGCCACCGATGAACCCCCAACCCCCGATAATATATATATATATATATACACTCTCACTCTCTCTTGTTTATGACCGCCACCGATGAACCCCCAACCCCCGATAAACACCCAACCTCCGCCTCCTTCAACAACCACCCACGCAGCCTCATACGTCGCCCCATGAGCCACCTCCACACACACACACACACACACACACACACACACACACACACACACACACACACACACACACACACAGAGAGAGAGAGAGAGAGATATATATATATATACACTCTCACTCTCTCTTGTTTATGACCGCCACCGATGAACCCCCAACCCCCGATAATATATATATATACACTCTCACTCTCTCTTGTTTATGACCGCCACCGATGAACCCCCAACCCCCGATAATATATATATATATATATATACACTCTCACTCTCTCTTGTTTATGACCGCCACCGATGAACCCCCAACCCCCGATAAACACCCAACCTCCGCCTCCTTCAACAACCACCCACGCAGCCTCATACGTCGCCCCATGAGCCACCTCCACACACACAGAGGGTAGGGAGAGATGTTAACCCATGGGCAACCATGTTAAAGTGATGCGAGTTACAACGAGTATAAATGCAACAATGTTGGACACATTAAGGATATTCTTGATAATATGCAAAATGTAGGGGTTTATTTGTAAATATGATATTTTATTGGGGTATATATGTAAAAATCCCTACATAGAATGGACAAACAGTGAATCTGTTGACAAACAAACCATCATAGTGCCACAATGCTATGGACAACCTGTCATTTCTGATGGATTCTGCAACCTAATCTTCATGCCACTGATGGCATCATTTTAGATGACCATGTAGATTTTTCCGTTCACATTTGAGTGGCCTTGCCAATGATTCCAGAAGCATATGTAGCAATTGTTGAGTCAGGCGATCGCTTAAGCCGAGTAATGGTAGGAAAGAACTCGGACGAGCGTAAGTAATGCCTACAACAAGAATGATCACACATTTTCCTCAAGGCAAACAAGACAATTCTTAACGGTGATTCTTTCATGGCATCTCCTCTTGTAGGACTCACGACAACACTAGAATAGTCATCCACCAGCTTTAACAAAGCCTGAGGTAAAGGAAATAGAGAGAGAAAGAGAAATGCATCTGGTTATTGTGAGCACATTTCAAAAGAAAAACCCAAAGAATTGCATGTAAAAGTTATTAATGACATATGATAATGCAGCCACCAGAACTTGGCAACATGCTCCACCAAGGGCCCAAGTTTCCAATGCAACTGGTATTAGTGTACGGAATTTTCAGGTGAAAAGATAACACAAACAAACTAAAAAATTACTATGATTAACTAGACAAAGGCACATATCAAACTGACATGGCAGACAGACTACTTTTTGCAGAGAAATTGCAAAACAATGTAGATCTACTATACATTCTATGATTATCATGTTTTCTACCTTTTCAGGGTATCATGCTAACAAACAGAGAAAAACCAGGAATTCTTATTCAAGCAGTTTGGCAAGTCCATACATATGTACCAGAAATTAACTGCTGAGACCATCCTCATGGCACTGGGGAAAAAAAGATCAGTGTTCACCAAGCCTACTGACCAACCAATCATACTGATGAATAACTTCTAGAATACTTGTCACAGCCACCTGTAATTGGTTTCATCTTGCCCAAAGGTTAAACTTCATTTTCTTCCACCTAGCATAGTGGGCGTTGAGGCTGGGAACTGATGACCTTAGACTCTACTCTCTAGGTAATTCCAGTTATTCCAAGGGTCTGCATCAGAAATTGTTTGTTTATTGGACCAGGAATATCCAAGCTTTTTCTTTCCTACAAGAAATGTGGGAATGGGGGGCAGAATCAGATTGCAAATTTCACCAACGTTTCTGATGCCATTTTTACTAAAAAAAAATGGATATTCCGAAATCCACAAATATATACCAGAACCATTTTTTTTCCTCAGAAACAGAAACGCAAGGGCATATCTACAGATACGAGATACCTATAGAAGAGACCCAAGGTGGATCTTAGATTGAACCCTTTGGATTATAGTTTTATCCCTAATCAAATGCCAAGAAGAGTTCATGTGAAAGGTTATTTGTGGTATAAATAATATTTGTGGAAATTTGCAACCAAATGTGTATGTGGAGGGATACATTTCACAAGGGGACAAGGGAGGCACTGAGTGGGTATGTTTTGCAATTTAGTGTTAGATGATAAAATGAAGAACTGTGAAACTCAGGTGTCCTTTGTGATCGTCGTATGCTTGTGAAACTCAAAGGGAGGTTTTATAGAACGGCTGTGAGACCTGCTTTGTTATATGGTACCGAGTGTTGGGCAATACGAAAGGAACACATCCACAAAATGTGTGTAGCAGAGATGAGGATGTTGAGATGGATGTGTGGCAAGACTAAGAAAGATAAGATTAGGAATGAGCGCATCCGTAAGGACTTAGGGATAGCTCCAATTGATAGCAAAATGAGAGAAAATAGACTCAGGTGGTTTGGACATGTGTTTCGTCGCCCTAACTCAGTGCCTGTTAAAAGATGTGACCAAATCTTAGTGGATGCTAGTAAAAGAGCTCGAGGAAGACCTAAAATGAGATGGTGCGATGTTATTAGGAAGGACATTAGTTCCTTGAGTTTAAATATGAATATTGCACTTGATAGAAATCTTTGGCGGAACAGGATTCATGTAGCCGACCCCAATTAATTGGGATAAGGCTCTGATGATGATGATGATGATGATGATGATGATGATGATGATGATGATGATGATGATGATGATGATGAAATGAAGAACTAGAGAAACATGGGGACAAAAGAGTACCATTTTCCTTGAACATTTTAGTACAGATATTTGCCCCTTGTTAGGAACAAAGTGGTCATTTTGTGAGAGGACCATATAAGTTAGATGCACGCAAAGGTCACATCTGATTCTCTCCATTCTTAATATAATGTTTATAGTATCAGAATACATTAGAGGTTAGACACAAATTCATACCATTTCCATTTCCATTTTTTTATCAGAAACTTTTACTTCCTGTTGAACCCCACAAAATTTATATTTTCTGATAATTACAGTAAATTTCAGAAATTAAGATGCCTTAGAATATGACATGAAGCGATGCATGACCATTGCCATCATATAGTACCCATGGGCATTTCATCAAACACAAGAAGAGCGGCACAAAGTCAAAGATAAGTACCCAATCCCTATAATTGAGGACCTATTGGATGAATTAGGCAGTGCCATGAATTTCACCAAACTGGATCTCAGGTCAGGATACCATCAAATCGTATGAAACCTGAGCACAATGAGCATACTGCATTTTCCACACACGAAGGGCACTATGAATATTTGGTTTTACCTTTTGGTTTAACCACTGCACCTACCACATTTTAGAGTTTAATGAGTGATATCTTTTGGAAATTCTTGTGAAAGTTTGTTCTGGTTTTCTTTGATAATATATTGATTTACAGCTCCAGTTGGGAAGATCAGTTACATCACATCCAGAATGTTTTGACGGTCATATTACAGAATGAACTTTATGCTAAATGGAGTAAATGCTCTTTTGGCACAACTTCTGTCTCTCATTTGGCACATGTTATAGCTGTTGGGAAAGTCTCCATGGAGCTGGATAAAGTGCAAGCTGTCACAGATTGGCCAGTCCCTAAGGGAGTTAAACAATTGAGAGGGTCTTTCAGGTTGGCTGGATATTACAAGAAGTTCATCCGAAATTATGGATTAATTGCTTTACCTTTAACAGCTTTTTTAAAAAAAGATCAAAAATTTCGATGGACTTCTGAAGCCCATACTGCTTTTAATACTCTGAAACATGCTTTAGTTACAGCCTTTGTTTTGACTCTTCCTCTAATGGGGTGGAAGCAGGTCTACTGCAGCAAGGACACCCTATTGCCTACATTAGTAAAGTCTTCTCTGCATGTCAAGAGGCATTTTCTACATATGATAGGGAGCATGCAGCTATTATCTTTGCTATTCAAAAGTGAAAGCATTATATGTTAGGCAGTAAATCTGTTATTCGGACTGATCATCACCTTCTTACTCAGAAAATTACTACTCAGCAACACAGATGGTTGGTGAAATTGATGGGCCTTGATTTTTGTTTACGATATCAGCATGGACATGTAAATATAGTTGTTGATCCCTTATCTAGACAATCTGACATAGTTGCTGTTTGTGGTGTTTTGGTGGTCATTCCTAATTGGCTGGAAAGGTTAAAATCTACATATATTACTGATGACATTTTGAAGCAGAAATTATAGGAATGGGAACTTGGGCAATTGGACAAGCAATTATATTCTTACAAAGGAGGGTTGCTTTATTACAAGGGTAAAATTCTTTTACACTGCCCATTCCTATATTCCGAGAATATTATAGACTTATCACCTTTCACCCATTGGGGGCCATGTTGGGTTTCACAAGATTTTACATCACATTAAGCAGAGTTTTTACTGGCCCAATATGACAACCAATGTAATATTTCAGTCCTATAAATACTGTACATAGCCACCAGCAGGGTCATTGCAACCTTTATCCATTCCTACTGCAACATGGCACTCTATATCTATGGATTTCATTGATGGATTACCTAAATCTCATGGTAGGACTTCTATTCTGGTCGTTGTAGACAGACTATCAATGTATGCCCATTTTTTGCCATTGAAACTCCCTTACTCTACACAGTCCGTTGCTCACTTATTTGCCAAAGAGATCATCCGTTTGCATGTATTGCCATCCAATATCATTTCTGACCGCGATCCAGTGTTTTGTAGTCAATTTTGGCAAGAAATATTCTCCTTGCAGGGTGTTGCACTAAATATGAGTATTGTTTATCATCCTCCATCTGATGGGCATCTGAAGTGGTCAATCGATACTTGGGGACATATTTGCGGTGTCTTTGTTCACAACCACCCCTCTGGGCTGACAGGGTGTGTTGGGCAGAGTTTTATTACAACACCACTTATCATTCCACTATTTGAATGACACCCTTTGAGGCGGCCGACCACCACCATCAGTCTTCTCCTATATACCTGGCCTCGCAGACAATGTGAATGTAGATAACCAGCTGCGCTCGAGAAATGTTATTCTCAAAGAACTTTAGCATAACATGGAGAAAGCTCAACAAGGGATGGCAAGGAATGCTAATAAACACCGTCTGGATGTTGAATATCAAGTTTGTGACTGTGTTTACTTAAAACTACAGCCCTATAGACAGGACTCTTTGGCAAGGCGTTCTTGCCACAAACTGTCTGTTAGATATTTTGGGCCCTGCGAAATACTTCAGCGCTGTGGGAAGGTAGCTTATCAACGAGCTCTTCCATCAGAAGCCAGGATTCATAACACTTTTCATGTATCTCAGTTGAAGAAGAAGCACAGTAGCAATTCAGTGCACCAAATTCGTCTGCCGCAGCTGCTTTGTGTTGAAGACATGGAACCAAGGAGCATTCTTCAGTGCCGTTTGATCAAGCAGAATAACCAAGCTGTTCTGCAACTTTTGATTTCTTGGAAGGATGCTCCGGACTCAGAAGCTACATGGATGAACTATTTGACATTACAATGGCTTTATCCTGCATCTAACCTTGAGGATGAGTTTTTTTCTCATGGGTGGGGGGAGGGGGGTAGTTGATATGTGCAAGAAAGGACTTGTAACTAACCGTCTGAGTCGAGCTCGATGATGTCAAATATCAGTGTCGCAGATTGGACGACCGTGTCGCAGATTGAATGGTATCGAAGTTAGACAATATCAGTGTTAGGCGATGTAAAATGGGACGTTATGGAGTTAGGCATTCTGTTATGGGAGTTAGGCATTCTCTTACGATTCTACTGAGTTGTTGTAGTTTAATGCCAGGCGACCTATAAAATAGGGCAATGTAACGGAACACTAAGCCAGATGTTAATTCCAATTTCTTGAATTCCGTTCTTGCTTTCCAATGTCTGCTACTTCCCTATCTTCTTCTCTTCCTTCCCTTACTCCTGTTGTCTCTCCCTCTATGGCTTCTACTTCCATCTCTTTTGGTGTTCTTGGTGCTCCTCCTCCAGCTGTTCCTGGTAGGAAGAAAACCGCTTTATCTGCAATTTCATCATATCACTTTGCCATCATTGAAGAGAATCCAAGGCTGGAACCAGAAGGGTGTAACACCTCCATAGATGGCAGTATCGGCCGAAACCGATACGTTTCGGCCGAAACGTATCGGTTTCAGCCCATACCGACCGTTTCGGACCTGCTCACTGTAGCAGGTCCGAAACTAAAAAAAATATTTTTAATGGTTTCGGACCAAAACCGTCCGGTTTCGGACCAAAACCGACCGAAAGCATCCGGTTTCAGGAAACCGTCCGGTTTCGGTCCGAAACCGGACCTGCTCACCCTAGTTTTTTCCTTTTTGAATATTTGAACCGGTTTCGGCCGAAACCGAAATCGAAACCGGTACGTTTCGGTCCTGGCCGAAACCGATACCGAAACCGGTAATGCCATCCTTGAACACCTCGTGTGCCTTGCTCCGACGCTGTGGGGCCTCGGTCCACAACACGCAGGTGGGGCACACAAGGGGAGTGCATCCGTCCAATCAGGATCAGACGGTTACACCACATCCCGACATCATCTGGAATTAATTTTTTTTTTATTTTGCATCTGAGCCCACCCGATCAAGATCAGATGGATGTGCTACAGTGCAACAGTCGCACAGGCATTGCAGGTTGCACCATAGCATTACTCTCTCTCTCTCTCTCTCTCTCTCTCTCTCTCTCTCTCTCTCTCTCTCTCTCTCTCTCTCTCTCTCTCTCTCTATATATATATATATATATATATATATATATATATATATATATATATAGTACGTGTGCGTGCATGTAAACGAAAGCCTAATTAGTCACAAACCTGCATGGCCCCTTGAGAGATGATGTCTTCACATAGTGCATCAGAATTGCGAACTAGGTTGCTCAGAGCACCTGCAGCGTTGGATTTAGTTTTCTCTTCTTCTGCTGCAAGAAGAAGCCTTGTAAGATGAGGTATGGATCTTCTGAGTTCCTCGTATAGAATGTCACTATGGTATGCAGCATTTCCAATCTAGACAAACAAAAGGGCATCCACATATTAGCCACCGCATTAGTACCTTGCATAGTTGAATCTAATTAGCGGGAAATCCAAACACAAATGTGAGGGGTAAGCAAACATCTTACAGCAAAACATGCAAATTTTCGTGTCCGTTTGTCTGGATCAGCACATCTATCAATAAGGAGACCAACAATCTTGTATTTTGCCTGCATAGTGACATAAAGAATATTGACATGATGGGCCGCAAAAAAGTGAAACACAGAAATGGTGAAAGGACTAATGGGAAGTCACCAGTGAAGTGTAAAAATAAGAGCTGTATCTACACATATTTCCAATGGCACTGCAGGTCTTTGCACGCATATCCGCATCTTCGTGGCTTAAAAAGTCTCTCACGAACTCTAGTAAACAAGCCTTATCAATGGCTTCATAAAAGTCCTGCATCCATGGACGATGTAAAGAAATACAGATACAGATGTACACATAGGAATTTTCACCCAAACACCCATAAAAGCAACCACATTTATACATTTCCCCTCCATGGTCTTGAAATCGTAAAAAATAGCCATTATATGCTTCAATGAAATAACTATTAATTTAGGGGAAACTATTTAGTGAATACTAACATGGCAGTCTCTATATATGACCTTTTAAAGAGAAATAGTTCAGAAGCATTAATATAATTCTACATGGTTAAAGTTCTATTTTACAACTGGTTTAGTTAACCCAGCAGTGGTTGAGTTAAAGTAATGGTTAGTGACAGAATGGACGTAGCGGTAACTGCATACATTTAAGAGATATAGGCACAAATATGGTAATCTCAAAGGTACACAAAGCAACACAGACGATTTCATGCATCTAAAGGTAAAACCCCTATACATAATATAGGTCAACCTCTAACAGAGATTTTCAATACTTATGTCAATCAGCATGAGCAAATGACGCACATGGCCTTGTGACCAAATGAAATCATCATTTAACGGTTCAGCACTCTGCAGAGGCAGACTGTCAAGAACAGCCAACAAAAAAGACAAGACAGTTATAAAGTACCAATCTGGCTAGGGCTCAGTAGGGCAAGGGTTGACTTGGGGTGAAAAGTCTGATCCAGACTGCTGCAATCTCAATCCTCACAACAGATTGACCAGGTTGATCTGGGTTCAGTCCAGAGTAGGACATACAGAGTCAGGGCCAGAGTGGGTGATCCATTGTCATTGTTCTTATATTTCAGTGCATTACATGTAATTCCCAATTGTCTTGGATGTTCACCAAATAGCCTAAGAATGTGAAGGGTTATAAAATAAGGATTAGAATGATCAATCCCTAAATATGATAGATTGTTGGCGGTGATATAAAAAAATCACCTCTTTGGTTGTGGCCATACTATCTTATTTAATACAATATACTTAAATGGACGTAATTTTGACTGTAGTTTGAATACATCGATTTTAATCTATCAGCAATATGCCATATATTTTTGTATTTCTATGTTCTCTGTAAATTTTTAGATGTATCTAATACTACACCAAGAATGCCATTGGGGTTGGCCAACACATGTCAGACAAGGGACATGTTGGCTCTGTCTTGAGCTGGTTGATCAGAACCAATTCAAAGTATTGTGATCTTCACTAGACAATAGGTTGATAAACACATTTGACACATGCCATAGCGATAATCGAAGCAAATATCAAACCTTTGACATCCGAGCAAGATCAGAAATTATCATCAGCAGATCAAGCACAGCCTCCTTTGGTGAAGAACCTCCAAAAAATTTTCTTACACTTTGTGGATCTAATAAACCTTCTCTCAGAAGCTGCGTGGCAAGAGGACGATAACCTGCCATTTTGGCAATGAAAGCCATGGGCCTTGCCAAATCCTCTGGGTCAACATATTTCAAACATCTAAGAATGCATCCGGGCAAACCAACCTGCAGGATGGAAGGCAGATTAACATATTGACAAACAACTAGTGGCTAATCAATGAACAGGTGTAATATATAACCTCCAAAAGGATCTGAAGATAGTGGGGCATGTTTGCTTCAATTGCTCTAGCCATGTCCTTGCTTTCCATACCAATTCTTGCACCAGGTGAACCTATGTTAAGAAGATGGCCACTATTAATGGATGCAGACATGGATGGTGAACCAGGGGCACTTTGCACCACAACAAAAGGGAAAGCCAAAAGATCAACCACCGCATCAACCAGATCTCTAATCCCCTTGCTTCCCCCACCAGTCCCACTCCAGCTCTTCAACATTTTGAGATGTAATTCAGAAACCAACTCGGTTATAAGCTTAACATGTTCTTTTCTGAAAAGGATATCACGATAAATACCGCCAGAGAGACAATGACAAATTGAAGAAACTGCCCAGACGACTCCTACGGGTGATAGACCAACTCGATCATTCATGGCACCTGTTTCAGATGAGTCTCTCTGAAGACCATCAGCCAACAAACAAAGTAGAAGCTGAGGGATACTATTTGAGCATGCTTGTTCAATTGCTAGAGGCCCACCCCATTTCAGCCTTGTCTCCAACAACCCAACACATCCATCTCTTAGACCATGCCACTTGGAGAGCATCACATTAGCATTTTCATTAGATGACTGGAGCTTGAGGTAGACACGCAATGTTGTTGTGGGAGGAACAAGAGCCAGAGCAGTTTCCGTAATAGTGGAGTTTGCTGAACAGGCACTCTCAAGGGCTATAAGTGATGATAAAGCAAGCATGGCTGCTGCAGAGTGAGGTTGAAAGGAACTTGCCATTTTATCATCAGAAGAACACAAGTGTCCGAGAACAGAGAGCCGATCACGCTGCTTCTTTGGAGAACTGGTGAGAATGCATGACGCAGAAACTTTGCAATCCAACTTGAACTGGCATGCAATTGTTGCCAAGATGAGGCAAGAGTTGAAGACAAGGGCTTGTGGTTTAGATAACTTGCATTTCTGGTTACGGCCTTCCCCTCCCTCTTTATTTAAATTGGAAGCACTCAGAGATGACAACATAGAGAAGAGGCAAGAAATAATAGTTCCATCCCCACCACAATCAGTATCAGCAGTGAGTGTTGCAGAAGTGGGGAGACCACAGACTATGCTGCACACAGGGACACTGGAAAAGCAGATCCGCAGCATAAGCTGAAATAAAAGAAAAGGCAAATATCATTTTTAACATAAAAATGTAATGCAGATATCCTCATGGCTGTCAAAAGATTCTGCTTTCTTTAGCGAAACTAGAACAAGTAATGACAATTCATGCAACTGGAAAACTAAATCAATAAACAGATCATTCAAACGTGATCTGAGTTATTCGATGGGATTAAAAACATATATGCAATAGAACGTGTCTGGTCAATTATGTAAAGAAAGGTTTTGAATATACACGGTAAGCCTGAGTTTGAAAATAGGTGAATATATTTTGTTGAGGTGTAGTCCCACATTGCATATACATGGGAGCCTTCCCTCCATTCATATGGAAGATTCCCTCAACTCAATGCCTAGGTTTTAGGTTGGAGTTCAAGCCTTTGACATGGTATCAACGTCGGGATTACCCATTGGACCTTCCGTTCAGACATACTCTGTCCTATTCGTTCAATTGCACCACTCGTACCATAACCATTCTAGTCCGGCACCCGGGAGGATGTTGAGGTTTAGTCACATATTGGATATTCATAGGTGCCTTCCCTCTATTCATATGCAAGATTCCCTCAACTCAATGCCTAGATTTTGAGTTAGAGTTCGGACCTTTAACATGTTTTATGTATTCTCATGTAATGAGGGGCACATATGCAAGAAGCTAAGAATAAGATGACCCTCACAGAGACAATAAATGACATAAACAAGGGGGAACCTATTACCTGAAGAACGGCATGTAGCGCAGATTCTAGTCCATTGCGAAAGCAATAATAAACAGCGATTTGGAGAGCTTTCGAATCAAGGAATGATTTTGCAACCTCATCAATCATATTGGTCGAATCTGTCTCAAGCAAGGAATCTTGATTAAGCTCCTTGACATCAGATTGACGAAGATAATGAACCTGGGATGATTTCAGAGGGAAGAAATGAGGGTGTCCTTTAAATGACAGAGCCTCAACTGCATCTATCATGTACCACATAGCCTTACATGCTTCACAAGCAGCTGGTAACCCATCAGAAGAGCCAGACATTAGACTTGATCCTGAAACAACTAGACTCTCAACCAGAAGATTCATAACCCCAGATTGTCTAGCATGAACCAATATGCGCCTCAGAATTTCATCATATGGTTGGGAAGGACAAGTCATTTCAATCTTCTCAGCAAGCAAGGATGTTTTAAGCAAAAATGCAATTCGCGATAACATTACAGCAATGCATGCAGTAGACTCATATAACACTCTTCCAGGTACACTGCTGTTGGATTTTAAAATCTGGACGTAACAGAGATGAGTCAGACAAACAAAACCATGGAACTTAAAGGAAAAAAAGGAGCATAAAATGGTTTTACAGTGCCATGGAAAACCTGGGAATAGAGTTGTGTAACAATGATCCAGTGTTCAGCATAAGAATTTCTACTCCCACTGCCACTATTCTCCAATAGTTTCTTCAAAATAGAGAAACCCTGCAGCGAAAGAAAGGATTTCAACATAAGGAAAAGACAATGCCAATTATTGCCACAAGTGATGGAACATGTAGCAGAGCCAGCCTTATTTCAGTAATAATGTAGGCGATAAACCACTATAAAAGGCCAGATCACACTATATGTCCTTGGAACCTTCAATAAAAGAACCATGAATGCAAGTAATGCAATTGAGCCACCATGTGCAGTTTGACCTTCACTATGAAGCCCTGAACATCAGAAATCTTCAATCTGACAACCACAGAGACAAACTCAAGAATAGTACATATTGTGTTATCTGATGCAACAGAAGGATGAAGAGCCCCTGCTGCAATTATATTTGTGAGAATCTTGAATGACTGGTTTATACGCACGGAATTCAAATCCCTGTTCAGCAGTAACAAGAACATGATTAACAACCCATGAAACTCTTTATTACAATATAGTTTGCAGTAGATTGAATGACCAATGTGCACCAAAATGTTAAACACCAATAACATGTGCATTCATTTTAACCAAGGTTGGACTCCCGATTTTAGTAAATGTGTGCATAGCACTATCAAACCATAGAAGCATAATTCACTTCAACAGGAGTAAAGGAGACTTGAATATTTTTAAGAACCATAAACTGCAAATTTTTACTTTGTTGGCAACAAGTAATATGTCAGGTATGTAAAACAGACAACTAAGGTTATTACAAAATCCAAAAATTCAAGGCAAATAGAGCAAAACATCCAACCAAGTAATTGAGTAGTTTCAAGAACTTTTGGTGGAAAACAACAATGTTTGCTAATGAATGATTATATATAGAAAAACTGTAACACCCCTCAATTAGGAGGCATGTTTTGCCATCTCCTACGAGATGTTCAAAATCTCTCCAAAATCTTTGTCTCTCCAAAGGTTGCGAGAAACGAATCCCCCGAAACCGAAATCTTCTCTCCACCACCCCCCGGGTTTCCTCCTTCCTCTCCAAGGATGGTAGTATCGGTTTCGGTATCGGTTTCGGCCGGTACCGAAACCGATACGTATCGGTTTCGGTTTCGGTTTCGGTTTCGGCCGAAACCAGTTCAAAACAGTCAGAAAAGGCAAAAAATATATTGAGCAGGTCTAGTTTCGGCCGAAACCGTCTGGTTTCGGTCCGGTTTCGGTCGGTTTCGGTCCGATTTCGGTCGGTTTCGGTCCGGTTTCGGACTTGCTACAGTGACAAGGCCCGTTTCGGTTTCGGTTTCGGCCGATACTGCCATCCATGTTCCTCTCTCCCTGTCCCTCTCTACCTTGGCCCCCTTGAGCGCTCTCTCTCCCCAGCCTCTCTCTGACTCTCCCTCTCCCCGGGACTCTCTCTGGCTCTCCCTTTGTGACGCTCTCCCTCGGACTCATTCTGGCTCTCCCTCTGTGATGCTCTCCCTCGGACTCTCTCTCTCTCTCTCTCTCTCTCTCTCTCTCTCTCTCTCTCTCTCTCTCTCTCTTTCTCTCCGTTTCTCTCTCTCTCCCCCCGTCTCCGCCTTATCTCTGTCTGACAGAGAGGGAGATAGAGAGGGGAGAAGACAGAGATACATGCACCATTTTTGATGATTTTTGATGCATTCTTCAGTTTGTGATTCATGTACCATGTTATGTATATCTTTTTGGTGTAACTTCTGATGTATATTAACATTGATGCATTTGAATGGATTTGTTATTGTTATCATTATCCTTTGTTTTGTACAATTGAGTTGTCAATTAGAAAAACATGTTTGTGAAATTGAGTGGTTAGTAGAAAAAAAATAGCATTTTCTTAGAAATAGGCTATACGTATGAAAAAATTTTCCGAAATCACTGAACCCGATCTCCCGAGATTTTTCCGAAATCTCTGAGATCTCCTCTTCCGCCTTTCCGAGATGCAACTGATAATTACAGAAAACCTTGTTAGGAGGTAGTTGTAAAAACTTAGAAAGTATATACACAATTTTCAGAACTTTGAATTTAATTTATTAAACTTCAATCTTCTAAGGCATATTTATACTTTCTCCCCCAAGACTTAGGCCGCTCATGTGATGACATGTGGCATCATTGATGACATGCCATGGATTGGTAGAGTGATGTGGTAAGCCATGATTAGTCGAGTTGACACATGTCAGTCCTAGATTGGAGTGACATGGCAGTCTAGGATACTTTTACACGTCCGAAAACCACCTACAAAACCATCAACTTAAACCCACTGGTTGCCTCTCCCCCACCTCATCAAGACTCCTATAAATATGAGATGGGCACCCAGCCCTGTGCCCTCTGGTTCTGCCTTCCCTCAGAGAGAGAGAGAGAGAAGAAGGAGGAGGAGAACTGGGAGAAGCTCCCTGTAGAGTGACATAAAATAAAGAGAGAGTGGTACTTCCAGCAGAGAAAGAAGGAGAAGAAAGAGATAAAGGATGAGACCAACCAGCCTCTCTTGTAGTGGTTCTTCTGTGGCGACATCACTAACCGAGAAGGGACGAGGAGGGAGGCTTCTCCAGCGAGTTTTGGATGAGGAACCTATGTCAAGACAGCAAGTAAAGGGGTTGCCTATCTATGTAGAGTATGAATGATTGTTTTGAGTTATGAGTTAGTGCATTGTTTCATCTTGTCCTCCCTCCTCTTTTAGGTGTTTTGAATGTAGTTTAGGCTTTGTGCAAGCCTCCATATTTAGGGGAGGTGCAATCAAAATTTCCCAAGCCTATTTAAAAGTTTAGAATCAAGTTAGAGTATAAATATGCTCATCTAGGGTTGGTTAATCTTCACTATTCTAAGTTGATGATGAATGGTTCCCTATTGAAAGCATGCTTTTAATTTATTTTAATGCTATCATGCTATAGTTAAACATCCTGTCATAGCTAGTTTCACTATTCATGTATTGTAGGGAATAGTCCTTATACGCTTAAGCATGAACAATAATATTCTGAAAATTATCACCATTTTAACTGATTAAAGCTTAAGAGAGCATGTGAACAAAGGCCTTAGATTGAAATTAGTGTTCTCCCTCACCCAATCTGAACTACTGGATGACACTCCTTCATATGGTGCAGTGATATTGTTTAGGTTTACTTGCTGCTTTAGGTGTTTCACCAGCTTCATTATCACTATTTTTTGTCTCTAATAAAATATTACATCAGTTTGTACTTGCACATCTATTTTTTATGCAGGTGATGAGATGTATTGAACTCAAGACCTTGAGGGTTAATAACCATGGATCCTAAGTTTATAATGCTTAGGACGCCACATGAAAGGGCCAAGAGAGTGTTTTTCCATTTAATTTGCCAAAGGGTGTGGTGGTAATCAGGTGTGGGTTAGCTAACCAACCTAAAAGCTTCTCGTTTGGTAGTTAGTAAGGGCATGTGTTTTATAAATGGCCAAGCATGGCCTATAGTGGAAAATGGGCTAGAGAACCGTTTGGATCCCGAGCAGGGATCAACGACTGTGGATCCTGAGTGGGGAGCAATGACAGACCGTGTGATGATACTACGCCTCTTTTTTGTTGTTTTAGGTGGAGTGATGCCTCACACTAATTTCTTTTCCCCTTATGACTGTGGATCCCTTCAGGGCAAGGATCGGGGATGTTTGCCTAAATACCACCATGGGATTAGGTCAGGACCTTGGGCAGCCCTTATGACCGTGGAGACCAAGGCCTAGTCTCGAGCTTACTAACCTTAGGACAGTGACTAGAGTCTTTCTTTTGTGCTCATATGGTCAAGTCCAAGACACCACGGCTTCGTGTACCATGTGGCCCGACTAGTCATACACTCGCGGGCCTTTCAGGATGGTCATCCTGTAAGGATTGACACACTAAGGCCTGGTTGAGTTGACTTGACGACAACTCCATCGAGGCGATGACCATACAACTGTGACCAGTGTGTTGGCAACCCTGTCGCTTCTGGGAGTTTTAGATTGGGCCACTATGACAATAAAGAAAGATAAATTGACCATAAACGGTGGTATACTGGTATCGGCACCAATGTGAGACCTATCGACTAGTTGGTGAAAAACAACCTAATTGGGGTGGACTAGTAGTGATCGGATAGAACCCAAAACCCAATGAAATGCCAGTGCAGGTTGATTGGCTTAATAGCTCAATTCTAATTTTCCATTTTGCCCTCGCTTTTATCCAATGTCCTTATATAAACATTTGACAAGGCTTTGAATTGCTTTATGAATAGTGTTAGGAGGTTGAGGAAAGCCTCGTATCATAAAGTGTGTATGCTAATAATTTACCATAGATTGTTTGCTACCGACTAATGCTAGGGTTTTGAGGTTGAAAATGTTGTTGTTGAGTGTTGTGCATCTTATGCCATGTGTTTCCATTTGAATGATTTGGCAATAGTAGTTTTACTTCTTGC
Organism: Amorphophallus konjac; assembly: GCA_022559845.1. Lineage (NCBI taxonomy): Eukaryota > Viridiplantae > Streptophyta > Magnoliopsida > Alismatales > Araceae > Amorphophallus > Amorphophallus konjac. The sequence goes on along the minus strand of CM040124.1, from coordinate 337,234,758 downwards.
ATCATAGCATTGGACCTTTTTGTTATTCTACTGACTTGACTCACGAAGCACCTTAGATGACGTCTACTTGGGTTTCGCAACTCACTACGACCTTCTAATTGGTTTTGATTCCCTTTGGGTGGCAGAGTCATAAAACCCATAGTAGAGGGGTGGCAGTCGAGTTAGCGGGTGAGCATTGACAAACAGTTGGAGTCAAGTGCCTTGATATCAATACTAAAATTTTTATTCTACAGCTGTGTGCCTTCCCTTTTAGGATATGTATGTAAGCTTATACCTTGGCTATGTACTTTTTACTCGAGAAAAAGGATTATGTAAACTTGTGTTGGAATTTTAGTAAGGGTTTTTTTGCAAGTAAACCACTGTTGAAATTGAAATGGTAAAAAAAAGGGCATCCCTGGATTTGCATTAGCAGGGATACCATTTTTTTTGTCTAAATAGTGCAAATATGCCATCACGATTAACTTCTGTCGATAGAAAGGCGAAGATTCTTCAAAGATTTGAATATTCTCTTTATTTTGTAATGAAATGACTAAAATATCCCTCTCAAATCCCAAATTTCCCCCTTGTAAAAAAGAGATCAGAGAGGACAGAGAAAGAAAGAGAGAGAGAGAGAGAGGGAGGGAGGGATCGGAGTGCCGCCGGCAGAACCTCCCCACCCTCCCTCCATCCTGCCAGCAACCCCCCCTCGATCTCCCCTGACACCAGGCGATCCCCCCCCAGAGAACCTCCCCATCCTCCCTCCATCCATCTGGCACCCCCCCCCCCTCGATCTCCCCTTTCCCAGGCAATCCCCCCCCAACACAGCAGAGCATGCAAGACCATTAATCTAACCCCAACATAGCAGGACCATGCAAACTGTGGAGTCTCTTCTCCGCCGTCCTGCACCACGACGACAGAATATTTCTGGACAAAACTCCTCATCTCCTCCATCAGTAGTGTCACTGACGCCACCAAACCAGGGAGCACGTAGAAACCATGGACAACGGCCGGGTACTCCACCAACTTCGCATCCTTCCCTTGCTCCTTCAGGCTCTCTATGTATCTCCTCTACCAGTCCTGCAGCGGGTCGGATTCCCCCACCACCACCGTGGCCGACGGGAACCCCTCTCTCATCCCCACCACAGCTACAGTGGGGTTCGCCGCCTCATGATCCCTGTCGGCGCCCTCCGGCAAGAAGGCCCTCCAGAGCCAGTCCATGTGTTCCATGTTCACCAGGGGATCCCCTGTTAGGTAGACCTCCGACTGCACCCCCCCCGGCAGATCCTCCCCACCCTCCCTCCATCCCTCCGGCACCCCCCCTCGTTCTCCCCTTTCACACGTGATATGCCCCCCCCGACAGAACCTCCCCTCCCTCCCTCCATCCCACCGGCATCCCCTCCCCTCCCTGCTACCCCCCACCCTGCAACCCCCTCCCCACCACTGCTTCTGCTGGAACCCCCTCCCTCCTGCTACCCCACCTCCCGCCGGAGTCCACCTCCAGTACTCAACCCCCTCCGATTAGGAGAGAGAGGGGGGAGAACCCAGGAGAGAGGTGAGGTTTTTCTTTCTAACTATGGGCATTATCATCTTTTCTTACGTCAATTTAAGGTTAACTAGGGTTAGATTCACAGCGGATAACGGCGGGTTACAGCGACGACATATCTGCACTATTTAGACAAAAGAAATGGTAACTCTGCTAATGCAAATCCAAGAATGATTTTTTTTGCCATTTCAATTTTAACAATGATTTATTTGCAAAAGAACCCTTATAGTAAATTATCATCAGTTACCGTTGGATATTTTTCCTGGTGTGCATTTCCTTGCATATCCCTTTTGTCTGTAGCTCTAACTCTGACAAGTCCCCAAACTGACAACATTATGACTAAGGTGACAGACTCCGCACGACTTTTAATAGTCTGGGTAGGTCGTCAAAAAAATAATCAGAGGGAAAAAGAAAGGACAGCTCTGATCATACAAGTATTGCATTGGACAATATATGCTAATAAAAATTGATCATTTATTATTTGCTAGGAAATGTCAATTTACCAATTCCAGCACTCCTGAAATTATTGCTTTAGCAAGCACATGATGAAAAAGGAAATATATGAGACTATGAAATAGATTCAGCTGCTGAGAAGACAGGCCCATGTGAAACTCTGCATGGAAGAACACGGAAACAAAGGATTCACCTTGAAGAATCCGAAAGATCATCTGAGCAATCTTTCAAGGGCTGAAGAACAATTGATAATGAATCATTATCTTGGCAAATATTTGTAGCACCTTTTATCATTCGTGAGTTGTTTTCCAGCTTATCCAGAACCTGGCAACCTGTTAAATAGCAGCCCTCGATTCAAATAATTGTCAAAAGTGTATGTCAATCTACTGTAAACAGTATAGTGCCGATGTCATTTCATGCCCACATATGTCATAGCTGCATTGTGACAGCTCCATGGACTTTTACCTGAACTCAACATATTTTATTATCCTCTTGTCCACTGGAGATCTGAATTAACTTACCATCAATTAGTTGGAGATTTCTTAAAGATTTCACTTTGGATTTCTTGCACTTATACACCTGATATCTGTGTTATTTCAGATTACTCAAATTCATCAAATATTTGTTACTACATTTGATCCATCATATGTTTACCACCACATTTGATGTACCATCATTGCCAGGCTCCCTAACTTAATTATAATTGAATTGGTGCTCAATTTACTATGAACTAACTAATGACTATATCCCTCAAAAGACAAAGAGAAAAAGACAAAGAAAGATAAATTTTCATTTTGAACATTTGAAATGAAAAAAATCATAAATTATTACTTCTACTAACAATGTTGGAGAATGTTCTCAGAGCAGTGGAGTGAGGGTCTATCTATCTGTTTGTTTGAATTTAAGGGGTAGACACACTCATATGATGTTTTCAAGAGTGCAGCACCAAATACATAACATTGCAGAATAATGAGTCAAAACACTTCATATTCTAAGTCAGCAGTATGTGATTCATTCGATTCAATGTTGTCATACTGGTTCACCTTATTCAATATCTTAAATGCAATCTCCACTGTTTTCTACATTTCCCTCATTCTTTGGAATATCATATACACAGATGAAAGCCGTGCCCCTATTCCTGCTACACTTTCTTGGCTTATGTTTCTTGATCCCAGAGAAAAAATGAGAACAGGCACAAAACAAACCAGACTAGATAAAGAATCATTATTATAATCACAGCACGGTCAGTGGCTTTGCTAAAGAGAACCTCAAATGTGTCTTTTAGTCTTGAAAGTGAGCATAGATCATGAATATAATTGTGTTCAGAGTTCTAGTATTTTCTCACAATTGATGGTGTGAAAGCTTGTTTCATAATCCTGCAGAAATAATGGGCCACATAATTTATGAGAAAAGGTACAAAACTGTTACTGTGTTAACAAAACTTCTTTGTCATGCTCAATTCAGATGTCGGATGTAAATAGGAGTTGATTCCAAGGAAACATATTCCTGTTTTTCAAGGGAAGGGACTTCTCTTCTCAAGACATGTCAGCATCTATGAGAAAAGAAAAAAAAACATTTGAGAGAAGTAATGAAAAAAGAGTTTTTTTTTTTTAGAGAAAGGGGTGAAGAAGGGGATGGGGACAAAGATAGGGTGTCAGGGAGGGGGTGATGGAGGGAACGGTGTCATGCATGTAATGTGAGGATGGTAGGTGGATGTTCTGTCCTCTTTTCTTCTTTCTCCCCCCCCCAACCTTTTGTGGGGCAGTGGGGGGGGTTAGGGGGGAAGAAGGGGGTTCCTTCCCCATGTCATGGGGAGTGTGGGGCTCATACCATTTAATTGTAAGCATCAAGTACTCCAGTCCTCTTAGAAGCCAGATACCAACTCATTTACGTCATCCAAACACCATAGTAGTACCTATATTTCTAAATCAATTGGTAGCATACATAAAAGAAATAAGACAGTATTCATCTTCAAGTTCCTAGTAGAAAAACATCAAAACATGCAAATTTTTACAAGGCAAATATACCTAAGGGAGAAATATCCACACCAACTGGAAGATTAGAGGAGTCCTGTGAAGGGTTGACTGTAGGAGGGCAAGGGCAACATGTTTGGCCATCCATTGCTGTGTCCTTTGCCTTGTGATCCTCAAGAGAATGGCTTCCATCTGTCATGATGTGAGTTAAGTCCAATGCATAGAAGGAAACAAGGGTGCTGTCTCACAAAAGGACAGACCTCCAATATTTGTAGCAGGAGACCCAGAAGTTGACATAGGCATCTGATCTCTTTCTCCCTTTTCCGTATCCGCATGTCGTCCAGCAACAGCACTAGCAGGATCTGTTTTCTTTTTCTTTTGGCAGGAGTGCAGTTTTAGTCAGACATTTTAATTATTCCCTTAGACTCTTTCCATAACAAAATTGTAACCCAAAATTTTGCATGTCAAAATTGATTGGTGCAATCAATAACTCTTACACTGACTTTCACTTCATTTGATGTTTCTTTGACAAATGGATGCTCAAGCAGTGCAGGCCAGGTCAACCTATTTTGTGGCACCTGCTTAGTAAATCAAGTAGTAGTGCAGTGTTTAATGAATTTGTAGCTCTATGACACCACCAAAGAATTGAATTTTGGCCAAAATTCAAACAAAGACCTTGTTTAATAAGCCCTTTAGAAAGCTTTGGAAGCTTGGACTCATACTATCTGGATATTTCACTGGATCCTGTTGCAAAATATGCAAAATTTCAAAACCCAACATTAGTCAGCATTGGCCAAATGTTGACATTGTCAAATGTGGAGAATGGAGAGAGCTCACCTTGATGATGTGCCGAACCAGTGCATAGACTGAATTGGTATAGAATGGAGGCTGGCCAACGAATAATTCATACCTGACCACACAGCAGACCGCTATTTCAATTAGTAAAAATAGGTAAAGTATATGCTTTGATATTTTTCAAGCGAAATAAATATATCTTTGATTATCCAACAGAAATCTGTGAAAAAACAAAACAAGTATTTGTTGATCAGCAATCAAGAATTGACACTTGATGCATTCTCTGCTGGATGAGCCCCAGTGCGAGGATATAAACCATCATCAAAAATGATATTTTTTGGACCAGAAAAAGCTAAGAACATGCATGTATAAATCAAGATCTTGTTTAGTTGGCAAAAAGGAGGGTGATCATATAATCTGAACTGTCCCACTATTAAGCTTAAGAGAGAGAACAAGTAAACAACAGTGAACGAAACCAAACCACTCAATCGGGTTGACCAACTTTTTGTTTAAGTACTGAAAAACAGTAATATCAACTAAACTTCCAAAGAACATTGCCCTTGATGAGGTAACACAAATGTGTTCATCCTATACAATATACCATAACAAAGAAAGATAAGGTAATGTCATGCCAAAAGTGCAATTTTAATATGTCAATAAAATTTTACAACCCCAGATATCTTAACGTTATTAAAGAAAATGAAGACCTTGCACATGCAAAGATGATGAGAAGATAGGTATCGTATGCTAAATATCTCTCAAAACCACTCTTGGAAAACACAGTGGGAGTTCAATGAAAAGTCCACAAGTCTAATGGAAAAATTATTGACATACAAAATAACACCGAGAGACCAAAGATCCACTGTGTGGTTGTAGGGTTGTTCCCTCACCAGTTCTGGGGCCATGTACAATGGTGTACCTGAATTCATTATAAAATACTTTAACTGCCACTCCTAGCATAGGAAAATAGTCAACATTATAGAAACCAACAGCTTAATATGGGGTATTTTGATGAGGAACTAACCTTTGATGGATCTCAAAACAACAGTATTCGCTGACATAGCCCGGGCAAAACCAAAGTCACAAAGCTGACATAAAATGAAAGAATCAGAATGAAGTTTCTTTTTTGTATTTGTTGAATCCACAAAACCGCGGTGTTGAGATACAAAGGCCCAGGGTCATAAGCACATGAACCACAACTCAAATAACCAATACGGGACTATTGCCCGCCCAAATTCCAACACTCCCCCTCACGGCCAAGATGGACCGTGGACAATAATTGGGTGGAGTAACAAGATAAGAAATATATATAGTTGGGCCAAGACCATGCTCTGATACCATGTTGAATCCACAAAACCGCGGTGTTGAGATACAAAGGCCCAGGGTCATAAACACATGAACCACAACTCAAATAACCAATATGGGACTATTGCCCGCCCAAATTCCAACAGTATTCAATCCTCATGAGTCATGACTACAGAGCTGACATAGAATGAGAGAATTTAGTGAACAAATAATATAGTTAAATGCCTATGGCACTCATAGTCAGCTTCCTATGCACTTAGGCAGCTTAAGGCCCACTTAAGGCCCAAATAGACTCCTATAATCAGGGGAGTAGAACTTAATGTATCTCATTTTCTTTCACACATCATTAGGAATTGTGAGTAATGCATGAAACTGAAACAACAAAAGATCAAGACAACGAATCGGTAACAATCTGGCATTTCAAGGCCACTGTCTATAAGTCAGCATCTGGGTAGTGGGTGCTGCTTGGCAGCCATAATTGTCCAACTTGTATGGATTTATTGAGGCTTATGACGTTCCTCACAGCAATTACAAGCAGAAGACAAATGAACCCCAAGCTTCTGCACTTCCGAGTTGTGCCACCCACCCATCCACTCAGTGGCAGAACAGCCACCTGACTTCACACCTGAACACAAGGCACCCACATAGAGATAACATGCCTTAAAGGGCTTGACACTGGTAGGTTCCCCTTTAAGCACTTGAAGAATAAACTAGGCCTGCAGTCATGTCCTTGACAATTCTGTGAGAAAAGAGGTTAATTGACAATAAGGTCAGCATAACATGGATGCTCAAGCCTTAGACTAACCATAAATTGTAAAAATGGTCAAGAGCAGGATAAGACTTGATGTACGGCCACTATAGCCTGGAAGTCATCCAAAATGTTGAGAAAGGACTGCTGAAAATTCTTACCAAAGAGTTCTTTTAAAGTTCATATAAAGAATCATAAATCTAGCAGTTCATGCGGTGCACTGAAATTTTACATCATTAGACTGATGGATGCCACGCAAGTATATTTGTAAAGATGACCACTGCTGTCATCCACAAAACTTGTAAATCTACGTAAAATTGGTTCAAGTACAGAAAGCTTTTGACAATCAAGACAGAAAGAAGTGTCTGTGGTACAACATGTACAATTCCAATTCTACAACCATATGAACAGGAGGGGGGAAGTAGATACTTATAATTACATGCCTAAAGACATAGCTGACCAGAAAAAATTACATTCTTGTGACTAGACTGATCAGGTGAACAGATAATTATCACCAACACAAGTGGCTCATTATGTGAAATCTTTATCAGATTACGGAAAAAGCTAACCTTAACAACAGATCCAGGCCCTATAAGAATATTTTGTGGCTTCATATCCCGATGAATGATGCGATTGGAATGCAAATAGTGCAGTGCTCTCACCTGAAAAAATAAACAGTATTTAATGTTAAAATAGTATAACACAGAATGTGAATTACAAAAGATGAATAGAACGAGTACCAGCTGCTTAGCTATTGCCTGAACTTGCTCCTCTGGAAGACATTTGTCATCCTCAAGAATCTCAAAAAGCTCACCCTTGAATAATTGTTTCAGATCCTTAGTAATCACCAAGCCCAACATTTTGTGCATCTCTCATAATATTGAAATGTATAAATAAGAGTTCCATACCTGAGCAAATTCTGTGACAACACAGAATTCCTGAGGGGTTTCAAAAGCATCAAGCATCTCAATTATATTCTCATGTTTCAACTTCCTAAGAATCTGCAAAATGTTGAAATGCCTAAGCAGACATTAGCACAAAGGAGTTAACACAATGACTGGATCTAATAAATAGTCCTTTAATAAGCAAGACAAGTGATATAGGATACTTGATTATTAAGCAAGATGTCATCACTTCTTCTTCAAAAATGATCATCCAATGGATGATAGGCTAACTCAATTATTAAAGTATTCAGGGAAGAAACCTAATTATGTCAAAAAAACAAAGTGAAGTCCAATCTGAGAATCCCGCCTCCAGTGTCTACTAGTTAGAAAATGGTGACCAGTTTTTACAAAACAAATAAATAGTAACCATGAAGAATGTTGCTGCTTCTTCAACCATGAATATTCAAGCAATACAATTGTAGGATAGTCCAGAAAGGATTGGAAGGGAAGCCAAGCAAGAAGGCAGAATAGAACCACAAGATGGATAGATGGCCCTAACTGATGTACCCTGAACCAAAAAAAGAGCAGAAAACAATCCTACATTGAGGTCCACAAGACTAGTCGATCTCTTACATACCATTGGGCCTCTGGATTCTCCTTTGTACATTTTTTGAAGCAGGATGTCTAACAATGTATCATTGATTGTAGCACTCTTCTGGGAACCCTTTCTATGGCCAGAGAGGTTGCAACCTCCAATCAAAAATCACCAATAGCCAGGGATTCCATGATTCAGGCAACATGTCCACCTCTAGTGTATGGTGAACTAGCCAAGACCCACAAAGACCTATGTCTACAACTACAAGTCCACAAAGTGGCTAGTCCAAGTGATTGTAGCACTCTTCTGGGAATCCTTTCTATGGCCAGAGAGGTAGTAACCTCCAATCAAAAATCACCCATAGCCAGGGATTCCATGATTCAGGCAACATGTCCACCTCCAGTGTATGGTGAACTAGCCTAGGCCCACAAAGACCTATATTTACCAGTCCACAAAGTGGCTAGTCCAAGTGATTGGACGCTCCATCATTTGCTTAGCTTTCGAAATGGACATCTAACACATGAAAACCAGTACTTCTAGAATTAAAAGAAACAAATCAAAATGGCGATACCTCAATTTCCTGCCGTAAATTGTGTATATCCTTTTCGCTCTTCCCGTGTTTAAGAATAAATTTCAATGCCACAGTCTGAGAATGAAGCAATCAAAAACTCAAATAAATAATCCACATGAAGACCTACTAGAAACAAATACAAAGCTCAATACCAGAATTTTTTCCCTTTTTTTTACCTTTCCAGTGTATTTGCGCCTGCCTTTGTACACTTTCCCAAAGGAGCCTTCACCGACCAGCTCTATTACGTGGTAGTCTTCTAGACCCATATCTCTACCTGCTTTCTCCACCACTTCAGAGTCAATTCAAGTCCAGACACGAGAAGTCTACAGCCTCTCTTGTTCAAACTGTATGAAACCCTACCCAACTATCAAAAAAACACACATCAATAAACCTAGCTTTCGGAGGACTTCCAAGATGGACACAGCTTCACAAATAACCAAATTAAGAAGAATGTCAAAACCATGGACAGATGAGATGCACCTTGAAATAAAGCACAGAGACACATCAAATCAGAAGAGCAGATTCATTTTTTCTGGGGAATTAACCCATGCATGCCCTCAAATTGGCTTGCTTCCATGTTCTAGTGTATAGGCATTTTCCTTTCTTCCTTTTTTTCCCGTGTGTGTGTGTGTCAGTGGGGGGGGGGGGGGGCAGAAAATGGATGGGATTTAAATATTTCACTGGCTGTTGTATGCCTCAAAAACTGGTTATAACAAGCTTTAAATATTCAAAGAGGAGGTTCAACATCATAAACATCAGATGAATATCCTAAAGTCTGAACTCCAAGTGAATGTCCTACATTATAGTTTGCAATCTCCTGAGAATCTCTCGAGATCCACAATCTCTCTGGCCTGCCGAGAACCGAAACTCACGAAACACCCAGACGAAGTACACATAATGTTCATGACCGCTACGTCCTTGGAACAGCCAGTTCATGGGGATCTGTTAGTCTATCTTAATATTTTAAGTTTGATTATCCATTCTTAGACTGAACTCTAATTTGCTTAACTGTAATTTGATTTCCATGACAAGTTTCAATATGCACCAACAAATCACTCGGGAATTTAGAAAATCCGATGAAAGGTGCGAAATGCGAGAGGCAAACAAAAATCCATGGCCATAGGCGTACCTTCTCCCGGTTTCCCAGAATCCCAGCCACCCGGTTTCTCTCAAGCGTCCACAACAAGAATATGACACAAAAGATGGGAATAGCAGGGGGAAGGGGAGAGCTTTAGTGGTAGAAGGGCAAACACGGTCAGTCGCGTCCGAGGAACCGACGACCAGTGGGAATGCAATCCTTCGCCCCCACTCCCTACCCCCCGATATCTGCTCCAAGCACACGACAGAAGCTATCCAAAGAAGGAGAGAAAAAAATGAAGAAGGCGGGGAAGAATTACTTGACAGTACAGATCTTACCAGGAAGGGATGGTTACGGTGAAGGGACCAGCTGGAGCAGGCAGGCTCGGCGATCGGCGAGTCTACAGTGAATGAGAACCCTAACCAGCAGGGCGATCCTCAAGTCCTTGTGCGAGTTCAGCCCAATGCTCGGCACGGTGCAGTCGCGGGCTCCCTGGCTACGCCCGATTGCGGCGATGGAGAAGGGGGAGGAGGGGGAGAACGTTGGGAGAGATCGCCCTGCCGCACGCCTTCCAGAGATCACCGGCCGTGAGATCGCCCAACGTGCCGCTGGAGGGAGGGTGGGATTTGATACCGGAGGGTGGGGAGCAGATGTCATGGCATACAACAGAGGCTTTGAGCGGGAATTCAAAACAGAGAAAATATCTATAAAGGGCAACAAACATTCTAAAACCTCTAAAAAACACATCCAAGTCCTATAATATCAAAAATGGACAACCTCTACACTTTCCATATCTGAAAGAGATTAAATAATCATTTTATAACCTTTCTTCCAAAAATGTCCATATAATCTCCCTCCTCTATACTAAGGCCTAGTTTTGAAAACTCAATGAGGGGCTTAGAAGCACGGTTAGGTTAGGGTAGCTGATGAGAGAGAGAGCGGTGGGCTTCGCCTCTCTCTCACACACAATCCTGCTAACCAGGGTCGGTTAGTGCACTCGACCCCTCTGGGGTCGAGTGCGCTAATCTTGCCCGATTAGCAAAGGCGTCCAATGGGATTGTGTATTTTTTCATAATCTTTTAGAGTGAGAATAATCCAATGAAAATGATATTTTGGGAGATTATAAAAAGTGGAGACTTTTCACCCTGCTCTCTCTAAGGGTGCGTTTGGAAAACACTATGGGGAGAGATTTTGAGGATTCTAATGATTGGAATCTCTGACAATCCCACAAATGTTTCCAAACAACTCAAGTCGTCCTCGAGTTCCGTGCTCACCATATTTTTGACTATAGGAGAGAGATGGACTCATTGAGACACCCAACCCAAAAACCCCAAAAATATCAAAAGAGGAGATTTTCATGGATTTCAGAGGGTTTAGTATCTCTGTGTTCTATTTTAACCCCGTAGTTCCATCTTTTTACGCCATATGCCACCCAAAAGCAACACACCTCAACTATGTAAATACAAAACGGGCAGAGTGGTAAAAAACCAAGGTCGTATGAAATTTTTAAAACTGACGCACCTTCTACCAAATGTAATTCGAATCTTGTCGGAAAAATCTCTCACTCAGAGTGTGTACGGTAAAGGGATTATGACAAATTTGCGCAAGGCCAACTCGTTTATAAATGCGGCCTAAAAGGTTAGATTATGACTTCTGAATAATCTGATGTGATATTTAGACATTTAGTGAAACCTTGAATCGGTCAAAATTTCTAGGCCATGATCTATGGCCCATTGAGTTCTCAAACTCACTTTAAGAGGAAAGATTGTAGAGGGAGGATTCAAACGATCGATTTTTTATGTACAAGGATGAGGATTGCGGTGCTATGGGGAGAGGGAGGAATGGAGATGGAGATGGCAGAATGGGGGCTGTGCCCCGAGAAGGGTTTATAAAATAAAATATATGTGAGGCCCATTTGACGAGGGGAAGACACAAAGGAGGGCCAAGTACATGCAAAAGATGGACTTACGTGGAAGGCCTGTGCTGCCAGCGAGGGACAAAGAGATGGATGAGATTTTTAGTAGAAGGCTTGTGCTATTGTGAAGGTAGATTCACAGAGCCAAGCCACATTCTCAAAATCATGATGAGCACAAGAAAGCCCCATAGCATGATGAACTCTTCTACAAAGGCAAGCATACTGTTGCGACAGAGGTTAGATGTCCAAAGTGTCTAGACCCTTGTTCAGTAGGAGCACTTATTGTATCCATCGCCACTGCTAATGGTTGCCATCAAACATGTCATGGGACTGGTCGGTTGCAGCAATTGAGAGCATTTCGAGGATGAGGGTGTTTTTGGAATAAAATAGATGTTAGAGTTGATTTCGACCATGTTAGATAGAAAATTTGAAGGTGTGTCATGTTCGTGGTTAGATATTTTAAATTTGAGATTTTTGTATGAAAATTATTGTTAGAGGTGAATTTGTAGAAAAAATATTCTTAGAAATACATTAGTAGATATGTTAATGGGTTAATTCAAATAGTACATAAATATCATTTAAGCGTGATTTTTTTACAAATGTTCGATAAAAAGAAATGATATGTCAACAGATAAATATGACATTTTTGTATAATTCATATTTACACGGTGATATAACTGCTAATACATTTCTAAGAATAGTTTTATAAATTAACCTTTAATAATAATTTTCGTGTAAAAAACTCTTTAAAATTTGATTGCTTATATTGGATATTTTCATCTGTACACTATCCCTTTTGGATATTCTCTTCAAAAAACTCAAATAGTTTATGATGTGTGCGCACTAGCGGGTGACTGTCACATCCTCCCTTCTCCCGTCAAGCTTGGATTTTTCGTCGAGTTCCAAGAATTTGGAATGAGAGTGATGACGAGCCGACGCCAACATATATGTGCCCCTTTCTAGCGTCACGATTCACTCCACTTCCCCATATCGACTACAACTTCCACTGCTATGTTAGGCTATGGAGTCATTTCAAAGGCATGTTGCCCTTCGACCACGGCATCTCGTTTCAACCTTCGCCTGTAAAAGGGGGGGTCTCAGCGACCTCCTCCAGGTACGTAAGAAATGATAGAAAAACCTTCTCTTATCTTGCCATAATCCTCTCCAAGGGTAGCTCGTCTCCCTTCCCACATAGCCACTTAAGCTCTATGGCCACCCTTCTGCGCCTCCCTCAAGTTAGCTTCCTCTCCTTGAGTCTTCTCCACCTCTTGAGAACCCCACTCTCGTCTCTCTCTCGATCTGCTGATTTAAGCATCAAAGGGTTCTCTTGGGAAACTATCACCCCAGTGAAGAACTTTTGTGCAGGTTGGAGTTCAACAAAGCACACTCAAGGTGGTAGTAAGTCCTAACAGCTCTATTGAGAAGCTTGACCAGGCACACTCACGTCGGGTATGAGATGTGGGGAGGTCGACCAGTCCCTCGGAGCCCAACGGACCTCGGCTCCCTTAGGTGGAAGGTGGACACCATCCAGACTGGGAGTCATCAAGTAAGACTCCAGAAGCTCCACCTTTCATCGCGCCAGTTGTATACAAGCTGATGCGACTACTTGACTTCTCTTCAAGGAGGGGCTGCCACGTGATCATTTGGTAAGTCCCTAGTGTGAAGGGACATCATCCCGGTGACATATCAAGGATTGAGGGCCAGGTACTATTTCCCTACTTCTATGAACTTAGGTCTTACGTAGGTCAAACTGAAAGCAAGCACTCTCGCCCTATGGAGGAGTGGCCAAGCCCGCCATCTTTTCTCCTCGACCAGGTGTCTGCCACAGGCGAGTGGGGCATCAGACAGTGATGGCCAACTCCAAGTGAGCATTTGGGGCTTCACTCAAGAAGGTTACAAATCCCAAGAAAAGGGTACCGACCGAATGATTCAAGCTAGGTGGAGCTCTTCTGACACCCAAAGATCGTCCCTACGTGGGCAGGTCAATCCTAGTATCCTCAAAGCTATCAGGAAGCCCCCGAGTGAACAAATGTAAGTCTTAAAGCTCGGGGCTCGCCCTTGGGTACCTAGGGTGCTCTTTCTCAGGCTCTGTATTTGAGCCTCTATAGTGGCGAAGTGCAGAGCCTTAGAAAGAGGGGAGAGCCTAAGATATAGAGCTTGAGAAATAGCAGCATAGGTACCCAGAGGAGAGCCGAGCTTTTAGACAGTCATTTGCTTGCTCCGGGGGCTTCATGGTGGCTATGAGGGTATTAGGATCGGTGTGCCCACATAAGGTTGATCTTCGGGCCTCGGGAGAGCTCCACCCAGTTTGAATCTTCTAGTCGGTACTCGATACCCTACTCTTGGGCTTTGTAACCTTCTTGGGTGAAGCCTCAAATCCTCGCTCAGAGTCAGCCATCGCCACCTAGTGTCCCACTCACCTATGGCAGACACTTGGTCAAGGGGAAAGGATGGTGGGCTTGGCCACTGCTCCGTGGGCGGAGGGTGCCTGCTTTTGGTTTGACCTACATAAGGCCTGAGTCCATAAAAGCAGGGAAAAAGTACCTAGCCCATGGTTCCCAATATGTCGCTGTTGAGATGATGTCCCTTCAGACTGGGGATTTCTAAACGGCCATGTGACGGTGACTTCTTGAAGAGGACTCGGGATGTCGAACCGGCTTGTATACAACAGGCGTGATGAGGGGCGGACCTTCTGTAGTCTTGCTTGATGACTCTCAATCTAGACGGTGGTCACCTTCCACCTTCGGAAGCAAAGGTCCGTTGGGCACCGAGGGCCTCGTAGAACTCCCCACACCGCATACCCGACGTAAGTGTGCCTTGCCGAGCTTATCAACAGAGCCGTCAGGACCTGCTACAGCCTTGAGTGTGCCTTTCTGAGCTCCAACTTGCTCAAAAGTTCTTCACTAGGGTAGTAGTTCCCCAAGAAAACCCTCTGATGCTTAAATCAACATACTGAGATAGAGATAAGAGTGGGGTTCTCAAGAGGAAGAGAAGGCCTCAAGGCGAGGGAGCTGGCTTAGGGGAGGCATATAAGGGTGGTCATGGAGCCCAAATGGCTTTGCCAAAAGGGGGCCGAGCTTCCCTTAGAGTAGATTATGGTAAGGTAAGAGAATATTTTTCTGTCCCTTTTTACGTACCTGGAGGAAGTCACTGAGACCCCATTTTATAGGTGAAGGCAAGAGCGAGATGTCGTGGTTGATGGGCAACAAGCCTTTGAAATGACTCCACACCATGGCATGGCAGTCAAAGCTACAACTGGTATGGGGAAGTGGAGCGAATTGCGGCATTGAGAAGGGGCGCATATATGCTGACATCGGCCCGCCATCATTATAGTTTCAAATTCTCGGAACCTGGTGAACAATCCAGGCTTGAGGGGAAAAAGGGGGTACGTGGCGGTCAGCCACCAATGAGCACACATCACTTGCCCCCCAGCCCTTGGTGCGATGTACGGGACGCGGATTGGGCCAAGGGTGACAGTTCATGTGGGGCCGCTTTGGGTTCCAATAACCATTGGGAAGTGTGGATCTAGCCAGTTCACTCCTCCACGAGTGTTATAAAAGTCAATTCGGATGAGATTTTCGGGACTCCTAGGGAAGGTGGCCAGAATGCATAGGCTCTGCCAGGGGCCAGGAAGCAAAGAGGGGAGTGATTGATAAGGAGCAGAGCCCGCTGGGATAGGCCATGTCCAGCTGTCGAGGGTGACAGTGCTACTGGGGCTTTGGAGGCACGAAAGGGCGTGACATCTAGGTCATGTTGTTCTTCTGACTTGAGGGGTCCCACAGATCTAGAGGAGGACCCCCGCAGGTGGCACCAGAGGGGTTGGAATGGCTAGAGGAAGGGCTCCGAAAACTGATGAGGTAGTTGGTGCCCTTTGAGAAGGGGGACTGCCTATGGAGCATATAGATGTAGGGGTTGTCTGGGGCAGCAATGCAAGAGCTACTGGCAGCGGTGTCCAAAGTACTTGCCTTCTACAAGCGTCATGCCTTTGAGGCAGTAGAACATGCAGTGGTTGGAGAGGACTGAGGTGGCCCTAGAGGTGTTGAGGAAGCAAGTAGTAGTTAGTGGCGCAAAGGTGCTAGCGGCATGAAGGGAGGTGGCAACCATATGGGCCGACTTCAACAAGCTCCACGAGGCCCTGCTGGAAGATCAATGGGAGGTAAACTGGCTTGAGCGCTTACTTGAGGAGGTGAACGAGAATGTTGCTTGGACCTACGAATGGGCCAGTGATGAGGCAGTTGTCGAGTATAGGCAGTTGAAGGCATTCCACAAAGATATGGTGAGTAAGGATTCGCATAAACTGGTTTGGGTAGCACAGCGGATAATAAAATTAAATCTCGAACCCATGTCCTTTTGGAATCCAAGAACCGTACCATAATCGATGCAATAAAATTACCCAACCCCAAAATAGGGCTGTAGATCTTTACCTAGTGCGGAACGACGCTGTCCGTAGTGTCCAATGCAGATTTCCTCAAACACATAGCCGCACAGATGTTTGACCTTTAGAGTATATTCACACCGATTCTCGTGTAATGACGGTGCCCACCTGTTCTCTCCCCCCCCGCGCACGAACCACGGATTCTCAAAACTCCCCTTTTTCTTCCTTCAATATTTCTCCCTTGAGAGGAAGAGAGAGAGATCAACCAGGGAGAGATAGAGATCAAGAGAGAGGGGAGGGGAGGAGAAAAGAATGGTGGTGGGTGTTCTCCTCATGTGCTTGGTTGTGGAGAAAACACTCTCACGTAGGATATATATAAAGGTGGGATGGGTTCTTTCCAAAAGAATTCTTAATAACCAATATTATATATGTATCCTCCCTAGTATTGTACATATATATCTTAAGCCCTTCTTTATGTTTCTTTCCCAAGGAATTCAAGGCTTTTAATATATATCTTGACAATAATATTCCGTTACCCGAGAATCTTATGCGTGTGATCCTCTAGGCCCATAGTCACTCAGGTTTAAGATCCATAAACTTCTAATTCCCAATTAGAAGTAAATTAAACTCATTATTCGTTTCTACAAGAGCCGAATAATAGTTTAATTCATATTGGACCTATGATCACGTTAGGTCAAGCAAATCCTTGTGATTCCAATGCACGCCGGGTTCAAACCACATTGTCTGGAACATGTATGTCTACAGTTGCCGCATCGCTATAATCCCTCGCTCTTTCTATGAGTCTGCTTCGATCGAGGGTATGGTAACTATCAAACCCCATGATCGTGCCATTCGACCACGACCTCCTAAAAGTGTATGACGTCCGTTCCAAATGAACTCACACGACCGTGGCCAGGGATTTAGTGAAGCGTCAGTGTCTTGACCCATTAACTATCTGATATATACCCGACAATGAGCAATCCCTTCTTGACCTTTGATGATTTTCACATGTATCCTGATATGGTTAACGACTTGGCAATTTATGACTCATGGTTAACATCACTTAGCCAAGTATTACACCATTCCAGTCCTCGTGTAAGATCCGATCAATGTCTCAGGTGAAAGGACCAACGATGTTACTGAGACAATTGGATCTTCAGTTGACATTAGGTATAATCAACCATATGAAGATCTAATGGCGGATCAGTCCAGTGTGCATCCTCTAAGGACGTACACCTACACATATGTATTGGTGCCCTGCACCACTGACCATGAGACTGCTCACCCACACATCTTGTGTACTGGTTTAATAGGTAATCAAAGTCCCCGAGTGATTACCCTCTAACCAAGAACAATTTTAAGGTATGTGTCCATGTAAAGTCAGTCTCATGATCGAGATTCCATCTCGAGCTGACTTTACAACCACATATCATAGGGACACCGTATAGTAATATACAATTACAAATTTATGCTTAATTATCACTTTATTAATGATGAATAAGATTGTACAACTATCGGGCCTACCCGACCCGAAATTGGCATGTAGCACACCCAGTACTAACATGGTGCAAGCCTCTCTGCAGGTCTGTCGCATCTTATGGGCGATGTAGCTCAGGTTTATCCGAGAGAGATATCTAGAGGTGAGGGTTTTCCATTCTCCGGCCTTTTAGAGGGTGGCCACTAACATGTACCCCCATGTTGTAAAAATGCCCCCGTTTAATAAAAAGTAGGCTCCTCCCTTTTTCTCCTTGTGCTTGCATTTTGTGGTCTACCTGTAAAGTACGTTGTGTGCCTTTGCAGAGTGGAGGGAGTGCCTATTTCGAGCGTCGAGGTCTTGGCTCAAATTTAAGATGAGACCGAGCGCCTAAGACTTTTCCCGGAGGAGAGGGAACGTGTTTGTCAAGCGTTGAGGGCTTAGCTCAGATTTGAGACTAGACTGGGCGTCTAAGGCTTTGCCTAAAGGAGGGAGTCTATCAGGTGCCTAAGACTTTATCTGAGGAGAGGGAACATCTTTACCGAGCGCCAAAGGCTTAATTGGAATTTGAGACATAATCAGGAGCCTAAGGCTTTGCCCAGTGGAGAGACTCCATCAGGTGCCTAAGGCTTAGCCCGAGGAGTGGGAGCATCATTACTGAGTGTCGAGGGCTTACCTCAGATTTGAGACGTGACCAAGCACCTAAGGCTTAGTTCGGAGGGGAGAGTCTGTCGGGCTCTTAAGGCTTTGCCTAAGGAGAGGGAACGCCATTATTGAGCACCGAGAGCTTAGCTCGAATTTGAGACGAGATTGGGCTCCTAAGGCTTTACTCGAAGAAGAGAGTGTAAAGTTTCGGACAGCACCTACGGACAACGCAGCGGATAACAAAAATTTAATTTGCCCGATCCCGGTATTGTGGAAAGCTTAATCTATGCTCTAATCGGTGTTTCTAATACCCTAATTACGGGTTACGTGTTTCACCTTGCACGGAACGACGCTGTCCGCTAAGCCCGATGCAGAAAAATTGAGCCGTACAGCTGTACGGCCTCTAGAGATGATCCACACGGATCCTTGCGCAGTGACAGTACCTCCCCGGCGTAACTTCCCCGACTCTATCACCTTCTGGAGAGAGAGAGAGCAAGGGGGAGAAAAGGGGGGAGGCTAATCCTCCTCTCTTAACCCTTAATGCTTGGTTAAGCTAAGAGAGGTTGGAAGAGTTCGAGAGTTTAAATGAACTCACGTAGGTTGGCTATATATAGAGTTTTGGCCCTTTTCAAAAGACCTCCACAGGACCAAAATTGTATATATGACCATTTCATTATTATACTCATGTATTAAGCCCCATTTACACTCCTTTCTAAAAAGAATCAAAGGGAATTAATACATACACCTGTATAATAATTATCCGTCACCCAAGAATCCATTGTGTGTGATCCTCTAGGCCCATAGTCACTCTAGTTTAAGGCCCATTAACTTCTAATTCCTAATTAGAAGTAAATTAAACGTATTATTCGCTTCTACAAGAGTCGAATAATAGTTTAATTCATTCTGAACCTTCGATCACGTTGGGTCAAGCAAATCCGCGTGATCCTAGAGGACGCCGGGTTTAAACCAGCCTGTCTGGTACCTGTAAGTCCACAGTTACCGCATCGATATAATCCCTCGCTCATTCTATGAGTCTGGTACGATCGAGGGTATGGTTCCTGTCAAACCCCATGATCGTGCCATTTGACTATGACCTCCTTAAAGTGTATGACATTCGTCCTAAACGAACTCATACGACCCTGGCCAGGGATTTAACGGAGCGTCAATGTCATGACCCATTAACTGTCTGATATATACCCGACATTGAGCGATCCCCTCTTGACCATTGATGATCTTCACACGTCTCCTGGAGTGGTTAATGACTCGGCAACTCATGACTTATGGTTAAAGTCACTTAGCTAAATAATTAAACCATTCCAGTCCTCGTGTAAGATCCGATCAATGTCTCAGGTCAAAGGACCAATGATGCTACTGTGACCGTTGGATCTTCAGTTGACATTAGGTATAATCAACCATCTGAAGATCCAATAGCGGATCAGTTCAGTGTATATCCTCCAAGGACATACACCTACACATATGTGTTGGTGCCCCGCACCAATGACCATGAGACTGGTCACTGACACATCATGTGTACTGGTTTAATAGGTAATCAAAGTCTCCGAGTGATTACCCTCCAACCAGGAACAGTTTAAGGTATGTGTACATGTAAAGTCAATCTCATGTTCGAGATCCCATCTCGAGCTGACTTTACAACCACATATCCTAGGGACAACATAAAGTAATACAATCGCATATTTACGCTCAAACACCACTTTATTAATGAACAAGATCGTACAACTATTGGGCCTACCCGACCCGAAATTGGCCTGTAGCACACCAACACTAACAATCTCCCACTTGAACTACAGCCAATTGCCCACAACTTTGAGGCCCATCTTATCCCGATGACGCTCAAATACAGTCTGTGTCAAAGGCTTAGTCAGTGGATCTGCTATGTTGTCTTCTGACGGTACACGCTCTACCATCACATCTCCACGATCAACAATCTCCCGAATAAGGTGAAAGCGCCTGAGAATATGCTTTGACCTTTGGTGAGATCTCGGTTCCTTCGCCTGGGCGATGGCCCCATTATTATCATAAAATAATGGGATGGGAGCTGATATCTCGGGAACTACGCCAAGTTCCAAGATGAATTTCTTCATCCAGACGGCTTCCTTAGCAGCTTCAGCTGCAGCAATATATTCCGCCTCCGTCGTCGAGTCTGCAGTCGTGTCTTGCTTGGAGCTTCTCCAACTGACTGCCCCTCCATTCAACATGAATACAAATCCAGACATGGATTTGCAGTCATCTGGATCTGACTGGAAACTAGAATCTGTGTAAGCTCTAAGCTGTAGGTCATCTCCTCCATAAAGCAGAAAAAGATCCTTAGCCCTTCGTAGGTACTTAAGGATGCCCTTTACTGCCTTCCAGTGCTCTTCGCCTGGATTTGCCTGATATCTACTGACAATGCTCAAAGCATTGGCAACATCAGGCCGTGTACATAGCATTGCATACATGATTGACCCTATCGCCGAAGCATAGGGTACCTTATTCATGTGTGACACCTCCTCAGAAGTTTTAGGACTCATCCCCTTGGATAGGCAAATTCCATGTCTCATGGGAATGAGACCTCTCTTGGAATTTTCCATCCTAAACCTTTTGAGGATAGTGTCTATGTACTTGGATTGGGATAATCCTAGCATCCTTTTAGATCTATCTCGATAGATCCTTATGCCCAGCACATAGGATGCTTCTCCCAAATCCTTCATGGAGAAAGTCTTGGACAACCAAGACTTAGTTGATGTCAACATCCCTACATCATTCCCAATGAGTAAGATGTCATCAACATAAAGGACCAAGAAGGTCACTGAGCTCCCACTGACCTTCTTGTAAACACGTGGTTCATCTTCATTCTGAATGAAGTTGAAAGATTTGACAGCCTCGTCAAATCTTAAGTTCCAGCTTCTAGATGCATGTTTTAATCCATAAATGGACCTTTGAAGTTTACATACCTTATTAGGATGTGGCTTGGAAGTGAATCCCTCAGGTTGTACCATGTACACCTCTTCTGACAGGTTTCCATTAAGAAAAGTTGTCTTCACATCCATTTGCCAGATCTCGTAATCCAGGTATGCAGCAATGGCAAGGAGGATTCTGATTGACTTAACCATGGCTACCGGCGAAAACGTCTCGTCATAGTCAATGCCTTGCCTTTGACGATATCCTTTCGCCACTAGTCTAGCCTTGTATGTGTCAATCTGTCCATCTGCACCGATTTTCCTTTTGAAAATCCATTTGCAGCCGATAGGGACCTTCCCTTCGAGTACATCAACTAAGTTCCAAACTTTGTTGGTGTACATGGACTGTATCTCTGAACCCATTGCCTCTTGCCATTTCTCGGAATCTACACTACGGATCGCCTCCTGGTACGACTGAGGATCATCATCCTCATCGATACATACCTTAGAGGACCCCTCTGAGACATGTCCAACATATCTCTCAGGTTCTCTCGGTAGTCTACCAGATCTCTGTAGTGTTAGTGTTTCACCTTGAATAGGATCAACCGATACAGTCTCATCTAATGAGTTTGTGTCTATGGGTTGTGGTTCTTGGACCTCGTCCAATTCTATCTGGCTCCTACTGTTTTTCTGGAGTAGATATTCTCTTTCCAGAAATACAGCTCTCTTGGCCACTAAGACCCTTTGCTCAGAAGGGTGATAGAAATAATATCCAAACGTCTCTTTTGGATATCCCACAAACCTACACTTATCGGTTCTTGACTCAAGCTTATCACTCTCGTTCTTCTTTACATGAGCAGGGCACCCCCAAATTTTAATGTGATTAAAATTTGGTTTCCTGCCCTTCCATATCTCATATGGAATAGAAGGAACTGATTTACTTGATATCCTATTCAATAAATAAGCCGCAGTCTCTAACGCATAGCCCCAGAGAGACAAGGGTAGTCCTGACATAGACATCATGGATCGAACCATGTCTAACAAGGTCCTGTTTCTCCTCTCGGATACACCATTGTGATGTGGTGTATACGGTGGTGTCCACTGAGAAACTATTCCATGGTCTTTAAGATAAGAAGTGAATTCATGGCTTAAGTATTCACCTCCTCGATCCGATCGAAGAGCCTTAATACTTTTATCAGTCTGTTTCTCTACTTCATTCTTGTATTCCTTAAACTTCTCAAAGGCTTGTGACTTATGTCTCATTAAATACACATAGCCATATCTAGAGAAGTCATCAATAAAAGAAATGAAATAGAGATAACCTCCTTTTGCTTCTATGGACATGGGTCCACACACATCCGAGTGTATGAGCTCGAGAAGGTCAACAGCCCTCTCTCCATGTCCACCAAAGGGAGCCTTAGTCATTT
The DNA here is from genome assembly GCA_022559845.1 of Amorphophallus konjac. NCBI lineage: Eukaryota > Viridiplantae > Streptophyta > Magnoliopsida > Alismatales > Araceae > Amorphophallus > Amorphophallus konjac. The sequence goes on along the minus strand of CM040124.1, from coordinate 337,212,101 downwards.
TCCCCATGAGACACGACTCACAGGTATTAAATGGCTTGTATTCGAATGAATTCAAATACTCATTTGAGTGTAAGTGAGAGACTCTTTTCGCACCTACATGACCAAGTCTGCAATGCCATAGATATGCAGAATTCACTTCATCAGCATTGGAAATTTGCATAACATTAGAACGTGTATCTAATACATATAGACCATTGACTAATGAACCATTGGCTATAACCAAACAATTATTCATTATAGAGCACCCAGTGCTATTAAAAGCCAATGTATATCCAATGTTATACAAGCCAGAGATTGAAATAATATTCTTAATAATATTAGGAACATAATAACAGTCATTCAGCTCCAGAATGACTCCTGAAGGTAAACTGAGGCGTGCAGTCCCGACATCTTTGGCAGAAACCAAAGCTCCATTGCCCATCCTCAGTTCAATCTCCTTTTTGCCCAATCGCCTTCTATTTGCCAGCACCTGCACAAAATTGCAGATATGAGATGCACATCTAGTATCCAATACCCATGATGTTGATTCCATATATGACAAATTAAGGTCTATGACAAAAATACCTTCATTTAGAATTGCCTTGCAATTCCTTTTCCAATGCCCAGTTTCCCCGCATCGAAAATATTTGTCTTCCTTTTCATTGTTCTTGCCCTTCCCTTTGTCAACTTTGGCGAGTTGCTTACCCGTGGCCTTTTTCTTTCCCTTCCCTTTGTTACTCGTGGTGAATATTTGAGAGGCCTTCCTTTTCTTGTTGGCCCGGCCAACAACTATTACAAACGAAGATGGTTTATCTTTCTGCATGGTTCCTTCAGCACTCTTTAACATATTGAGCAGCTCTGGAAGAGTTGCTTCAATCCTGTTCATGTTAAAGTTCATGATGAAGGAAGAAAAGGAATCAGGCAATGACTGGAGTATAAGATCAATGCATAGTTCAAGATCCAACTTGAACCCCAATGCATTGAGTCTTTCAATCCACTCCATCATTTTCAGTACATGGGCCTGTACTGATGAACCCTCAGACATCCGTGTCCTGAAAAACCTTTTGGAGATGTCATACCTCTCAATCCTACCCTGCTCCCCGAAGAGCTGGCGTAGATTGAGAAGTATACTTCTACAATCAGTCTTTTCAAATTGCCTCTGCAGCTCGGGAGCCATAGAGGCCAACATGTAACATTGGGCAAGGGAGGAGTCCTCAGACCACTTGGCATAAGCCAGTAACTCGCCCTCGTCGGCATCAGGAGCTGGCTCAGAATGAACCGTGTCCAACACGTACGCAATCTTTTCGGCGGTAAGGACTATGCGTAGATTACGCAGCCAATCCGAGTAGTTCGGTCCAGTTAATCTATTTGCATCCAAGATGCCGCGGAGGGGGTTGGATGACGACATTGTAATCTGATAAGAAATAAAAGACAACTTAGCATGTGTTCAAATTCTAACTTAGATGTGGTTTTCTATCTTAGTTAGTCCCACTATTTTTCGGTCGGACTATATAACCCTCAGTATATAGAACGGGAGATCAGCGAGATCTACCTAGTGGGTCGGAATCCCAACGAGACTGATGTACGACCTTGTGGAAAGTACAACAAGCCATACACCATCTCAAGGGCAGTCAACAAGCACTTGCATCTAATGCAATATCCGATATTCGGCCCACGAGAAATCATCCCCTTGTGGAAAGCACAACAAAGGATATTCTCGGTTAGATCTAACCATCATTACTACATAGCAATGAGTTCATGACCCGACCCTTGTGGAAAGCACAACAAGGCCGAGTTCAATTCCTCATCCCATTGAGGCCGAGCCTTGGAGTTTAATCCCGCCCCCAAACTCATGGACCTTGTGGAAAGCACAATAAATCCATGAAATGAAGACGTTCATTCACTCCATAATGATAGAGGGCCACGACGACTCCTAGAGCCACGCTTACCAGATCTAAAATTTAATCGCGAGGGAATTTAATTTTATCTTGATCTCACCCTAGGTGCTAATATAAATATATCCAATATATTTACCGTACCTAGTAGTTTGCACAAAATAAATGCATCCAATGCAAAATAAACGCAAGTGATCATGGACTTTAACCCTAATGTAACTAAGACATCCGGCCCGCTTCCGAAGCAGCTGGATCGTCCTCATCGGGTGTGCTCCGCGCTTTCAAACTCCGACGCCGCATCAATTACAATTTTTACACGGCACGCAGGCCGGAAAAATTAAATTACATGTGACTCAAATTCCAGCAGCCCTCAGGACGAGTACAACAATTGAGGAAGATAGAAGTACATTGGAATTTTAACAGAGAGAGAAAGGAGGTTCACAGACCCCAATTAATTACATTAATCCAAGTCTATGATCACTTGCCAACCCATTCAAATAAAATCAATCAAGGTTTATTTTCTGAAAATAATCCTTACTTTGAATTTAAAAATGGGATGTGCAAACAAAAACAAGCTAGCTTTGTTTAATTTTAAAAATCAAAGCATGATTAACTAAAATTAAACACACAAGCAGGCCAATACAAGGTAATTAAAGTAAAGCACTTAAAGAACCATCATTTTCTACAGGGGCATCTAATTGAGATAATTAATTAAATCTTAATTTAAATTTAATTATCTAATAATCAAATTTAAATTCAAAATTTAAACATGCCAATAATTTAAATTTAAATTCAAACTAATTATCCAATAATTTTGTTTGAAAATAAATTTAAAATAATGCAATTATCCTCAATTAGTAACTTTCTAAAATTCAAAATTTGAATTTAATAATTATCTAATAATTAAAATTCAAATAATTAAAATTTTCACATTTAACTTCAATAAAATTCAAAATTTGAATTTTCTAATTATCTAATAATAAAAAGTTCAAAAATTAAAATTTACTGAAGTAACTTCAATTATTATCATTTTATCCCAAGGTAAATAGTAATTATCTCACCTCTGTAAATTCAAGTCGGTTAAATAAAATTTACCATTCGATATTTACTATTGAGATAAAACTACTTAACCTACTAGATAAAATCCTATTTAATTTAATGTGCATTTTCATATTTATATATAATATATATATGTTATAAATATGCACCAATAAATTAAAAAAAAGTTAAAAACACAATTTTTTTAATAATAAAAAAAATTTCTGCCCACGCGCGCGGACCCGCCCGCGGGTCGGCGCCCGACCCCTGCGTGCGGGCGCCCGCCCACGCGGCGCCCGCCACGCGGGGCGGCGCCCGCCACCCGGGCGCTGACCCCGCGTGCGGGCGCCCGCCCCGCGGGGCGCCCGCGTGCGACACGCGGGGTGCCTGCGTGCGCCACCCCGTGGGCGCACTGCGCTTCAGGGCGCAGTGCGCCCGACGGAGTCCAAATTTTTTTTTTAAAAAAAAAATTTGCTCTCCTGATGTCCAGTATCCAGGAAAAACAGAAATGCCCAGCACTCCCGTCTCCAAATAATAATTGAAGATTTAAGATGCCCCTAAAGCATGGTTCTAAACGGCGATAAAAATACCGACCAGAGCGCAAACCTGGCTCTGATACCACTGTAAGGTTTCGCACAGCACCTACGGACGACGCAGCGGATAACAAAAATTTAATTTGCCCGATCCCGGTATTGTGGAAAGCTTAATCTATGCTCTAATCGGTGTTTCTAATACCCTAATTACGGGTTACGTGTTTCACCTTGCGCGGAACGACGCTGTCCGCTAAGCCCGATGCAGAAAAACCGAGCCGCACAGCTGTACGACCTCTAGAGATGATCCACACGGATCCTTGCGGAGCGATGGTACCTCCCCGGCGTAACTTCCCCGACTCTATCACCTTCTGGAGAGAGAGAGAGTAAGGGGGAGAAAAGGGGGGAGGCTAATCCTCCTCTCTTAACCCTTAATGCTTGGTTAAGCTAAGAGAGGTTGGAAGAGTTCGAAAGTTTAAATGAACTCACGTAGGTTGACTATATATAGAATTTTGGCCCTTTTCAAAAGACCTCCAAAGGACCAAAATTGTATATATGACCATTTCATTATTATACTCATGTATTAAGCCCCATTTACACTCCTTTCTAAAAGGAATCAAAGGGAATTAATACATACACCTGTATAATAATTATCCATCACCCAAGAATCCATTGTGTGTGATCCTCTAGGCCCATAGTCACTCTAGTTTAAGGCCCATTAACTTCTAATTCCTAATTAGAAGTAAATTAAACGTATTATTCACTTCTACAAGAGTCGAATAATAGTTTAATTCATTCCGAACCTTCGATCACGTTGGGTCAAGTAAATCCGCGTGATCCTAGAGGACGCCGGGTTTAAACCAGCCTGTCTGGTACCTGTAAGTCCACAGTTACCGCATCGATATAATCCCTCGCTCATTCTATGAGTCTGGTACGATCGAGGGTATGGTTCCTGTCAAACCCCATGATCGTGCCATTTGACTATGACCTCCTTAAAGTGTATGACATTCGCCCTAAACGAACTCATACGACCCTGGCCAGGGATTTAACGGAGCGTCAATGTCATGACCCATTAACTGTCTGATATATACCCGACATTGAGCGATCCCCTCTTGACCATTGATGATCTTCACACGTCTCCTGGAGTGGTTAATGACTCGGTAACTCATGACTTATGGTTAAAGTCACTTAACTAAATAATTAAACCATTCCAGTCCTCGTGTAAGATCCGATCAATGTCTCAGGTCAAAGGACCAACGATGCTACTGTGACCGTTGGATCTTCAGTTGACATTAGGTATAATCAACCATCTGAAGATCCAATAGCGGATCAGTTCAGTGTATATCCTCCAAGGACATACACCTACACATATGTGTTGGTGCCCCGCACTAATGACCATGAGACTGGTCACTGACACATCATGTGTACTGGTTTAATAGGTAATCAAAGTCTCCGAGTGATTACCCTCCAACCAGGAACAGTTTAAGGTATGTGTACATGTAAAGTCAATCTCATGTTCGAGATCCCATCTCGAGCTGACTTTACAACCACATATCCTAGGGACAACGTAAAGTAACACAATCGCATATTTACGCTCAAACACCACTTTATTAATGAACAAGATCGTATAACTATTGGGCCTACCCGACCCGAAATTGGCCTGTAGCACACCAACACTAACAGAGAGAACATCTTTACCGATTGTTGAGGGCTTAGATCGGTCTTTTTATCAGCGGACCTGGGGAGCATCAGGGGTCGAAGGTTTTCCCTGACATCTGAGTGTTGAAGGCTTAACTCGGGCTTTTTGCGGGTGGATTCGGGGAGCATTAGGAGTCAAAGGCTTTCCTTGGCATTCGAGTGTCGAAGGCTTAACTTTGGCTTCCCACAGGTGAAACCAGGGAGCATCATGGGCCGAAGGCTTTCCCTGGCATCTGAGTGCCGAAGGCTTGACTTAAGCTTTCTGCAGGTGGACCAAGGGAGCGTCACGGGACGAATGCTTTCTTTCCCTCGCATCCCAATGCCGAAGGTTTAACTCGAGCTATCCGCGAGCGGACCCAGGGAGCATCAACGGCCGAAGGCTTTCCTTGGCATTCAAGTGTCGAAGGCTTGACTTGGCTTTTCGCCGGCGGACCTAGGGAGCATTAGCGGTCGAAGGCTTTCCCTAGTATCCGAGTGCCTAAGGCTTGACTCGGGCTTTCTGTAGGTAGACCCAAGGAGCATCAGGGGCCAAAGTCTTTCCTTGGCATCCAAGTGTCGAAGGCTTTACTCGAGCTTTCTGTGGGCGGGCCCAGAGAGCATCAAGGGCAAATGCTTTCTTGCCCTTACATCTGAGCACCGAAGGCTCGACTCGGGCTTTCCGCCGGTGGACACGGGGAGCATCAATGGGCAAATGCTTTCCCTGGCATCTGAGTGTCGAAGGTTTGACTTAGGCTTTCTGTGGGAGGACCCAGGGAACATCATGGGCCGAAGACTTTCTTTCCTTGGCATCCGAATGCCGAAGGCTTGATTTGGGCTTTCTGCGAGCAGACCCGAGGAGCATCATGGGGCGAAGACTTTCCCTGACGTCTGAGTGTCGAAGACTTGACTAGGGCTTTTTGCAGGTGTACCCGGGGAGCACAAGGGGCCGAAGGCTTTTACCGACATATGAGTGTCGAAGGCTTGACTCGGACTTTCCGCAGGTGCACCTGAGGAGCATTAGGGTTCAAAGGCATTCCCAAACATCAGAGTGTCAAAGGCTTGACTCAAACTTTCCACCGGAGGACCCAGGGAGCATCAGAGGTGGAAGACTTTCTTTCCCTAGCATCCGAGTGCCGAAGGCTTGACTCAGGATTTCCGCGGGTGAACCCAAGGAGCATCAAGCACCAAAGGCTTTCCCTGACATCCAAGTACCGAAGGCTTAACTAGGACTTTTCGTGGGCAAAGTTGGGAAGCATTAGGGGCCAAATGCTTTCCCTTGCGTCCGAGTGCCGATGGCTTGACTTGGGCTTTCCACGGGCGGACTCGAGGAGCATCAAGGGCCGAAAGATTTTTTTTTCATCCCAGTGCAATGCCGAAGGCTTTACTCCGGCTTTCCTGCTCCCAAAGCTCATAAATTACATTGAAGGTTGGCTGCTCCGAGTCACCTAAGGGATGCAGTGCTTGGGCCAGTTCCGCACGCACTGTCATCATGGCTTTTCGTTAGTTTCCTATAGATGGCGCCAAAGTGTTGCGTATGCTTCAAACACTTGTATTTTTATAAGGGAAACATATTACATTGCGCTAATAGTGGAGAGGTATAGAGCCTAAGAAAGAGAGGGGAGGCTCGAATACAGAGCCTGAGAAAGAGCAGCTTGGGTACCTAAAGGTGAGCTGAGCTTTAAGACTATCACTTGCTCACTCAGGGGGCTTCCTGGTAGCTTTGAGGGTACTAGGATCGACGTGCCTGCGTAGGACCGATCTTCAGGCATTGGGAGAGCTCCACCCACCCAGTTTGAATCTTCTAGTCAGTACCCTTCTTTTGGGCTTTGTAGCCTTTTTGGGTGAAGCCTCAAATACTCGCTTAGAGTTGGCCATCGCTGCCTGGTGTTTCGCTCGCCTGTGGCAGACACCTGGTTGAGGGTAAACGATGGTGAGCTGGGCCACTCCTCCGTAGGCTGAGGGTGCTTGTTTTGGTTCAACCTGTGTAGGACTTGAGTCCATAAAAGCAAGGAAATAGTACTTAGCCCATGGTTCCCTAGATGTCACTGCAGAGATGATGTCCCTTCAGGCTAGGGACTTCCGTATGACTACGTGACCACTGGGTGTTGAGGGCCTGGTCGACCTCCCTACACTGCATGCCCGACGTGAGTGTGCCTTGTCGAGGTTCTAAGTAGAGCCGTCAGGACCTACTACCCCCCTTCAGTGTGCCTTGCTGAGCTCCAATCTACATAAAAGTTCTTCACCGGGGTGATAGTTCCTTAGGAGAATCCTCTGATGCTTAAATCAACCGACCGAGAGAGAGTTAAGAGTGGGGCTCTCAAGTGGTAGAGAAGGCGCAAGGCGAGGGAGCTAGCTTGAGGGAGGCATAGAAGACTGGCCATGGGGCCTAGGTGGCTCTACTAGAAGGGGACGAGCTTCCCTTGGAGTGGATTTTGGCAAGATAGGAGAAGATTTTTCTATCCTTTTTTTTACGTACCTGGAGGAGGTCGTTGAGACCCCCTTTTATGGGTGAAGTCCGGAGAGGGATGCTGTGGTTGAAAGACAACAAATTTTTGAAATGACTCCACAGTCTAGCGTGATAGTAGAAGCTGCTGCCGATATAGGGAAGTGGAGCGAATTGTGGTCTCGGAAAGGGCGCAAAAATGTTGGCATAAGCCTCTCATCATTACGGTTTCAAATTCTCAAAACCTGTGGAAAACCCAGGTTAGGCGAGAACAAAGGGGTAGGTGGCGGTCACCCGCCAAAAGGCACACATCAGATGGTACAGTGAAAGAATTAGGCATCTTGTGTATGGGTGCTGACAATTTTTTTATTGGGCTTGAAAATTGTACCCTATTAATCTTGTATTCAACACTTCTTATAAATTCTTTTAAATCTGGCTTCCACGGGTATGCGTCTTAAAAGTTATCTAAAATTTAACTCATCCAAAATATGGGTCGGGATTGAAAAAAGTCCATAAGCATATCATGTTGTCCTCTTAATTTCTAATATATCAATTCCCGTGATCTCACGCTAATTTCATGTAAACACAACGCAAACCTCTTCCTCTATTCCCCGGTTGAGCCGAAGTCCATAACAAACCTTCTTCCTGAGAGGAGTCCAATTTATCATTCCTTCTCAACGTCTCCTCAACTCAATTTTTATTAACAATAATGCCTTTAAACATGAATTTCTTCCCCCGACGACAACTTTCGATATCTTTGTAATAGGGCTGCTACTAAAAATCACATCCAAGTATACACGATTCAAACTTTTTTGTGGTTTGTTTTTCTCCGGTTAGGATGATATGCGGTGGGAATCTTTATCGAAGTATGCCCTGGCCATTGCAACATATATTCGCGCCCACTTCTCTTTCGGTCATAATATTCGCACGCACACCAATGCCATTTTTTACATGACAACATCACGATCTGTCGACTCATTAGAACTAGCAATCAAGTCAGCGTGCTATCATGCATGCACATTCTCAAATAAAGCATTCGTTCTTTATTCATGTTCGATAACAATAAATGCTTATGTATGTTCCTATGGACAGTTGTAATCAATAATTTCCTGTGCAAACATCTGAATCCACCTGGGCTGGCACCAACATAAACATGCGGTGATATTTGGTATCGAGATAAATTTTGAGGAGAATAGGTGTAAGTCATTCTAAGATAATTTATGTCTAATCTTATTCTCATGTGCGTTTGATACACAATAAGTGAAATGAAGTTAGAAAAATAGGGATAAGTCATTCCAACAAAAGGTTGGAACGACTTATCCCCATTTCTAATTTCAAAATCAGGATTAATCTTATTTTTTTTAACCCGGATTATTCCGTTCATTTTAATCATACCAAACATAGAACAGAGTTAGAGTGAAGATACCCCCGCTCTAACCCCTACCAAACGGCCCGGTCCAACCATGAGATTAAGTAGCGAAGAACTGCATTACCCAAGATAATTTGGTAATGTAAGGTAGAACCAGAACAGTAGATGATGAGGGACGGGGAAGGCGGACCCCATACGTGCCCAATCTGCTTCGAGCGTTGTGGTACGGAGGCCGAGAGCGACGACCCTCAAAGCGGATGGATCGGATCTCCCTCTCTCGAGGGCTGCTGAGCCTCCCTTGCCGCAGCTGGTCCGAGCCTGGTGGCACGGAGAGGGCAGCGAGGCCGAGTGAGGGAGCACGAGTGAGAAGAGAGAGAGATGGGAGAGAGGGGAAAGGTTCGCGCCGTAGGGAGGGCTCACCGTACCGCTGCTGCCATGGGCCTCCGCGTGTATGGTGGGAGGTAACTGGATTAGAGGGAAGGTGGGGGGAAGCATGTAGGGTGAATAAAATAAGAGGGATAAGAGAGATGAGATTGATATATATATAAGTCGTAGTGAAAACTCCCATTCAACATTTTAACCCCGCTCCCGCAATATATATATATAGCGACGAAGATTGATATAACCTGTTCACAAAATCAATCCCAGTTCCCAACTACAATAGTGGTCAGTGGCGATTACGAGGCCTAAAATACAGAACTGGAAATCAGAGGATTCTAGCAGAGTTTCATTCAGAAGGGGGTATAAGAAAGGCTGAATTCCCCAAAGTCCCAAACACTTTCATAAAGCAGTAAACCCCATTAGGATTTCATTTAGATAACACTATACACACTCCCTGCGAGAAGCCAGGTGGTGTTGATTCATTAAACCGACGCAAGTTTAGTTGTCTACTCCAAATTGCATATAAATCTGAGTCGAGAACAAAATGGAAAGAGACATATCCTTAAAGACCACATATAAGCTTCCCAGTGACCTTCCAGGGGAGCTGACACTGTACATCAAAAGTGCGCCAACAGCTAAGGCACATCTGCATGGCGCAATCTCCTGCCAGACAGAACAGATGGGGGCTACTGTCAACAACATGAAACAGAGAGTAACATCAGTTTGACAAGACAATCGCGAAGCAAAGATTGCAGGACCAAGTGAAGCTTGGAAACATGTATCGTGGACATGTACATCTTGCAACTAACGCCGCCAAGTTCACTGTTGCAAGTTAAATTCACTAACCGCTTTACCATAAAGGGCTGGCTACACGACGTGGTGTATTAACCCAAAAGGCGTCACAAGAATAGTGACCAATTGACAAAATGTGACAAGTTTAGCACTAGACTAGGATTATATCTGCCTAATGCCCAACAATCCATCCATGATTCTCTGTCAATATCCTCTACAAGTTGAGCAGAAAGAATAAGAGCGCATCGATATTTGCTTCAATAAAAAGTGGTGCTACTTGTACCTCACGGATCTTCGCTGAAATAATCTCCTGGAAAGGGGAACGGCTATGAAGCTGAATGTCTGAAGGCACAAGAAACTGAAAATTGGTTTGGATTGGTTCCCCAGAGGGATCTTTTGATGGATAACAATATCAGAATAATTTCAACAATTCCAGTAACTCTGGTTCATTTTCTTTGAAGACCTGTCACCAACAAACTATATGTTTATTATCAATGGATAATTTCCATGAGATGCAAAACGCATAATGATGGAAGAAGGCAAGCAAGATCATAACTGAAAAAACATATAAGAAAAATCACAACATTAGTAAATGCTGACAACGTCAAATGGGGGAGGTGGGTCTGGACAAGTGCATATTGCTCTCCAATTTCAGATCATCACGGGTCTCTAAGAATTATAACCAAAGTTATCTATAGAAATGTTCTAACAGTTCTTCTCATGAACAACTTCGGAAGTGATATACCAATAAGAAGAACATGCATTTTAACAATTCTTCTCAAGAACAACTTCGGAAGTGATATACCAATAAGAAGAACATGCATTTGGCATCACACATGGGAACTTCGTGATGGTACCAGTCGGCTTGAGGCCTGAGTTTGCATTATTTTGTAGGACTACAAAACTCAGGCAACAAAAGGACAAAAACACATTCAGATGATCCGACAATAAGCAACAACCCGTAGAAATGCCTATCAAGTGAAAGGTCTACTTTATTTACCATTTTTACATTATTTTAGGGTCGTCGCCGTCATCATCATCATCAGAGTCTTATTCCAATTTGGGGTCGACTACATGAATCCTGATCTGCCAAAGATTTCTACCAAGTGGTATATTCATATTTAAACTCAAGAAATTAATATCCTTTTGAATAACATTGCACCATCTCATTCTAGACCTTCTCCGAGCTCTTTTACTAGTATCCGCTAAGATTTGGTCACATCTTTTAACCGGCGCTAAGTTAGGACGACGAAGCACATGTCCAAACCACTTACTTTCTCTTATTTTACTATCAATTGGGACTATCTCCAAATCTTTACGGATGCGCTCATTCCTAATTTTACCTTTTTTAATCTTACTATACATCCATCTCAACACCCTCATTTCTGTTACACATTTGTGAATGTGTTCCTTTCGTACTGCCCAACACTCGGTACCATATAACAAAGTAGGTCTCACAACCGTTTTATAAAACTTCCTTTTGAGTTTCAAAGACATACGACGATCACAGAGGACTCCTGATGCGCTTCTCCATTTTAACCAACCTGCCTTGATCCTATATGCAACATCGCCGTAAATCTCCCCATTCTCGTGTATTATTTTAGGATATATATATATATATATACACACACACACACATGAAAAATATGTTCCTGTCACTAGATAACAGCTGCAGATCAAAAACTAATGGTTAATGCTTTTTTTTTTAAAGAAACTAACAGCTGCTGCGCGTTGGGCGGACCTCGCCCCCACACATGCATGCGAGTTCTGGGTACCCACTGCCAGGTGACAAATGCCCCAGATTTTGTTATTCATTTTTTGTTTATTCTCTCTCTCTTCACTTACCCAACTCTAAATTTTAAGCATGCTGAAGGTGCGTAATACCCCACCCATCTTTTGATCTCAATATTCTTTAACAGTTGGATCTTTAGTTGTGAGATTGGACAGTAATAACAACAAATCCACCCTCTCTCTAGATAGTTTCCAAAGTAGCTTGGTCAAATGATAGTAGCTCAAAAATTACCAATAGAAAAAATATATTACTCAATAATTAGTCAATCTAAAAAAAAACAGAAGAAATTTTAGAAACTCCCCATAGAAATAACATATTTACAATTTCCGAAGGAAGTAGTATGCGCTTTAGCGACTATAGAATGACTACTAATCAATATAAACTCAATGAAGAAGAAGAGCCTGCAAAAATTAGCTGAATAAATATGGCACTAAAACATAAAATCTTTACACATTATGAAGACCTTTATAATTCGGAATTATATGATAAACTTGATGAAATATTAAGTCCTCAAATGGAACATTCGAACAACGAGCAACAAATATTTGTGATTTCATATAGGTTTGACTAGACAGATGAAGATATCATAGCTAGTCTACAACATTATGATCTCGAAGAACAATTCAAAGAATATAAGTCATAGCAGAATTAGAAAGAGAATAATCTCATATTATAAATATCTTCTTAACAGAATATAATAACATCTCGTCTGAGAGTACTTTAAAAGATGATGATAACGATACTTGTATAAACCAAATAATCGAAACATACAAGCAATATGAACAACACAAACTGAACCATCTACTAGTGCACATCCTTAGGACTTACTCCATCTGAACTTAAATACGTTAGTACTTTAAATCTTGACAATATTAATATTATAGATTGAGAAAAAGAGATACATGAATGACAAAATAATATTCTTTTAATGCTTTTTAACTCTAAAGCTAGTAATGATGATACACCTTGAGTGGTCTTAAATATACTTAGAGGAACAACATATCAGATCATGTCACCATGAAAACACAAAACTAAATTGAAAAAAACTTAAAACAGAAGGAAAACTTGCTAGACTTATTGATTTTATTAGAGCAGTCTTTTCAGGCAATACTCTAGAAAGTGATCAAAAATTATTATCACGAATATTATAAAAAAATAAAAAGTACTAAATATTAAAATCTAAAGAAAATATTTGAATATACTAATTCTTATCTTTCATACATGGCCACTTAGATAAATGATGCTAATATAATAGATGCCTACATGATGAAAATATCAGGTCCAATAGATAGAAAACTCCACCAAATGGCTTGAATACAAAAAGAACATAATTATTTACACAATAGGACAAGCACCTAATTTTTTTCGCAAAGAATGTTTACAACTCCTGAGAGAAAAAATATTTTCTTCATATTGATAAAGAAAAATTCGGAAAAGAATATGATCACTCAAAGAAAAAGAAATATAAACAACATTATAAAAATCACATAAATATTATAAAATTAGAAAAAATACTAGGTTTTGAAAACACTCTGATAACCAATCATCTATCCTATGACATCCTAATAAACAAAAACCTTACTTAAAAAAGAATTGACATAGTAGACAACGTTCCACTAAGACCAAAGAACTTAAAGAAGCAAAAACAACATTTATAGACAGTTATAGATGTTACTTATGTGAACAGAAAGGACACATCAGACTCAACTGCCCGCAGTTAAACAGAACCTTAAATCTAGTTGAAATTGAAGCTTTTATCCCTATCATGAACCTACAAGATATTGACACTGATAGCGTTTACAGTTTAAATAACAAGTCCATTGACTCTAATAGTACAGAAAAATCTGATAATGAAGAAATCGTTATTAATATCATTATACATGAAGAAAATCATTTACTAGGAACCTTATGACCCATATGGGAAAAATCAAAAACTATTTTCTATGAAAAATTAAGATATACCACAATAGATCCTATCAATCCAATAGCATATATTCAGAAAGCTAATCTAGAAGAAAATTCAACTATAGAAATCCTAGAAATAGAAAAACCTAACCAGAGTTATCTTACCTTAGAAGTTAATTAGCAATTTAAAACCACAAATATCAATCTTCATGCCATGATAAATATCATGCACATAAAAATATCATACACAAAAAATGTTTCCCAAATAAAATAAAACCAGTTACTTATGAAAGTAAAATAAGCATCTACGATGGCACGAAACATAAAGTAAAATAAGCACCTACGATGGCACAAAACATATAATTAATTACTTTATTTCACAAATACCCATACAAATAAACAACACCACACTCTTAATCTTCCTATCTCCTTTACTTTTATCTTAGGCTTAAACTTTGTCCAATCAAAAGGTGGTATCGTCCAAAAGAATACTATTTCCCTATTCTCCGTACTATAACCTCCATAGTATCTCTCCTTAAAAAACACACTGATCAACATTTAACCACCTGTTTAACTTGTAATGAAGATTTAAACAAATTAATTAGTGATTTAAAAATAAAAGACATTATAGATGACAACCCTATGCTCCATGAGAATAGAAATAACATAAAAGTTAAACTTGATATCATTAATCCAGATTTCAGTATCACAACTTCAAACATAAAATCAACTTCTAAAGATTTAGAAGACTTTACAATGTATATAACAAAACTCCATGCTATTAGAAAATCCTTCAGTCGCCATAAATCTACAACATTTATAGTCCATAAACATAGTGGAGAAAAACAAGGTGAATCTCACATGATTATTGTAAAAGACTTAATAATAATATTAGACATGATAGTTACCAAATTCTTGATAATGAAGTCACGTTTTCTAGAATTGAGAAATGTCATATCTTCAGTAAATTTGATTGTAAGAGTAAGTTTTGGCAAGTAAAAATGATCGAAGACAGCATAACATGGATGATCTTTTCTACTCCCATAGGATATGAATGGTTTGTTTTACCCTTTAAACTTAAAAATGCACCGACTATATTCCAAAGAAAAATGGATCACATCGTCCGTGATTGTGGAGTCTTTTTATTGTGTATGTATTGATTATATCTTAATTCTCTCCAAACTTAGAATATCATAGAAAATATTTACAAATTATCTTTAACAAATTATGTGATAATTGTATTATTATTAATAAGAAAAAGCTGGTTCTAAAAGTACAAGAAATTAAAATTTTAGGGTTAGACCTAAAAAAAGGACATTAAATCACAGCCTCATACAGTTCGAAAACTTTGTAGCATTCCCTGATAAATTAGAAGATATAAAAATAGTTACAACAATTCTTTGGTTTGTTTAACTATGTTAGACCTTTCATAAAAAATCTTCGTTTCATTCTCTAATCTCTATATAATAAGTGAAATAAATCAGGACAAAAATATTTCAAGTAAAAAATATTAAATTAATACAACAAATTAAAACCATTGTCAAGAACCTTCCTCCCTTATCTATTCCTCGAACTGATACTCCTAAAATCATAGAAATATATAGCTCTCAAGAAGACTGGGGAACAACTCTTCCAACTTCTTGAAAAATAAGAAAAACTTTGTGCATGTCTCTGGTCGTTATAAGACTACTAGTACAAAAGCAAAAATCGATGGTGTCATAGAAGTTATCAATAAATTTAAAATCTATTTAGATAAAGAATTCATTATCAGAACTGATTGCAATAATAAAATTGCATTTGCTAATTCTCATAAAACTAATCGTTTGACAGAACAAAGATGAGATAAATTTATATATTTTATCATTGATAATGGCTATAAGCCCATTTTTGCACATATAAAAGGGAAAAATATCTTAACATACTTACTCTCTATATTAATAGAACCTCCCATGAATAACCAAAGAATCACCTCTCTTTTACAAATAGAGAAATTTATTTCTGTCCCTAAGTCGCATTACCAATAGTTTACTGTAATTTCATCATCTGACTTTATCTTTTTAAATGTAATTCTTTACCCTGTAAATCAAAATCTAAAAAAATTAATTTTTGAATATACTTTTGATTTCTCTCTCTTACTGAAACATTAGAATTCGATATATTTCAATATCAAGATCATTTAACATACTTTTGTTATAGTAAATTCCTCCATTTATATATCTAGAAGAAATGAATGATAAATTTCATTAGTTTAGATCTCTTCCACCAACACATAATCACAATGATATTAGGATATTTAGACGAATAGATAATTGTATCGAAATAGATATTGATGAACAACCATTTTGTTACTCTAAAGAACCTTTTGTAGTTATTGAAGTCAAAGTTAGTATAGAGATATGTCATAACCAAAATTTTTTGACATGCCATCACTACCCCCTTATTAGTATTAAGGAATTTCATCAACAATATAGTCTACATTTTCCAAAAATCATCGTAGCGTCATTTTTCATAACTACTGTTTCCTTATTGATATAGGAAATGACACAATCATCTAACCTCTTCCAGAGTCCAGAGTGCTCATAACTTACAGATATACAGTGTAACATCTTGAATGATATTTTCCATTATAACTTTAGTAATAGCCCCTACAATGCGACGAAATCTTATTCATCAAATTTATAAACTTAGTTCTAATTTTACTGAACTAAACTAACAACAACATTCCCTAAAATCTAGAGTACAATATTTAAAAAATGAGAAATGTGTCTGCCAATTTTTTTGTAGTTAATGTGAATATATTATTCTTTATTTCTGGTGGTAGACTAACGAAGATGTATGCACGATATCTTTTTCTAAGATATGGATTGAATGCAAGATTGTCTGGAGTAAAATTCTTTAAACTACGATGCAATAAATCTTTAGATACTAAATTGTTATCATGCAGCTCTTAAAATTTGCTAAAATGGATGAGAACAAATTCTCATTTTCTAAATGTACTGTAAATTCTAAGAAATGTTGTTGTTTAGTTCAAGCAAAATAAGAACCAAGTTTATAAAGTTGACGAATAAGAGTTATACGCATTGTAGGACTACTAATAAAATTATAATGAAAAATATCATCCAAGATGTTACAATATATTTGTAAATTATGAACGCTCTGCACTCTAAAAGAGACTAGATAATTGTGCCATTTTCTGTACAAAAAATTATTGACATCTTGTAACATCTTGGCAATTGGGTTAATAATGATGTTAAGTTATTGATAATGGCAATTTAGCCCATTAGTAAAACAAAAAATTATCTTGGCAATTTTCTGTATCAATAATGATGTTAAGTTATTATTTTTTCCTTTTATATGTACAAAAGTAAACCAATATACATTACTAGTGATAAAATCTGTAAATTTAGCCAATTTTGGTTCTGCCAAACTATTAATTTTATGAGAATTAACAAATGCTACTATATCGTCGCAATCAATTTTGAAAGTAAACTCTTCACCGAAATAGATTTTAAATTTGTTGAGAGTTTCTATGACACCACCTATTTCTGCTTCTGCACTATTATAACGACCAGATACATATGCACAAAATTTTTCTTGTCTCCATGAAGTTGTAAGAGAGCTGCTCCATAACCTTCTTGCGAGTAATCTGTTTCTATGATTTTAAGAGTATCAACTCGAGGAATAGATAAGAGAGAAATGTTCTTGACATTGATTTTAATTTGTTGTATTAATTTAATATTTTCTTGGTTGAAATATTTTTGTCCTGATTTTTTTAATTTATTATATAGAGGTCGGAGAAGAGAACTAAGATTTTTGGTGAAAGGTCTAGCATAATGAAGCAGTCCAATGAATTGTTGTAATTGTTTTCAGTCCTCTAGTTCAAAGAATGTTAAAATTTTTGAAGCTACATGAAGTGATTTAATTTGCCCCTTTTTGAGGTCTAACCCTAAAATTTTAATTTTTTCTATTGGTAAAATTATCTTTTTCTCGTAAATAACAGTATCATTATCACGAAATTTGTTAAAACTAGTTTGTAAATGTTTCCTATGATATTTAAGTTTGCAGAGAAAATTAAGATATCATCAATATATACACGACAAAAAATTCGACAATCATGAAAGATGTGATCCAATTTTCTTTAGAATATAGCCGGTGCAATTTTAAGTCTAATGGGTAAAACAAGCCATTCATAATATCCTATGGGAGTAAAAATGTTGTCAATTCTATGATGTCTTCGACCATTGACAAAAATCATTTTTACAATCAAATTTGCTACATATATGACATTTTTCAATTCTAGAAAACATGACTTCTTTATCAGGAATTTATAACTATCATCTCTGATATTATTATTAAGTCTTTTATAATTAATAACTATGCTAGATTCACCTCATTTTTCTTCATGATGTTTACGGACTGTAAATGCTGTAGATTTATGACGGCGGAAGGATTCTCTAATAACAAGTTTAATGAGCTTTGTTATATGCATCGTAAAGTCTTCTAAATCTTTAGGAGTTGATTTTATGTTTATTGTTGTGATAATGATATCTAAGTTAATGATATTAAGTTTGACTTTATATTATTTTTATTCCAATAGAACATAGAGTTGTCACCATGTTTTCTTCACCATGTTTACGGAATGTGAATGTTGTAGATTTACGACGACTAATGATTCTCTAATAGCAACAAGTTTAATGAGCTTCGTTATATGCATCGTAAAATCTTCTATATCTTTAGGAGTTGATTTTATGTTTACTATTGTGATAATGATATCTAGGTTAATGATATCAAGTTTAACTTTTATATTATTTTTATTCTAATAGAACATAGAGTTGTCACCTATAATGTCTTCTATTTTTAAATCACTAATTAATTTATCTAAATCTTCTTTGCAAGTTACACAAGTGACCAGATATTAATCAATGTGTTTTTTAAAGAGAGATACTAATAGGGTGTTTGGGAACACTTTTTTTTTCAGAGTTATTTCTCTCTAAAAATTTAATCCATGTCAATTTTTGACTCAAATTTTAAAAGTGACATAAATCATAGTCATATGTTTGGCCAAGCTAACATAAATTTAAAAATTTGTACAGACATGTTTGGTTTGCTGCGTCGAGAGCATTGGGAGGGGAGCCACGTCGGGAGCCGGCTCGCGGACGACGACGGCGGCACGGGAGAGGGGGGAACAGTGGGGGGAGGTCAGCCGCGGGGGAGAGGCCGCAGGGAGAAGGGGGGCCGGCCGGCAGCTGCGCGGGACGGGCCGCAGGGGGGAGGGGGCCCGGCCGGCAACCGCGGGGGCGAGCCGCAGGGGGGAGGGGGCCGGCGGGCAGCCGCGGGGGAGGGTCTCCGGCGGCAGCCGCGGGGGCGAGCCGCAGGGGGGTCTCCGGCTGGCCGGCAGCCGCGGGGGACGGGCCGCAGGGGGGAGGGGGGCCGGCAGGCAGCGGTGGGGGAGGGGGCCGCAGGGGGGAGGGGATCGGCGGGGGAGGGGGCCGCAGGGAGGAGGGGGGAGGGGGCCCTGCCGGCAGCCGCGGGGGGGAGCCGTAGGGGTGTTTGGCATCTAGGAGGGGGGAGCGCAGGGGCCGCCGGGGGCCGACGGGGACGGGGAAGGGGGCCGCAGGGGAGGGGGAGGGGGGTGCGCAGGGGGCGAGGGGGGTGCGCAGGGGCCGCAGGGGAGGGGAAGGGGGGGCCGCCGGGGCCGACGGGGACGGGGAAGGGGGCCGCAGGGGAGGGGGAGGGGGTGCGCAGGGGGCGAGGGGGGTGCGCAGGGGCCGCCGGGGACGGGGAAGGGGGCCGCAGGGGCCGCCGGGGACGGGGAAGGAGGGGATGCGCGGGGGGGGGGGGCGCCGGAGCTGGAGGGGAGAGGGGGAGGGGCGGGGCTGCGCACGGGGAGAGAACAGTTTCAAAAAAAAAATTGACGGGGAGTTGTTTTTTTTAAAAAAAAGATTTGTACGGGAGTTGGTTCTCTCCCTAAAATTTAGGAGAGTCATACCAAACGTCTATAATTAAGTTCTCTCTCTCTTTTTTAAATTTAAGAGAGAAAGAGGTAAAAAAACCGCAACCAAACACCCTATAAGGAGGCTATAACACAGGAGAATAGGGAAATAGTATTCTTTTAGATGAACATACCAACTATTGATTTGACAAAGTTTAAACCTAAGATAAAGTAAAGAAGACAAGAAGATCAATAACAAGTGCATGGTAAAAAAAATGGTGGTGTTTATTTATATGGATATTTATGAAATAAAATAATTAATTGTATGTTTTGTGCTATCATAGGTGCTTATTTTACGTTCATAAGTAACTGATTTTAGTTCTGCTTGAGTAACATATTTTTTATGTATAATATTTTTATGTGCGCCGATATTTATCATGACATGAAGATTGACATTTGTGATTTTAAATTGTGGGGTAACGTCTAAGGTCGAGTAACTCTGGTTATGTTTTTCTATTTCTAGGATTTCTGTAGTTGAATGTTCTTCTAAAGCAATTTTATGAATATATGCCGTTGAAATCGTGGTTGGTTGGTGTTCTATATAGAGAAATTGGTTTTCTATTTGTACTTATAGAGAAATTGGATTTCTATTTGTACTTAAACTATAAATGCTATCAGTATCAATATCTCGTAGGTTCATGATAATGATAAGATTTAAATCTTGAATTTCAACTAGATTTAAGGTTTTGTTTAACTGTGGGCAATTGGGTTGATGTGTCATTTCTGTCCACACAAGTAACATGTACAGTTGTTTGTAAATGTTGTTTTTACTTCTTTAGGTTCTTTGGTCTTAGTGGAACGTTGCTTACTATACCTATTCTTTTCGAAGTAAGCTTTTTGTTTTTTAAGATGCCATGGGATAGATGGTCGGTTATAAGAGTGTTTTTGAAATTTAATACTTTTTCTAATTTTATAATGTTTTGTGATTATTTATAATGACATTTATATTTATTTTCTTGAGTGATCATATTTCCAAATTCTTCTTTATCATATTAAGAAAACATTTTATAGAAATATTTTTCTTTTTCTATGGTTTATTTTATAAATCTTTTTGTAAGTTTATCTATTTTATTATCTTGATATAGAGTTTTTTTTGATACATGAGTGATACCATGAAATATATAAAGAATAGAAAAAGAGATGTACATGTGTATTTAGTCCGCTCGCGAAAACCCCTTACAAAACCCCACACCGAAAAAAATGCACCCCACGAACTCCCCAAGAGCAAAAAGAGCAAGGAGTTATTAACCTCCACTTTACAACCATATTTTGCCCAAAATAAAACTCTCTCACGAACAAAAGAAAAAGCATAGTCTTCCGTCCTCGCTTCCCTTCTGAATAACCTATTGTTCCTTTCACTCCACACGACCCAAAGACTAGCATGAAAGATGAGCCACCACATAATCCTGTCGGCCTGAAGAATCCATCTCCAATCCCACAAAGAAAGAAGTTGCCGGACCCCCTCAAAGATTCCTAGATTCTACTGTAAGGTTTGGCCGATCCTCCTCCAAATACCCTTCACAAAAGGACAACCTATAAATAAGTGGTCCAAATCCTACTTGTCCCCACACAAGCAGCACAAGGCAGATATGTGCTGAAGGAAAGGTGTCACCCTATCACACGTGGGCAACTGGCCATACAAGATCCTCCAAACCAACACCTTCACCTTGAGAGGACTCTTGGGAATCCAGATCTAGGAAGCAAAAGGATGGCGTGTCCCCCCATCAGCAAGGAGAACATAGACCGGCCAAACTGAGAAACGACCCTCCCTCTCCCATCTCCATAGCCAAGTATTCGCTTTACTGACGACTGGGCTAAAGTCCTGGAGAAAAGATAAGAGAAGTTCCTTCTGAAAATGGGGACCCAAATGCCCCCGCCTAGAAGTGCATCAAAGGATTGTGCCACTAAAGCCTCTGGAACGTTCACAATAGCAAACAATGCTAGGAAAGCCTCTGCCAAACAAAAGTCATCACACCACCTGTCCTGCAAGAACAGGTCGACCTCTCCATCACCCAGACTGACCTGTACACTAGCTCTAAAGAAATCCACACACTTAAGGATGCCTCTCAAGATTGGGGAAACACTGTACAGTTGGGTGGGGTATAAGTTCCACACCTTGGATGAGGAATAGTATCTCTAACTAATCAGATGCGTCCACAAACCACCATCCTATGTTCTGAGCCGCCATAACCACTTACACAATAAAGCCAAATTGAAAAATCTTAATGCCCAACCCACTTGCTTCCTTGCTCTGACAGACTCTACCCCAAAAAATATCATGCCATCCTCTGTTTCAGCACTCACTGTCATGCCAAAAAAACCTGACCTGAATGCACTCCAATCTGTGAGCCACGGTCTTCAATATTCTAAAAAGACAAGAAATAGATTGACAGGCTGTCTAAGACTGACCTGCAAAGAACCAGACTACTGCCACAGGAGAGAAGCCTAGCCCTCCAACCTGCAAACTTGGACTCAAATCTTTGCACCACCCGAAACCAATTCTTACACCGAAGTGGACCTGGAGATAAAGGAAGGCCCATATGAGAGAAAGGAAACTCCCCAATCTGACATCCAAAGAAGAGAGCTGCTCGCCTGATAGCTATGTCGCCCACGTTGATCCCCGTCATGTGGCTCTAGCTATAATTGACCTTCAACCCGCTGATGTCCAGAACCATCTCAAGCATCAACCTGGCATCATAGAGCTACTACTCTTTGTTGGCTAGGAAAAGAATAGTATCATCTACATACTGAAGGTGGGCGACACTAGTACTATGCTGCCCTGCTTGAAAAGCTAAGAACACTCTTGTCACCTCAGCTCTCATACACAATCTACTCAAAATCTGAGCCACCGGGACAAACAAGGGTGGTGGGGAGAGAGGGTCTCCTTGCATGAGCCCCCTGCCACTAGGGAAATAAAAGGAAAACTGGCCATTAATGAGCACTGCAAAGGAAACAAACGAGACACTCTCGAATCCAAGTAATCCATCTCCGATGAAAACCCATTTTAGTTAGGTAATTCCAGTTAACTCTATCATGAGCTTTTTCGAAGTCTAGTTCGAGACCCAACCCCTTCTTCCTAAAATGTTTCATGACAAATAAACACTCGTGTGCAACAAAAAAATTCTCCTGGATATATTTGCCCCTGATGAACGCCCCTTGGTAACTACTAACCGGCCCATCAAACACCTTGTCCAACCTTCTAGCCATCACATTAGAAATGACTTTGTAGGTACTATTCAACAAGCTAATGGGGCGAAAGTCAGATAATCCTTGTGCATCCCTCTTCTTAGGAATCAGAACCAAGAGAGTTTTGTTGATGCCCCTCAAGTGAGCCTTGCCTTCTTGAAACTCCCTAACTGCACCAATGAGGTCATCCTTAATAATCTCCCAACAATGCTAAAAGAAAATCATAAGAAAGCTATCCGACCCCAAGGCCTTATCAACTGCAAGATCAAAAACTACCTGTCTAATCTCCTCCTCAAGAAAAGGGCTCGCAAGATCCTCAACTAAGCTGGACAGAGCTATGGAAGTAGGTCATGAGAAAAATCCGATCTGTTCGATTGTTCCTCGGTGAAGAGGGTGGCGAAGAAATTCTTGGCAACTCTCCTGACGTCTTCCTCCCTGTGGACTACATGATCCCCAACTCTGATGCAAGCAATGTGATTAATCCTCCTCCTACCCGACGCAAGCTTGTGGAAATAAGCTGTATTCCTGTCCCCCTCCTTAAGTCACTTGTCTCTCGATCTTTACTTCCAATAGATTTCTTCTCTCAAAAAGATCTCATCATACTCTGCCCTAAGGGAATCTCTGTTCAGTCTATCAACATCATTCAACAAACCTACCGCCTCCAAAGGGTCAAGAGTCAATAACTGAAGAAGAATCCTCGCCTCCCCCTGTCTACTTGTAATCTCTTTTTAGTACTCCAAACTCTGAGCACGTGCCAGATGTTTCAATTTACCAATTAGACATGCCATGCAACAAACTTGTTGATTCTGCTCCTCCCATGCACTCCTGACAGTGTGAAATCAACCTCTCTAATTTAGTACCTCTCAAATATGAAAGCATAACTCGTGACCTCGGTTGGTCCTCAAAAGGATAAAGCTTATGATCAGAAGCCCCTCTAGCCAAACAAGACACCTGCACATGAGAGAAGTGGTCCTCCCATTCCATGGACACCAAGAATCTGTCAAGTCTAGAATAGGATGGAGTTTCTCTAAGATTGGACCAGGTGAACTAAGCATTCACCATACCAATATCTATGAGGGCAGCCTGTTGAATGAAGTCACAGAAATCCTCTCCCCAGCATGAGGATGCACTCCCATCCTCTCTGAAGCTGAAGTCACTGCTTTAAAATCTCCGACCACACATCATGATCAAC
Source organism: Amorphophallus konjac (assembly GCA_022559845.1). NCBI lineage: Eukaryota > Viridiplantae > Streptophyta > Magnoliopsida > Alismatales > Araceae > Amorphophallus > Amorphophallus konjac. Next base: position 337,187,930 of record CM040124.1, on the reverse strand, counting down.
TGGAGGCAAAGTGGTACACAAGCAACTGCTGCCATAGGTCACTCTTGCCCTCCCTAGACTGAGGGCCATAGACGTCGGAGAAGTCCCAGGAGAAGCTGTTAAAATGAAGAGAGATGAAAGAGTGCCCAACCTACCCTCTCCTCCTCCACCTCCTCAACCTCAAAAGGGTTCCACAACACCATAATCCTACCTACCCTGCCTACTACTGGAGAGGAACCCCTTTCGAGAGTCTGCCACCCTCGATCTCCCACATTAGGCCCTCCCCGTCCCCATCACACTTTGTCTCCTGGAGACAAAGGATGTCAACCTTACACCTCCTCACCATCCTCCTCTTCTCCCCCTCGGCAAACCTCTCACATTCCATGAGATGATCCTCATAGGGACTGTTGGGTACAACCCTCGCCTCCCTCTCGCTCATCACCCACCCCCCCACCCTCTTCATAAACCCCTGCCGCCCTCATTTGAGATTGCTCCTACTTGGCTGCTCTCGCAAGTGCTACTAACCATCTCTTCTAGATCAAGATAAGAGAACCCTTGATCCCTTTCACATCCCCCTCATAAGAAACCCCCAACTTCTCCGTCAACTCCCTCATGTGGTCCTTCATCACTTTCTCCACAACACTCGAGAACTCCTTCCCCTCCTCCTTGCCTGGCATCCCTCTAGCCTCCAATTCCTTCACCTCAAAAACACCTACCCCGGAGGTAAGCATAGACGGGAACTCGGCCTCGGGCAACCACAGGTCGAGCCCCCCTTCCTCTGTGAGAGGGTTGCTACAGGAAGACACTGCCTCGACTGCAAGCTCAGGTGCAGGGGCCAGCAAACACGGGTGTCCAACCCCCTCGATGGCCCCCAGTCAAGAGCAGCGCTAGACAGCACTGGCACCCGGGAGAACACAAGGTTCGGGGGACGATTGACACCTTCGTGCTTCCAGAGGTCTCCCCCATCAGTACTAGGCGACTGTGACCAGACATAGGTCGTAGGAGGTCCATCACGACACCCACCACTGCTTTGAAACTCAGCACCGCTAAACTCAACCGTCGAAAGCGCAAATAGAAAAGGACCGCTGTTGCGGCAAGGCGAGAGGTTCTTGTACTCTGACGGCCCCCAGCTGTCCAAGGAGAGGAGGCCGGCGTCATCGAGCATCCTATCTAATGCAGAGAAAGCCCCTGTCCAACGGGGAATATCGGGCAAGGAAGAAACCCCCAACCGGGCCTCCAAGCCGTAGAGCTGCTCCTAACCACGAACGGCCCACCTGGAACACGAATAGGGCCGAACGGCCCATTAGTGGCCTAGCCACCAAAAAATTGAGCTCCCCCCCTCGCACCCGACCATACATTGTCCTTAACCTCCGACAACACCTCGAAGTGCCCTAACCCTGGCGACGACAGAGCAACCGACATGATTTTTTTCACCCAGATCCCGAGGACAAAAGATTCATTGTCCACCTCGTCTGTTAGGACGGTCAGAATGGCCGCCAAGCTAGCTACCTTCACCACAGCCATCACTCCTGTCCACGAACCCAACAGAGAGAAACCCAAAGATCCTTTCTCCACTCTCCCAAAGCCTCGAGCAAGGAAGGAAATACCTTCTTCGTCACAAAGGAGTAGAAGAACCCCCTCGAAGGCGATCCAAACTATGCTATGAATGGGGCTAGGGAAGGTGCCTCTAGTCCTCGCCCACCACTAGATGTGCAAAAGCACACCACCCGCCACCAGGACCTTGTCTCGGCCATCGCCAAAACCTTCTCCTCATCTTGCCCGACCACCAAAAAGGAAGACGTCACCCTAGAGACCTGCCAACAGTCTCCTGTAGCCACCGCAAATATGTGCCTAACCTCCACCACCACAGCACCTACGACCTTCGTCACACATAAGCTTCGACAAAGCCAATCGAATCTTGAGAGAAGCTCCGTCGGGAACACTCCAGCGTCTTCCCACCCTGTTTGCAACCAACCACCATGGAACCCGAAGGAGGGTTCCCCTTCATGACCTCCGAAAAGTCCTGGACCATTGCGAGCTCTGCACTCATCCCGCCGACAAAGACCTCCCCACCTTATAAAACCTCCTGATATGGCCTCGTCTCCCACAGCCAAAGCAGACAACAGAGATGGGCACTCGCCTAGCAGGTCTCCTCCTGGGGAGGAGCTTCGGCGAGATACCTCCCCTGCCTACCATGCCGCCGGAAAAACTAGAGCTTCTCTCTCTAGCGAAAGCTAGAGAGAGAGAGGAGGACTATAGTCTTGACAGAATTGTAAATATTCTTTACGAACAAAATTAGCTACTTGTCCAATTGTGTAAATAGTTATGTTCTTTTGTATTCAAGCCATTTATGAAGTTTTCTACCTATTGGACTTGATATATTTATGATGTAGGCATCTATTATATTAACATCATTTAGCTAAGCTTCAGCTATATATAAAAGATAATAATTAGTGTATTCAAATATTTTCTTTAGATTCTAGCATTTTATATTTTTTAATTTTTTGTCTATAATAATATTCTATCTGTGCTTCTTGGTCACTTAAATATCGCCTAAAAAGATTGCTCTAATAAAATCAGTAAGTATAACAATTTTTCTTTCTACTTTAACCTTTTCCCAATTTGGTTCTTTTGTGCTTTCATAGCAGCATGATCTGATATGTTGTTCCTCTAAGTGTATTTAAGACTATCCAAGGTGTACCATCATTACTAGTTTCAGAGTAAAAAATATTAAAAGAATATTCTTTTGCCATTCATCTATCTCTTTTTCTCAATCCATAATATTAATATTGAGATTTAAAGTACTACCGTATTTAAGTTCAGATGGAACAGGTCCTAAAAGATGTGAACTAGTATATGGTTCAGTTTTTGTTGTTCCTATTGCTTATATGTCTTCGATTATTTGGTTTATATAAGTATCATTATCATCATCTTCTAAAGTACTCTTAGATGAGATGTTATCATATTCTGCTAAGAAGGTATTTATAATATGGGATTGTTCTCTTTCTAATTTTGCTATGACTTGTACATATTGTTCAAACAGTTCTTCGAGATCATAATGTTGTAGACTTAGCTATGATATCTTCATCTGTCCAGTCAAACCAATAGGAATTCACAATTTTTGTTGTTCGTTGTTCAAATGTTCCATCTGAATACTTAATATTTCGTTAGTTTTATCATATAATTCAGATATATTAAGGTCTTCAAAAGTTGAAAAGATTTTTTGTTCTAGTGCCATATTTATTTGGCTAATTTTTTCAAGTTCTTCCTCTTCTCCTCCTCCATTGAGTTTTTATATTAAATAGTAGTTGCTAAAGTGCATACTACTTCAGAATATGTATATATGCTACTTCTACGGGGAGTTTCTAAAATTTCTTGTGTTTCTTTTAGATTGACCATTCCCCAAGTAATACAATTTTCTATTGGTAATTGTTGGGCTACTATCATTTGACTAAAACTGCTTTGCAAACAATCCATAAGTTCCCTTGTTTTTAATGTAAATTTAATATTATGATCATCATGTCTTCGACCAATAAAGCCTATGAGTACTGCTAAGTTTTTGCTATCAGGAATCACGTTATTTTTTGTATTTATTGCTATTTTCAAATGATTAATGAGTTCAAAACTTATAATGGTATAGTTTGGAATAGAACCTATTATTGCATTCCCAGAATTTAAATTGGTTTCTGCCATTGCTAATTGTGTTTGTTCATGAGTTACAAATCGGTCGTCATAGACATAGGTATGGACTTGCGCTCCTATGCTTGGAATTGTTAAGGAAATTAAAACAACAACTATTACTCCTATATGCCTATATTTAAATTCATTTTGTCTCTTTTTAAATTTAGGACTAATAATAGGTAAAACAGCATCGCCTAAACTACTAATAGTATGATGTGTTACACTTCTATAAATACTAGAATTAAATTCTAAAAGAGAGGTTTTATAGGGGTTTATTTCTCGTTCTATTTTCGTAGTAATCTGAGTTTCTACATATTGTTTTGTGTCTGTAGAGTCTTAAAAGATTTCTCTAATTGTCGGTGCTTTGTCATTTAAATAGTAATAAAGTCATCAACTATTGTTTAGTTTCTTTAGGAATAAAGCTAAAAGGTTTATACACCGGTATGTTCTAATTTACTTTTAGGTTTTCTGATCCTTAATGTATCAAATTGTCTTGTAAGTCTTTCTATGCCTTTACTTAAATGTGCTTCTTGTTGGAGTTTTATCAACTGATCTATTTTTCTATGAAGATTTAGCTGTAATTCAATTAGAAAGTTGACTTTGGGTAATTTTATTACTATTCATCATTTAGACCTATAATGGGAACACTAAGTGTTGCAAGGGAAGTTTGTGTTTGAATATATTCAGGATCACTTTTGCTCATTCAAGTAAGTTAGCTATTATATATGTGTTTTGTACTTTAACTAAGGATGTTTGAATATAGTCAATGTTAGGTTGTAATTTAGTAATAGAAGTTTTAGTTTTATCTTCTATACACTGTCTAATGCTTTATAACTGGGAATTAATAGTTTTCTGTTCAGTAAGAATACTGTCTAAAAGATTCTTAAGATAGTCGATTTGGTGAGATCTGACTCTGGTTTCTGATAACAATTGTATTTTTGCAACTTGTGTAAGCAGATTTGTATGATAAAAGTGTAGGTGTTTAGCTAAGGCAACAAAGAGATCTACAATGATATTTACAAAAGGGTTTCCAGTCAGAGAGTGAAACTGATGTGACTCGATAACACAGGTCAAGAGATGTTCTACTTTTGACTTCTTATGATACTTTGACGTATTTCAAGATCTAAATATTCAAGCTTATTCATCAAACATCTGTCTTTTACAAGATATTTACTTATGTTTTTATCTATCTCATGGGTTACAGACTCCTCGACTGTATGGACCTGAGATGCAAGCCTTCGAGTACTAGCATCAAATGCCACACATCCAGCAAACAACATTCCTCAGGCACTTCAAAAGAAGTTCTCAAAAACTTAGGGACAGGGTGACAAAGTCAACAATTCCATAAGATAAACGAAAGAACTAGCTTTGATACCAATTCCAAGGCACAGACGATGATGAATAAGATGAACAACAGATTGCAATAAACACACATACTCAAAGCATAAGAATAGAGCTCTTCACCTGAGGGAAAACTTTACACAAACATGGATAATTGTATTTACAATAAAGGATTACAAGATTACAAGACGAGGACAGAGAGAACTTACAAAGAAGAGGACGAAGGGAGAGAGTAGGAGACCAAGATAGCACAAGAAGAGAGACCCTGATCACCACGATGCCCTTCTCAGAAGATAGTGATGTTATATTTATAGTGAACTTAGGAAGAGTCTAGAGAAGACCTTAGACGTAAGGAGTAGATCTCATATGGATAGGACTAGAGATTCTTTAGAGTCTGTGTGTGTGTGTCTAGGGTAGCTGGTGGATTGTCCGTCTTACAACCTGTATTGATAAGGAAGTGACATATGGGCCAAAGGATGCTAAAGTTGACAAGAAGATGACACAAAGTTGAGATAAAGATTTGGAGAATGGCCTGGCTGAGATCAAGCTGATAAAAAAGGGCAAAAGTTACCAAAAAAATTCTACAATTTCACATGGGCGTAATCAATATAAGGCTAAAAGCTACAGGAAACTCTGGATTCCTATTATTCAGTAATAAACATTAATTCTATGGACTAATTTGACGAACAATGGAGAACTATTTTTATTGGCCAAAAAGATAGGCTTTACGAAGCTATCCAGGAAACAGATGCAATCACACTTGCTGAACGGGAGGCTTCCAAATAATTGAATGCATCTCTACCAACTGGCAAAACTAGATCCAGACCACAAAGACAGTTCTCCCACCAGTCACCTGTTCTCCCGCCCCCTCTCATTTCCCATCCCTATAGCTCATGTTAAAGGATGGAAAATATGATAAAATAAAACCTTTCAGTAAAAGCGTGCTTGTTTGCAAGCAGAAATTTGAACATAATAGAATATTACTGGGACCTTCACAGACTGCAGATTATTGAGGCTGTCGACAGGATGGGCAAGGGCAGGGCACAGCCTGCCACTTCGTCACTAATGCAGGCATAGTCTTGAAGGAAATTTAATTAAGAAGGTTCACAATATTCATTAAGGAAATTTCTGACTAATTTCAGAATCAAGATGAAGTAAATAAATTAAAGTCGCACGATGGTTTGAAGAGGTTTAGAACTTAGACCATCACACATGGGTCAAGCCCAAACGCCCTTCGCATTACGTCGGGCAATGTTATATAAGAAGCAGTGTGTTTTAAAACACAGAAATTTCATCAAACACTTGAAATAACTCCTCCAAATGACGGCGCTAAGTGATGTAAATCGCAGCCGTCATAATGGGTTTGCATTCAAGTGCCCTTGACATTCTATTGGGCGTGCAAAGACTAGTGTGTTTTAACACACGGGCATTCATCAAACACATGGTGGACTTGTTGAAATCACACACCTACGCAGCAACAAGTTAAGTAAATGACAGTCCTCAATGTCCGGCAGATGTTTCTAAGGGACCACAAGTCTATCCCTGCGCTCCAGAGACAAGGACAACAGTAGAGTCCAAGAAGTCAACAAAAGCCAAAAGAAAAGAGACCGCCGGTGCACTGTTCTGCTGAGAGGAGCAGAAAGCTTCAAGAAAAGGTGGAAAATGACAGCAGGGGGGAGGCTTTTATAATTGTTGAAGTTGACTGGGCTGAGGGCCAGGGCCGCCCCCTTGACTTCATCTGATTAGCAAACCCGGAGGTACCTACCTCCGGGTATTCTTGCTGCAGTGTGAAGAGAGGAAAAGAAGACTCACCTCCTCCGGGTCCTGGTGTGGACAGAACAAAGAAAAAAGGAGAGAGAGAGAGACCTCCGGGTATTCTTGCCGCAGTGTGAACAGAAGGAGGCTTTACCTCCGGGTTCTTCTGTCTTGCTGCAGTGTGACCAGAGACGAAGGAAGCCAGTCCTGTGCCCGTGAAACAGCAACTTAGCTGGCAGTCCCGTGAAAAAAGCAGCAGCCGAGGAAAGGTGGATCAGCCTTGGCACCTGGCAGTTTCCCCCCACCTCTGGATTTACAATGAGGAAAGGTACCTCTGAAAGGAAAGGCCCCCCCGGGGTGTTCCGGTCACCTCCTTTAAGTATGGTATGCCTAAGATACTCCTCACCTCTGGGTATACAGCTTATTAGAAAGTTTCCTTCAATTATTGCCTTCACCCCAGCTTTCCTTCAATTATTGCCTTAACCCCAGCCACCTCCGGGTTCAGCTTTCCTTCAATTATTGCCTTAACCCCAGAACCCGGATGTACCTGCCTCCGGGTATGCAGTCCAGAAGGGGGGGCCACCTGCCTGCTCCCTCCCTTCTCTGCTGTGCTGTCCACAGAATAAGAAAAAGGAAGGCGGTGGGACAGACCCGTCCTCCTGGTGCGGTGCTGACCCAAGAAAAAGGAAAGCAGTAAAAAAGGAGGACCCGGAGGAGGGCTCCCCGGGTATGCAGACCCGGGGGCCACCTTCTCCACCGGTGTCTCTTCCTCTCCCACACATACGGTAAAAAAATAGGTGGAAAGGAGATGAAAGGGCAGGCAACTTACCTCCGGGTTCACTTCTCCTCCTCCTATAAATAGGAGGTAGCCAGCAGGAGGAAAGGGGGACAAAAGGAAGCAGCAGCAGGTGCATTTGGAGAACAACATCCACAGCCCTGGGAGCAGACCAGCAGCAGTACGAGCAGCAGCAGGTGGCGGCCTTGGAGTTTTTTTTTTTCTCTTTTGAGGTTTTAGCCCTACTGCATGTACACCTCACTTAAAAGAGGAGTTTACCAACATACCCCCATGTGAGCATGTTACTTACAAGATGAATCCAAATGGTTTCAAGTTGCATGGTTTGCCGTCCCGCCCCGACCCGCACGACCCGCCCCAGGCGGGCACCGGGTCGCATGGGCTGGGGGTTGTGGACGGGACGCACTGGACCGCATGGTCCCGTGCGTCCCGCCACGTACCGCTCCGGTGTGAGGCGGGACCCGGCTCGGTACGAGCGGGTCGGGGCGGTTCGCCCATTTAACGGGCCGAAGGGGGAGGCTCTTCATCCCTCCCACCGGCGAGCGGCAGTGCAGCGGCGGCGGACGGCGATCAGAGCGGCGGACGGCGGCTTTGGGCGGCTCAGGGCGGCGATCGGAGGTAGGTAGGTGAATTTTTTTTTTTTAAATGGTCTGCCCCTGTGGGGGTGGGGAAGGGGGGGCGTCCACCGCCGGATCTGGCCGGAGGTGGAGGTGGGTGGGGGTGGGGGGCGTCTGCCAGCCGGATCTGGCCGGAGGTGGAGGTGGGGGTGGGGGTGGGCGACGGGGGCGTCCACCGCCGGATCTGGCCGGAGGTGGGGGTGGGGGAGGGGGGCCGTCTGCCACCACCGCCGGCCACCGGGGGTTGGGGTGGTGGGGGTGGGGCAGGGGCGGCCAGGGGTGGGGGGGGGAGGGCGTCTACCACCGGGGGTTGGGGTGGTGGGGGTGGGGGACGACGGTGGTGGGGCTGGGCCAGGGGCGGATTGGGGGGGGGCAGGGGCGGTGCTGGGGCTGGGCCAGGGGCGGTTTGGGGGGGTGGGGGAGAATAAAAAATAAATTAAGTTTTATAATTTTATATTTTTTTCTTAATTTAAAAAATATAAGAATAAAATTTGTTAGATTGTTTAATATTATTTTTGATGTATTGTTGTAGAAATAATATAATTTTTATTTAATTCATTTTGTAGAAATAATTTTTTTGATGTATTGTTTAATCAATGTCGTAGAAATAATATAAATATTGTTTAATTCATGTTGTAGAAATAAATTTATTTTTGATATATTATTTAATTCGTGTTTAAATATTAGATTTAATTGAGATGTATTAAATTTAAAATTTAATCTTGCATGTTGTAGAATTAATGATATTATTTTCATTATTAGTTGTAGACGTAAAATAATATAATATTTTATTTAAAAAAATTTAAAGATATTTTTCATTTAAATATATCTGTAGTGATAAATATTTTACAAAATTTAAAGTTAATATTTATAATTTAAATTAAGTAGAGATGTTTTGAATTTAAATATAAATTTATTGATAAAGATTTTACAAATAATTTTAAATTTAATTTAGATGTATAATGTAATTTAAGTAGAGAAGTTTTTAATGTAAATATAAATTTAGTTTTGAATAATTTATAAATAATTTTAAAGTTAATTTAGATCTATAATGTAATTTAATTAGAGATGTTTATAATTTAAATATATGATTAGTGATAAATATTTTACAAATAATTTTAAAGTTAATTTAGATGTATAATGTAATTTAATTAGAGATGTTTATAATTTAAATATATAATTAGTGATAAATATTTTACAAATAATTTTAAACTAAATGTAGATGTATTAAATAAAAAAATTAGCATTATATGCATGTTTTAGAAATAATGATATTATTTTGAACTAAATTATATTGAGATGTATTAAATATTGAATTAGGTCTTGCATGTTGTAGAAATAATGATATTATTTTCATTGTTAGTTGTAAACTTAAAATAATATTTTTTTTTAATTTGTATTTCTTAAATTTAGGAGATACAGTTAAACACTCTATGACTCCTAGGGAACGACCAAATGATATTGGATGGTCACACGGAGTTATGTTGGATGACAACCGACGGTCTTGGTGTTGCAACTATTGTAAAATAGAATACCGGGGAGGAGGGGTGTCTCGGTTGAAGAAGTATTTGGTAGGAGGAGCCGGTGCAGGATACTCTGAGGTTGCTGGGTGTACCCATGTGTCTCGAGATGTGAAACTTGCAATGGCAAGTCACCTGCAGGAGAAGAGAGCTGAGACGCAAGAAAAGGAAAAAAAGAAAAAAAGAGATACAGCGACGAGGAGGAATGCGCATGCACACCCAGTGACGAAGACCAACAAGCACGTACTGAGCAGGCTAATGTGTATGTCACGGTGAATGATCCATACGAAGCCGATTTCCATGAGGCATTACGTCAGAGCAGGGAAGAGTCAAGACATCCCGAGGAGATGAGAGTCCGAAGTCGCGAGGCGGCGAGGACCGGAGCATCAAGGAGTGGTGGTTCATCTACGACTCGACAACCACGGGGCATAAGGAGTTTATTAACTGCTGACTTGGGTTCACAAAGAAAAAGGACACAATCGATCAACATTGAAGATGTGGAGCCCGGTGCACTATCCCGAGAGCATGGCAAACAAACGAGGATGGACGATGCATATGGCGAGAAGGGGCCTAAATGGAAACTTGGTCAGGCCGTTGCAAAATGGTGACACCACGCGGGTCTGCCTTTCAATGCAGCCAATAGCCCTTACTACAAGCCAATGTTTCAGGAAGCACAGGTCCTTGGGTTACACGTGCAGCCACCTACAGCGAGAGAGTTGGCCGGCGTTTATCTTGATGAACAAGTTGCTGAGATCAAGAGTTACATTGACTCATTCAAACAAAAATGGACAGAGTACGGAGTCACACTGATGTGTGATGGATGGTCAGGTACCACAAAATCTAGCCTGATCAACTTCCTTGTTTATTGTGATAGACAGGTTTTCTTTCACAAATCAGTGGATGCGTCTGGTCAAATTCACAGTTACCAATATATTTTGTCATTGATGGAACAAGTGGTGACTGAGATTGGGGAGGAGTACATTGTACAAGTGATGACTGACAATGGGTCGAACTATAAGAAGGCTGGGGAGGAGCTAATGAGGAGCAGACGGCACATTTTCTGGACCCCCTGTGCAGCACACTGTGTAGATCTGATGCTGAAGGAGATTGGGCAGCTTCATGTGATCAAATCTGTGGTCGAGGTGGCACAAAAAATCACGAAATATATCTACAACCACACACTTGTACTGGCTTGGATGAGAGAGCATTGTGGCGGCGAATTGTTGAGACCTGGCATCACACGATTTGCCACCAACTACATCGCATTGCAGAGCCTTCTGAAGCATAAGGATGGGTTGAAGCAAATGTTTAGAGGTGAGACCTGACTAAGTTCCTCTTTTGCTGCTTCACGTGAAGGATGGGAGGTCAAGGGGATTGTCAACACCGCGAATTTTTGGGAGAGAGTGAAGGTATTAGTGTCATTGATAGAGCCACTGTACGAGATACTGCGATGTGTGGATGGGTATAGAGTACCAACCATGAGGTTGGTATACAGCAAAATTGAAGCTGCCAAGCGGAAGATCCTTGCAACGTCCAAAAAATATGGACCCACCATCTTAGAGATTGTGGAGGACAGATGGGACAGACAAATGAGCCGCGATCTTCACATGGGCAGGTAAACAATTACATTCTCGTCCAATAAATGAGCTGTGATCTTTAGCTGGTACTAATATATAATTCATTGTCTTGCGATTGCAGCATACTATCTACATCCGGCGTTCCAATATGCTCGGGGCATTGCCTATGACGATACTTTGATAGAATCGGTCAACATTGTGGTAGACCGATTGTCTGTCACCCCAACAGATGCTGCTGATGCGTTGAATGAGGTATACTTGAATAATTTACCACTGAGATTATGAAATGACACAAGTACTTAATATTTTTCGATAATGCAGATGAAAACATTTAGAGAGGCAATTGGTTCATTTGCGACACCTAATGCCGTGGCCAGTCGTGACAGACTCGATCCAGGTAATGTGTCTTCACAATGTACATTCTATAGCTCAACATGTAATTTTTATATCTAACTATTATATTGTACGTGATCTGCCTTAATCATAGCTGAGTGGTGGCTAAATTACGGCACAAGTGCACCAGTATTAAGGAAGATCGCAATGAGAGTTCTATCGCAAACATCCTCGTCGAGTGGGTGTGAGCGGAATTGGTCGACGTTCTTCTTCTTATATACTAAGCTGAGAAATAGGCTAACACACCGCAGGCTAGACAAAATGGTGTATGTTCGTTACAACATGAGGCTAAAGGTTCGGCATGTGCAGATGGATACAAGGAGAGGAGGAGGAGAATATGACCCAACGGATGCTGTGTACTTGCGAGACGATGATGATCCTATGGTAGCATGGGTTGCAAGAGCCACAACCGAGCGTGGTGAGGCAGAACTGGACGAGGAGGCTGAAGAACCAGGCGAGACACCACGGCCTAATATTTTTCTCGCATCAGCTGTACAAGAGGCAGTGGGAGAGGGAGATGACATCCATGTGCAGTTGGTTGGTGACGAGTCAGCAACGGGACGTGATGATGAAGTTAATTTAGATGAAGACCTCGTCATTGGGGGTGGAGACACATCGTACGCGTACGATGATACAGCATGGGAGCGATTGATGCAACCTCCATCAATTGAGCGTCAAGAGCCACCTACGGTGAATTAATACATGAAAATCAAATCGCAAATTTCATTAGATAGTGTAGTCATATATTGATGTATGATGATGTAAGGAATATATTGCAGGTCGGTCCGATAAATGACAACATTGCGAGAGAACAGTGGTCCCGAGTTACTGCACCGCGGCATTCAATATCTGCGGAACTCAGAAGATTATCCACTTCAAGAGACATTTAGAGAGATGAAAAAATGTTATATTGTCATTTCTACATTTATATGTTACATTTCATTGGTAATTGAATATATTATTCTTTCAATTGTGTAGTATTCGGTAGCATCGAAACAACCATCTCAGTCTGCTGCGCCACGACGCTCAACATCTAAGGCACCCAGTCAGTCGTCTCAGGTATACGAACAGACTTACACAGTAGAAAGTAAGTTAAAAAATTATCTAACCAGGCTTCTGTTTCTCAGGCATCTAGAGGGACACAACATGCAGCAGGTAAGCCGCCCCCTGCTCCATAGAAGAAAAAATCATCATGGACCACATTATTCAGCAGCAAGAAGGACAAGGGACCACCATTAAATCCGATAGATATTGCAGACATGGAGACATTAGATCCCAATGCAGATGACGACACTCCCGAGCCCTCTGTTGAGCCCCGCATCAGTGGGAGTCATGACTCCGATGATGATAGTACACCGACAGGGTCTTCATCCCATGGAGGTGGCGGTGCTCAAGGTGGCCAACGGAATCGTCGTGAGGATACTAGTGCTGGTGGCAGAGAGTACAGTAGTGGTCATAGTAGAGGTCGTGGGGGCCGTCAACATGGCGCATGGACAGAGGAGCAGCACTTCACACATGCCACGCAAGATGAGGACCACGGTGCTCCACCGGCAGGGACGAGGCGGGCAGCTGATCATTGGGATCCCTACTATGGAAGTTCGGTTGCAGACAGTACCAGCTATCAAGGCATGTTGTCTGATTTTGAGAAGATGAGCACACATGACTCCCAGGGATCTGGAAGATCGTATGGACGGTCATGGCCGCAGGAGCCGATGTATCATGGCGACTCAGATAGTAGTAGTTCATTTTTCCCATCGTATCCATATCCTTATGCCGCAGCTGCGCCAGTAGAGGTCGTGTACGCACAAAGTTCGCAGCAGTATGAATACTACGTACGCATGTACTAGGAGAACTATTCAGGTTCAATGCGCTATGAAGACTATCTGTCCTATCTGCGGAACACTTTTAATGTCAGATTGTTTGGAGATGGACACTGGCCCAATTTGGGTCCATACTCTTAATGAGTATGTATCATTTGGTTATATTTATAACTGATAATTAATTGTAAATTTCTTCATATCTTGAGTTCTGTACTTATCATTGAAATTACTAATGTAAACTTTTACATCATTTGCAGGTCATCATGGACGGACGGCGTCACCCTGCGTGGGAGCATGGATACTCTGTTGAGGGTGATGGACATGTGCACTGTAGATACTGCGAACATCGCGTCACCGACATACACAGATTTGCGGAGCACCTTGCGGGAGTGAGACGCGATGTTCGTGCATGCGACCGAGTTCCGGGAGATGTCCGACATTCCTTTCGGACAAAGTTACAGGATAGATACGGTTCTCGTAGCACACCCAGGGCATCTTCTTCTACATCCCGAGTACCCCCACCACGAGCACAGGGCGGAGCAGGATCTTCCTCCACGTCCAGAGTTCGAGCAGCACCAGCACCAGCACCAGCACCAGTCGCACATGATAGAATTGAAGCTATAGATGTAATGAGGACTTTTTTTACAGATTTTCATGTACCCTCCACCGCAGCACACGACCCGTCATTTGTGCAGATGGTTTCATATTTTCAGTCCCACCCACATGTACCTCCACCCACTAGGATAGAGTTAGATTATACGGGTGATCAGTCTCATCTATCTGATGATGAGTTTTGGGATTCGGGCTTCACTGATGACGAGGATTAGTGAGTTTTGGGATTCGAGCATCACAGATGAGGAGGATGAGTGAGTTTTTGTATTTTATACTTCATGAATGAATGTCATTATTATGTCACTGTTTACTTTAACATATTAAGTAATTTAAATGAATTTTTTATGTATTATATATAATAGGATGTTTAATTAAGCGGTGTAATATGTTATTTTTATATAATTAGTATGGATCTATTATCATAAAAAAAAACTCTACATTCTAATATTTTTAAATATATATCACATTTAATCTTTAAATAAAATTTTCTTAAAAAATTTAAAAAAATTAAAAAATCGTGCGCCGAGAGCCAGAGAGCGGACCGAGTCGCTGTGCGACCCGGCCAACCCGACCCGACCCGCGACGAGACCGGGTCGACCGGGTCGGCAAACCCTGCTAAGTTGTACTGCATGAATTATATTGATGGACCAAAGGGTGCAATTCTGAAATTATTATGTCCAAGACCATATGGAAGACTTTGATGTGTAAAATTATGGATTTATCCCTGTATCTTGGGAAATTATGTAAAGGTCCTCAAGGAATTATGCATGAATTCCAAAAATCTGAAAATTGTGTGGGAAATGTCCGAATATGACCAAAGTTGGTACAAAACCAAGTCTAGTCTACGAAGAAACCAAAATTTACAATTATACCCTCAAAGTTCATGAGATTGTGTAAATATCCGAAGATATGTGCAAAATTTTGGAATTTCGGAACGAAGACATGTTCTGCAAATATTGAAGGGCACATTGTATAAAAATCCTGATTTTAGGCAAAATTGCATATAAATCCCTCTAAAGGGGAGAATTGCATATAAACCCCTCCAAAGGGGAAAATTACATATAAATCCCTCTTAAGGGGAAAATTGCATATAAAACCCTCCAAAGGGGAAAATTACATATAAACCCCTCCAAGGGGAAAATTTGCATGTAAACCCCTCCAAAAGGATAATTGCAATGATGCCCTATCTCGGGACAAAAGGAAATGTTCTCTCAAACCAACATTTTTGGCAAAAAGGGTCAATATCATGAGGACAAGAAAACATCTTTAGCAGTTTTAATCAAGGGTATTCGGACTTGTCCGATGTAAATTAACACCAACTCCGGTTGGTGGGGAAGAGTCCAGTACACGAACTCTTAAATCGTCTGATAAATCACGCGCGCGGAAATCATAACATGCAAGAGTTAAAAAAGTCAAAACACAAATATGCATGTTATTTCCTTCCAATAAAACGAAAGTTTACTATAATTTTTCCGCGTGAAAACACTACCATGCATATAGTTCTCCACAATAAACCAGTGGCAGCCCCGGCCAACAATATGCCATCCAAAAAATTTGAGAATTGATGCTTTGAAATTGCTTGAGGTCAGATGGCCAGAATAAGAACAGAACTGGTTACCTATACCACTTGAAGGACATTTCCAGTTCTCTGGTTTGTCCAATTTTTAGCTAGTTGACAGTGAAAACCAGACCAAGATGCCTTCCTGGTTCAGACTCCAGTCTGGTCTTCAAAACATTGGTTTGCACTAGTTGAAAGTGTCATGCCCTGGTTTTCGGATCTTGCATCTGAGTTTCGGAGTGTTCCCGTGGGTTTCAGAATATGTTTTCTAATTGAAAATGAATTTTGGGAATATCGGATCTTCAAGTCCCTCAAATAAGAGAAAATAAAATGTTTTCAAGTTCCGTGTGTAGCCGATGAGTTGTGCATTTTCCAAGGATCACCGGGTTGAAATGTGAGAATTTTCCCACTTTGTTTGGATTTTCGGTGAATAAGAGAAGAAGAAAAAAAAAAGAGAGAGAAAGAAACAAAATAATAATAATTTTGTTATTTAAACCCCCACTCCCCTCTCTTCTCTCACTCTCTCGTTTTCTCCTCTCCCCCTCTCTCCCGTGTCTTCCCCTTCCTCTCTCGTTCCTCCCCATCTCCTCCCCCATTCTTCAGACAGCCGCTAGAGGACGCCGAGGAGGAGACGGTGAGCGACGCGAGGCGACATGTGACGTGCTCAGAGGCGAGGAACGTGAGGTGACGGCGAGACGAACCGTGTGTGTACACGCGAGAACTTTGATATTTCGACGTAGATCGACGCCGACTTTGCGTGAGTTCTTCGATCAAGGTAGGGGGATGGATCTCGGCCCCTTGCACTTTATTTTCCCCGTGGTTTTATGCCGATTCGGGCGAGTTTAGAGTGGGTTTTCTTTCGTCGGGAAAATATGTATGTTTTCGGGTGAGTGGCGATTCCCGCCGATTTGGGCGGTGTTTTCTAGTTAATTTAGTGGCATTGATGTAATGGATGGTGGGGAATGACTTCCCCTTATTTTTTCCCGCGTTTTCGTGTGAGTCGGGGCCGCGATAAGACCAAGAGCCGGCTTTGTTTATATTTCGGGGAAAATAATATATTTCGAGGTGTGAGACGATTTCCAATCGTTTGTGTGTGAATGCGGCCCATTGGTGTATTTCGGCCTTGTGGCCAGTGGGGATAGGTTCCCCGATCTTTTCTCCCATGTTCGGGGCGAATGGGGCTCGATTAGGGGTGTAACGGCGGGATCCTGACCATTTTCGGTCGACCAATGTGTGGGATCGGTCGACCGGTAGGTGAGTGGTTCAAAACAGAGGGCAACAGGGCTCTCTGGGGGATGGTGCAAGTCGGTCGACCGATTCCCAAATCGGTTGACCGTTCTCCGAGATGGGCTGTTGACCCCCACCAGGTCAGTCGACCTAAGCAGGGGTCGGTCGACCGCCCAGGCTGGGTCGGTTGACCGACCCAGGGCAGACCGACCATGGTGTTGGCCGGCCGATCTTTGCTTCGCTCGTACTCTGGATGGCCCGGGAGATGCGGCCTGCATTTCTTGATCTTTGTGTGGGCCGTGGAACCTCGCAAAGTGTATGTAAATGGGGGTTATGTGCCGAGTAATTTCAAGTGTATGAGGGATTGTCTTCCAGCGTGTTCAAACCCTATGAGGGGTAATTTTCGGGCCGCGTGGCTTGGTTGTTTGAGGTTCATCCCCGCGTGAGTTAGTGGACTAGAAACCACCAATTTGTGATATCCAACTTGTGACCCGGCCTATGGCCGAGGTATTCCTTAGTGACGAGTGACAGGTTCGTTCCAGTGGGTTCAGACGGACTGTGTGACCACGGTTTCCCTAAGTTAGCCTTGAGGGCACGAATATATATATGTAGATATGATAATTGAGTCAGGCGAAGACAACCTACAAACCGTGGATGGACCAGGCGAAGACAACCTTGTGTGCACAACGCTTAGTGTTTCCCGACGAAGACAACATGTTGCCGAGCGAGTACAACCCTAGCGTGTGTGCCTTGGTTAGGACAAGTGTACGTCGCTGACGGGTGGGTGCTGGGACGCGTACCACGTGTCAGGTAGCAGGACACGGCCGTACTGTTGGGCACAGAGGCACGGATCCTAGCCAATCCCAGGGAGAGGGGGGTGTGTGTGTCTCTGCCCCACTCGCAGATAGGGTGTGGGTCGTATGTAGGAGACTTGAGAGTTGGATCCACCGGTTAAAGTTGAGTTACCGACAGCGGTGTCGTGGCCCTTCCGACGTGCGAGCTAGTTTCCCACGACAGCGAGGTCGTGGTCTTTCCTACTGGTTTGAGACTGATGTACTCCAGTAGTGAGGCAGTGATCCTCCCGCAAGAGGAGGTTGTGTTCAGGGCCCTGTGGCCTTAGTTGGGATTCCTTCTAAGAGGTTTTGTGAGCTAGCGCCTTCATGATAGCGGGGTCGTGATTTTCCAACATGTAGCCGTAGTCTCGGTGTGAGGCAGCGGGTCCTTTCCGACCTTGAGGGAGCGTGTTCGAGCCACTCAATAGTATAGTTCATGGCGTTAGCGAGGAAACAAGGAATTACGAGTAATTTAGTTAATTGTCTTATCTTTCCGTTGATTACATGTTGCTGTTACTTTTATTATTGTTGTTATTACTGTCATCCTTGCGGTTATCGTTGCTGTTTATTGAGGTTACCGGTGGTGGGGATCTGCGGGACCCTTACTGAACCAATGAGATGAGACTCACCCCCTTCCCTTTCAGGTTTGGAGTTTTCTCCTCGTGATCGTGCAACGCCTTCAGAGTTTAGTTGCCAGCTTGCCAACGTCAAGGGATTTCCCTAGCAGTGTACACTCCTTTCCTTGCTGACCGTACATGTGGTCTAGACTCCGTAGTTAAATTGTTTAATTGTAAAATATTAATTTTATTGCTGTTATTGAATTGTTTAGTCCTATAGTTTATTTTCTGTAATTGTTTGAATTTCAATGCATCTCCACAACACCAAAATAACCCTTCCGAGCCTCCCGGCTCGTAAGTGACGACGCAAGATTCGAATGGTATCGAATTCTTCTCGGTATCCAGATTCTGGGTCGTTACATAAAGTCACATAAGGATAGTTAGTTCAAAATCTATTGGTTTCTATGTACGATTTTATCTAAATTAAGGTCATACAAAATATGCAACTTTCAGTAAAAAGTATACAGCTATACACATCACATTCAATCCATGGTTCAGTAAAACCCACGTAGACCCCACTCTTGTTTAAGACAAAGGTCTGGGACAGATACATCCCCAAGCCTGTTAGGGGGATAGAAGCTTGGCTGTAACAGAAGCATCTAGAAAATGAATTATTGGGTTAGGCTGCTCCATTGACAGAAATAAGAAGCATGCTTCAGTGCGATTACACAACCTTGTAATGTTCCCATCATTATTCAGTTTGACCAAAACAGTCAGATTAATGGTTGAGGTTTCAATGATCTCATAAAATTATAAAATATGTTCATTCTGATGCATGACAAAATGGCCAGATCTGGTTTACTGTCCTACTGACTTTAAGCCATAGGCATCCTGCTTCCTTCTCCCATAGGCATGAGGAGAGAGAATCAGTGAATGGAGGGTGGGGAGATGGGTGAACAGGACAGAGATCAGTAGCAGCCCCACCTTCACCATGGCAGGATTGGGTAGCCAATTGCCAGTGGCTACACATCATCCATGACGAACATCGACCTCTCCATCTTAGCGTCCACCGCCTCAATGTGTAATACAAAGGATCATGTATGGGGAAGGTTGATACCGTCCTTTCTAGTAGTATCATTGCTCTGATTCTTTCGCTTTCACTTTTGAACGTTATATGCAAAGGTTCATGTATGTTCCCATCATTATTCAGTTCGACCAAAACAGTCAGATTAATGGTTGAGGTTTCATTGATCTCATAAAATTATAAAATATGTTCATTCTGATGCATGACAAAATGGCCAGATCTGGTTTACTGTCCTACTGACTTTAAGCCATAGGCATCCTGCTTCCTTCTCCCATAGGCATGAGGAGAGAGAATCAGTGAATGGAGGGTGGGAAGATGGGTGAACAGGACAGAGATCAGTAGCAGCCCCACCTTCACCATGGCAGGATTGGGTAGCCAATTGCCAGTGGCTACACATCATCCATGACGAACATCGACCTCTCCATCTTCACGTCCACCGCCTCAATGTGTAATACAAAGGATCATGTATGGGGAAGGTTGATACCGTCCTTTCTAGTAGTATCATTGCTCTGATTCTTTCGCTTTCATCCTTTCTAGTAGTATCATTGCTCTGATTCTTTCGCTTTCACTTTTGAACGTTATATGCAAAGGTTGGTTCGGTTGGTTCTCACATTGAAGTCGGTTGTATGATCAATCCAACAGAAGAAGGGGGGAGGGGGTGTTGGAGCCAATTTTTTTGCCTAAAAAGAAAATAAAAATAGGGGGAACTTACCCCCGGTCAACCCCCCCTCTCCTCAAGTTTTCTACCTTAACCGGGGTCAAAAGGGGGGCCAAGAAGGGCCTTAACCGGGGTTAAAAGGAGGGGTCAAGGAAGGCCCTAACCGAGGTCAAAAGGAGGGTCCAAGGAAGGCCTTAACCGTGGTCAAAAAGAGGGAAGAAGGACCTTAACTGGAGTCAAAATGGGGGCCAAGAAGGGCCTTAACCGGGGTCAAAAGGGGTGGGTTGACCGCCCATCAAAGGGGCCGGTCAACCCTAGTTAAGTCCCCAGGGTTGACCGGGCACCCATATGGGTCAATTGACTCCGGTTAGCCCTCTTAGGCTACCCGTGGTTGACCGCCCACATAAAAGGGGTTCGTCAACCCCGGTTAAGCCTCGGGGTTAACCGCCCATTCAATTTGGGGTCAACCCACCTATTTTGGGGTCAATTGACCCCAATTAAACATAAAAAAAAATCTGGGGTCATTTGCCCATCTAATAGGTCATTTGACCCCAGGTAAGCTCCCAAAGGACTTTCCAAGTGACCCCGTAAACTCTATAAATATCCCCATGGGTCCGACGCAAGCGGAAAAGGAAGAGAGGATCAAGGCGACACTCTGAGGCTCTTTGTGCTTTGTGTGTTTTGTGCTTTATGTGCCTCCACCAAGGAGGACGTGCGCCCAACAAAGGTATGTTGCACATATATCATTGGGTTTACATATATGTCCCTCTAGTTATGTCTTATGTAATTCCTTGGTTTGCATAGATGCCCTTGTGGTTATGCCCCTTGTGCCATTCCTTGGAGAGAGATTATAAGATATTTTTCTTCTGGGGAGCGGACCGATAAGAGGCGATGTCCCCTTGATCACCGCGACTTGAACGAGCAGGTCGACCCTAGAGGGTGTGCTGACGGACGCATAGAGATGGATCGCAGTCTATGAGAGTTCAAGAGGGAGAAACAATTTCCTACGTGTTTTTGCCCTGTGCGCCTTTATCAAGGAGGAACTTGTCCAGATATTAACAATTTCCCTGACATGTCCTTCCAGAAAAGTCCCTGCTCAATCAAGAAATTGCAAAAATATCTTGGTCTATCCAGAAATTACAGAAAAACACTTGGCTTGTCCAAAAATTACATAAAACCGTGAACTTTGCAGAAATTACACAAAGCTCCTACTTTGTCCCAAAGTTCCAAAAATACCCTTATCTAGGGTCACGCCTCCTGCATGATTCAGTGGAGCAAGACCATGCCACTTCCATGAAACGATGTGCGCTCTCATGAACTCTGCATAAGGCTGACCAGGAGTTGTCAAATCCAGGAACCCTGATACTCAGAAAAGTTACGGGAATACTCCTGCCGAAAGGAAATTACAAATAAACTCTGGAAAGTCAAGAAATAGCAGATAAACCGAAGGAGATCTTGAAACTACAAATAAACCCTAGAAAGCCAAAAAAATGACATATAAACCCGGAGAAAATCTTGAAACTGCAAATAAACCCTGAGAATCCAAGAAATGACAAATATGTCCAAGAAAATCTAAGGAAATTGCAAATAGACTTAGAAATGTCAAGAAATGACAGAAATATACTAGAAAGTCAACTAATGATAGAAAGATCCAAGTCAAAAAATACATAAATACCTTGGGAGGTCTAAAATTGACAGAGAAGTCCAGAAAAGTCGAAAAACTGCAACTGTGCCCCGAAAAGTCAAGAAATGATAGGGGTACCCCGAAAGGTCAACAAATGACAGAAGCACGTTGGATAGTCAAGAAATGACAGCGATGTCCAAGATATCAAGAAGTATACATACATATCCTAGAAAGTCAAGAAATGATAGATAAGTCTAGGAGAATCAAAAAATTGTAAAAATACTTCGAAAGGATCAAAATTGCAGAAATACCAAAAAAGGTCAAAAAAACTGCAAAAACACCCAGAATGGGTCAAAAATTACATATGTGCCCAAGAAAGGTCCAATCATGATCAAACTCAAATTCAACGGCCAGATCTTGACAAGAAGCAAATTCAACGGTCCGATGGTGGCTGAGAGTAAATCCAACAGTCCAATTGAGGACAAAAGTAGATTCAACGGTACGCTAGAAGTTAGGAGCAAATCCAACAGTCTGATGGCGGCCATAAGCAAATTCAACAGTTTGATCGTCTACGGAAGCAATGCAAAGATCCAAATATAAGCAGAAGCCTACTCAATGATCAGATGGCGATCAAATGTAAACCCAAAGACTCGATTATAAAATCGGGACCAAATGTAAAGGTCTCAAAAGACCAACTGCAATCCAAAATGTGTTAAATGCATGAACGTCGTTGAATTTCTTGCAATGAGTATGTATCTCTAATGAGCGATCATTGAGATCATATCTATTAAACAAAACCCACTATCACATCTGATATTGTAGAGGTTAAGTTGTTCTTTGACAGTTAATCAAAGGTATTTGGATTGTATGTCGATGCAAATAAAGACCGACGGTTGTCGGTGGGAAAATGTCACGTACCCGAATCCTAAATCGTCTGATAAACCCAATCCACGGAATTAATGATGCACATGCTATTTAAATAGTTATTAATAAACGTGCATTCATGTTCAACAAATGAACATGTTTTCTTTAAAATTTATATTCTGTGTTTGATGCTTGTTAGCCTCAGGCAATGCTAGAAGGTGTAGTGGAGAGTAACAAAGAATAAGACAAAGAAGATGCAACTAAGGTGCTGGGTTTGGAGCTGTAGCTCTAACACGTGCGATGACCATTGTGTGGATGTACAGGGCTAAAGGTCAGAACAGCAACATGAAATTCTAAATAAGTTATGAAATAAGATATGAATGAAATAGAAGAAGAGAAGGGGTAAATAAGGGATGAACCAAATAGCAAGAAGAATGGGAAGGAATTGAAAAAGAATAGGGCTTTGTAGGAGAGGTACACCCACAAACTGCCCCATGTAGGGAAGGTGAATGGCGAATGGCCTCATACCCCTGTTCCCAAATATAAGAAAGGGAGCATCATGCCATTAATACAACATTTTCTGCAAGCAACATCGTTAGCCCTTGATTTGGCTTCTAACTATATTTATAGTAAAATAAAAATAAATAATACCACTTTCGACCCATGAGCCCTTAATCAAGGAATGCGGTATCGGATCAGGCACCTAGATCGGGTATGCCCAATGCCTGATCTGGATCGGATCAGCCAATCCACAGGAACCGATCCAATCCACAAAAAAGGTTAAAAAAGTATTTACATAACTAAAAGGAGTTCTAAATAAATAAAAAGTATATTTATGCACAAAAGGTATTTACACAAATATAAATAATGTAAAGACATTTTTATCTCTTTTAATCAAACCCTAATAGGTTAGGATTGGCTGATACATAAAAGAATTGGACAATTTTGGTCCGATTCAGACCAAGTTAATTATTTTTTTAAAATTTTCAAATTGGGATCAGGTTAGGGGCCAGAATTGGATCAGCCCCCACTGATGCCGATCTGAATCGGCCGGTCTGATCCGGGATCGGCCAATTCTGCATTCCATGACCTTAATTAAGGTCAGGTGACTCTTTTCTTAATACTAAGAGCAAACCCACACACCCAAGTCGGAACCCACATGAACCCCAGGTTGGTACCTACCCTGCAATTTTTATCCACTGATGGGAGATGATACGGCAACTTCATAGTTGCCCAAGACGTGCTTATCCAACATCAGATGACTCAATTGTTCTGAATAAATAAATGCCTACATCCCTTATGATTAATTAAAGGGACAATTACAAGAACATCCTTGGTAATTATTTACATAAAAGCACCCCTTTAAATCATAATGTCATGGCTACATTCTTTAGAAGAGGAAAGAGTGTTACTGTTACCCTTTCCATTCTCTTCCATACAACTGGTGAATTCAGTGAGTGGCAAACCGTCCTTTACGCTAACACCCCAATGTTGGGCACATTTGAGGATGTCAAGTAGGCTAGTCTGGAGTCCAACCTGCCAACTAGTCATATCTAGGAATCTAGTGAATCCAAAGGGCAGGTCCTCCCACACCTTGCAAAGTAGCATCAGCATAGACAGATTTTGCTATAACATATGGGCAAGGTGTGGAAGGACCTGCCCTTTGGATTTACTAGATTCCTAGATATGACTAAGGCCTTGAATCCCAAAAGACCAGTCAAATGAAATACGTAAGGCTTGATGATGAAGAAACAAGTTAAGATGCAAAAAGCTGGCGGAAGTATGCCCAGTTAAACATTGAGTAACAAAGAAAAATTACACACCATTGAGGAAGAAGAACAAAAACAAAAGGGGAAGGTTTTCCCAGAAAATGTGAAGGAGCATCAAAGACAAATTCCCAACAGAC
Organism: Amorphophallus konjac; assembly: GCA_022559845.1. Classification (NCBI taxonomy): domain Eukaryota; kingdom Viridiplantae; phylum Streptophyta; class Magnoliopsida; order Alismatales; family Araceae; genus Amorphophallus; species Amorphophallus konjac. The sequence continues at coordinate 337,163,531 of CM040124.1, read as the reverse complement.
CGACAAATGAATGAGATTGACAGCAACCCTTGTAATGGAAAAACAAGGAGCACAGGAGGATGTTTAAGGAGGGATGATCACATTGAGATGCATAGCTCATGGGAATGATCAAAGGAAATTCTTGCAAGACCATTGGCATCTGAGACAAAGGCATACTCAGATGCCAGAGGAAGTTTGCCTGTATAAAAGTGCCTTTATTAGGGTTTTGAAAGTCAAAAAATCCTTAATTAGCCCATAAATGCATTTTTGTGGTTCAATCCCAGTTGATAATTTGAACATTCTCATCTTCCCCAACTGACATGTTTTAGCCACTTAAATGAGTCAACTCTGACAAACAGTAACAAAAGCAGAGCAACACTACATCATTCAATTAACTCAATCATTGGCAACAGATTGTTGTTCAATCCCAGATGATAATTTGAAAATTCTCATCTTCCCCATCTGACATGTTTTAGCCACTTAAATGAGTCAACTCTGACAAACAGTAACAAAAGCAGAGCAACACTACACCCTTCAATTAACTCAATCACTGGCAACAGATTGAAAGGTTTGTATTCCAATCAGACACATGTTCAACAACCTTCTCTAACTGGCAAAAGAGTACTCAAGGTTGAAAAGGTGTACGTGATACAATGTGAATTCAACCAACTCTCTTCAACATCCAACCATGTCCTCGAGATGGAATGACATTGTAGCACATGGGAAATTTAATAAATGTTGCATCTAGAGAAAGGTTCGCCAAGATAATAGTGCAATAACTTGGATGTGATGGAGGTCCGCTTTTTCAGAGATACATGTTCCAATTCAGAACAGCCAATCTGACATATCCAAAATACCTTTAGAGGACATATCTAATGCCATCTTGCTGGCAATTGAGCAAAAGGAAAGATGAAAATGCATATCTTAGATGAGAGTTGTCATCATCATCATCATCATCATCATCATCATCATCATCATAGTTTTATTCTGTTTATTTGGGGTTGCACATGAATCCTACCACACCATTTTAATGCATCCATTGTCAGTTTGTACTTAAACCTAGGAAGTTCATGTCCCTCCTGTTAGGCCATTCCTGAGTCTTTTTGCCATCCTTTAGGTGAATTTGATTGTAACTTCTGGTTGACAAAAGTGAGCACATGCAAACCACCTAAAGCCTATTTTTCCAAAGCTTAACTGGAGGTACACCTGAGTCCCAATGTATACGTTCATTTGCATCGTAACCTGTCTAGACTTTCCGCGTATCCATCTCCGCATCCTCAACTTTGCTATTTTCTACATGTGTTCTTTTCTCATGTCATGCCCAACACTAAACCCAATATGTCATAGCAAGTCTCTACAGTTCTACAAAACCTCCCTTCAATCAAAGAACTCCAGATGAACTTCTCCATTTCAACTAGCCTGCCTTAACCCTATATGTGACATCCCACTGGATCTCCTATCCTCTTCAGTGATAGAACCTACATAACAAAAGTTACTACTTCTGGGAATAACTTGACCATCAGTCATAACTGGATCTTCTTAGTTTGTCTTTGTGTTTTTAAAATTGCACTTTACATATTCTGATTTAATTTGACTAATATCATTTTTTTATTCCAAAGAACCTCTCGAGTCCCCATCATTCTAACTTTGCATTTAAACCTTCTATGTTTATCAACTTGTACGAGCATTTAACTGAGGATGCACTTCAGTGAGTGCAACCCTAAGCAACACTCTTTTTGATACACTTTGTTCCTAATCTTCTTGTTTACCCCTTCTTTCTTGACTCTTGGGACATCAAAAGTAATCATGATGAGCCAAGGAGTGGGTTGAATGATTCTGCACTTCGTTGATAACAACGAGATCGCAGGTTTAATTCCTCTTAGTGGCTAGGTACCGTGTGCCTTCACCATGGTGTCCTGTCCGCACCCACAGGTGATTCCCTAGCTCTAGTCTGGGCAGCACCACTCAAGGGTTTTATCAAGCCTGCCCCTTGCCCAAGCCAGAAGACCCCATGATGTGCAAGTGGTAGGGTCCGTAGGTCCAAAGTGGCTACACGCTATGGCTGCTGGTGGGATTGGGTTTCCCCTGGTCATCAAACGGGGAAAAAAAAGGCGAGAGAGAGAGAGAGAGAGAGAGAGGCCGAGAGGGAGAAAGAGAGGATCGGCTTTGTCTTGCAAGGAGCTACCTTGTTTCTCTATACAAATAGGTTATAATTCCCCAAATACAAAAGTATAGAAATATCCTCATAAAGAGGGCGACCAAAAAGAAAAGGGAAAATTACACATCAGTATATTAAAAACAGAAAATAAAAAAATGCCCAAATTTCCCCTTTAACTGTTCATTTCTCCACACTCTCCCTCGAGCTGAACATAGATGTCACACATGTCCAGCTTGCTTAAACCCGAAACAAACTGAGCCTCCGTCAAGGCTTTGGTGAAAAGATCTGCAACTCGAGCTTGAGACTTTACATACGGTAAGCACAACTCCCCAGAGTCCAATCTTTCTCCAATAAAATGCTAGTCAATCTCAATGTGCTTGGTCCGATCATGCTGCACTGGATTGTTAACAATGTTGATTGCAACTTTATTGTCATAGTAGAGTTTCATATGTAACTCCACCTGAATTCCTAGATCACCAAGAAGAAGCTTTAACCGTAGTAACTCAATAAGACCATGTGCCATTGTCAATCTCAATGTGCTTGGTCCGATCATGCTGCACTGGATTGTTAACAATGTTGATTGCAACTTTATTGTCATAGTAGAGTTTCATATGTAACTCCACCTGAATTCCTAGATCACCAAGAAGCAGCTTTAACCGTAGTAACTCAATAAGACCATGTGCCATTGCCCTGTATTCATCTTTAGCACTAGACCTGGCACACACCGTTTGTTCCTTGCTTCTCCAAGTCACTACGTTTCCTCCAAATAGAGTGCAGTATCCAATGGTTGACCTCCTATCATCCTTAGAGCCAACCCAGTCTACATCAACATATCCTTCAATTTTCAAATGAGTAGTTTTCCTGAAAAGAATAACTTTCCCGAGACAAGATTTCAAGTATCTTAAGATCTGTTCCACAGCTTTCATATGAGACGTTCGAGGAGCATGCATTACTGGCTCACCATTGCAACAGCATACAATAAATCAGGCTTGGTTGAGAAAAGATACAAATGTTTCCCAACCAGTCGCTGATACTAGCCACCGTCTTCTGGAGAAAGTTTTTCACCATCCTGTTCAGCAAAACTATGATTGAGTTCAATTTGGGTAGCTACAGGTTTACACCCCAATTTTCTTGTTTCAGCCAATAGGTCTAGTACAAATTTCCTTTGACATACATAGATCCCTTCTTGTAATCTAGCTACCTCTATTCCTAGGAAATATTTCAAGTTTCCTCGGTCTTTAACTTCAAACTTGGTAGCTAGTTCATTTTTTAAACACTGGATTTCCACTATGTCATCTCCAGTAATAATCTTATTATTAACATACAGAAAAAGTACTATATCATAGCATTCTTCTATTTGACAAACAATGTGTGATTAACATTTGATTGTTTGAATCCAAATTGAATCATAGCTTGACGGAGTCGATCAAACCAAGCCTTGGGTAACTATTTCAATCCATACAAAACCTTCTCGACCCTGCAAACATTTCCTTTTGTATCAACAGTAGGAGCGGGCAACATATAAGCCTTTTCTTGTAGACCACCATTTAGAAAGGCATTCTTCACGTCCATCTTACACAAGGCCCATGGATGTTGTATGATAAGAGATGTAATCACACTGATATATTTGAGTTTTACCACAGGTGCAAAAGTCTCCTAATAGTCAATTCCATAATTCTGAGTGAATCCTTTTGCCACCAATCTTCCTTTATACCTTTGTATCACACCCTCTACATTGTACTTAATGGTGTAGACCTATTTGGATCCAATTGGAGTCCTGTCTCTGGGCAAATCAACTAGCTCTCCTGTCCCGTTCGTGCACAATGCACAGCTCCTCTTCCTTTGCTTGTTGTCAATTAGGATCATTGATAGCCTCAGAAAAAGAGTTGGGTATGGAAACAGAAGATACAACAGATAAGAATGTATGATAATGAAAAGAAATGCAGGAGTAATTCACTGACTTTAAAGATGGGATACTTAGAACACCCATGAACTCCCTTATGAACAACAATAAGTAAATCTAGGTCAATCTCTGGAATTGATTGATCAAGATCTGGGGCCGCAACAAACTCTGGAATTGGCTGATCAGTAGCTGGTCTATTTTTGAAATGTCTCCTTTGTATGTGATTAGAGGCATTTCAGAACCATGTGCACCATCAACAATAAGACCATGACACTGAACATCCAATGTGGCTGACGTAGAGGGCAAGGACAAGGGAGACACAACAGCAACAACAATGTCAGTGTCCACATCACCCAAAGTTTCCCCTTGACACTGGGTCCGGGGAGAATAGTAGGACTCAAACTCAAAGAAAGTGATGTCCTTATGAACCACAGTATGACCAGTAGAAGGGTCATAACAACGGCAACCCTCTTGCGTAGTAGAATAATCAAGGAGGACACCTCGAGCAGCACATGGATCAAGTTTGGAACCGCCAGGCCCAAGAGAATGAATAAAACAAAGACAACCAAATACCTGTGCTAATAGAGAGAATAAGGGTTTGTTTGGATAAAGGATGAAGATGGGGCAACAAGTTTCCAAGCTCTCGGATGGCATCCAATTGATGAGATAATTGACAGCCAAGACTTCATCAGCCTAAAAATATTTGAGAAGAAGATGCTGAAACAAGAGTGTCTTGGCCGTCTCAAGGAGATGACGATTTTTACGCTCGATAACACCATTCTGCTGTGGAGAATAAACAGAAGAGGACTCATGGATGATACTCTCATCTAGAAAAAAAACATTAGTGCTGCAAACAAAGTATTCTGTGGCATTATTAGGGCGAAAAACCTTAACAGATTTACCAAATTGAATTCTGGCCATGTTGCAAAACAATTGAACAACACGGGGAACTGCATCCTTGGATTTCAGTAGATAAAGTCAGATATAGTGTGAATAATCATCAACAAATATGATAAAATATCGATAGCTATCCAAGGATGAGATTGGAGGACTCCACACATCAAAATGTACAAATTCAAAGGAAGTATTTCTATTCATGGACTAAGGAAATGCTCTCTACAATGTTTTGCCAACTGACAAACTTTGACATTGTAAGGACTGGACATCAACTGACTGAAACAAAGAAGGAAATAAGACCTTCAAAGAATGAAAAGAAAGGTGCCCTAAACGAGAGTGCCACAACTGGATCTCTTGTAATCACCTGTCCAAACTGGGAAGTACAGATGACTGGAGTGCACTCCTTTCACATGATTGAAATTTGAAAAACATAGACACCATTACCTCACAGCCAATCCTAATCACTTGCCTTGTCTATAGATCCTGAGAAACACAATGATCAAAAGAGCAGGTTATTGAACAACGCAATTGTTTAGTAAGGCTGCTAACGGAAAGCAAATTAATAGAAAGGGATGGAAAATGAATGGTGTAGGACAAGGTTAGTTGATCAGAAATAAGAGCGGACCCTTTGCCAGCTACAATAGCATAGGTGCCATCAACGATGGTAACCTTATCCTAGTCAGAGAGCAGTGAATAAGAGGTAAAAGATTTAGAAATACCAATCATATGATCTGTGACACTTGAATCAATAACCCAGTCATGATCAGAGAGGTTGGCTGACGCACTTAAGGCCCTGAGAAGGGAAAAAGAGAAGTGGAAGTCTGAAGCTGTGAGAGAATGTGTTCCAGTGTCGTAATGGGAGTAGAAGATCCTCTCTCGTGAAGCAGAAGAGGTGGTGCAATAAAAGCCACATTGCCTTTGGTTTGCTTTTCCTTCTTGGTTTTGAATTTGTGCGACCACAATGCTCATATTTCTTGATTGTGGAAGCAAGTGCAGAGTGTTCAGTGACATGAGGTGGAGAGACTGGGTTCCCTGCTGCCCATAACTTGACGATGCTACTCCTTGCTCAGAATCTTGAACTAAGTTTCTTCTAAAGAAGGAGCCGAGTCCATATTATGAATATGCCCTCTGAGAACATCATATTCTGAATTCGATCCGCTCAAGAATTTTACAATTTTGTCAACTTCCTGTAGTGAAAGATATGCCTGCTAATCAACAAGGGAGGTCCATTTTGTAGGCCGATAGAAATCCAACTCACTCCAATGAGAAATAAGGGCACAGAAATACTAAGTGATAGAGAGCGAACCCAACTTCAACTCGTAGATGTTATGACTCAGCTGATAGAGATAAACTTTATTTTTCTTCTGACCGTAGAGATCAACCAAGGTCTTCCAAATATCTGCTGAAGTTGACTTATGTAGAATAGTTAGTCGGATTCCAAGACTAACATGACTAATGTAGAATAGTTAGTCGGATTCCAAGACTAACAGAGTTTAACAGCCATGACATCACCATACTGTTGTCCTGCCTCCAAGCAAAAAAAGAGGATGTATTGGGTCTAGCATCTTCTGATTGCCAGTGAGAAAGCCAGGCTTATCACATTCAGTGATGTAAAGTTCAGTAGCAACAGCCCAAGAAGGATAGTTATGCTCCATCAATTTCTCCGAGGTGATCGGCAGTGTAATATGTCCAGTCATTGACACTTGCACGAGTTGAACTGTGGGAGATGACATCTCCGATGCTGCAGACTGATTATCTGCCATGGCTGAAGAGGGAGAGGCAAATGCTGCGTTAAAAAATAACCGGTGGTGTCAACAGCCAGTGTAACCGCAGGAAACTGTCGATGAAGTGCAGCTGACAGAAGAAGGGCAGCAGCAGCAGTGTAAGGATCAGATCCCATAGAGAAGAGATACACCAAGAATCGGCCTGATCTCCCTCCACAGAGAAACCCTAGAAGGGTCGCATGAGAACATGAATGGATCAACCTGATCTCCCCCAGCAGAAAAACCCTAGAAGGGTTGCAGGAGAGCAAAAAGCACACCAAGAGGAATAGATGGAGATCTGCTCCTCTGTTCTAAGCCGAAAGAGCCCTAAAAGGTTTAGCTACCGGAAGTTTGGCTTCCGCTTGTGTCCGAGGCCAGTGGCAGCAGCAACCACCTGGTCCGATGGAAAGGATCTCCTGGCGCAGGAGCTCTCTGTCCAAAACAGGGCAGCTTGGAAATGACCACTGCTTGTTCAAAAGGAGCTTCAAGATGGGGTGGTGGAGAGAGAGAAGCAATCCCAGGCTGAGTGCTCTGATACCATGTGAAAAAAGGAGGGAGAGAGGCCGAGAGGGAGAAAGAGAGGGTCGGCTCTGTCGGAGCCGCCTATGTAAGTAGGTTAATTCCCAAAATACAAAAGTATAGAAATACTCTCATAAAGAGGTGACCAGAAAGAAAAGGGAAAATCACACATCAGTCCATTACTCCATTAAGAACAGGAAATTAGTAAAATGCCCAAATTGCCCCTTTAACTGTTCATTACTCCACAGTAATCATGATTGTGCCATCCTTTTAACTAATATTCACAAGACTCAAACACAGAGTTCTTTACAGACTGCAAAGGATGCAGACTCCGTTTTTCTCAACAGAGCTACCCATGATTATCAAGAAAAAAATGAGGAGAATAAAAAATAAGAACCAAAAGTGCCTAGTGCTTCAATCATTTGTGAGCGCACATTTGGCTACTGCCATGACATGATATATGATACAAATTTAAGTACTATGGAAATTAAGAGGCAGAACAATTACACATTTTTAATAAAGAGGGAGCACATCTTCAAAGCAAAATCGTAACCACACAAAACAACCATTATTTAACCAAGCCAGAGAACTAAGCGAGAACACAAAGTGTTGTTACAGAACCAAAGTGATACATCTATTTGTTTTTTAAACCAAACACTGATGCAATGTAATTAAAGACCAAAAATATATTTCTATTGCAAGATTGTTTGGCAAAACTCATTATCACAAAAAAAGCATAACTCCATCTTGTTTACAGCCATGTTAGTAGAGATTATAAAAATAAGCAAACCAAAACAATTAAAACATGACAGAATCATAGTGATTGATACCTTAATGGGGGTGTCCTTTGGCAGTCCCACTGCTTTAAGAAAGTCATGACCCACTAAGTTCCAGTCAATATCATCGGTTTCTCCTACATCTTCTCTGCTATCTACATCTATATTTTCATTATCATGCTCAAAACAGCTCCCAATCCACAAATATAGCGTCTGATCACTTGGCATGCCTGAAGATCTATTTGGAGCTAAGAAAAGAAAGGTTCTTTTTGAATGAAGATCACCACGACCAAATGCTGGGATCTCTCTGAATCCAGGCCAGCTGTACACACGTGGTTGCATGCAGTCAGAGTGCGTTGAATCATTTAAAGCCAATCCCGATGAGGAAGATAATGGATCTTCTTGTGATTTACATCTTTCTGGAATATTTAGACAATTTTCTGAAATACCAGAAGTGTATGTCTCCGCTGAAAGTTTTCCTACATTCCTTGGGATGATTAAGGAGGCACCGTTAGAGTTATGACTGTTATTATCCCTTGCCGGACATTGTGGAAGAATGCAAGAGAAAGATTTTGTACTTGACACCCTTGTGGATGACTGAGATGATTCCTCATTCAGTGTTGACAGCTTCAGTAAAGGTGAAAACCTTCCCCTCCGCTCAGCAAGAGAACAAGCAAGCACCTTGGATGGAGAGCAGACTTCCTTCAAATTTGCTGGATCAGGAATATTTGAGCGTGGATGTGAGGACTTAGATGGAGGTAGTGAAGTGTCAGACAGGTTAGACGAAGCAGGTGATGGTGAAGGAGAAGATGTTGAAGGAGAGAGGGAAGGTGACTCAGACCTACACTTGGAACTACTACTCGTATCAGAAGATAGAGAAGCTGGGGAGAGGTAGGGAGGGGAAATCGACGAATCAGCACTTGGATGTTGAATTTTGTTGCTCTGAGCATCTGTCTCTCTCGTCAAGAAGGAATCAGAGTATACTCTAGACATGGCTGCCCTGGAAGCTGACACCCAATCTTTCACTGCACCAGAAATGAACTTCCTCCTCAGTATACTCCAATTACTTTCTCTAGCTGGAACATGCATTTCATGGCTGCCACCGGATGAAGAGAATGGTGGCACAACGCCTCCCCTGATTGCTTGGTAGAATAGTTCAAAGTCTGCATCATATAGTTCTACATTTCTCTTACCGGCATCGATCTTAGGTGCTGATTCCCGGAATTCCTTACTAACCTTTATATTGCTGTCTAAGGCAGCTGATACATTTGAAAATGCCTCCCAAAATTCGGGTGGTTCTTCTCCCTCTTCGACAGTCACTATTGGGCCCCGCACCTTTTCATACCGAACCACTTGATAAGCTGCTGTCTTTGCATCCTTCTCCATGGCAGGCTCACAATTCTTACCGATCCACACAAAAATGGATGAAAACACATGAACAATGAACGCCCCTCTTGAGTCCAAAGCCAAAGGGGAGGGCTCACTTAACATCTTCGGTACAAGGTGCAATGGGTCATATTTCGAGTGAGGTGCCATCCAGTACATCCTCACCACTGAATTAGGGCTAAGGGGGATGGCGTGGACCCTCTTCTGGCATTGCATCAACTGGCATGCAAAACCCATGTTGGGGTTCGCGATCCCCCTTGCAGCCTTCACCAGTTGGAAGGCATCGTCAAAGCTCTGCCCTTTCCTCCACATGAGATATGCAATAACCAGTGATGTGGACCGCGAGACACCTTGACAACAGTGGACGAAGACCCGACCACCCTGCTCCCTCACATCCTCAAAGTAGTCAAACACATCATACAAGATGCTCGTGATGTCCTCCGATATGCTATCCTGCAACCAGAGGGTCTTGTATGCAAGGTCCGACTTGAAGTACTCGGGACACAGGTTACCTACACAGTTGAGGACATGTGTTATGCCGTTCTGACGGAGGATATCCCTGTCACGGGCAACCGCATCCCCGCCGACGTAGATATGGTCCGCGACCTTGGAGCACTCCTTGTCGAAGCCCGCGATCCGATCTCCCGTACCCTGAGACCGCAGCGAGGAAACATCTACCTTCAGGTCTTCGCCGGGTCGGTGGGCGTCGGGCCTCCCACGAGGCGTCGAAGCCTGAAGCCACTCCCCTAAGTCGTCCGATCCCGCTTTGGGCCACTCGTCGATGCTTCGACGAGCGATGTGGAGCGGTGGGAGGCAGGAGGACCTCGCCTTGCAGTTCTGCTGGGATCTCGGGGTGAGGGGAGCCGGGATATGCCGGAACTGGCCTCTGAAGGAGCTCTCCGCCGCGTCCCCGGCGCCCTCCCTACCATGCTCGTCGGGAGCACTGCTCCGAGGAGCGGACCAAGAAGCGGACCTCCAGAAGACCTTCCTCGCCGCAGGCACCGGGTTAAAAGCCTTTGTCTCCGCAGCAGCAGCATCTTCTTTGCCGCCCATCTCGGAATCTGCCCCAGTTCAACTACCAACCACCCGAACTCCCCGCCGCATGGATCGATCGCCTCGCCTGCTTCACCAGATCGACAAGTCAGTTGCATCCAAAAATCATCAAAGGCAACAAAAATGACCTCAAACATCCAAAAACGAAAATAAAAATCCAAAACAATTAACAAAAAAACACGCACACAGAAAAACAAAGGAATCGGGAAAGAATCTTGTCCTCCCTTTCGACAACCCAGACGAATTCGAACCCGGTTCCACATAGATGCCGCCCAAACCGATAAAGAGCCCGCACACAAATAGAGTAACCGAATCAAGAAGTAGCACTCGCAGACTCACCGTACTGAAGTGGAGCGGCGGCGGCGCATCTGGATCTAGCGAGAGTGTGGGAGACGAGAGAAAGACCAAGGGATCATGGCGACCCAGCACAGAGTGGGGAACGAGAGACACCTAACCCTAGGGCGGAGAGAAAGAGGAGGGAGGTGAGAAGGGGAAGAAGCGAGCGGAGAACAGACCCGAAGAAGCGAGAGACAGAGAGAGAGAGAGGAGTGCCCGTCAGCAGATACAGAGGCGACCCTGCGGCCTTTTGTCTTGTAACCGCCTGCCCTCGATGGATTGGAACCAGGACGAGCCCCGGGAGGGCAAGATTGGGAGCGTCGGAGAGGAGAAAACGCCGATCCGGCGAGATCTTGACCGTTCATTCAACATGTTACGGCGATCAGACGGCCAGAATTGGAGCGGCCTGCCAGGCTGTAAGATTTGGGTTCCCGTTGGTCAAACGAAAGCAAGATATCCGTCCAGGTCTCACTACAACGACGGCTGGTGGGCCATAGTCAAAGTTAGCCCGCCCTGCCTCCTCCTACCAGTCCTCCCTTGCTACCCGCGCCTCTAAGCCTGTGCCCGTGAAGCGCCGGGCAGCCGTCGCATCATTATTTGTCGGGAATAGTGATTTTTCCGGACGATTAACGTTAAAAGCGGCCAAGTTGGTCCGAAGTCCAACGGCCCCTTTTCCCATCGTGTTCAGCCAAATGAGGCCACGTACCAAGCGGAGGAACTTTGAGGGGTACGTGGTAAGCGTGGAGATGCTGTGTTGCGAGTGATTACGGTCGCATTAAGTGCGTCTAATGGCATCTGTTAAAGTACGCTAATACGGACAAGAGAGAAAAGGACGGAGCAGGGTCGTGACGTCAGGCCAGGACTTTCTCGGAGTTTTGTGGAAGCGGACCGGGGGAAACAGGTGATCGGACCGTCTAACCTTATCTTCGCATCCGGGGTACGAGGCGTGATGGTGCTTTAGATGTCAATCCCGGCCGTTGGATGATTTTGACGATCGATAAATAAATAAATTATATTAAAACAACATATGTTTGTAATCTTTGTAATGTATCCCTCCATCTCGTTAACAAAAAGGGAAAAGGAACTAAGGATGGTCAAATGGGGGGTCAAAGAAGCTGAGGAAGAAGGATGATCATCTTCACCATGAGTTGGTGAAAAAAAATTATGACGATGTCGATGTGAATTTAGCGGAGATGACCTAACGATTGTGTTTTTTGGGATAATTATTCATCTTTAATTAGATGACCTGGATGACCAAATGCAGAAGTTGTAATCGATACGGATAAGAGAAAAAATCACAGTAAATGGTAAATGTCAATTTTGAGGTGAATTTCTATTTAGTTGGATTGATCATATGTCGCAATAAATTGTAAAAATAAATAAATTGAGCTCGATGTTCAGTTCCAACATCAAATGACTATTCTCAATCCCCTTAATTTTGTAATATAAATCTTACAATCTTACAAAATATCAAGTGCCCCGGTCGTCAAAAAAAAAAGAAAAAGAAAACATGAGAAATATCTAAGAGCACCAGATACAATGAAATTGTTCCTTCTGAAAATGTTCGAAAAGAGATTGGAGTTTGGAGAGTGATAAATTCGCGGTCCATTGTCTTACGGCCCAAAAACACAATAAGATCTGCACGGCCCAGTAAGTGATAACCCACCTGAGGCCCACTTATAAGGAGGCCGAAAGTCAAGGGCCCAAAGAGAGCCATCCACCTCAACTTGGTCGACCGTGTATAGGCCCGGGAGGAAACCTTAAGCGCCGTCGGCCCGAGCTAGAGTATGGCCGTCAAGACAAGTCCCTCAGGAACGCCCAGGATCGAAGTGATATGTACTAGCCCATACTCCAGGACGAGAATATCCCTTATCTTAAGGTGGATAGACTCACGGCAGATACTCCTTGTAATACCATGGATTCTTATTGGGTCTTTCGGATCCTTATCGGAGTGCTTTCGGATCGCTTTTGTGAGTCTTAAGTTGAGTTTTACAATCCACGTGGATTTTTCTCTCATACTAGTTACGGAACCATGTGGAGAGTTTATTTCTTAGTTCATCGACTCGTGGACGCCGCAGTCGTGTTGTACTCTTCCCGAGGATCGTTTCGACTATTTTTACGTGTTTTTCTGAATTAGTCTATTTTCAGGCCAAAAATCAGAATTTTCGAAAATTAAGAAAATTTCTTAATTTCTTTTCCTTTTATTCTTTTTCTTTTTTACTCCTCTCTCCTCCCTTTCACTCGTCGTCGTGACCTCTCTCTTCCCCGTTTTCTCTCTTCTCTCGCCCTCCCGGCTCCGGCTGCAGACGGAGGAGGCAAGGGCAGGCTGAGGAGATGCTGTGGGGATGGTCCGGAGTGCGATGGGGCGAGGATCGGACCGTTTCTGGCGCGATCTCAAACGGTGGATTCAAAGTCGAAGGTCGAGCTCGCGATGCGATTTTCGGCGTGGTTTAGTCACCTCGGTGTACGGAATCTTCGATGGAGATAGGGAGACGGATCACCTACTTCTATTCTACGTTCCCTCGCAATTTCGTGCCGAACGGTGCGCATTCGAGTGGGTTTCTTTCAATTTCGGGAAGATCATGCTTTTGGGGTGTTCGTAGGGTTCGCCAAAAAACGGTGACGGTTTTCAGCTAGATTGGTTTCATTGCGACCCCCAGCATGTCTGTATTCCATTCCCGCTGATTTCGTGTTGATTGGTCGTCATTTGGGGCCGGTACAAGTCCGGGAAACCCGGTGACCCAATTAGGGTCGATTTGTTGGAATCGCCCGTTTCTTGCGATTTAGTTGTTGTATGGACCCCTTCCGATCTGTGGAAGGTTAATTTTGTCGTTTATGTTTGTTTCCCCTGCGTTTCGACGCCAATGGGGCGTGGAACGGCCAAGATCGGCCATTTTCCCTGTTTTCCCGCCGTATCGTGCTTGCGGTCGTTTCAGAGACCGCTACAGGTCTCTGGCGGCCCCACGATGGAACGCCACACTCCATAGTGTGTCGGTTAGTTTTAGGTCGGCTGAGGTTGGCGGCCCAACCTTTGACCGCCACTTGCCTCTGGCGGCCCTATGCGGGTGCGCCAAGGTTCATTTTTCCTCGATTCTAGTGTATGTCGGTTCGAGTTGGCGGCCCTAGTTCTGACCGCCAATGTGCTGTAGCGCGCCTTTCTTAGGCCGCTACAGTGGGTTTGACCGGGTCAATGTTTTAAGTCGGTTGGCCTTAGCGGCCTAACCTTCGTCTGCCTCTTCCTTGTAGCGCGCCCTTCTTAGGCCGCTACAGTCCGTTTATGTTAGGTCAATGTTTTAGGGCGGTTAGTGTGGCGGCTCATATTTTGACCGCCTTAGTCCGTGTAGCACGTCTTTATTAGACCGCTATGGTGGTTTAACTGGATAAGTCGGTTCGAGGGTTGACTGGGTGTAGCGGCCATATCTTTGACCGCCACAATCATCTCGCAACCCAGTGTAAGACCGCCAGAGTCTTTGCCTCTGTGTGTGTAGCGGCTTCTTCCTTGACTGCTTGTGTTGCTTAGCGGCCGAGTGATGTATTGCTTGCATCCCAGAGGATGGTTTACCGGTATTTTGGTTTCCGATTGTCCTGGCTCGACCTTGTGGTTTGTCCGTTGTCCTGTGGATGTCTCTTGATGTCCTATGATGGCTATGACCACGATATAAGGTAGTCAGGCATGCCTTGGTTTCTATACTGTTGTAGAATCGTTGTCAAGTTCCGGTCAACCCGGTGTGACCCTGTGGTTGACACATGACCTTGTGTGTATCTCGACTATTCTCGATAGATCGAGATAGTGGTTCTTGATGTCTCGAGGTATCCTCTTACCTCGGTTTGTGTGTCCAAGTGTGCTGAGGGTCGTGGTGATTCCTCATGTCTCCGTGAGTCGTTTCATGTAGATGTGTCGTTTTCTCTGGCTTAAGATTAGACCGATTGGTGGCTTGTTATGCCATTACGCGATGATCCTGACTCCGAGTCGTGAGACTCAAGGATCGTTGTGTTAGTAGGTATAGTTGTCCTGTCCTGAGTCTATTGGCAGTTTGGTATGCTGCCTTGGTGTTTTGTAGAACGTGCAACAGTGCTTTCTCGTCCTGTCTGTACTCCAGCACTCGTCTTTCCGAGTCTCTATATCTAGTGAGCCTCCACTAGTCGTAGCCTCACGACCTCGAGTGTCGGCCTACCTGGGAGTGGTGGTGGGGTAGTTCCCGATATATGATTTTTAGGCTGATTTTCGTGGGCCCCTGCTTACGGTAGCATCCTACTGGAGAGAAAACTAGCTAGAGGCATGGCTCTAAGTAAGAGTCGGTGTGTGCACACGTGGTCAGGGGCGTTTGGACTGGCACCGACGGTGTGACCCTGACTAGACACTCGTTACTGTAGTTCCTGTTCTGGTTCAGTGAGTATCTCAGTCTCCGTCGTTCTCGGCGTCTATAGCGAGATACCTAAGACGCGGTGTAAGACGTCAGTGGACGTATCTGGTTATTCTTCTAGTGAAGAGGTGCTTCCGTCACGTGACACGTGACTCTCGCGTTTCTCGTGCGTCATGACCTCTCCGGGTTAGTCTTTTCTTGGCCTTACCCGAGGCCAGTTGTAATACCCTAGATCTTTGGCATATCTTTATTGGGTCATGCTGGATCTTTAGTAGGTCTTTCGGATCCTTTTTGGAGAGTTTTAGATTGCTTTTGTAGCTACCGAGTTGAGGTCTTATGAACCGTGTGGGTTTTCCCCCTTATAATCTACGGAACCCTACGACGAGTTTATCTCTTAGTTCATCGACTCGTGGACGATACAGTTGCAAGGTACTCTTCGCGAGAATCGTTTCGACTATTTTTGCGGATTTTTAGGCTTTGGTTAGGCATTTAATTAAATTAATTAAAGAGTTAGTAAAATTTCATGAGTATATTTACAATTTCAGTTCTTTGAGGGTTAATGTGAAATTTGAGTAATTTTTAAAAAATATATAAAAAATCAGATTTTTTTAAAAACTCACGCACCCCTCTCTCTCCCTCACTCACTCTCGATCTCTCTCTCCCTCACACGCTCTCTCTCCTCCTCTCCCTGCCTCTCTCGGTTTTGACCTGAACGGGGTCCAATCGAGGCGTGGGAGATACCGTCGGAACCGGCTCGACGCGAGGGACGTTTTGGCACTAACCTCGTCTCGATCCGCGGAGCGTAGAGACGCGTGGGAGCGAGAGGACGGTGTGGCTTCCGTCATCCGATCTGCACCGATTTGCGGGTTTGGTCGCCATCGAGGTAGGGGAATGGAATCCTCGTCTCGCCAGGAGCCCAATGACGCCTCATGCGTCGCCATCCACTGTCATTTTCATCGGTTTCCGTGTAAACCCCTTTTTGTGATATTTTAGGCCTAATTTCTGAAATCTCTCTCCTCGCTCGATTTTGGTCCAAACGGCCGCTGATCGAGGCAAGGGAGGTATCGTTGGGAAGGTCGTGTCGCGTAGATCGCGGTGATGCCCTTCTTCCCTCGATCCGCAGAGCGTGGAGGCGCGTGGAGCCGTGAGGATGACGTGGCTCTCATCGACCGTTCGGCATCGGATCAGCGTTCTCACCGCGTAAGAGGTAGGGGGATGGAATCTTCTACTCGCTAGGAACCCGCCGGTACCACATGCGCCGTGGTCCGACGCCAGTTTTCTCAATTTTTGTGCAATCTCCCATGTTAGTGTAATTTAGCCTTAAATTCGTGAAATTGACTCCATGGCCATCGTTTTTAAGTTTTAATGGCATGTGTAGTTGTGGAATATTGTTATGGCAGGATGGTTTGTTAGAAAAACTAGTTTCCCCGCGATTCCCGTCAATTTCGGTCGACCGGAAGGGGGTTCGGTTTCGAACTCCATAGGTTCGCAACCCAGTCGGTGTAACGCACCACCCTAGGTGCATTACAGTCCCTGACGACCCACAATGGGTCCGTCACCTGACTTGTAATGGCCCAACATGCGACCGTTACATGACCTTTGACCGGTCGTTGGACCGTTGACCATAGTTAAGCGGTTACTCTGACGGCCCACTCTAGGTCCGTCGGGGTTGTGTGACGTGCCATCCCTGGTGTGTTACATCCTGTGTAAACTGTGGTGTTTTAGGCGTTCGGGTGCCTTTAATGGATCTGTGTTAGTGCGTCAGAGTGGTGTAGCGCACCTATCCAGGTGCGTTACACTTTGAGTGCTTCGTCTGCCCTCTGGTGTCCTGTGACGAACCATAGGAGGCGCGTTTCATTGGTGTAACGCGCTAGCCTCAGCGTGTTATAGTCTGCATTCACTGTAGGTTTTTTTTATGGTTCAGGCGAGTGTAACGGCCATGAGAGACGTGTTACGATGGTGTAACGCCCCCCTCTTAGTGCGTTACAACCTGCGTTTTCCTGTGTTCCTAGAATCATTATGGTAAGCGTAAAGGACCATTGGTGGCGCGTCACGATCAGTGTGACGCCCCTACCCCAGGCCGTCACAGCGTGTGACGCGGTGTTCTTCGACCGTTACATCCTCTGGCATATCAGTGTTGCATGTTCAACTTCTAATGCATTCTATAGTGCATGTGCGCCATGTTTAACTTGTTTTATAAAACTGTGGCATTCTTTTAGACCCCGATAGAGTAGCTTTCTCTTTCCTCGTGATGGAGCCACTAGTCGTAGCCCTAGACTTTCGGTGTCGACCACCTGAGAAAGGTGGAGGGGCATTCCCGTTGGACGGTTCTTAAGCTAGTTACCGTGGGCCCCAGGCTCTTTACCATAGAGTCCTACGTGGGGGGGGGGGGGGGGGGCTAGGTAGAGGCCTGGCTCTAGGCAGGGGTCAGTGTGTGCACACGTGGTCAGAGACCTGGACTAACATTGACGAGTGTTGCTCTGACTAGTTCTTGATCCGGTTCGGTTACGCCTCTCGCTTGTTGTCGGTCTGACTTGCGAGTTGCTTTAGACGCAGTGTAAGCCGTCAATGGACGCATCTGATCTCTACCTTCTAGAGAGTCTCTTATTTTTCCTATCACCGGGTTAGTTGAGCTTTCTTCTATTGGTGGATATAGTTTCTGACGCTTATATCTATATTTAATTGGCATATAGATTAGCTGTTTAAACTGCTTAGTTAAGTTTTACAGCTTTCTTATAAATGTGTTTTATTCATGCCAATTGCTTGTTTATTGCTTTATTTGCATGCTGGAGTTGCCTTTGTATTTGCATGCCTGTTTGTTTAGTTGCGAGGTAGGGATCCGCGTGACCCCTATTGAGTCTGGATGTGACTCACCCTTCCTTCTTTCAGGTGAGCCCCATCCGCCATCTCTTAGAGTTTTATGTGGTTTTGACGGCAGCTCGTAGTGTGCCAGTAATAGTCGGTTGGTCTTTTTGTACTTTTGACCGGGGTATGTCCCGTGTAGTTGTACATTTGGACCCTCTTTTCTGATAGTTTGGACTTGTAACTGTTGTAAATCTGGACTATTGTATATATTTTACCACTCTGGTAGTTTTTTTTGCTTCCGCATCTAATAATTATTGTCATTTAATTAATATTGCATGTTGTAATCCCAATTCGTTGTACAACCCCTCGACAAACTCCACTAACCCTTCATAGGCCTCATCAGCCTCTTGGGTGGCATCATCAGTTCTTGGTAGTGGTAATCCAATGATATCAAGTTATCGGTACCCGGAACTCTGGGTCGTTACAGTTGGTATCAGAGCTGTGTTAAGGACTTGTATAAGGGATTGAAATTGCATAGCGTCTGTCCAGAGCAAGTCCACTTGAGTCGTCTATTGTTGGCTTAGGATGTTTTCCGTGATTGCTGATGTGATTTCCGTCGGTATGTGCTTCCTAGGTTTCTATGGCGCATCGTAAGAAGGCGAGTGCTCCCGGGGAGGAAGTGGCACTTCTCCTCCAGTGGTTGTTGTGTTGGTTTATGCGTCTACGCCTGGTCAAGTCTCAGCGGCTCCCGCTCAAGTTGTGGAAGGTTTATCGGGTGATCAGGTTGGAATGCTGACAGGTGAAGGGTAGGTGAGACCCCAAGGGCGTACTCAGGCCGAGTATACTCAGCCAGGTGTGCCAGTTGTGTAGTATCACCTTGTCCCTCGGCCGACAGGGCAATTCCAGCATGTCTATCTGCTGAGCGTACCCGGAGTCCCTTCCGTTATTCCTGCTGCCGATGATGCTTCTTCCTCTAAGTCTAAAGGCAATAAATTCTATAGCTTCAAGAAGTCTAAGAAGGCTCAGACGTCCAAGGGTCAGCAGGGCAGGCAGCCGATTGTGACTAGAGCCTCCTCTCTTGTGCCGGTTAACCGTGGTACACCTCCGTCCATGAACACCAGGAGCAAGTTAAGGGAGTGTGAGAAGCGGCTTGCCCAGCAGTCTTCCGCCAGTGTTGTTCCGTCGTCAGTACCTTCTTCTCAACAGCTTCTAGGACCCGCTGTCCGTCAGCCGAGATCGTGTTGGAGATGTGGTGGTAGCCATCCGGGGGTGCCATGTTTCTTGCCGGTAATCTGTTTCCGTTGTGATCAGCCGGGTCACGTGGTCCGAGACTACTGCCGGTTAAGGCCGAGACTAGTGCAGTCCTCGCTGTTTACCCAGCTGTAGCATTCTCAGTTCCAACCTTTGCCATCACAACCTCAGCAAGACTCGTCTTCTTCGGCGTCTCAGCTTCCCCGTGCTGAGCAGTGACGTCTTATCCTTGGAAGGTGTGATTCTGCTTCTCGATCAGTTAAGTTGTGTTTTATTTGTCTCAATTGTTTGAGTTTTATGTGATCTAGTTATTCCTTAGTTGTTCATTGTAACAATTCTATCTGTGTGATTTTGGTTTTTTTTCCCTCTCCTATTCTTCTCATTTCTCCCGTTCTACTTTCTCCCTCGTTTCTCTTTTTCCCATGTTTCTCTCGACGCGGGGCGCGCGACTGTGCCGAGTTGACCGAGGTAGAGACGCGACGGAATGGGTTAGAACGTGATCGAATGATGAATGAGGTGGACATTAGCAAGATTCGTGGGTGGGTCCTATGCTAGCGTGGTTTAAATCGTTGTGTCGCCTGTGATTTTCTCAGAGGTCTGTTTCTCTGGGTGGGCCAAGTGGCTTGTCACTGTCAGTGCCGACAGCCATGTGAGCAGTCCACGTTGTGCTTCATGTTATCTGAATATGTAGATCATTTAATGTTGTTGCCCAGTAGTTATCTTTTCCTACTGTTCATGAGTTCCTTAGTCTTATCCATGTTAGCTTTGCCCTTCTTGGTTTGGATTTGCTGGCATTAGGTTTGCGATTCCTTATCGCTTGGCTTTCGTCATTTGCTCAGGTTGTTGTTGACTTTTTGAGTTGTTGAGGTGGCCGTACACGTTTTTACGTTGTTTTGGTCATCACAGCTCGAGTCTGTTCAGCTCCTGATGTGTTCCGCTTCTGTTCAAGTTCTCGATTAGATTTCGTGTTTGAGAAGTTGCTCAGGCGAGCTAGGATTTTTCCTTCCTGGTGAGCTTTCGTTGTTGAGCTTGTTGCTTCTCGTCACTTGTGGTGAAGTCTTTTCGAGGTTGACCTTGGAATTGCTGTCTTAGTGATGCCTTTGTCCTGTGTCTACTTAAGTGTGGACAGTTTTATTCTGAGCCTGATCTTCTCATTATTTTATGGTTGCTTGGCTTTGGACCTAATCCTTGTGTCGAGAGCTATCGCGTACCGTGTTTGTCGTGCCGTGTCCAGCGGCCGATGTGTGGTGAGGGCTCTTTCAATGTTCTAGGACGTGGAGGTAAGCTAAGATTAGCATTTTCCCTTAGGCTGTGTGCTGAAACTGCTGCTCTTCTCCTGTTGCGCTTAGGCTCTTGTGATCAGTTATTTGCTGGATCGGTACTCATGGCGTGTTATTTGTGACTTTCATAGATTGCAATGGCGCCTAGTGTGTGCTGAGATGCGATTATCGAGGTCGTTCTGTTGCCTATGTGCGTTCTTTGAGTGCACAGCGGAAGCGTGTGGGCTGATTATCCACTGGTCCAGGATCGTTGTTGCTAGATTCTGGCCGGTAGAGAGGCTTACTTCCTCTCAATGTGACTTCGTCTTGGCTTCTTGTGCCTTGACTTTGTCTGTTGCCGTATTGTTGCTGGAGTCCTTCTAGTGTTGGCATTGGCGTTTGCGGGTGTTGGGGAATTTCTCGGCCTTCCTACTGATTGAGTACCCTCTACTCTGCGTTCCTTCTCATGGGTATTGTGCTCTCGAGGCATGTCTGTGATCCTTGAGATGTGTTCCCCGAGATTGTGGTTTTCCTTATCGTTTCTCGTTGTTGTGGATCTTCCTTGGTGAACTGCTCGATGCATGACTCGTCCCCGTAGTCGTGTGATCAACGGTTATTGTGCCTTGATGTGACCCTACTTGCAGTGTGCCCGTGGTTCTGTGTCCTGTACGGAGCCGGGATCCTACGAGTGCCGCTGTGTTGATGTTTTAGTGCCGTTTCTGTATGATTTTGTGTCTCAGTTGTGGACCATTGTCTTGTCAGTTAGCTTGCTGTACTCTTGTCCCCTGTTAGAGTTAGCTCGCGACTCGATTAGATGTGATATCTGAATGAGGACTGACTTGATTGTGTTTGTGGTTCAGTGCTGTTGTCGTGCTGCTGTTTCCCGTGAATTTGTCGTTGGTGTCCGGTGTGCCCGGTGTTCCATGTCGCCTTGGGTACTGGAGCCGATGATGTTGTCAGGCTATCAGCCGCTAGGACGTTGTTTCCTTATTGAAGCCGTTGCTTGATGTGTCTGTTGTTTCATTTCCTCGGTATCAGTGATCTGTTGTTGTGGCAGTCGTGTCTCTCGTCCTGTGAGACGTAAGCGACGTTGCCTTGTTTCGGACATTTCAGACTTGTGTTCACTTGCGTCGTGCTCACTCCCGGGCGTGTACTTGTGATAATGGTCTGACGGTGTTCCCCTGGGCTGTGTTTCTCGAGATTGCGTTGTTGTGTGTCGGGTTGTTCTTCCCTTGCTTCTCCCTTTGTTAGTCCTTAAATTTCGAGGACTAAATTCCTTGAAGGAGGGGAGAATGTAATACCCTGGATCTTTGGTGGATCTTTATTGGGTATTGCTGGATCTTTAGTAGGTCTTTCAGATCCTTTTTGGAGAGTTTTAGACTACTTTTGTAGCTCCCAAGTTGAGGTCTTATGAACCGTGTGGGTTTCCCCCCGTATAATCTACGAAACCCTACGGCGAGTTTATCTCTTAGTTCATCAACTCGTGGACGATACAGTTGCAAGGTACTCTTCGCGAGGATCGTTTCGACTATTTTTGTGTATTTTTAGGCTTTGGTTAGGCATTTAATTGAATTAATTAAAGAGTTATTAAAATTTAATGGGCATATTTACAATTTTGGTTCTTTGAGGGTTAATGTGCAATTTGAGTAATTTTTACACAAAAAATAAAAAAAATCAGATTTTTAAAAACTCACGCACCCCTCCCTCTCCCCTCACTCACTCTCGATCTCTCTCTCTCTCATTCTCTCTCTCTCCCTCGCACGCTCTCTCTCCTCCTCTCCCTTCCTCTCTCGGTTTTGACCTGAACGGGGTCCGGTCGAGGCGTGGGAGATACCGTCGGAACCGGCTCGACGCGAGGGATGTTTTGGCGCTGACTTCGTCTCGATCCGTGGAGTATAGAGACGCATGGGAGCGAGAGGACGGTGTGACTTCTGTCGTCCGATCTACACCGATTTACGAGTTTGGTCGCGATCGAGGTAGGGGAATGGACTCCTCGTCTCGCCAGGAGCCCAATGACGCATCATGCGTCGCCATCCACTCTCATTTTCATCGGTTTCCATGCAAACCCCTTTTTGTGGTATTTTAGGCCTAATTTCTGAAATCTATCTCCTCGCTCGATTTTGGTCCAGACGGCCGCTGATCGAGGCAAGGGAGGTACCGTTGGGAAGGTCATGTCGCGTAGATCGCGGTGACGCCCTTCTTCCCTCGATCCGCGGAGCGTGGAGGCGCGTGGAGCCGTGAGGATGACGTGGCTCTCGTCGATCGTTCGGCACCGGATCATCGTTCTCACCGCGTAAGAGGTAGGGGGATGGAATCTTCTCCTCGCTAGGAACCCGCCGGTACCACATGCGCTGTGGTCCGATGCCAGTTTTCTTGATTTTTGTGCAATCTCCCATGTTAGTGTAATTTAGTGTAATTTAGCCTTAAATTCATGAAATTGACTCCATGGCCATCATTTTTAAGTTTTAATGGCATGTGTAGTTGTGGAATATTGTTATGGCAGGATGGTTTGTTAGAAAAACTAGTTTCCCCGCGATTCCCGTCGATTTCGGTCGACCGGAAGGGGGTTCAGTTTCGAACTCCATAGGTTCGCAACCTAGTCGATGTAACGCACCACCCTAGGTGCGTTACAGTCCCTGACGGCCCACAATGGGTGCGTCACCTGACTTGTAACGGCCCAACATGCGACCGTTACATGACCTTTGACCGGTCGTTGGACCGTTGACCATAGTTAAGCGGTTACTCTGACGGCCCACTCTAGGTCCGTCGGGGTTCTGTGACGTGCCATCCCTGGTGTGTTACATCCTGTGTAAACAGTAGTGTTTTAGGCATTCGGATGCCTTTAACGGACCTGTGTTAGTGCGTCAGAGTGGTGTAGCGCACCTATCCAGGTGCGTT
Source organism: Amorphophallus konjac (assembly GCA_022559845.1). NCBI lineage: Eukaryota > Viridiplantae > Streptophyta > Magnoliopsida > Alismatales > Araceae > Amorphophallus > Amorphophallus konjac. The sequence continues at coordinate 337,140,184 of CM040124.1, read as the reverse complement.
ACACTTTGAGTGCTTCGTCTGCCCTCTGGTGCCCTGTAATGGACCATAGGAGGCGCGCTTCATTGATGTAACGCGCTAGCCTCAGCGCGTTAAAGTCTGCATTCACTGTAGGTTTTTTTTTTTATGGTTCGGGCGAGTGTAACAGCCATGAGAGACGCGTTACGATGGTGTAACGCCCCCCTCTTAGTGCGTTACAGCTTGCGTTTTCCTGTGTTCCTAGAATCATTCTGGTAAGCGTAACGGACCACTGGTGGCGCGTCATGATCAGTGTGACGCCCCTACCCCAAGCCGTCACAGCGTGTGATGCGGTGTTCTTCGACTGTTACATCCTCTGGCATATCAGTGTTGCAGGTTCAACTTATAATGTATTATATAGTGCATGTGCGCCATGTTTAACTTATTTTATAAAACTCTGGCATTCTTTTAGACCCCGATAGAGTAGCTTTCTCTTTCCTCGTGATGGAGCCACTAGTCGTAGCCCTAGACTTTTAGTGTTGACCACCTGGGAAAGGTGGAGGGGCATTTCCGTTGGACGGTTCTTAAGCTAGTTACCGTGGGCCCCCGGCTCTTTACCGTAGCGTCCTACGGGGGAAAAAACTAGCTAGAGGCCTGGCTCTAGGCAGGGGTCAGTGTGTGCACACGTGGTCAGAGACCTAGACTAACATTGACGAGTGTTGCTCTGACTAGTTCTTGATCCGGTTCGGTTACGCCTCTCACTTGTTGTCGGTCTGACTTGCGAGTTGTTTGAGACGCAGTGTAAGCCGTCAGTGGACGCATCTGATCTCTACCTTCTAGTGAGTCTCTTCTTTTTCCTATCACCGGGTTAGTTGAGCTTTCTTCTATTGGTGGGTATAGTTTCTGACGCTTATATCTATATTTAATTGGCATATAGATTAGATGTTTAAACTACTTAGTTAAGTTTTACAGCTTTCTTATAAATGTGTTTTATTCATGCCAATTGCATGTTTATTGCTTTATTTGCATGCTGGAGTTGCCTTTGTATTTGCATGCCTGTTTGTTTAGTTGCGAGGTAGGGATCCGCGTGACCCCTATTGAGTCTGGATGTGACTCACCCTTCCTTCTTTCAGGTGTGCCCCATCCGCCGTCTCCTGGAGTTTCACGTGGTTTTGACGGTAACTCGTAGTGTGCCAGCAGTAGTCTGTTGGTCTTTTTGTACTTTTGACCGGGGTATGTCCCATGTAGTCGTACATTTGGACCCTCTTTTCTGATAGTTTGGACTTGTAACTGTTGTAAATCTGGACTATTGTATATATTTTACCACTCTGGTAGTTTATTTTTACTTTAGCATCTAATAATTACTGTCATTTAATTAATATTGCGCGTTGTAATCCCAATTTGTTGTACAACCCCTCGACAAACTCCACTAACCCTTCAGGCGCCTCATCAGCCTCTTGGGTGACGTCCCCAGTTCTTGGTAGTGGTAATCCGATGATATCAGGTTATTGGTACCCGGAACTCTGGGTCGTTACATCAATGCTGTGTGGTATGCACGACAATCCAGTAGTGTATGCGTTGCGCTTAGAGAACGTGCACGACAATCCAGTCATGTAGGCTTTAGTGTTCCATGTCTGTCTAGGTCTTTTCTAGGGCTTGTTGCCTGCCTTTTTAGGCCCTTGCCTTAGGCCTTGTGCTTAGTCAACGGATCGATAACTCCTGACTTTGTGAGATCAGGGTTCGCCTTCTCGTTGCTATTGGAGTAGTGTAGGAGCCGAGGTTCTGGTTCGGTTCGACTTCTTTTTCCTTTTCTTTTGGCTATTCCTACTCCTTCCGTTTCCGATTTTATTTTTGCAGCTTTCTAGTAGTAGCTTTTCCTGCTTTACTACTCCTGCTATTTTAGCTGTTGTTCTATGTTACTGCGTGTTTTTCAGTGGAGATCCGCGTGACCCCTACTGAGCCAGTGACACGAGGCTCACCCCTGCTTTTTAGGTGGGGTCGTCTCTGCTTCCTTTGCGGTTCCTGGTGTGGCGAGTTCGTAGTTTCCAGCGGTACCTGCGTCGGGCTTCCCCCGACCTCAGTGTACGTCTTTCTTTCTGTTGGACTGTACTTATCTTTCTTTGGACTGGACTCTGGTATAATTGTTAATTTTAACTGTTAATTAAAAAGTAATTTTATGTCTGCTACTTTAGCAAACCTGGTTAATGAAATTTAATTGCTTATTGTTATATCTGTGACTTCAATGTACTACACGACATTCCTTTTATCCCTTCGGAGCTTTACAGCTCTTGGGAGGCTTCACGGGTTCCAAGCGGTATCTGGTCTACTCGGTAGTCATATCGGGTACACCGGTATCCGGAGTCCGAGTCGTCACATGTGGTATCAGAGCGGTTATTGTGTGAAGTACATGGGAATCCGAGATATGCAGTATCTAGAGTCCTTAAAGTCTAGTACAGTCTTTCGCTGGCTTAGGTTTCGCGTTTCCTTGTCGCTTTGTTTTTCGTAAGTGGACTTGTGCGCGCCGTGTTGGCACTGTACGAGATGGTTTTGCTCTCGTCAGGATGCGACGGGATGCTCTTTTTCGTCGTGGTGTTTGTCTTGATCGGGCTGTACTTGGCAGATTTCGCTAGTAGGCATGAATCTATAGTACATTGTTCGAGATTTTTCCATGGTTTGTTCAAGTGGCTGGTGACTTTTTTGAGTTGGTGTGATGGCCGTACACGTTCTTACGTTGTTTTGGTCATCCCAGCTTAAGTCTGTGCAGCTCCTGGAGTGTTTCGCTTCTGTTGAAGTGGTTGCTTTGTTGCCTTGATTGAGAATATGCTCAAGCGAACCTAGGATTTTCCTTCCTGGTGAGCTACTATTAGTGAGCTTGTTTATCCTCATCCTGTTTGGTGGAGTCTTTTCGAGGTAAGTCTTGGAAGTGCTGTCTTAGTGAGACCTTTGTCCTGTGTCTGCTTAAGTGTGGACAATATTTATTCTGAGCATGATTTGCTCTTTGTTCTACGGTTGCTTGGCTTTGGACCTAATCTTTGTGTTGAGAGCCGTTGTGCACCGTGTTCGTCATGCAGTGTCTAGCGATCGATATCTTGTGAAGGCTCATTTATTCCTTCATGACGTAATGGTAAGCCGAGATTAGCCTTTCTTTTATGCTTTCTGCTGAAGCTGGCGCTCTTCTTGGTTTGCACTTAGGCGACTTGTGATCGGTTGTTAGCAGGATCGGTACTCGTGGCATGTTATATTGCGATTTTCATGAATTGCGATGGCGCCGAGTGTGTGCTGAGATACGGATACCGAGATATTTCTGATGCCTGTGTGCGTTGTTTGAGTGTGCAGCAGAAGCGTGTGGGCTGATAACCCACAGGTCGAGGATCATGTTGTAAGATTCTGGCCAGTCGAGAGAATTATTTTTCTCGATGTGACTTCATCTTGGCTTCGTGTGCCTTGATGTTGTCTGTTGCCATGCCGTTGTTCTTGAAGGCATTCTGGTGTTGGCAATGACATTTGTGAGTATTGGATAATCTGTCGGCAATTCTGCTGATTGATTACCATCTGCTCTGCAATCCTTTCTTGGGTGTTGTGCTCTCAGGGCGTGATCGTGGTCCTTGAGATGCGTTTCCCGAGATTGTTGATTGCTCTTGTTGTCGTGGGTCTTTTCTTGGTAAGCTGTTCGTTGCATGACTAGTCCATTATAGTCGTGTATTCAACTGTTATTGTGCCTTGATGTGACCCAGCTTGCAGTTGTGTTCCGTGGTTCTCTGTTCAGTACGGAGCCGAAATTCTGCAAGTGCTGCTATCGTTGTTGTCGTTTTGTCGTTGTTTCCCTGTGAATCTATCTTAGCATCGTGTGGACCATGATCTTGTCGGTTAGTTGTGTTGTACTCTTCTTTCCTGATAGAGTTAGCATGCGACTCGATCAGATGTAATATCTGAGTGAGGACTGACTTGATTATGTTTGTGGTCTAGTGCTGTTGTTGGCGTCCTGTGTGCCAGGTTTCGTTGTTGCCTTTGGCACTATGGCCGATGATGTCGAGCTGTCAGCTGAGAGGACTATGTTTCCTTGTTTAAGTTGATGCTTGCCATGTCTGTCGTTTTGTTTTCCCGATATCTATTTTAGTGGCATGGGTCGTGTCTTCTTTCATGTGAGACATAAGTGACATTGCCTTGTTTCGGAGGTGTCAGACTTGTGTTCACTTGGGTGATGTGCTCGATCCCGAGCGTGTGCTTGTGATTATGGTCTGGCAATGTCCCTCTGAATTATGTTTTTCTTTCGAGATTCGTGCTGTTTCAAGTTGTGTCTTGGGGGTTTGTTCGTCCCTGCTTCTTTTTATTCATTCCTTAAATTTCGAGGATGAAATTTTTTGAAGGAGGGGAGGCTGTATCGGGTCTTTCGAATCTTTATCGGAGTGCTTTCGGATTACTTTTGTGGGTCCTGAGTTGAGTTTTACGATCCACGTGAATTTTTCTCTCGTACCAGTTACGGAACCATGTGAAGAGTTTATTTCTTAGTTCATCGACTCGTGGACGCCGCAGTCGCGTTGTACTCTTCCCGAGGATCGTTTCGACTATTTTTACGTATTTTTCTGAATTAGTCCATTTTCATGCCAAAAATCAAAATTTTCGAAAATTAGGAAAATTTCCTAATTTCTTTTCCTTTTATTATTTTTCTTTCTTCTTCCTCTCTCCTCCCTTTCACTCGCCGTCGTGACCTCTCTCTCCCCCGTTTTCTCTCTTCTCTCGCCCTCCCGACTCCGGCTGCAGACGGAGGAGGCAGGGGCAGACTGAGGAGATGCTGTGGGTATGGTCCGGATTGCCATGGGGCGAGGATCGGACCGTTTCTGGCGCGATCCCAAACGGTGGATTCAAAGCCGACGGTCGAGCTTGCGATGCGGTTTTCGGTATGGTTTAGTCACCTCGGTGTACGGAACCTTCGGTGGAGGTAGGGAGACGGATCACCTACTTCTCTTCTACCTTCCCTCGCAGTTTCGTGCCGAACGGTGCGCATTCGAGTAGGTTTCTTTCAATTTCGGGAAGATCATGCTTTTGGGGTGTTCGTAGGGTTCGCCAAAAAAATGGCGACGATTTTCAGCTAGATTGGTTTCATTGCGACCCCCAGCATGTCTGTATTCCATTCCCACTAATTTCGAGTTGATTGGTCGTCATTTGGGGCCGGTACAAGTCCGGGAAACCCGGTGACCCAATTAGGGTCGATTCGTTGGAATCACCCGTTTCTTGCGATTTAGTTGTTGCATGGACCCCTTCCGGCCTGTGGAAGGTTAATTTTGTTATTTAGGTTTGTTTACCTTACGTTTCGACGAGAATGGGGCGTGGAACGACCGAGATCGGACATTTTCCATATTTTCCCGTTATATCGTGCTTGCGGTCGTTTCAGAGACCGCTACAGGTCTCTGGCGGCCCCACGATGGACCGCCACACTCCATAGTGTGTCGGTTAGTTTTAGGTCGACTGAGGTTGGCAGCCCAACCTTTGACTGCCACTTGCCTCTGGCGGCCCTATGCGGGTGCGCCAAGGTTCGTTTTTCCTCGATTCTAGTGTGTGTCGGTTCGAGTTGGCGGCCCTAGTTCTGACCGCCAATGTGCTGTAGCGTGCCTTTCTTAGGCCGCTACAGTGGGTTTGACCGGGTCAATGTTTTAAGTCGGTTGGCCTTAGCGGCCTAACCTTCGTCTGCCTCTTCCTTGTAGCGCGCCCTTCTTAGGCCGCTACAGTCCGTTTATGTTAAGTCAATGTTTTAGGGCGGTTAGTGTGGCGGCTCATATTTTGACTGCCTTAGTCTGTGTAGCGCGTCTTTATTAGACCGCTATGGTGGTTTAACTGGATAAGTCGGTTCGAGGGTTGACTTGGTGTAGCGGCCATATCTTTGACCGCCACAATCATCTCGCAGCCCAGTGTAAGACCGCCAGAGTCTTTGCCTCTGTGTGTGTAGCGGCTTCTTCCTTGACTGCTTATGTTGCATAGCGACCGAGTGATGTATCGCTTGCGTCCCAGAGGATGGTTTACCGGTATTTTGGTTTCCGATTGTCCTGGCTTGACCTTGTGGTTTGTCTGTTGTCCCGTGGATGTCTCTTGATGTCCTATGAGGGCTATGACCACGATATAAGGTAGTCATGCATGCCTTGGTTTCTGTACTGCTGTAGAATCGTTGTCAGGTTCCGGTCAACCATGTGTGACCCTGTGGTTGACACGTGACCTTGTGTGTGTCTTGACTATTCTCGATAGATCGAGATAGTGGTTCTTGATGTCTCGAGGTATCCTCTTACCTTGGTTTGTGTGTCCAAGTGTGCTGAGGGTCGTGGTGATTCCTCAGGTCTCAGTGAGTCGTTTCATGTGGATGTGTTGTTTTCTCTGGCTTAGGATTAGACCGATTGGTGACTTGTTCCGCCGTTACGCGATGATCTTGACTCCGAGTCGTGAGACTCAAGGATCGTTGTGTCAATAGGTCTAGTTGTCCTGTCCTGAGTCTGTTGGCAGTTTGGTATGCTGCCTTGGTACTTCCTGGTACGTGCAACAGTGCTTTCTCGGCGTGTCTGTACTCCGGCACTCGTGTTTCCGAGTCTCTGTGTCTAGTGAGCCTCCACTAGTCGTAGCCTCATGACCTCGAGTGTCGGCCCACCTGGGAGTGGTGGTGGGGCAGTTCCTGGTATACAATTTTTAGGCTATTTTCCGTGGGCCCCTACTTACGGTAGCGTCCTGCTGGGGGGGAAAACTAGCTAGAGGCCTGGCTCTAGGCAAGAGTCGGTGTATGCACACGTGGTCAGGGGCGTTTGGACTAGCGCCGACGGGCGTGGCCCTGACTAGTCACTCCTGTAGTTCCTGTTCTGGTTCAGTGAGTATCTCAGTCTCCGCCGTTCTCAGCATCCGTAGCGAGATACCTGAGGCGCAGTGTACGACGTCAGTGGACGCATCTAGCTGTTCTTCTAGTGAGGAGGTGCTTCCGTCACGTGACACGTGACTCTCGCATTTCTCGTGCGTCGTGACCTCTCCGGGTTAGTCTTTTCTTGGCCTTACCCGAGGTCAGTGCTGTGTGGTATGCACGACGATCCAGTCGTGTATGCGTTGCACTTAGAGAGCGTGCACGGCAATCCAGTCATGTAGGCTTTAGTGTTCCGTGTTTGTCTAGGTCTTTTCTAGGGCTTGTTGCCTGTCTTTGTAGGCCTTTGCCTTAGGCCTTGTGCTTAGTCAATAGATCGATAACTCCTGACTTTGTGAGATCAGGGTTCGCCTTCCCGTTGCTGTTGGAGTAGTGTAGGAGCCAAGGTTCTGGTTCGGTTCGGCTTCTTTTCCCTTTTCTTTTAGCTGTTCCTACTCCTTCCGTTTCCGGTTTTCTTTTTACAGCTTTCTGGTAGTAACTTTTCCTTCTTTACTACTCCTGCTGTTTTAGCTGTTGTTCCGTGTTACTACGTATTTTTAAGTGGGGATCCGCGTGACCCCTACTAAGCCAGTGACACGAGACTCACCCCTGCTTTTCAGGTGGGGTCGTCTCTGCTTCTTTTGCGGTTCCTGGTGTGACGAGTTCGTAGTTGCCAGCGGTACCTACGTCAGTGTAACGACCCGAGAATCCGATTACCGGGAAGGCCCGATAACCCGAGACTCGCACCGCCGCCCACGAGCCGGGAGGACTCGGAAGGGCTAAAAGGAGTGTGGAGGCACAAAGAAATAGAAAATAAAGCAGGACAACTCAACAATTAACAGAAATAAATAAACAACTACAACAGAGTCCAGTCCAACAGAAAGTACAGTCTAAAGCAGTAAAACGTACCACATGCCAAGTGAACACTCGGCCCGGCAAGCTGGCAACTGAGAACCTCCGCTCCGCACCCTCGAAACTCGAGGAAGAACCGCCACACCTGAAAAGCAGGGAATGAGTCTCCAAAACAGAGACTCAGCAGGGATCCCGCGGAACCCCAACCGGAAACAACGGCGGTAGCGGAAAGGAGAGCTACAACTACAGCAGGAACAGCAAACAGGTGGCTGGTCAAAAACTCGGCACTACAGCTACTTCTACTGCCAGAAGGCACACCTCGATCACGAAGTCGAAGCTACCAAACCACGCTAGTACCACCTACCGAAGTAAAAACACACGGTAACCACGCCGTAGAGGCCTGTCCCCCGGACAGCCAACCTGGACACGCTGTCCAAGGTGCAACCCCGACCATCCGATCGCGGGTACCGCACCACAAGACACCACCTCGGTAAAGCCACTAGCACTAGTCTTACGGCGCAAGAACCGACACACGCGCCAAGGTGAAACAACCAAACTCACCGGTCAACCCGACCGAAAACCCGAAGGTCAAAAGACACAGAGACTGACAGTCTGTCACTCCGTACTCGACAGGAGTACCACCCACTAGAAGCACAGCCGGTAGCGTCCCCTGATGTCTTACACCGCACCGCAGGTGAACCGCCTGACGTGGTAGGTCCTACCCGAGGCGCGAACTCCGTACAAGTAACCACAAACAAGTAACTAGCTGGGGTCACGCCCGTCGACGTGGGTCCAACCGCCCCCAACCACGTGTGCACACACAGACCTTGCGTCACTAGGTCTGGTCCTCTGACCGGTTTTCCCCCGTAGCCGGACTCTGGCTACCGACGAGGGGCCTACGGTAACCGGTCCACAAACCGTCTCGAAAGGTGGGTGCCCGTACACCACTCCCAGGTGAGACCAGCACCTCGTACTGGTGGGCTACGACTAGTGGAGGGTCACTGAAGGAGTAGACTCTCAACTCAACGGAAAACAACGTCCGAATCTGACGACGTACGGGGACAACCCCGCGTACCGGCCTCGTCGCACGGTGACCACAGTCGGAGAAGAAACAGGACTCACAGTCCACGGCCACGCACGCACCGTGCATTAGAGTTGAGAAAACTCAAGTGGCGCTAAGCCACTGGACTCTGGACAGTCCTCTAGACACACTACAGCCAACGGTCCTTGAGTCACAAGACTCGGGGTCAAGACCGTTGCACGCAACAGCACAAGGCCGTCGATCTAGCCCAATCTCTAGGTCCAAAACCATGATATCACGAATACCGAGACAACACAGGAGTTGCCAAGACCATTCTCTTGGGAAGGGAACGCAAGGGACAAAGGCCACTCACACGGGCCACACGGAAAACACAGAAGCACGATTCCCAAGGCAGCACACAAGCCGCCACGACGATTTCCCATCTTGTAGCAAGCGGGAAATCTCCAGCCCCAGGCCGGATAACTGGACTCGCAGTCCAAGGCCAAGCACATGGCCCACACGGGAATCGCCTTCCAAAGGAACTCATGACATGCGGGGGAGACCCCACCGCACGCACACCGATACACGGTGACTCGATCGAGCGTAACACGAAAGCCCGGGACACGTGGGATCACCCGGACCCACCACACCTACGGGCACACTAATCGAGGTAACACGGTCCCTCCCGACACCCCAAAAACACAGACACAGAACCCATGGGGTGTCCGGGATACTCACAAGGCCGGAGGTCGACCACTGGGTCACAACCGGGTCGACCAGAGACCAACACAATGCGAACGGACGCTAAAAGGTCACCCGGACCCTTAAGCGCATGGGCACGCAAAACGAGGTAAGTGGGACAACCTCTGGACACCCAAAGACACGGTCACAGAACTCCACGGGGTGTCCGAGATACTCACGAGACCTAAAGTCAACCACTGGGTCACAACCGGGTCGACCGGGGGTCAAAACAGCGCAAACAGGAACCAGAACATGGTAGTGGTCACCCGGTGACCGCGACCAGATGGTAGCGGTCGACCGATGACCGCGACCAGGCTGTCACGGTCGCCTCACAACCGCGACAAGCCACGATCAACCCCGCTGGTAGCGGTCGCCCGAGGACCGCGACCAGGTGGTAGCAGTCGTCCCCTGACCGTGACCAGACAAAAGCGATCGATCGCACGTCCGCGACGCTCGAAGGCCTTCCGACTCAAACACAAAGGATGGAAGTGGTTCTCCCAGGACCGCGACCAGATGGCAGCGGTTTCTGGTGGACCGCGACCATTTCGGAAAAACTGGGAACGGCGGGAACACGCCCAAAAATCCACGCCACGCCCCAATCATCCACGGATGAAGGGAAAACACAGGGGAAGCTCCCCAACAACCCCTAGCATGCATCTATGGCCTCGGATCGGCCTAGAACGCAACGAATCGCTAGATCGGGCGATCACTCCCCAAAACATGATTTTCCCCAAAACGCCCCAAACGACCCGCTCGGCTCACCACGGCCTACCAAACTCACGGGAATTGAAGCGCACGAGCTGGGGGTCCATCACCCTACCTCCACCGAAGATTTCGCGCACCGTGGACGCCGATCCACGAAGAAAATGCCGTTGAAGCCTCGCCGTTCCACGAACCCACGGCCGAGCTTCACCACGCCCTCGAGCCTCGATCCTCGACCTGTCCTCGCCGTCCTCCTCGCCCGCATCGCCCCGCCTCGCCCCCGCCTCGGTCCGTCGGCCGTCGGAGAGGAGAGAGTGAGAGGAGAGAGCGTGAGAAGAGAGAGGGAGAGAAGAGAGAAATGAGAGGAAGAGAGAGGGGGTGGGGGGTTTATATAGGAAAATCCAGAAAATCAGAAAAATCCCAAAAAATAGAAAATCACACCTGCTCGATCCTCGCGACGCGCTGATCGCAACGGTACCACTCGCGCCCAGGTGAACGGCCCGGTTCACCTGCAACGAGCTTCCGAAGGGAAAGCCGAAACCCACGCCGGGAATCGGAAAACACACGCGGAAAAGCCGCGGAACGCCTCCGGGCCTCCGAAACGACTCCGGATCGCGCCGATCCGCACACGAAAGATATCCGAAACGAAATTTTGGACACAACGGAGTCGGACGCTCCGAGAAACCAGATCCGGGACCCACGAACGAGGATCCGAAAAACCTCGGGGCATTACAGCCCTCCCCCCTTAAAGGAATTTCATCCTCGAAATTCAGGACCAAGCACGAAGTCCCAGGGGAAGAACACTGAATCAACTGACACACTGTCAGAGCCCCAATACAGAAAACCTCGATTCTCACGAAAACACGAATCCTGAGGGACACAGCCAGACTTACAATCACAAACACCACCTCGCTCCTCGCGCCGAGCGCACCGGCCACAGAGCAGGCATATACCCGAGGACACAGTCCAGCATCACCTCAGACACCACGGAAACCAATCAAGGCGCCGCTACCACCATCTCGCTCACCGAGGAAACACAACCCTCGACACGAGCAACAGCTACCGATTCATCCAATGGTCGGCAGACAAATCGCACATCGGCTTCGCAGCCAGCTGACAGGTCGCACGCCCTCCTCAAGGGAGCAACCAAAACAGAGCCTCCACCAGCTCAAGCAGTCCTCTCCGTAGACCGCAATCAGAACATCAGCTCAACATCATGAAACACCTCACACATGGCAAGCCGAAAGCCGGACATAACACTGTGCCAACTCTTGTCAGAAGACAAACTTTGACAAAGCCCAGATCCCATCCGGAAAGGCACATCACAGAAACGACCACCAAAGGTCTCACTGGCACACGGCTCTCGCCACGCTCGAGCCCCAACAACCAGCATCTTCTGTCTCTGAAAAGACCATCCGCTGGTCACCAACTGCTCGTCAACGGGAAACCTCCGCTTGCTCAGCTTCTTCCTTCTTTCCTGGTCCTCGATCGGGTCCAAAGGAAACATTCCAAACCTCGGCAAGCCATCCGTCGACTAACACACAGACTGATGCCGCATCTCGAGCTGCACTCCTCTCGGACACCGCATCCGAGCTCGAACATCGCTCCAACTCGACCATCTCGGGGAGCACGACGAAACCGAATGACGGATCCTGGTGTCTTCAATCATCACCTCACTGGACTCAGACTCACAGGGGAATCATCCCATGCTGGTCACCAAACCAGGGATAACCATTGCGACACCAACGTCCTATCATGGACCACCAATCCGACGCCAATCGCACAAAAAGGCCTCCACCCACAGGCGTCACTCTTCTATCTAGTCTCATCAAATCCTTCGATCAATCCAAGTGGACACCCGCCAATCCCGATTCTGCCCTTACCACAGAGCCACGGGACACCACCTGAACAGTGCTCACGGGTCCCTACATCTCACCGTCACAATCCGACAAGACCGTAAAACCAACAGACACTGCTATGGTCGGTCACACGGTTAGGCTCACCAGCCACTCACAGCCGTCAACCGGGACCCATAGCCTGCTAGAGACCACTTCCCCAAAAACGATCTCAACCGAGGACACGATTGGAAACACAAGTCGGGCGCCAAGCTACCGACTCTGACCAACACGTCCTCGACCTCCGTCAGGCGACATCCTCAACAACCTCATCCAGGTCCAACACCGACGCCTGACACGGCTTCCATCACAGGAACATGGTACTCATGCGGCGCACTAGCCAGCACTTTTCCCAACACTCCAACTTGCCAGTGCCAACAACCATAATACCTCGAGCAACAGCATGGCAACAACACGTTTCACACCGAGGAACCAATCCTCTGATGCTCAACGTGAACTTAGGAATCCGCCCGTAGCAACCAACGCTACGATCCTGAACCAGTGGGTTATGGGCCCACCACGCTTCCGCTGCGCACTCAAATCCAAGCGCACAGCCGAGAAAGCAAACACCGCCCAACCAGCACTCGTCCTTCCGGAACAGCGCCAGCACCCTCACACGACAAGGGAATGGGCACAACTTCTCACAGGCAACCACCCTGCCAAGACAAGGAGCACGTCTCGCACGAACTTCATGGCACACAAGGCCAACCAATCCGAACACACAATGCAAGACGACGATCCTTAGCCGAACGCAATCTCTCCAACCAAAGGAGAAACCAGCACACTTTGACCAACGGAAGAACTCCACGCTCGACTTGACCTCGAACCTCGCGCACGCTGGAAACAGCACCATCCAGCACCAAGGAAAACCATCGCTTCCATCAGGTCAGCGCTTCCGACACACTCGACGAGTGTCACGTCGGACCACCATTACAGCACCTCTCGATGCACCACCGCTGTAATTCCTCGAACTGCAACATGGCATGTCAAGAGCCGCAACACGAGCCATAACAACAACCGCCGATGCTCATCCTCGAGTCCCGAAACTCACCGCGGAACCTTCACACCTTAGACCAAATCCAAGGCGAACACACCCCTTTCGCACACAAGAGCGCATGAGCAAGACTTACTGGGACACCACAGCCCAATCCTGTCTCGAAATCCATAAAACAATCGGGACAGACACGTCATTTCTGACGCCACAGAGCACGACAAGGACATCAGGCTCGACGAAACGGCAGCTCACCGAGAAGATCCTCCGCTCACCCGAGTACACTTCTCGATCAGAACACCCACTCTGCCACCTTAAACCACAACCTGAACACTTCAGGGGCTGGACAAACCTCAAGTTGGAGTGGCCAAAACCGACAGCAGCTCCCTCAGAGCGCGCTCACGGCCACTTAACCACGAAAAATCCTCTCCAGCCACCTGACCATGCTGCTGGTTCCTCGAACGCAGCACCGCGAGCTCACGCCTGCCAGCAACCTCTGCCCAACGCAGCACAACCAGGGCCACCACCGATGAGGGAGAAGGCTCTCAACCTCGATCCTTAGACCCCATGCTGGCATGAAAGCCGCGGACAGCAACCACCTTCTCAGCGCCGCACAGCGCACTCAAGCTCTCAAGCGAGAAACTAGGCGGAAAACGAACACAAAACCCTAAGCCAGCTGTTGACTGTACTGGACCTTATGGACTCTGATCACTGCAATATCCCGAATTCCTATGTACGTCCACAACCACTGCTCTGATACCAGCTGTAACGACCCAGGAATCCGATTACCGGGAAGGCCCGATAACCCGAGACTCGCACCGCCGCCCACGAGCCGGGAGGGCTCGGAAGGGCTAAAAGGAGTGTGGAGGCACAAAGAAATAGGAAATAAAGCATGACAACTCAACAATTAACAGAAATAAATAAACAACTACAACAGAGTCCAGTCCAACAGAAAGTACAGTCTAAAGCATTAAAACGTACCACATGCCAAGTGAACACTCGGCCCGGCAAGCTGGCAACTGAGAACCTCCGCTCCGCACCCTCGAAACTCGAGGAAGAACCGCCACACCTGAAAAGCAGGGAATGAGTCTCCAAAACAAAGACTCAGCAGGGATCCCGCGGAACCCCAACCGGAAACAACGGCGGTAGCGGAAAGGAGAGCTACAACTACAGCAGGAACAGCAAACCGGTGGCCGGTCAAAAACTCGGCACTACAGCTACTCCTACTGCCAGAAGGCTGTGGACGCATAATTTTATATTTATTTATTTATTTTTGTTTATTTATTATTTATTAGTTTATTTATTTATTGATTTATTGGCGTGCCAGTCACATGTGTGACGATTTCATTGTGCGCTCGATCTGACTTGGTCAGTCGATTGTGAGTGATCGTGTCTGGACCAGAAGTCCGTCATACCATAAAGGCTATGACGTTAATTACATCCTTCCAAGGAAGGACAACCCTTGATTAAACGCCAAAATAGGAGGCCTCGAGAGGCAAACATGTATTCATGTGCATAACTTTAAACTTCATACCAGGGCCGGGAAGGCGGGTAAGAGAATAACATCAGCCACAAAAAGAGACTGTAGCGTTGAATCGGCGGTTCGAAACAACTAGACTTGGGGGAAAAGGGGAAATGGAGGATATCAATCACGGACAGGCTGAGCCATGACCGTGATGGAGGTTCACGGCATCGATCAACATTTCGACAGCATTTCCCCTTTATCTGGATTATGCCCAGGGGGAAATAGGCTATCACCCACGGAGTGTCGGGGTGAAAGCCGAGAGAAAGAGAGAGGCTGAACCTCCCTACCCATATATAAATGCCATGGGGCAATGTTTGATTTTCCCTTGGGGAAGCCGGCGGAACTCATGCAGTGGCATAGCCCTCCCGAGCTAAAGGGGTTACTCATAAATCCGATGCGGGACGACGGAATGTAAGTGAACGCTCAATGTTGCGCCCTCGCACGCGGATCGACCTGCGCGGTCAGGTCGCGGGGATCGACCTGCCCGGTCAGGTCGCGGGGGTCAAGGGGGCAGCGCCCCTTGCGGGGGTTTTCGGGGGCAGCGCCCCCGGAACAAAAATTTGGATTGAAGACTCAGTAGTAAAATTTGGTTAGATTATCAGTGCAGGCAAGAAAGCCAATCAATTAGGACTCTCGGCGCCAGAAGGATGCCAAGGGTGAGGGTTCTCGGCGGGTTCAACATGGAGTACCCTCGACGCGACGGGGAAGAGGCCGGGAAATAGGCTCTCGGCGCAAGGGCCAAATGGCCAAGGGTGTAGGCCTCTCGGCGCAAGGGCAAAGAGGTAGGTTCCCGGCGCGCAGGGAGATGAGGCCAAGGGACTGAGGTTCTCGGCGCGCAGGGAGGCCAGGAAGGGTTCCCGGCGCGAAGGCAAAAGGGCCATGGGCAGGAGTTCTCGGCGCGCAGGGAGAACAGGGGGGTTTCCCGGCGCGAAGGTAGGAAGGCCAGGGGTTCCCGGCACGGGTTTCCCGGCGCGCTAATAAGGTGGCCAGGGGGGGTTCTCGGCGCGGCCAAACGGCTGGGGAGTAGGCCTCCCGGCGCGACGGCAAGCAATCAGAGGGGTTTTCGGCGCGGCCAGGCTGCAAGGGTTAGAATAGTTCTCGGTGCCTGAAGGATGGCGCCGAGAGCTATTCATCTAATTTACTGTACGCGGGGCCGAGAAGTGTGTGGGCGCCGGGATGAGAAACAGAGCTTACGGTACTCTATTTTTTGGGGTTTTTCAGGTTTCAGAGATGCAGATCAAGGCAGACAGGCTCTGGAAGGAAACCAAACATCAGGTTTTAATGACTTTGATTTGTGTTTTGAAGAAGGCCAGGTGCCTGGAGGGATTGGCAGGGGGATCATCTGACACAGGGAACTCCTTTCACCACTGTCATGCAAAGTCCCAGGGACGGTCTCAATCTTGTCTTCCATCCTCCTGGGAGAATTTTGGCAGCACTTCCCCCTGCGATTAGCATTTGCCAGAGAGTGGTATAGGCTGACATCCACGGAGTGCCGGGATGAAAGCCGAAAAATGAGTGAGCACTAAGGCTCAAAGAGACTATCCATATCTCTGGCATCGGTCACTATCCCCCTTCTCGGAGACTGACGAAACTCATGTAGAGACAGGGTTCGTCAGACCCACGGGGTTGCATGTGAATCCAATTAGGGACCTTAGAATATAGGGGAGGTCAGTCCCCAATTAATTTATCTCCTGGGATACTGTGACGACTCAAGAATGCCTCCGGATAAGTAGACGAAGAGGCCAAAGGGGTGGACCAAGGAGGGGAGCCAGGTTCTCGGCACAGTTGGGAGATCAAGGGGATGGAAGCTCCCGGCGCGGCCAATACTGGGAGGCTCCCGGCGCGGCCAAGGTGTAGAGTTCCCGGCGCGCAGGGGAGGACCAAAATAGTTCTCGGCGCCTGAAGAATGGCGCCGAGAGCTGTTCATCCAGTTTACTGTGTGCGGGGCCGAGAGGTGTGAGGGCGCCGGGATGAGAACAGAGGTTTACGGCACTCTGTTTCGCGTTTCTTGTTGAATTTCAGAGGGAGTTTTGGGGATTCCAGACCTGCCAGTTGGTTGGATCTGCATGGATATGGGTTTAATTCATCAAGGATGAGCTGGGTTCGAAAGGAATCAATTACAGCAGGGGATCTGAGTCGTCATATGCTATGGATCCTCAGGGATCATTCGCTGGCACCTTTGGTCGCCCAGGGAACCGAGAGATAGCCATCTCTGGCCCCATGGACGACTCTGATGGAACTATTCATACTGGAACCAGACCAGAGACCCTCGGTATCAATCCATCGAAGTAGCTCAGTTACTCATGTGGAAAAGGGATCTCGAGTAAGCCGTCGGAGTTATTGCCGATATCGGTGGCAGACCTCCCCAGAAGCCAAGAGATGGTCTGTCTCTGGCCCTGGGGCAAGCCTGGGGGAGGGCTTTGTGCAAACGACGATGAACAGCAAGGGACATCGGTGTATCTAGAGCTATATTTATTCTACTGAAGACAATTGAGCCCGAAGACCCATCATAGAATTAGGTGCGCTTCAGTTGAGTTAAAGATGAAAACATGTAAAGGAAAGACATAGCAGCATACAGAGAGATAGCTGGCAGATGTTTCAATCACCCAACGCCCAAACGGGCCACTGGAGCATTTCATATCATTAGATCACCCCAGAACTCACATCAATCACACGGAGGGAATGAGAGAGAGGGAGATGAATAGATATCGGGATATCCCGGTTACATCCAAAATAAAATCGAGATAAACTCGGCAGGATTACATAAAGAAGAAAATAAAACCATGGGGAGGGCGGAGCATTGACTCCTCTCCCTCCCCGGCTGCCCACCTGTAGCTTCTTCTCCTTCTTTCTTTTCTCAGCGGAGGTGGCTCTCTTTCTCTGTTGATCTCTTCTTCTTTTTTTTGGATGAGCAGTCTCTCTCGAAGCCCCTCTGTTTCTTTTCTATCGCTTCCTTTTCTCTTTTTGCCCCCCAGCCAGCCCCCCCTTTCTTGTGGGAGAAGTAATGGGTTTTATAGGGCCATGTTCACGGCGATGGCATTCGGCGTGCCTGCAGCACTAGTTCCCGGCGCACTCATTCGAGGGGCTTCCCGGCGCACTCCCTTGGAGGTTCTCGGCGCAAGGGGTATGAAGCCCATCCTTAATAGCACATTATTTTCTTTGGCCTTGTTAATTCTTTTGATTGCATCAGCACTGACGAGGGCTCCTTCTTTAACGGTGTATGCATCATCATCTGAACAATCCAGAAGTTTCTCATCAGCCAACAGACCGGAGTTTCATCGGTATCGCCGTTTGGATGACGACAATACTGGACATCGGCTCAGCCTGAGAGTGTCCTAGCTGGGCAAGTAGTTGGTAGTGAGGGCCCTCCCTCAATCCTGGCTTTGCAAGCATCTTTCAGTCTTCGTTGCTAGTCTGGTCTCATCTTTATCTTCGTTCATATTTTAGCTGTCAACAGACGCCACCTCGGTAAAGCCACTAGCACTAGTCTCACGGCGCAAGAACCGACACACGCGCCAAGGTGAAACAACCGAACTCACCGGTCAACCCGACCGAAAACCCGAAGGTCAAAAGACACAGAGACTGACAGTCTGTCACTCCGTACTCGACAGGAGTACCACCCACTAGAAGCACAGCCGGTAGCGTCCCCTGACGTCTTACACCGCACCACAGGTGAACCGCCTGACGTGGTAGGTCCTACCCGAGGCGCGAACTCCGTACAAGTAACCACAAACAAGTAACTAGCTGGGGTCACGCCCATCGACGTGGGTCCAACCGCCCCCAACCACGTGTGCACACACAGACCTTGCGTCACTAGGTCTGGTCCTCTGACCGGTTTTCCCCCGTAGCCGGACTCTGGCTACCGACGAGGGGCCTACGGTAACCGGTCCACAAACCGTCTCGAAAGGTGGGTGCCCGTACACCACTCCCAGGTGAGACCAGCACCTCGTACTGGTGGGCTACGACTAGTGGAGGGTCACTGAAGGAGTAGACTCTCAACTCAACGGAAAACAACGTCCGAATTCGACGACGTACGGGGACAACCCCGCGTACCGGCCCCGTCGCACGGTGACCACAGTCGGAGAAGAAACATGACTCACAGTCCACGGCCACGCACGCACCGTGCACTAGAGTCGAGAAAACTCAAGTGGCGCTAAGCCACTGGACTCTGGACAGTCCTCTAGACACACTACAGCCAACGGTCCTTAAGTCACAAGACTCGGGGTCAAGACCGTTGCACGCAACAGCACAAGGCCGTCGATCTAGCCCAATCTCTAGGTCCAAAACCATGATATCACGAATACCGAGACAACACACAAGTTGCCAAGACCATTCTCTTGGGAAGGGAACGCAAGGGACAAAGGCCACTCACACGGGCCACACGGAAAACACAGAAGCACGATTCCCAAGGCATCACACAAGCCGCCACGACGATTTCCCATCTTGTAGCAAGCGGGAAATCTCCAGCCCCAGGCCGGATAACTGGACTCACAGTCCAAGGCCAAGCACATGGCCCACACGGGAATCGCCTTCCAAAGGAACTCACGACATGCGGGGGAGACCCCACCGCACGCACACCGATACACGGTGACTCGATCGAGCGTAACACGAAAGTCCGGGACACGTGGGATCACCCGGACCCACCACACCTACGGGCACGCTAATCGAGGCAACACGGTCCCTCCCGACACCCCAAAAACACAGACACAGAACCCATGGGGTGTCCGGGATACTCACAAGGCCGGAGGTCGACCACTGGGTCACAACCGGGTCGACCAGAGACCAACACAATGCGAACGGACGCTAAAAGGTCACCCGGACCCTTAAGCGCATGGGCACGCAAAACGAGGTAAGTGGGACAACCTCTGGACACCCAAAGACACGGTCACAGAACTCCACGGGGTGTCCGAGATACTCACGAGACCTAAAGTCAACCACTGGGTCACAACCGGGTCGACCGGGGGTCAAAACAGCGCAAACAGGAACCAGAACATGGTAGTGGTCACCCGGTGACCGCGACCAGATGGTAGCGGTCGACCGATGACCGCGACAAGCCACGATCAACCCCGCTGGTAGCGGTCGCCCGAGGACCGCGACCAGGTGGTAGCGGTCGTCCCCTGACCGCGACCAGACAAAAGCGGTCGATCGCACCTCCGTGACGCTCGAAGGCCTTCCGACTCAAACACAAAGGATGGAAGCGGTTCTCCCAGGACCGCGACCAGATGGCAGCGGTTTCTGGTGGACCGCGACCATTTCGGAAAAATCGGGAACGGCGGGAACACGCCCAAAAATCCACGCCACGCCCCAATCATCCACGGATGAAGGGAAAACACAGGGGAAGCTCCCCAACAACCCCTAGCATGCATCTATGGCCTCGGATCGGCCTAGAACGCAACGAATCGCTAGATCGGGCGATCACTCCCCAAAACATGATTTTCCCCAAAACGCCCCAAACGACCCGCTCGGCTCACCACGGCATACCAAACTCACGGGAATTGAAGCGCACGAGCTGGGGGTCCATCACCCTACCTCCACTGAAGATTTCGCGCACCGTGGACGCCGATCCACGAAGAAAACGCCGTTGAAGCCTCGCCGTTCCACGAACCCACGGCCGAGCTTCACCACGCCCTCGAGCCTCGATCCTCGACCCATCCTCGCCGTCCTCCTCGCCCGCATCGCCCCGCCTCGCCCCCGCCTCGGTCCGTCGGCCGCCGGAGAGGAGAGAGTGAGAGGAGAGAGCGTGAGAAGAGAGAGGGAGAGAAGAGAGAAATGAGAGGAAGAGAGAGGGGGTGGGGGGTTTATATAGGAAAATCCGGAAAATCAGAAAAATCCCGAAAAATAGAAAATCACACCTGCTCGATCCTCGCGACGCGCTGATCGCAACGGTACCACTCGCGCCCAGGTGAACGGCCCGGTTCACCCGCAACGAGCTTCCGAAGGGAAAGCTGAAACCCACGCCGGGAATCGGAAAACACACGCGGAAAAGCCGCAGAACGCCTCCGGGCCTCCGAAACGACTCCGGATCACGCCGATCCGCACACGAAAGATGTCCGAAACGAAATTTCGGACATAACGGAGTCGGACGCTCCGAGAAACCAGATCCGGTACCCACGAACGATGATCCGAAAAACCCCGGGGCATTACAGTCGGGCTTCCCCCGACCTTAGTGTACGTCTTTCTTTCTGTTGGACTGTACTTATCTTTCCTTTGGACTGGACTCTAGTATAATTGTTAATTTTAACTGTTAATTAAAAAGTAATTTTATGTCTGCTACTTTAGCAAACCTGATTAATGAAATTTAATTGCTTATTGTTATATCTGTGAATTCAATTTACTCCACGACATTCCTTTTATCCCTTCGGAGCTTTACAGCTCTTGGGAGGCTTCACGGGTTTCAAGCGATATCGGGTCTCCTCGGTAGTCCTATCGGGTATATCCGATACCGGAAGTCTGGGTCATCACACCCCTCTTGGCCCGAAGCTGATCTTTCACAGCCGGGCATTAATCCCCTATAACTGAAGGCAAATCTTACACCAACAACTGAGTGTGGAGAAGACAGAGAGAATATAGGAAGACCAAGAGTCCTATAACGGCTACAATACGTACTGAGGATATAACGCCCCTTGCCCAACAGCCCTCCGAGATTCCCGCTTGGCCAAACGGGAGTCTGGACCTATTTAATCCGAGAGACCTCCTCTCGAAGAGGTAAGTTATGATCCTAGCCTCTCAACTAGTGAAGAGCAATCCCATACCCCCCAATTTCTATTGTTCCCCTACATCCTGCTCTTGCCTGCTCTGACTTCAGCATCGGAGGATTTTCCTTGTGATCCTAGTCCCATGCCCCTTGACTTTTTATCTCCGTCTTGCAGAATTTCTCTTGAGGTGGCTTGGGACACTTCTTCTGGGGGCATCATCTCCCCAGATCAGACAATCTTCAATTGGTACGAGATCCTACCTCTTCATCTGGCGCCGTCTGTGGGAAACGAGCTAGAAGCCAGTATGGTGCGCAAGAGCAACAACAGGAGGGTAAACAACGAGAATGGCAAGGCACCGGTGGCCGACACTCAAGAGCGTGAGCCTCCCCTCTCTGTTCTCGGCCCCGCTCAAGGTGCAGAAGACAACGCCCCTCCTTCGCCGACAACCCAGGGGGAGCATCTTGTTATGGTGGGCCCTGCGGCTTTATGTTCCGTTAACGGCAAATTGGACACCCTCATCAACTTGATGAGGGCCCAGGCGGCCAGGGAGGAACGTTTGCAGCGGTCGCACTCAGGCCCCTGTAGACGCCTAATTTTGGACATCCCGGGGATCTTGTTTACCCATCATAAGAGTGAAAATTTTCCTTGGATGATTGGGAGTCTTAGAGGAGTGTGGGGTATGATCTGTATCTTGGTAGGCCTTCCTCTGTCTTTATGTGGAGTGCCTATTTCCAGTCTAAAAGTTCAACCAGTTTGAAAACTATTGAAAAATCAAGTTAAATCCACTTTCTATGCGTCCAAACCGATGGCCACTCAGATCCCATAAGAAGGCCATATACCTGGGCACCTAGGTGCCTCGGGTGGCCAAGAAGCTCGCCGCCCAAGTCCCAAGGCGGTCAGAGACCTGGCCACCCAAGTTGTAACGACCCAAGATCCGGATACCAGGAAGAACCCGATACCATTCGAATCATGGCCCGTCGCCCACGAGCCGAGAGGGCTCAAAAGGGCTAAAAGGAGTGTGGAGGTACAAAGAAATAGAAAATAAAGCAGGATAATTCAACAATTAACAGAAATAAATAATAACTACAACAGAGTCTAGCCCAACAGAAAGTATAGTATAAAACAGTAAAACGTACCACATGCCAAGTGAACACTCGGCCCTGCGAGCTGGTAACTAAGAACCTCTGAACAGCATCCTCGAACCTCGAGGAAGAACCGCCGCACCTGAAACACAGGGGTGAGCCTCCTGTCACTGGCTCAGTAGGGATCCCGCGGAACCCCAACTGAGAACAACGGTGACACGGAAAGCAGTAACTACAAGAACAACAGTAGCAGCAGGAACAGTAACACAGTGGCCGGTCAAAACTTGGCACTACATCTACTCCTACTGTACCGGTCAAGCAGAAAGAGAAAACCCGACCTCACCATCGGGAACCGGACCACACTAACACCACTCACCGAGGTAAAACCCATAGCAACTCCTCCGTAGAGGCCTGTCTCCCAGGATAAGGCCAACCTGGGCACACTGCCCAAGGTGCAACCCCGGCCACCTGGTCGCGGGCACCGCCCAAACCAGACGCAACCTCGGTGAAGCCACTGGCACCCTGGCCCCTACCTCGGAAACACCGGACGGTCCAGAAAGCCACGTCTCGCAGATGGGAAACGGAACCCTGAAACAGGAGAGTCACGTCTCACGTGAAAGGAGTACCTGCCCACCAGAAGTAAGGCCGGATGCGTCCACTGACGTCTTAGACCGCGCCTCAGGTGTCCCCCTCGACCCCTGGTGGAACAAGGACACCGTACTAGTAACCACAGAACAAGTGACTAGTTGGGGTCACACTTGTCAACGCGGGTCCAACCGCCCCCAACCACGTGTGCACACACAGACTGTGCGTCCTTGGTCTGGCCCTCTGACTGATTTTCCCCTCAGTTGGGCTGTGGCTGGTAGACGTGAGGCCCAACGGAAACCAGTCTAAAAATTGTCTCTTGGCGTAGCCTCGCCACCACTCCTTGGTGGGACCACTCACGTGTCGGAAGGCTGCGACTAGTAGGGAGTCACTGGTGTGACCACTCTCCAATGAGAAACTCCAAGAAATATGCACGCACTCTACGCGAAAGTCGAGAAGAACCAAGTGGCAGCCACTGGACTCCGGACAGTCCTCTAGACTCACTAAATCCAACGGTCCTTGAGTCACAAGACTCGGGGTCAAGACCATCGTACGCAACATCACAAGACCGTAAATCTAGCCTAATCCCTAGGTTTAAAACTACGGTAGCACGAATACCAAGGCAGCTCATGAGCCGCCGAGACCATTCCCTCAAAAGGGCACTCAAGAGACCCTCCAGTGTCAGGCTGGGTAATTGGGGACGTCCGCCCATATCACAATGTCTCACATATGGTGGGTATTGACTCGTGTGTGACGGCTACATACGGCGTGAGGGGAGTGTGAACGACATACCCCCGGCGTAGTAGACCACCGAACAAGTCACCCACACACAATTCTCCTTAGCTCGCTGCTCGGAGCCGCGCTCGAAGTCTTGTGCTTGCCAGACTAGATGCCTTGGATGAGATGCCCTTGAATTGCCTTGAATGCTTGCCCCACCCCTTGAGCTCCTAGGGGATTTTTATAGGGGAAGATGAAGGGTCACAAGGGGTTTACGCGGACCAGCTAAGGGGGGTGAGCTGGTCCGCGTAAACCCAAGTGAATAGTGTCACTGGGTTACGAGATTACGCACTGAGAGAGAGGGGGAATGAGGTTTACGTGGACCAGCCAGGGGGGCCTGGCTGGTCCGCCTAAACCCCCAAGGGTTTAGGCGGGTTGACTTTTTTCTTTTGAAAAATTAATAATAATAATAGTTTTTTTTGGTTGAATGGGGGTTTACGCGGACCAGCCAGGGGGGCCTGGCAGGTCCGCGTAAACACCCCCCAAGGGGGTTTAGGCGGGTTCGCAAGGAGAGAGAGGGGGGGCTGGTCCCCACCCTATAAAATCCCAGTTTTAGCCTTTTTCTTCTTTAATTTGGCTAAAGAATAAAAGGACAAGTGGGTGAAGGATGCGTGGCGGCTTGTGGAGACTTGTGCGCGTTGACTTGAGGACGAGCCCGTCGTGCTGTCGCTTTGCGCTTCCACGTCCACGTGTTGACCCCTCGGACTGGTACGGCACACGGACCACATCGTAGGACCGTAATTGGACGAACTGGAGCTGTGTGGGGTCGTGGGACCACCGGGCTGGAGGGAGGGGTGCGGCCCCCAGGGAGTTTGCCCTCCCTGGGGAGCGCGGTCATGCCCCCGGGGTGAATTGGCCCCGGGCCGACCGTAACCCCGGGGGATGGCCCCTAGGGGTCTTCTTGTGTTGCCTGATGACGTCCTTTGATGGACTTTGACCTTCGCGAGGCTGACATGGGTCCGTGGGGCTGTTGTTCTTTGAGTTGCAGGGGCTGCTCGCAAGGTGTTCGGGTAAATGCCTGACACACTCCGGGTTGTCGAACGAGCCGTGTAAGTGGCCGACGGGTCTTGGATTTGGCCTCGGGCCAAGGGTAGCAGTCCGTAAAGGTTGGGAGGAGACACTTTGGGCCCATGGGCCTAGCCTCGTGCTACGTGCCACGTTGTACGGCGGGTTGGCAGGGTAGCCTCGGGTTGGCCCGAGAACTAAGGTTGAGTGTCATGTTGCCACGTGTCTGAGGGTCGGGGGTGGCCCCGACTTACTGGGGGATCGTTGTAGGACCCCATTAGCGTGCTGGAGCCACGGGGTGGCCCGTGGTCTTGTGTAGAAGGGTTGAAATATACGCGCCCACAAGGTGTTCGGAGAAATGCTGAACACGCGTGTGTGAGCCGTACACACTTGCTGCGAGCCTCCAAAGCCTGTGGTTGACTTGCTCGGGTCTCCCTTTGACCTTGGAGGGTTGAATGAAGAGTCTCAGAGTGGGCCCGCGACTCTTTTACTGGATGCCACGTGGCGTGACTTAACTTCGGGGTGCCCCCGGGTGATCCCGGGCGGCCATATAGAATGCGGACAAAGCTCGTATTAGAGTGGTCGGGCTTGACCCCGAACACTTGCTTGTGCCACAGTGTGTCATTGCGAGTTGGTCGGGACCTTCGTGGGGACCCGTAGGGTTGTAGAAAGGGCTGGGTAGCCCGTGCCTTGAAGGTGTTCAGGGAAATGCCCGAACCCTTACTCCTTGTCATTTTGGCTGGGAAATAGTCTGGGTACAACAAATGCCCCCCACGGGGCGTGCGTCAGAGGCGGGGACGAGGGCGTACAGCCCGTGAGATCCCCTTTCTGAGTTATTGTGGTTATATTTTGACGCTTCATATATCTTCATTTTGTTGTGTTGTATATATTGATTTTCTAGTATATTGATCATCTTTTTGGATGCCCTGTCTTGCAGCTATGGCACGCTTTGGCAGAGACGGGCGAGTCCCGAAACGGATGACACGGGAGGAGGACCACTAGGTGCGACGGACCGATCGGCCGATGCTCTCGCTGGGCACACCGGTGATCACTGTGGCCGGTATAGAGCAGCTAGATCGGGGCCATACGGTAGTGGCTGATGGTCCGATTGGCGAGAGGACATCTGGAGCAGGGGCCGTGGAGGTGGCCCGAATTCTGGAGGCGAGCGACTTATACAGTTATGACTGGAGCGGGGGCTATCCATTGGAGTTCCCCCTTGATCGCCACCTGCTTGAATTCATCCGCAGCTATGTCCCTCCTGGCGTGGAGGAGGGCGACTTGCAGATTCTGGGAGCTTGCTGCCGACTTTAGAGGGCCATTTTGATCGGCAAGGATAGCCTGCTTGGTGCCGCTTTCTGCAGCTACCCGAGCTTCTCAGAGGACTACTAGAGGCATTGCCAGTTTCCCAGCGTCGAGTGCCTGGGGTTCTTCGGTATGGCAGAGAAGTCTGGAGTTAGGATCGGGTCGATTGGCCCTGCTAGATGGGATCTGCATGGCCACCATTGCACAGAGACAGAGGGGATTGCTGGATTGGTGTTGGAGTCCGCTGGTGTGCAGTATGCTAGAGAGGGCTACGATGACCATAGTATGCTGAATGGAATCATACGACAGACTGTCACTAGCTGGTATGGCCGCTGGACAGTGATCCCGTCACATTACTACCGCCAGGCTGCCACAGAGTGGTTGATGGGAATTGTCCACCGTTACCGGGTGTTGCTGGATCGAGCTGGGATCAGGTACGCGGTGACTGCCACTCTGTACGCGTACCCATGCTATACTGGATTACTGCTAGGCTTGCTGGAGCGTTTCAACCGTCGTTGGAACACGGTGGCAACAGCAGAGGGGGAGACCAGCCTCGATTTGTGGACTTTGTTCAGGATTTCTGGCTTACCAGTCGTCGGCGAGGGATATTGTGACGACCCAGAGCGTCGGATATCGATATACCGATAACATCGATACACCGATACCAGGAACTGGGGAAGCCACCCAAGAGGCTGATGTGGCCCCTGAAGGGTTAGTGAAGTTTGTCGAGGGGATGTATAACGAATTGCAATCACAAGCGCGCATATTAGATTAAGCAATAAAATTTAACAAAAGTGCGGAAGCAATTTAAAATAACCAGAGTGATATATATATAAACTAGTCCAGAGACACAAAAGTACTAGTCCAAAAAGGTACAACTACACGGGGCATACCCCGGTAAAAGTACAACAAAGGCCCAAAAAGGCGACCCGTCTACTGCTGGCAGCTAAGCACGGTCTCCGAGTAACTCACGAAACACCGGGAGACGGCGGGCGCGGCTCACCTGAAAGAAGAACAGCCAGACTCAGTAGGGGTCACACGGATCCCTACCTCGCACTAAACAAGCATACATGCACAAATGAAGACAATTAGAGCATGCATTTAAATAAATTAACGGGCATTGGCATGAATAAACTAATCACAGTAAAGTTGTAATTTCTAACTAAACAGGTATAACAGCTAATACATGCCAACGATAAATAAATGCAAGCGACAGAAACTAAATCTACCAGTAGAATATGCCTTAACTAATCCGAGCAGCAGGGAGTAGAACAACCACTGGGAGCAGAAACCAGATGCGTCCACTGACGGCTTACACTGCGTCTCAAGCACTCGCAGTCGGTAACACGACAAGCTGAGCGCGCAAACAGTACCAAACCAAGTGACCAGTCAGAGTGACACTCGTCAGTGTCAGTCCACAGCCTCTGACCACGTGTGCACACACTGACTCTCGCATGAGCCAGGCCCTCTAGCTAGTTTTCTCCCTCGGTAGGACGCTACCGTTGGCCGGGAGCCCACGGAACTAGCTTACAAACCGTGTACGGGAACACCCCTCCGCTATCCCCAAGCGGGTCGGCACTCAAAGACCTTAGGGCAACAACAGTGGCTCCATTGCAAGGAAAGAAAAGCTACTCTATTGGGATTCACAAACATGCCATTATATAATAAGATAACATAAGCATGGCATATAAACATTTTGGAATGCGTAAAGAATAAGCCAACGACTTTTTTTGAAACTGATAGGCAAGTGGCGGTCTGCTGCCACCGCGTCACAGGTGTGTGACGGTCGTGGACTGGCGCGTTACATAGATTGTAACGCGTCCGCCCCCAGCCGTTACAACCACATAAGCTCCAACCCCAACCGCGAAAAAGGGGGGTGTGACGGCCCACGGCCACGCCGTCACAGGACCTAACGGTTGGGGCGCAGTGCGTTATATCAACTGTAACGTGTTGGGCCCTGGCCGTTACATCCACCCGAGGCCAAAACCAACGCACAGCGCTCCAAAATCGTTTGCATGCGATATGACGCACTCGCCCAGGTGCGTCAGGGCATCCTGACGGCCGGTCGACTGGCCGTCAGGTTAACCGCCTAACCCGGTGAACGCAAGTCAACGAACGAGTAATGGTTGGGAGCCCCACCGTTACTCTCAATGTGACGCCCCTTCAAAGGGCCGTTACATTGATGTAACGCGTCCTCTATGGCCCGTTACTAGTGTGACGGTTCCTGGAAGGACCGTCACACCATCTGGGTCACGGATGGGTTATGTTTGAAAACCGGTTCCCTCCCGGACGACCGAAATCGTCGGGTAACGTCGAAAAGACCTGTTTCCTGTCAAACCACACACCCTAAACAACAATATAACAACTAAAACACCCGCATGCAACACCCACAATGGCCTAAACATGAAGAACAAGCTTAAAACCCCAAAAATGGAAAATACACCATATACATGCCACAAGGGTTTAAACAAGAAAACATGCTATAGGAAATGATCCTAGCGAGCTCAGGATTCCATCCCCCTACCTCGTTCAAGCCGAAACGGCCGGAAAAGCCGCATGCAAGAGGAAGGCTTCACCGAGCCTCCACACTCCGTCCCGCTCCCACGATCTCCGAACCACGCCAAGATGGGTACCCACGCGTTCCTCTCGACGCGAGGAATCCACCGGCACCTTCCACGCCTCAATCTGACGTCGTCTCGCCCGGATTCCAAGAAGAGGGAAGAGGGGCGATCGGACTAGAGAGAGAAAGAGGGGGTGAGAGTGAGATCGACGAGGGAAGAGAGAGGGGGTGAGGGATTAAAAGAAAAAAAATAAAATTAATATATATAATATAATTATTATATATAAAAATCTTATTATTTCCTAATAACCCTCAATTAAATCCAAATAAATCCGGAAAAATACCAGGAAAATTCCTAAAAATTCTGAAAAATAGCCAAAAATTCCAGAATAAATACTAGATCCAATCCACTAATGATCCACTATGGCACCGGTCTCACAGTCCCTCCCTCCTAATAGAAATTTTACCCTCGAAATTTATAACAACGGATAAGGAGGAAACTGAGAAAAGAATTATACCTCACTGGAATAAGAAAGGAAAAAGCTGACGCATCTCATCTTCACGTTCCCAAGTAGACTCATTACCAGAGTGACGCTGCCAAGCAACTCTTACCAGAGGGATAACCTTATTTCTCAACCGTTGCTCACGACGGTCTTCAATTCTGATAGGGAACTTTGGCGTAGACAAATCAGCAGTCACTTCGGGCCAAACTGAATCATCGAGAACATGAGAAGCATCTGGCACATACTTCCTCAACTGAGAGACGTGGAACACATCATGAATAGCTTGCATAGCCGCTGGTAGTTGCAATCGATAAGCTACCTGACCCACAGCTTCAACAATAGGAAATGGGCCAACATACCGCGGACTGAGCTTTCCACGCTTCCCAAACCTGGAAACACCTTTCATCGGAGATACCTTAACAAACACCATATCTCCTGGCTCAAATTGTAGTGGACATCTGCGCTGATATGCATAACTTTTCTATCGACTCTGAGCTGTCAATAATCTTTGTCTGATTAGACGAACCACATCAGAACACTGCTGTACCATGTCAGGTCCTGTCAACAATCTGTCCCCAACATCAAACCAGTTCAAGGGAGTACGACAAGGACGACCATACAGTGCCTCATAAGGAGCCATGCCAATACTGGAGTGAAAACTATTATTATGAGCAAATTCAACAAGTGGCAAATGTTGACTCCACGAACCTTGCCAATCAAGGCAACACGATCTCAGTATGTCTTCCAGAGTCTGAATAGTCCTCTCTGACTGTCCATCTGACTGCAGATGATACGCTGAACTGAAGGCTAACTCACTGCCCAAAGCTTTCTGGAAACTACGCCAGAAGCTGGAGGTAAAACGTGGATCACGATCTGACACAAGTGAAATTGGAATTCCATGTAGTGGCACGATCTTCTGCACATAAAGCTCGGCCAACCTCTGCACATTCCAAGCAACTTTAATTGGCAACAATCTGGCAGTTTTAGTCAATCTGTCGACAAGTAACCAGATACCATCAAAACCTTGAGAAGTCCGAGGCAAACCCACCACAAAATCTGTAGTAACATGGTCCCATTTCCACATAGGAATCTCTAACGGCTGAAGCAAACCACCTGGCTTTTGATGTTCCGATTTAACCTGCTGACAAGTCAAGCACTTAGAAACAAACACAGCCACGTCTGACTTCATACCTGGCCACCAGAACTGCTTTTTCAAATTCTGATACATCTTCGTGACACCTGGGTGAATAGCAAAACGGGAACCATGGGCTTCACTCAGAACCTCATGTCTCAATGCATCAACAGCGGGAACATATAATCTGCCCTGGAAACTGACAACCAGCTCATCATCAAATTCCACATCATATCTTGATACAACACGGGCCAAATCAGAATCAGCTTGCTGAGCTTCTGAAATCTGCTTATACAAAGCTGAACCCAAAACCAAGCTAGCACAAACTGCCATCTTCGGATCGGCAGGAAACTCTACGCTGAATGCCTCGCTCGGAAGCTGTTCCCACAATTTCCATTCATGAAGCAACAGATGATTGACCTGCACTTTCCTGCTCAGAGCATTAGCCACAACATTCATTTTACCCGGCTGATAAGAGAGTGTAAAGCCATAATCTTTCATGTATTCCATCCATCGCCTCTTGATGTGACACAATGATGCAAAGGCAGCAAACGATAATGATCCCTTGGACTTAATTCGCAATAACAATCACAAGATTTGGGAGCAACTTGAGAGTCGCCGTTACACCGCACACACCCGTTTCCTGCGGTGACTCGATGATGCCGAGCCGAGGTAGTGGAGCAAGCCCCTGGCTGGCTAGAGGACCAACACCACTAAGGTTATCCCTCCCGAAGATAGGAAGCCCACAAGCAAGGGCAGCCGGGTGCCTTGGGGGCACTAGGACACTCCTCTCACTAAGGCCACAGTGACCACACAAGGGTGGTGGTTCCGGGATCGGGCACTCTCTCACCAACCAGCGAATAAGTTTTGCAGATATTAAATGAACAAGAGTAAAGAGCAAGGGTAGAGCTCACCTGGTTGGTTTGAAGAAACCAACCCCGATCGGAGACGAGGGCGAGCGGGGAAGTGTGGTTCCCTGCACACTGTGCCGGTGAAGCTTCAATCCGATTTTAAATGGTTACAATCACTACTCCTCGCGCAGGAGGGTGAACTTGGGGTGGGGACAATTAAATACACTCAAACACTACCTCCACGCAGGGAGGGGCGGTAAGCCGGCCAGGCGGAGGAGGGAGATTCGCCGGAAGATGCGCCGGTGTAGCCGAAAAGGAAGCTCCCTGCTTGCTGTGTTGGCTGACAGCCAGTCGCTGTGGGGGTCGTAGATCACGTTCTAGAATTCTGATGAAGTCGAGACCAGCTGGGAAATCTTCGTATCTGGAACCGGGATGCTTCAGAATTTTCTCGATTTCTTCGGCTGCAGTGGTTGGTCCGGGTTGAGCTTTGAACAAGGTGGCAGCTTCTGGCCGCAACAGCTACCTGACACAAACAGTGACTTGCATAAGTTGTCCCGGCCGCTCCCGGACACCAAATCTTGAACCGTTGAAGTTTTTGGGACCGTGGATGGACCCTCTTTGTGGGAAAACTGGTGGGGAAGCCGTCTGATGTCGGGGTGGACTGGGGGACGCCGATGAGTGGCAGTATGTCCCTGCAGGTTGTGGGAGGCAGACCCGTCCAGTTGAGGAAGAAAAATGAAATCTCTAACCTCCGGATGCCGAACGCTATTCCGGTTCCTGATCCTGGAAGAGGATAGGACGTGGAAGAACTTTGATGAAGAACTCTCGGCCTGAATCCTCCGCCGTGTGTCGTTGTACAGCTTCAAATCAGGTTCAGGAACTTGGCAGGGGAAGTCCGGCGCAGTCGGGGAAGAACGACTCTCCCAGGCAGCCCCGAACTCGGAATGGGATGAGATCACCTCGCCTGCGAAGTCGACTTGACGCCCTTTCCAGCAATGTATGATTCGCCTTCAGACGTCGCCGTATGAACTCGTGGTGGCTTCTGAAAGTCGGACCTTCTTCTGCCACCTGCAGACTTAGGCCAAATGAAGGGGAAAGTGGTGGAGCTAGGTTAAGGGGGTGGAGGTTAGCAATGGTGGGGGGTGGTGGTGGTGATGGTAGATGGGGGAGGGGTGTTTAGGAATGGTGAGATGGGTGGATCAGGGAGTGTGGAGGTCCCAAGGGGGTGGAAGGGTGAGAGGGCCGCAGCTAGGAGATGGGAGGGATGGGTCGGCCAAGGCAAGGGTGGAGGCTAGGTGGAGGGGTTGGTGCGCAAGTTGTGGTGGGAGAGGGGTTTGAATGCCCAAGGGGTATGAATGAGGGTGTGGGGGAGTGGGAAGGTTGCTTGGGGGAGAGGGAAGGGTGCCTTGGAGGTGGGAATGGTGTATGGGGAAGTGAAGGGTTGCTTGGGAAGTGGAGGGAATTGATGGGGTATTAAGTGGCCTAGGGAAGGTGAAGGGGTGGAGGATGAGGTGGCAGCTGAGGTGGCAGGGGGAGGGGGAGGTGAAGGGGCTAGTTCGCTCAGGGGAGGAGGAAGAGAGAGAGTGTGGTTCGCCCCCTGGAGAGAGAAGAAGAGAGAGAGATAGTGTGAGAGAGAGAGGACCACTCAATTGGCAAATTTTCTTCAATATTTCATTAACCTTCAAAAGAGGGATTGGGGCCCTATTTTTAGGAAACCCACTTTTACACATAAGACCCTGACTTTTAACAAACTAACAGATAACCAAGGCAGGGGGGTGTGCCCATGGGCCTAGCCTAGAGAAATAGGCCCAATAGAGAGCACCATAGCCTAATGAGACTCAAACTTAGGAAAATAACTTAATAACCTAGGTACAAGACTCAAATAAAAGGCAAATTACATGATAAAGACTCAAGTAACAAGGAGAAAACAACAAGATGACCCAATGGTAAGCACTAAGGTCCAATCCAGACGAAGGGTTGCTCCCTAGCTGCCTCTGGGAGGGAAAGAGGTGCCAAGCCAGAGGGAATCGTGAGTGATGCCCTCATCACCTCTGCCTGAGATTCAGATATTTCTGGGAGAATATATACTGTAAACTCTGATGATCAGTAAAAATCTGAAATTTCTCACCATACAGATAATGTCTCCAAATCTTTAGGGCAAACACAACTGCAGCTAGCTCCAGATCATGCGTGGGATAATTTTCTTCATGCAGTTTCAATTGCCGAGATGCATATGAAATAACCTGACCATGCTGCATCAGCACTGCACCCAAACCCACTCGAGAAGCATCTGTGCAACCCATAAATCCACCCGAGTCGGAAGGCAAAATCAACACTGGAGAAGAAGTCAAGAGCCTTTTCAATTCAACAAAGCTGCCCTCACACTGATCCGACCAGACAAAAGGTACATCTTTACGAGTCAGTCTAGTCATAGGTGCTGCATTTTTTGTAAAATCCTTGATGAATCTTCGATAATAACCAGCCTAACCTAAAAAGCTTCTAATCTCTATTACAGTTATTGGTCTCTGCCAACTCAAAACAGGTTCAATCTTTGTAGGGTCCACTGCTATTCCATCACCAGAAATCACGTGGCCAAGAAAATGAATTTCCCGAAGCCAGAATTCACATTTACTAAACTTCGCATAAAGCTCGTGATCTCTCAGAGTCTGCAGAATGATCCTCAAATGCTGCACATGATCTTCATCAGAAGCAGAGTAGATCAGAATATCATCAACAAAGATCACCACGAACTGATCGAGAAATGGACGAAAGATACGCTGCATTAGGTCCATGAAAGCTGCCGGGGCATTCGTCAATCCAAACGGCATTACCAGAAATTTGTAATGACCATATCGAGTACGGAAAGCTGTCTTCTCCACATCAGATTCCCGGATTCGCAACTGAAAGTAGCCAGACCGGAGGTCAATCCGTGAAAAGACAATAGCAGACTGTAACTGGTCAAACAAATCATCAATCCTGGGAAGCGGATATTTATTCTTGATAGTCACCTGGTTCAGCTGTCTATAATCAATGCAAAGTCTCAGGCTTCCATCTTTCTTTTTCACAAATAGCACTGGAGCACTCCACGGAGAAAAACTGGGGCGAATATAGCCTTTTTCCAGCAATTCAAGCAACTGTGCTCGCAGTTCTTTCAGTTCAGCTGGAGTCATTCGGTACGATGCCTTTGCTAACGGGCCTATACCAGGAATCAGTTCAATCACCATCTCAATTTCTCGCTCTGGAGGCAAGCCTGGCAACTTGTCAAGAAACACATCAGAGAACTCACAAACAACAGGAATATCGCTGACATCCTGTCGTGGTTTCTCAATAGCAACCACAGAAGCTAAGAATCCCTGGCAACCTGCACTAAGCAACATGTAGGCTCGAATAGCAGAAATAATCATACGAGAAGAACGAGGTCGAATACCTTGAAAATAAAAAGTTGATTTTCCCTGTGGCTGAAAATAGACTTTCTTCGATCTGCAGTCAACCACAGCTCCATACTGCTCCAACCAATCCATACCCAGAATAATGTCATAATCTGCCAGCTGCAACGCATACAATCTCCCCGGCAACTGATGATTATTAATCATGACAGGAGACTCTTCCAAACACAAAGGTGTAATCATGAAATCTCCAGAAGGCAACTCGACAAATAGCTCACAAGTCATTTCTGATGTCGGCTCCTCAATACATGCCATGAAATCCTCAGAAATAAAAGAGTGAGAAGCACCATAATCAAATAAGACACGAGCTGAATGACCGTAAAGCATAATCGTACCTTCCACCAGATGGGATGCAACCGCTTCAGCTCGAGTTATATGCGAAACCTTGCCTTTCTGCTTCTTAGATCTGGCTGAAGATTACTGAGAAGACGCCGAAGCTTGAGAATAGAACTGTTGTTGAGGTACAGGAGGAGGTCTGAATTGCGACTGCTGAGGCTGAGAAAACTGAGGAGCTTGCATCGTTTTCGGCCTCAACGGACAGTCTCGAACAACGTGACCAGGCTGGTCACAACGAAAACAGACTACAGGAAGAGAACATGGCTGACCCTTATGGTGACCACCGCATCTCCGACAAGTCCACGGCTGACTGACAACAGAGCTCTGACGAGTCTGAGAAGAAGGCGATGTCGGCTGCTGAACAGAATCTGTACCGGACGACGGCTGCTGGAAAAACTTCTTCTTCTTCTTGAACCTCTTAAACTTGGCCTTGGAAGGGGAAGAAGCACTGCTAACATCTGACTGGACCGAGGGAACACCTGACACTGGCGGTCGGTAAGCCGGTTGAAACTGAACTGTTGGCTGAACTGACCCCGCCTGCGGATATCCACCTGGTCTCGCCATCTCCAGCTCAAGTGCCACAGCTATCTGGCACGCACCATCCAAATCAGCAACTCGACTCGCGATCAAGGGCAATTTAAGTTCAGGCCTCAATCCACGCAAGAACTGCTGTGTCTTCAAAGCTTCATTAGCCAGCACATGGGGCACATATTGACCCAGTTCCATAAACTTGTTCCGATACTGAAGCACAGTCATGCTACCCTGAGTCAGCTCCATAAATTGATACATCTTAGCCATCTGCAAGCAGGCAGGAGTGTAGGCACGCTCGAAAGCAGCAACAAACTCTGCCCAAGTGATCTGCCGAAGAGGTCTAGAGTGAAACACAATCTGCCACTCGGCTTTCCACCACGTAATGGTTGTACCTTGGAGTTGAAACGCATCAAGCATAACCTTCTCATCTTCAGCGCACTCCATAGACAGGAATACGCGCTCAATTGCATCTAGCCACTGCCTCGCAACCTCTGGATCAGCTTGTCCATCGAAGGCAGGCAGATTAAACAGAAGAAATTCTTTCAAAGCCTTGCCTCGACTACCAGGCACTTCAATCTGAGGAGCAACGACTGGCGCTGGAGGAGGAACAACAGGAACAGCAGGAACTGCAGGAGGAGGTGCAGAACCACTTTCTTCTCTAGGCGCATCTCTAGGAGCTCGAGGAACTCGAGGAGGTCTTCCTCGACGAGGTGGCATCTTGCACTGCCGAAAAATAGAAAGCAACAGGAATCACATCAATCACGTTGAAAACAACCTAAGCCAGTAATAGACAACATGAAGGACTAGCTCTGGACAAGTTACAAATTCCAATTCCTTATACAAATTCTCAACTCCACTCTGATACCAACTGTGACGACCCAGAGCGCCAGATACCGATATACCGATAACATCGATACACCGATACCAAGAACTGGGGAAGCCACCCAAGAGGCTGATGTGGCCCCTGAAGGGTTAGTGAAGTTTATCGAGGGGATGTATAACGAATTGCAATCACAAGCGCGCATATTAGATTAAGCAATAAAATTTAACAAAAGTGCGGAAGCAATTCAAAATAACCAGAGTGATATATATATAAACTAGTCCAGAGACACAAAAGTACTAGTCCAAAAATGTACAACTACACGGGGCATACCCCGACAAAAGTACAACAAAGGCCCAAAAAGGCGACCCGTCTACTGCTGGCAGCTAAGCACGGTCTCCGAGTAACTCACGAAACACCGAGAGACGGTGGGCGCGGCTCACCTGACAGAAGAAGGGTGAGTCACAGCCAGACTCAGTAGGGGTCACACGGATCCCTACATCGCACTAAACGAGCATACATGCACAAATGAAGACAATTAAAGCATGCATTTAAATAAATTAACGGGCATTGGCATGAATAAACTAATCATAGTAAAGCTGTAAATTCTAACTAAACAGGTATAACAGCTAATACATGCCAACGATAAATAAATGCAAGCGACAGAAACTAAATCTACCAGTAGAATATGCCTTAACTAATCCGAGCAGCAGGGAGTAGAACAACCACTGGGAGCAGAAACCAGATGCATCCACTGACGGCTTACACTGCGTCTCAAGCACTCGCAGTCGGTAACACGACAAGCTGAGCGCGCAAACAGTACCAAACCAAGTTACCAGTCAGAGTGACACTCGTCAGTGTCAGTCCACAGCCTCTGACCACGTGTGCACACACTGACTCTCGCATGAGCCAGGCCCTCTAGCTAGTTTTCTCCCTCGGTAGGACGCTACCGTTGGCCGGGAGCCCACGGAACTAGCTTACAAACCGTGTACGGGAACACCCCTCCGCTATCCCCAAGCGGGTCGACACTCAAAGACCTTAGGGCAACAACAGTGGCTCCATTGCAAGGAAAGAAAAGCTACTCTATTGGGATTCACAAACATGCCATTATATAATAAGATAACATAAGCATGACATATAAACATTTTGGAATGCGTAAAGAATAAGCCGGCGACTTTTTTTGAAACTGACAGGCAAGTGGCGGTCTGCTGCCACCGCGTCACAGGTGTGTGACGGTCGTGGACTGGCACGTTACATAGATTGTAACGCGTCCGCCCCCAGCCGTTACAACCACCGAAGCTCCAACCCCAACCGCGAAAAAGGGGGGTGTGACGGCCCACGGCCACGCCGTCACAGGACCTAACGGTCGAGGCACAACGCGTTATATCAACTGTAACGCGTTGGGCCCTGGCCGTTACATCCACCCGAGGCCAAAACCAACGCACAATGCTCCAAAACCGTTTGCATGCGATATGACGCGCTCGCCCATGCGCGTCAGGGCATCCTGACGGCCGGCCGACTGGCCGTCAGGTTAACCGCCTAACCCGGTCAACGCAAGTCAACGAACGAGTAACGGTTGGGAGCCCCACCGTTACTCTCAATGTGACGCCCCTTCAAAGGGCCGTTACATTGATGTAACGCGTCCTCTATGGACCGTTACTAGTGTGACGGTTCCTGGAAGGACCGTCACACCATCTGGGTCACGGACGGGTTATGTTTGAAAACCGGTTCCCTCCCGGACGACCGAAATCGTCAGGTAACGTCGAAAAGACCTGTTTCCTGTCAAACCACACGTCCTAAACAACAATATAACAACTAAAACACCCGCATGCAACACCCACAATGGCCTAAACATGAAGAACAAGCTTAAAACCCCCAAAATGGAAAATACACCATATACATGCCGCAAGGGTTTAAACAAGAAAACATGCTATAGGAAATGATCCTAGCGAGTTCAGGATTCCATCCCCCTACCTCGTTCAAGCCGAAACGGCCGGAAAAGCCGCATGCAAGAGGAAGGGTTCACCGAGCCTCCACACTCCGTCCCGCTCCCACGATCTCCGAACCACGCCAAGATGGGTACCCACGCGTTCCTCTCGACGCGAGGAATCCACCGGCACCTTCCACGCCTCAATCTGACGTCGTCTCGCCCGAATTCCAAGAAGAGGGAAGAGGGGCGATCAGACTAGAGAGAGAAAGAGGGGGTGAGAGTGAGATCGATGAGGGAAGAGAGAGGGGGTGAGGGATTAAAAGAAAAAAAATAAAATCAATATATATAAAAATCTTATTATCTCCTAATAACCCTCAATTAAATCCAAATAAATCCGGAAAAATACCAGGAAAATTTCTAAAATTTATGAAAAATAGCCGAAAATTCCAGAATAAATACTAGATCCAATCCACTAAGGATCAACTAAGGCATGGGTCTCACAGATATGAGGAGTTGGTGTTGGATGACCTCCACCGCAGTCACACCGACGGGCTGGGGAGATTCCAAGTGTCTTACAGTTATCGGTATCTGATAAAGACTTGGAGAGATTTGGCTCTGGCGGGGAGAGAGAGAGTTGCTCAGACTCCCCGGGTACCACTGAATGTTTGGGTCCGTCACTTCTACAATGGGCCATTTTGCTTCTATCAGGAGTTCGCCAGGGACCAGACTCCGTGGGAGGAGTATACTGAGGTGGAGCTACGCTTCCGGACGTACTCCAGATATGTGTATGCACCAAAGGAGGGGTGGAATCCCCAGGGTCTGCCAGATGTGACACACCTTGCAGCGTATCTGGCATATTGGCTGGCGACTTTCGTAGTTCCTCACGGAGAGGACGGGCTGTTGAGAGCCGAGCTGCTGTAGCCGGCTTGCTTGTTGGCTGAGGGGAGGCAGTTAGCTTTAGCTCCCGCTGCACTGGCCAACATCTACCAGGGTTTTGGAGTTTTGGCGGCACATTCAGCACCGAGGGAGAGGAGCATACTTCTATTGACCCACTACCTTAGTGTGTGGGCCGGGCTACTGCTCCCGGGACTGGTGACACGAGGTACCGTGGCGAACCTGACGGCACCACTTTCGTTCAGCTTTACTGGGCAGCCGGATGGAGATGCAGAGGAGCAGCTTGAGGGGTCTAGGGGGGCCGTTTGCTACCTGCCCGCCTGGGGCGAGGAGGGGCTGCCCTTCGACAGTGCAGCGAGGGACCTTGGCCTCTTCCTGGGTGTTTCAGGTGGAGGGGCGACCAGCGCCCATCCCAGTAAGGGGGCGGCCGATACGAGACCGTAGACTGAGTGGATATTGAGCACCCGAGCAGCTGTGTTGGCGTTGCACCGGTCGGTGACGAGTTTCTTGGAGCCGTACTACCCCCATCGCTTTGGCAGAAACTTCAGGTACGACCATGGGATTCCGCCGAACATGGAGTTCCATCTGACGGGCATACAGTACAAGTGCAAGGACACCCACCTACTTGCAGCGGCATGGTGGGATTTCTACTACTGTCGGGAGCCGGAGTGACTCCCGATGCCGAGCAGGGTCGTCGGGGATGATTCGATGTGCACTATGCCCGATGGTGGTTCGGGCACAGTCACCTCTACCGATAGAAGGCCTCCGCGATCAGGAAGGCGGAGGAGAGTCGCCTGCTGAGGGAGGATCTTCCTCCCATTGCACTGGATGAGGGGTACTTGAGGACCCGTGTTGCTCGGATTCGCTGGGAGGTCGAGCGGATTGTGGCGCAGTGGCCCCGGAGTGGCCGGGGTTCGTCTTCTGGGAGCCAAAGCAACGGAGGGGCACTAAAGCCCCAGGGACGGGC
This sequence comes from Amorphophallus konjac, assembly GCA_022559845.1. Lineage (NCBI taxonomy): Eukaryota > Viridiplantae > Streptophyta > Magnoliopsida > Alismatales > Araceae > Amorphophallus > Amorphophallus konjac. Next base: position 337,100,218 of record CM040124.1, on the reverse strand, counting down.
ATCGGAGACAGCGAACGGAGCAAAGGTGTCTCGACCGAGGGCACCTAGGGCTTGGTGGACTCAGTTCTTGTCGGATTGTGGCATCCGGGGTAGAGGGTCGCTAGACTGGGAGCTTCCACATGGGACTTTGCCGATACATCGGTCGATGACTGGAGGTGACACATCGCCCATGCGATTGGGTCAGCTAGACCCGTGGAGTTTGTGTCCCAGATTGAGTGCGCCCGCACTCCATGGGATATTCGAGAGGCCATCACGATGGCGGCCCGACCCTTGGCGATAGGGATGGAGCAGCTGGTGCCCCTACCATTGACCCCCATTTGGGGCTTTAGGTCAGGCTTTCCCCCTGTTAGTCTGTTCTCTTTCTTTCGTTTTGTAATTCTTGGGTACAGAACTGAGGTGTTGTATGATGTTGTGTTTGCCAGCAGGTCCTGCGGCAGAGGGGGACCAGCCCTCCACGGGAACATCCTTAGGGAACGGAGACGGAGGTCTACGGCCTCGGAGGAAGCACCCTCGTGTGGAGGATGCTTCGGTTGAGACTGGTGGGTCGTCTGAGGGACCCCAGACTAGAGAACGAGTCGAGGAGGAGATGACCTTGAGTGAGCGTCGCCCCAGCTCCTTTGTTTTTTATGGTTTAGCCAATATGATTGACTAATTCCATTTTGTGGGACTTGTCTGTCTGCTGCAGCTCTGCAGGTGGATGGTGCGAAGGCGACCTTCTCGCCCCCTCGAGATGTAGACCCCCCGCGTGAAGAGGAAGCCGGAGGGGAGGTCGACATGGAGGATGTCACGCGCCTGATGAGCGAACCTTTCCCCAACATGGAGGACTTCCCCGACTTTGAGTCGTGGACAGCCACGGGAGGAGCCCGCGCAGGTAAGAGTTTCGAACCTTGGGCGTATGCCGCAGCTTTGGTTTGCCTCTGGTTATTTGTTGTGACTTTCTCGATTATGCAGGGGGGCAGAGGCACCAGGGGCCGAGGCCCCTGCTGGGACACATGGTGAAGCGCCTGGCCAGGCCAACGAGCCAGGGCCCATGGCAGTCAGCAGTTTTCAGGGTGAGTGCCCGATTGCTGTTGAGGGAATCATCTCGTTGCTGTTGAGCTTCTTTTTCGCAAGCCAAAATTATTGACTTGATTTATGCTACTGGTTTGGCAGGTGGGGACGCGGCGGTGACCGTGGAGATGATCCCGGAATTAGTGGATGCCGGCCCGACAGTGGCTCTGCCATCTTTCGAAGTTGAGCCCGAACCGGTAACCTCCGTGCCTTCAGCCACCGTTGAGGATGTGTTGGGTAGACCATCGCCATTGCTGACGAGGGTACCTCTCCCACCTTTGCCGACCATAGTGTCGACCTGTACGGTAGGGCTGGTGGAGTCCTCCAGTGTGGGACCGTTAGGTATGTAACTGAGCATTTGATCACTTCAGGGTAGATTATTTGACTTTCCCGCCCGTGCTGAGCTTCGGCTGGGATGGATTGTAGGTACCTCTTCCCCTCTGGAGGAAGGAGAGCTTCCTAGGGACACGGACCGGCTATCAGGAGACGAGCCTCCCGTCATAGCTAATGCTGAGGGCGATGAGGAGCTTGTTGACATTGAGGGGGTTTCTAAAGGAGACGCCCCTACCGGTGAGCTTCTTCCCTAGCATCTTTGACTAGGGAGCTACCTTTATGCAAAGCTGAACTTGATAATAGCCTAATCTGGTTTCTTAATGTATAGGTGCCCCTGATTTGCCCACGGTCGGGGTTTCATCAGAGAGCTCGTCTGGTTCTTCAGAGGGCGACAACGCCATGATGGAGACTGACGAGAGCTCGAGCTCGAGTTCCTCTTCTTCCTCCGAGGCCTCTTCTTCTGGGGATGCCGAGATGGAGGCGGCGTTGGAGGGTAAATGCGACTTCTCCTTGTCCCCGTTTTGACTTTGATACGGAGTTTATGGCAGAGTACTGACACTTTGTGTTATGTCCAGGACTGGAGACTGAGGAAGAGCATGCGCCGGCTCCCGCCGAGGAGAGTCAGGAGGAGCCTTCCGTCACCCCAATGGCTATTGGGGAGGATCGGGTTGGAGGGGAGTCTCTACCCTCTCTGACTCCGGTAGAGGACACTACCGGGGTGGAGGAGAGGTTGCCTTCACCGACCCCGAGCGAGGAAGACATGGGCACGGCAGGAGCTACACAAGGTGCGAGTCAGAATTTTTTTTCAGGTTTTTCACCTTGTTTTGTCAAAGGGAAGTCCTGAACATTGTTGACCCGCTCCATGTTTGGTGGGGTTGTGCAGGTCCTTCCGGTGTGCTAGCTGAGATGGGTCACTCCTCTCTCTAGCTAGAGGTTGAGTGGCCTACATCTGTTTCCCCACCGGAGCAGCTGCTGGACGCCAGTGTAGGTGCAGCCTTACTACAGCGAGCCCGGGGCTATGTATGGGGTTATCCTCTGCCTTCCCCGGAGGAGCTTCGACATCAGCTGAGGGAGTGCACGCGTGGCTACCACGGCCTTGGATTCCCTCGTGGGCCCTGGATGTCTGGCTTGGCCGGCATCTGGGCGGAGTACCTACGGCTTTGAGAGGCTCAGGAGCAGCAGGCACAATGGCTAGCGGCCATCCGGGAGGTACGGGAGCAGCGTGTTCAACTCGTGGCAGCTGCAACCGAGCAGAGGAGGCTTGCCGACATGGCCATGTCTCTTGCTCAGGACCGTGCCAGGCAGCTGAGCGAGGCGACTAGCAGAGCGGAGGCCGTGCAGAAGGCCTTGGAGGAGCAGCAGCAAGCTGTGGAGCTCGCTAGAGCTGAGTGGCGGACTGTCGAAGTCAGAGCCAAGGCCAGCGTTCAACTTGCGTCGACCTTGGAGGCGGAGCTCGCAACTGCTGAGTCCCGCTTGGCAGAGCTGGAGTGGAGCGAGGCTAGGCCGTGATTGTATCACTTCCCCTTCCCCCTTTTTGTTATCCGGATAGTGTACTTTTGTTACCCCAAGGGCATGTCTTGGGCTCCCTATTATAGAGTATCAATGACAAATTCTAGATTTTTGTGTTGTTGTTTGTTGAATTGTCATTCTCCCTAGTCTGTGGAATAGGGTTGGATAGAAGGGATGGCTGCCACTTACTGTTGGTCGCGCTTGATTGTTTTAACACGTACGAGCATAGGGAGCAGCGAACTGGGTTTTACTCGTGACTGGGGCTGAGGTAAAAGGCTGGGTGAGGAGAGTGGTGGTGACTGGATTTTAGGTACTAGGAACTGAATGCTGGTTGCTAGGAAGTGGGGAGAAAGCCCTGTGTAGGGTTGGGGCAGGCCCGTCAAGATGTGGCGGCCTACTTGGTTAAGGTCGGGAACTGATTCTAGGATATATCAGTTGTAGGCTGACGTCTGAGTGTTGGTTGTTTGTATGTTGTTAGCTGATAATGTAGCACTTCTGGACTTAAGAAACTGGGACTAAGCTGGCCTAAGGGCCTCAAGGCATCACAGCCAGGGGCCGTGAGTAGAATTGGGGCGGGTTGGTCCACCCGTGGAGGGATTGTGACCGAAACTGGAGTTGGGAGCTGGCGGCTGGCCCGTAAGGCCGTTATAGCCGGTGACTGGAATTAGAAATTGGTGGCTGGCCTGTAAGGGCGTTATAGCCGGGGTACTGGAACTGGTGGTTGGCGGCTGGCCTGTGAAGGCGTTGTAGCCGAGGTACTGGGACTGGAGGTTGGCGATTGGCCTGTGAAGGCGTTGTAGCCGAGAACTGGAACTGGAAGCTGGCGGCTACAGGCGTTGTAGTCGAGAACTAGAACTGGAAGTTGGCGGCTGGCCTGTGAAGGTGTTGTATCCGAGATGCTGAGACTGGAGGCTGGCGGCTGGCCTGTGAAGGCGTTGTAGCCGAGAATTGGAACTGGAAGCTGGCGACTGGCCTGTGAAGGCATTGTAGCCGAGATGCTAGGACTGGAGGCTGGCGGTTGGCCTGTGGAGGCATTGTAGCCGAGAACTGGAACTGGAAGCTGGCGGCTGGCCTGTGAAGGTGTTGTAGCCGAGATACTGAGACTGGAGGCTGGCGACTGGCCTGTGAAGGCGTTGTAGCCGAGATGCTGGGACTGGAGGCTGGCGGCTGGCCTGTGAAGGCGTTGTAGCCGAGAACTGGAACTGGAAGCTGGCAATGACCGACCCTCGGGGGTGTAGTGGCCACCATTGTCATGGAGTGATGTTGAGCTCACCTTCGGGGTATGTTATAGTCGACGGCTTTGTAAGTGAAGAGCGGAGAGGGAGAGAGTTTTTTTTTCTCTTTACCAGCCCTACCGCCCTTGCGGGTTTTCGCTAGAGCTGGCCCCCTTTAGCTTTTTCTGGCGCGCCCTTGTGGGTTTTCACACCGAGGGGTTACCCAGTTTTGCCTGCTCTTTTGGGTTTTCACCTCAGCTGGGTTGGTGGTAATTTTTGCCCCCAGTTGTCTCGTAGAGGGAGTTGACTGAGGCTGCCGGGGTATCTCTATTTTTAACCCCATTTTTTATTTTTTATTTTTTTTTGAGACTGCCGTCCATAGCATGTTGCTGTCAGGGGACGTAACCTGAGATTGGAAGGTGTGGATAACCGAATATTGTTCGACCATTCATAAGGGTTTTTAGAAATCCTCAAGCCATGGTGGCGAAGGGCCACTTTGCCATGGCATGGTATGACTGGAGTTATAACTAGTGGATCAGAGATTGAATGGGGGAACTGGGATGATAATGAACTGGAAGGCTCTAGATTTGCAGGATATGTGGGATGTAGGGGCGGAGAGTGATAAATGTCTGGGAATGTATCGGGATATAAGTTTACCGAGAAGGTGGTTGGAAGTTTGACTGTTACAGGGACTGGTTGAGCTGCGACATTGAGGTGAGGGCCAAAGGTTGGCCGAGTTGAGCGGGAGTAATGCAAGATTAACTGGGGATTGGAGGGTTGGCGCCGTAGCAATGCAAGTGTATTGGAGACTGGTTCTGGGTGAAGCTAACGGCCCGTCAAGGAATAGGCGGGAGGCCGTGCTGACTGGTAGGGAGAATAAGATTTTCTCGTTATCGGCTCTACCGCCCTTTCGGGTTTTCGCTAGAGCCGACCCTCTTTAGCTTTTTCCAATGCGGCCTTGCGGGTTTTCACGTCGAGGGGTTCCCCGATTTTGCCTGAGGTGCCCTTTTGGGTTTCTGCCTCAGCCGGGTTATTGGCCTTTTTTCCCCCAGCCACCCTATTGTGGTGAGGATGACTCGGTCTGCCGGGGCATCTCTATTTTTAACCCCATTATTATTATTATTATATATATTTTTTTGACTTACCTGTGAGCATGGCGGCTAGACTGGTGCCGGTGCAGAAGGGCCCGTGTTCCCGTGGCGACGGGAATGAGGGTAGAAGATCAGTCCCCGCGGAGGCCTGGCGGCGGTTCCGAGGAGCTGAGCTGGCTGGTTGATTGGGAATTGAAGACTGGGAGGACTGGCCTGTTAGATCCTTCACGGGGGAGGATCGTCCTTATTAGTAGTAGCTCGGACGTGCGCCTTAATTTGGCTGGCGTGTGAACTCGTGCTCTGGTGCATAATACAGCTTCATGTGTTTGCCATTGAGAGGCGGGAACGGTCTGTGTCCTTTGTGATCAACAACCGTGTAGGCCCCACCCTCATAGACATTCTGGATGATGTACGGACCTCGCCAATTTGGCTGTAGTTTTCCACTGGAGCGCCTTGCCATGACCTCTTTTCCTTGATCATGACGAGGTCGCCTTGCTTGAAAGCTCGCTGCCTGACGAGCTTATCATAGGCCCGGGCCATGCGAGCCTGGTATGCTTGCAGGTGTTTGTAGGCTTCGAGTCACTTTCCTTCTAGATCGGCGAGCTCTTCTAGCCTTCTCTGGTACTCACTTTCGTCAGGGCCTACAAGGCCGGTGTGGATCGCCACGTGATAAGAGGCTAACTGGATTTCGATGGGGATAACCACTTCCGTCCCGTAAGCAAGGGAGAACGCCGAGCACCCCTTGGAGGTTTTGTAAACCGTTCGATAGGCCCGTAATGCTTCGAAGACCTTCTCACCCCAGTCGCGTTTCCGGTGGCTAACTGTAACTACCCGAGAATCCGATTATCGGGAGAGGCCCGATAACCCGAGACTCGAACCGTCGCTCACGAACCGAGAGGGCTCGGAAGGGCTAAAAGGAGTGTGGAGGCACAAAGAAATAAGAAATAAAGCAGGACAATTCAATAATTAACAGAAATAAATAAATAACTACAGCTACAACAGAGTCCAGTCCAACAAAAAGTACAGTCTAAAGTAGTAAAAACGTACCACATGCCAAGTGAACACTCGGCCCGGTGAGCTGGCAACTGAGAACCTCCGCACCGCGCCCTCGAGCCTCGAGGAAGAATCGCCACACCTAAAAAGCATGGAATGAGTCTCCAAAACAGAGACTCAGCAGGGATCCCGCAGAACCCCAACCGGAAACAACGGCGGTAGCGAAAAGGAAGGCTACAACGACAGCAGGAACAGCGAACCGGTGGCCGGTCAAAACTCGGCACTACAGCTACTCCTACTGTACCAAAAACACACCCCGGACTCACGGTGCGCCGACCGCTTACCGAAGTAAAAACCCACGGCAACCATGCCGTAGAGGCCTATCTCCCAGGACACGGCCAACCTGGACACGTTGTCCAAGGTGGGACCCTGACAGCCTGGTCACGGGTACCGCACAACAAGATGCAACCTCGGTAAAGCCACTAGCACTAGTCTCACGGTGCGAAAACCAACACACGCGCCACGGTGAAACAACCGAAACTCAACAGCCAACACGACCGAAAACACGAAGGTCGAAGTCATGGAAACTGACAGTCTGTCACTCTCTGTCCAGAATAGGAGTACCTCCCACTAGAAGCAAGGCCGAATGCCTCCACTAACGTCTTAGTCCGTACCTCAGGTGTCTCCCTCCGGTCTAGCGGGAACTGAGACACTGTACAAGTAACCACAAACAAGTGACTAGCTGGGGTCACGCTCGTCGACGTGGGTCCAACCACCCCCAACCACGTGTGTACACACAGACCATGCGTCCTAGGTCTGGCCCTCTGACCGATTTTCCCCTGGAGCCGGACTCTGGCTACTGACGAGGGGCCCGACGGAAACCGGTCCACAAACCATCTGTAAGGGTAGCCTCTCCACCACTCCCTGGTGGGACCACACGCGTGTAAGCAGGCTACGACTAGTGGAGGGTCACTGAGAGAGTAGACTCTCAACTCAACAGAAAACAACGTCCGAACCCGACGAAGTACGGGGACCGTCCCACATACCAGCACCGTCGCATGGTGACTATAGTCGGAGAAGAAACGGGACTCACAGTCCACGGGCCGCATGCTCGGCCACGTAGAAACGTAGAAACATGATTCCCAAGGCAGCTCACAGGCCGCCGAACCAAATCCCACTCTCAGGGAAAGGCGGGAACCCTCCAGCCCTAGGCTGGCAACTGGACTCGCAGTCCAAGGCCACCTGCATGGCCTACGCGGAAAGCACAGAAGCATGATTCCCAGGGCAACGCACAAGCCGTCACACCGATAACTAGACTCGCAGTCCAAGGCCAAACACATGGCCCACTCAGGAATCCTCTTCCAGGAAAACTCACGGCATGCGGGGGAGACCCCACCGCACACAGACTGACACACGGTGACTCGGTCTAGAGTAACACGAAAGCCCGAGACGCGAGAAGTCACCCGGACTCTCAAACCCACGGGCACGCTAAACGAGATAGCACGATCCTCCCGACACCCTCAAAACGCGGACACAGAATCCCACGGGTGTCTGAGGCACTCACAAGACCGCAAGTTGACCACTGGGTCACGACCGGGTCGACTAGGGACCGACACAACGCGAAACGATCGCGGAGAACACGAAAACTCATCTCGGCACCACATAGAGCATGACAGTCTAAGCTTGGGCTGTCACAGTCTGTAACGGTCCAAGCCTTGACTGTCACAACCACTCTGACGTACTAACAAAGGGCTGTCAGACGCTCGGTGCAAAGTTGAGTGTGACGCGCCTACCCTGGTGTGTCACAGTCTCAGACGCGTCTGCCCTGGTGCGTTACAGTCTGTAATGCGCCAGCCCTGATGTGTCACAAGACAAGATGGAACCAACTATGACGCATCCCACTCGGTGTGTCACAGGCTGCAACGGAGCAACTCTAGTGCGTTACAACATGGGTACGCGTTCGCTCTAACGCACCCACACATGGGCGTTACAAGGCTGTGACGCGCCAGCCTTGGTGCGTCACAGGCCTTGACCCCGAACGGTCAAAACCAACGAACGAAAGCCAAGGGTCAGATCGTCCCTGACGGTCCAACCCAGGCACGTCACAACGCCGTGGCGGTCTATCGTGGGACCGTCACACACATAGACCACCCAAAGGCTAAACGGGCCCTGTGATGCACCCACCCTGGGGCGTCACAGGCTGTGACGGTCTCTGGAAGGACCGTCACACCCGTCCGAGCGTGAAACGGTGGGAAACGACCTGAAAAATGTCCCACGCCCCCATACCTCCATGGGAGAGGGGGAAAATAAGGGGGAAGCCCCCAAATAGCCCCTAGTATGCATCTAAGGCCTCGGATCGGCCAAAAACGCAATGAAACGAGAGATCGGCCCACAAGCCCTAAAACTTAGATTTTTCCCCAAATCGCCCCGATTAGCCTGCTTGGCTCACCACGGCCTACGAAACTCACGGGAAAGACAGAGCATGAGCTGGGAGTCCATCTCCCTACCTCCACCGAAAATTTCGCGCCCCGAGCTCGCCGATCCGCGAAGAAAACGCCGTTGAAGCCTCGCCATTCCACGAACCCACGACCGAGCTTCACCACGCCTCCACCGCCTCGATCCTCATCCATCCTCGCCCGTGCCTCGCCCGCACCATCCCCGCCTCGCCTGCACTCCACCCCGTCGGCCGCCGGAGAGAGGGGGGAGAGGAGAGAGCATGAGAGAAGAGAGAGGGAGGGAAGAGAGAAATGAGAGGGGAGAGAGAAAGGGGGGTTTATATAGGAAAAATCTGGAAATTCTGAAAAATACCGAAAAATAGAAAATCACACCCTCGCTATCCTCAGAATGCACCGATCACGATGGTACCACCCGTGCCCAGGTGAACGACCCGGTTCACCCGCAACGAGATTCCGAAGGAATTACCGAAACATACACCGGGAATCAGAAAACACACGCGGAAAAGCCGCGGACGAGCTCTGGGCCTCCTAAACAGCTTCGGATTACGCCGATCCGAACACGAAAGATGTCTGAAACATCATTTCAGACACAACGAAGCCAGATTCACCGGAAACACAGATCCGGGACCCGAGAAGAAGGATCCGAAAAATCCAGGGCATTGCACTAACCATCTTTGCCATGAGCTTACAGAGGGTCTTGTTGAAGGCTTCCGCTAAGCCATTAGCATGGGGGTTGTAGACCGAAGAGGTTCTCCATTCGATTTGGAATTTGGCCGTTAACTGGTATACGGCCTTATTCTTGAAGGGTGTCCTGTTGTCGGACACTATGCGGCTGGGAATACCGAATCAGTATATAACATTGTACCGGACGAATCTGGCAACGACTTCGCCGGTGACCTCTTGCAAGGGTAGAGCCTCTGCCCAACGAGAGAAATAGTTAGTGGCGGCCAGAATGTATTTATGGCCGTTGGAAGATGGCGGAAAAGGCGCCGTGATGTCCATGCCCCACTCAGCGAATGACCAGATGGGGGCTGTAGGACGTAGTGGGTTAGGAGATTTTCTGGGTATTGGGCCAAAGGCCTGGCATTGATGGCATGTATGGGCATACTGGATGCAATCCGCGTACATGGCCAGCCAGTAGAAGCCCTTGAGCTTGATGTTGTGCTTCATTCGGTCTCCAGCCTGGTGCGCACCGCATAACCTGAAGTGAACCTCCTGCATGACGGCTCAAGCCTCGGCGAGGGAGACACATCTCAGGAGAATCGACTTATCCTTCTCATGGACGAGTCGATATAGGGAATCGCCGATCAGGTCGTAAGAGGTTGTTCGGCGGAGTAGCTGGACCCTTTGAGCTCGGTCAGGGGGAAGCCACCCTTTCTTGAATTTGATGATAGGCGTACGCCAATCATCTTCTTCTAGAGACGTGCTCTGGTCAAGGTCGTGGACCTCGTAAATGGTGAGATCGGTGTTGCCTTCGAGTGAGCTCGACATTAGCCTTATGTGCTTGATGACGATGTCGACCTCACCCTCGGGCGGGAGCTTGATGGCCACAGCCAATTTTGCTAAGGCATCCGCCTGAGCGTTGCTGCTTCTGGGAATATGATCTATTTCGAAGAAATAGAACTTCTGGGTCAATCTGGTGACGGCCGTATAGTATGGAACCAACTCTGGCTTCCGCACGTCGTAGATGCCGAGGACCTGCCGGACTATCAGCTAGGAGTCCCCGTAGGCTTTGAGGCATTTAATGCCCATGTGGAGAGCCATCTGGAGCCCGATGAGTAGAGCTTCATACTCGGCTTCATTGTTGGTCAGTGACTTCATGAGGGCGCAAGAGTTGTACAAAACTCCACCCTGAGGAGTCAGGAAGACTATGCCGACACCTGCCGTGGTGGCTGGATCCTGGTTGCTTCGGGTGATCCCTCGAGAAGCACCGTCGAAGTAGAGCTCCCAACAAGGCACGCTAGTTGTGAGAGCGTTTTGCTGCCAATAATGCAAGACATCTCCGCTCTGCTCAATTGGTTGCTGTGATTGAGCAGCAAGGGACTCCTCGTCTGGGAGCTCCGAGCTGAAAGGTGAGTCGTCTGGCACTGGATGGGCTGCCAAGAATTCAGCCATACCCTATCCTTTGATTACTTTTCCGGGGACATAGGTAATGTCGTATTCCATTAATAGGAGAGCCCACCTCCCCAGTCTGCCTGAGAGGATAGGTCATCGAAGGAGGTACTTCAGAGGGTCGTGCTTGGAGATAAGCTCGACTTGATGAGACAGGAGGTAATGCCGCAGCTTCTTAACTGCGAACACTAGTGCCAAGCAGACCTTCTCCATAGTGGAGTAGCGGTACTCGGCACCGATTAGCTTTCGGCTGAGGTAACAGAGGGGCTGCTCTTTACCTTCTTTATTGATCTGTGCCAACAGAGCTCCCAGCGACGCATCCATGGCAGCAATATAAAGGATGAGGGGTTTACCCTTGATTGGTGCCCCTAGGACTGGGGGAGTAAGGAGATACTCCTTGATTTGCTCGAAAGCCATTTGGCATTCCGAGTCCCATGTAAATGGGGCGTCTTTCTTCATCAGCTTACTGAAAGGCGCACACCGACCGGAGAGGTTAGAAATAAACCTCCGAATATAGGTTAGCCTCCCTTGGAAGGACCTAAGTTCAGTGATGTTGCTGGGCGGTGGAAGCTCCCGTATCGCTTTGGTCTTGCTGGGATCCACCTCGATTCCTCGGTACCTGACGACGAAGCCAAGAAATTTGCCGCTGGATACGCCAAAGGCGCATTTCATGGGGTTCATCTGGAGCCCATATTGCCGGAGATGCTCGAAGACTTGGCGGAGGTCGTGCAAATGGTCTTCGCACCATTTTGTCTTGACGACAAGGTCGTCGACATAGCATTCGACGGTGTTGTGCAGCATCTCGTCGAATATTTTAGTCATGGCTCTTTGGTAAGTAGCATCGGCATTCTTCAAACCGAAGGGCATGCGTTTGTAGTTGAAAATCCCCTTAGGGGATCTGAAGGCTGTGTGGTTCTTGTCTTTGAGGGACATATGTATTTGATTATAACCGGATGACCCGTCCATGAAAGACAAGGCTTCATAGCCAGTGGTCATATCGACCATCGTTTCTGTAATTGGGACTGGGAAGTTGTCCTTCGGACAGGCTTTGTTGAGGTCTCGGAAGTCGACGCAGATGCAGACTTGACCACTCTTCTTCTTGACCGGGACTATATTGGCGAGCCAGATCGGGTAGATGCACGGCTTGATGAAGTCGACCTCCACCTTTTATGGATTTCGGTCGAAACCTGGAGCTCCAGCTCATGGCGCATGCGCCGCTGTGGTTTCTTGACCGGAGCGATTGCGGGAGAAATATCTAGATCATGCTGCGCTACGGAGGGATCCAGCCCTGGCATCTCCTTGTACGTCCAGGCGAAGCAATCTTTAAACTCGAGCAGGAGTTGCTTGTAGTCCTGCTTCTCTGCCTCGGTGAGGAGAGCGCTGACGAATGTAGGCTGAGGGGCTTCATCTTCGCCCAAGTTGATCTCCACGAGATCGTCGACGGTCGCCTGACCGCCGTCCTCCAGCTCGGGAGGAGCGGGTTGAAGGTCGATGAAATCCTTATCATCCTCAGTGTCAGCTTCGTGTATCTCTTGGTTCTCGAAGCCATCGATTGATGCTGAAGGGACTAGAGAGTGGTTGTCGCTGGAATTCACCAAGGATTGATCTGGGCCGTCGGCTTTTGGCCATCGGTCGTCAGCTAGAGTTGCTGAGGTCTCTCCGGGGTTGCCTGGCGATGCTAACGATCTCTCGCAGCTAGGACCAGCAAGATCCCCCCCACTCAGGAGGGTTTATTGTACTGGGTCCCTCGACTGGCCGAGAGGTTGGAGGAGCTTCTTCTGCCCCTTTGTGTTGGCAAGGAGGCGAAGAAGGTTCCCTAACGTCTTGAGCCGGGGTTCTGGCTTTGGCGGAGATCGGGATCAGGATTTCCTCTCCCTCATCCCCGGAGCTGTAGAATTTGGCTTCGACTCTTGTTTGGTCATCGGCTGGTAGTGCCAAACCTACGACGTTAACTGCGTAGTGGATGTGAAAGTCCAGGTCTTGGTCGTAGCCAATCCCCCTGGTATCCTTATGGAAGGATGGGGGTTGCCTCCGGACTTGGGAAGGTCCCACAGTCGACGGAAGTATCTTTGTTGGGCAGAGGTCTGCCACATGGGAATGTGTTGTTTCAAACACATCTCTTGAATATGCGGCGACAGGTCACCCCACACCTGAACTACTTCAGGGGTATCATCGACTTGCCTAGACCAGCTGAAGTCGTCATCCGACGGGGCTTGAGGGACCATGTCTCCTTTGTAGAAGACAATGGGTTCGTCCCTGTCAGCCTTCCTCTTGTTCCGGCGTTGTCGCTTGAAGGTGACAATGAAGGTCGTCAGCGACTCGACACTGTGCTCCTCGGATGCACATGGGAGCTGGATGCAGTCTGGTGGCAAGCATATACTCTTGCCGATAGCTCGGCTAATGAGATTAGCCTCGAAGTCGATCTGGCGCCTCTCAGGGCGATCTGGGGTTGACATGGAGCCGAGGTGCAGCCGATGAAGCGTGACCTTTTCCTCGTCAACAGAGAAGAGATCATCATCGTCTTCCTCTGAGAGCCAACCGTTGCTCCTGCTCTTAATCACAGGGTACGGACTAATCCCCTTGAAGTAGAGTGCATCATCGGCCAGGTTGCATTCTGCTGGTGTAAATGGCGACAGGTCCGCAAAGACCTTGTGTTGCTCCCCGTCCGTGGCATACTTGATGCATTGATGGAGAGTTGATGGGACGACCCAATTTTCATGGAGCTAGGGTCTGCCCAGTAGCATCTTATAAGACGTGTTGGAGTCGATGATGTAGAATGTCGCCTTAGAGGTGAAATCATCGAGCACCAGATCGACGTCCACCCGGCCGAGGACGTCCTCGGTGTTCTGGTTAAAACCGGATATCTTGACCGCCTGAATCTTCTAGAGGTACGGGGTCAGAGACTTGAATGTCTTGAACGGCATGATGTTAACAGCAGCACCAGCATCTACCAGGATCCGGTTCACATCATGCCCGTTGATCTTCTCCTTCATGTAAAGAGGACGATTATGGCACGGAGGGGACATCAACATGTCTTTCTCCGTGAAGGTGATGGTGGCTGCGAAGGCTCCATAGGCAGCCGCCTTCATTTCCGCGGCATGCGCTTCATAAACTTTTGGCGCTTGGAGTATTTTGATAAGGATTTCCCTTAGATCCTTACTCCAAGCGATGGCTTCCCAAATTGAGATGATGGCAGGGAAGTGCTTCATCTGGTGGAGGACCTTCCGGTTAGCTCGGGCTCGAGCATCCTCCAAAGAGGGTAGTATGTCAGGTCAAACCTTCTGTGAGTTACCGTGCTGCTCCCCGTCGGGGATTTGCACTGCCTTGCCCTTACCACTGGGATCAGATTGACCTCGATCACCAACGGACTCTTGAAACAGGGATGCCAATGATGGCTCTTCTGGGGGTGATTGACGGGCTGGCTCGTCCTTTCCGGACGGTCCCGCTTGCTCTGCTGCAGAAGTCGGTACTGGCGTCGGGGCTGGAAGGCTGGCAACAGCCTCGCCAAAGCCGGCAGGATCGAAGATACCGGGTCCGCCCCAAATTTCTACTTCCGGGATGGGAGCCGGTTCCTCTCCTCGAAAGAGGATGATTCGCTCTGGATCGGAGGTGGACGGAGAGAGGGGTAGCTCGGGAATTCTCCCACGGCCTCTACCACATCCCCGGCGACGGCCTCGGTCGCGGCCAGTGTGCTCCGGAGGTGGTTGTAGCCCCAGAGGGGCAGTAGCCCTTCATCTTGTCCAGGAGGCTACTGGCTCGCCCCGCCTAGAAGCGTTGATATTGTCGGGAGGTGGGATGGCCACCATGTTGTAGGTGTAGTGCCGGAGCATTTCTTTCAGCTGCTCTATGGTGATCTCCTTGTCTTTATAGCACAAGGAGAGCTCGTCAGAGATCATGAGTCTTTTACCATTCTTGAGCTTTTGGATCATCTCTTGGACCCAATTTTTGAGGTGGGCTCGTTTCTACATTTCTTCCCACGGGATGTAGCTGTCGAGTGGGAGAGCCCCGGTAGGACGAGGGTTCACGTATTTCTCCAAGTCATCAATGAGCCAATGGAGCCTTTGGAGAGGCGTTGGCTCGGCCGGGAATCGCAGGGCGACCGCTTGTTCAGCCTGTTTCTTAAGTCGCCTTCTGAGGTTCTTCCTCCTATTTTTCTCTTGTCTCTTAGCGATAGCCGTCTCCAAGGGAGTAGGAGGGAGAGGTGCTGGAGCCGGAGTTGGCAAATCCTGGTGAGGATATCTCTGAGCTGACGCCCTTGTGGGGCAAGGTTGATGACTCTTCCTTGCCCGGATCTCGATCCAGGCGCCTTCCGCTTGTTGTATCTGGAAGGTGGCGTTGATCGCCTGCTCGATTTCCTCAAGCGGCAGTTCCTAGTATGTCGGAATGCTGGGACTGGCGTCCGAAGACGTGTTTGCGGTTTGGTGCCTTACCCATGGTGGCAATGGGAGCCTACGAGGAGTCGGTAGGCTGATGCTGGCGTCCGAAGACGTGTGCGTGGTTTGATGCCTCAGCCGCGATGGCGATAAAGATGTCTTCTGCTGAGCCGGCACGTTGGGACCGGTGTTGGAGGACATATGGGCGGTTTGATGCCTTACCCGCGGTGGCGGTGGCTTCTGTTAAGAAGCGGGCAGAGAGGTGCACTGGTCGTCCTGCTCCTTAGCCTTGCCTTTGCAACCGTGCTGAGAGCTAGGTCTAGCGACAACTGACAGTGTCGCAAGACATTGTCGCTCTGCACGGTTATCCCGACTTTACGGAATGAAGGAGTCTTGTGGCGGTGGGCCCGCCACTTGAAGCGAAGCCGTTGAAGACTTCGAAGATGTCTTCTTTGTACTCCGGATTGTGTCAACAGGTAGGCGGGGTAGACCCGACGAGGCAGGGCCTCACCCTGTTTTTGCTTTCCCTTCCTATCCGCCGCCATCGGTGACGAAGATAGGGCGAGAGGAGGACGAGAAAGAGCCGAAGAGCTTGTAGTCGTCTCGCCCAGCAGAACGTCCTCTCAGCCAAAAAGGACCCGGAGGAGCCTGGTAGTGTCTTCTTCAAGAAAAGGGAGAGACTTTAGCTCCCGCCAGGACCGCCACCGCACGACCGAGGTGGCTGGGGTTGGCTGGCAAGGTGTAGATGCCTGGGAGCCCTCAAGGGCCGGAGGAGCAGGTGAATGGATGACGTTAACTGAGAAGTTAGTCGGCTCCGCCTCTTGACTGGCATCCTGCTCTCTACGCCTTCACAGTCGCTCGAGCGCCTCTTGGTTGTCAGTCCGGAACTCGAGCCATTCCGGAGGATGCTGGTAAGGCAGCCCGTGCCCATTTTCTTGGGGAGAGTCTGGCCGCTCTGGCGCATCCCAGGCGATGCTCAGGGTCTCTTCGACAGCTTGCCGAAGTCTGACGAGAGACATGGAGTTTCCTTCCGCATCGATATGCTCCCATTGGATCTGTTCCTGGATGAGGTATTGAACTTCCTCGCAGGACTCGATCGGGTGGCAGATTCTGGCATGGAAGGGGCAGTACTCGGGGTGACTACGATCCCAATGGGTGTAGTCAGGAGGTAAGTCGCGGGGCATGATTTGCACAGTCTCGACGAGGATATTGAAGAGTCACCGGGTTCTCTCTCTGGGGAAGGAGAGAGGTCTCTGATCATGCCAAGGCCTCCACCCTGGGTACCAGATCGAATGTTCCCTTCGATTGGCACTGTGCTCCTCTGACTCATCATCAGAAAGAGAGAATGCGGCCATCATGTGGATCTTGTTGGCTGAGGGGTGAGCCACACGGGCTGCCTTAGCTGGCCTGGCCCACGTATGTGGCTACGGGGGATCGACGAGATCGCTCTTCATCTTGACGAGGCCGTCTCGGATCAGCTTCTGCGCCTGAGTCTTGAAGACGTAGCAATCTTCAATTGAATGACCCAGCATGCGATGGTACAGGCAATAACTGGGATCGTCGGTCTTCAGGGCCTCGTCCGGCTTGTGGATTTTTGGCAGCTCGATGATCTTCTGGGCCATGCAGAGAATGAAGAGCATCTTCATGTGTTCCTTCTTGAAGGAGAAGGGTGTCTTCACACGCTCCGAGAAGGAAGGAGCAGCCGGCTTATCTGTTGGCTTTTTGTCAGAGCCATTGGATTCGGCCCCTTTACTGGCCTTGGCGGTAGGGGTGAACTCTATGATATTCACCTCCTTACCAGGCTGGCGTTCCCGCACTTGTTTACCCTTTGCTGCAGTATAGCTCAGGTTATCAGCGAAGAACATCTCTATTTCGGTGACTGCCAAATTGAGTTGGTCGAAGCCCTTGATAATGGTGTCGAGAAGCTTTTCGCTAACCTCGGCCGCCAGGCCTCGATGACATATAGTGATGGCATCCTCCGGGACGGGTCGATTGACACACCTCATGCTGAGGTCTCGCCATTTTTTGATGAAGTCGAGGGCGCTCTCGCCCTTTTTCTGTCGAAGAGAACAGAGTTCGGCTAGAGAGACCTTTCGCACGGCCGTTTGAAAGCGGTCGAGGAATTTCTTCTGGAGATCGGCCCAGTCGGTCATTGAGCCGAGCTTCAGGCGGGAATACCATTGAAAGATAGTTCCCGTAAGCGAAGCGGCAAAGTAGCGGAGGAGATATGACTCATCCAACGCTAGCTCGCCCATGGCCGTGACATAATAGGCCAAGTGTTCATGTGGTGACCCCTGCCCGTCAAACTTTTGCAGCTTCGGGGGCTTGGAGTACTCTGGAGGAAGCTTCTTCAACTGGTGGTGAAGCGGGTAGGGTACACTGTAGAGATCCACCGTGACCGTCCCTTCACCATACTGGGCGAGCTTTGTCTCGATGATGCGCTCGATCATCTGGTGTTGTGCCATGAGGTTTTCCGACACTGGCGTGTTGGAGGCTCGTGGTTGAGTCTCAACCGGGGGCGTGCGAAACCCAGCTGCCAGCGGGGTTTGGGCAACTGCCGCTGAGGTGTTGGCAACATCACGAGCCACCGGAGGTGCCGACGCCTCGGCCTGAGGCCTAGCAGGTTGCTGAGGGTGAAGGTCTCGCTCCTGAAGGAGGTCTTGTATGAGGGCCTTTAGATGCTGGTTCTCCTTCATAAGAGTGTTGAGGGTCACTTCCTGAGCCTCGTTCGCACGAGGGTCATTGTTGACTGGCTCTGCGTTGATAGGAGGGTCACGGTCTTCCACCGGGACCTCTTCTATGCGTTCCGATGCCTGCGGTCCGGCAGAAGTGTCGATGTGACATGTTGGAGGAGGCGGCGGAACCTGGTGGCACGGCCTCCTGAAGTGAGACAGAGGCTGGTTTAAGTCATCAGACTGGGTGTCTGGCTGGTGTCCAGTGGTGTAGCACGCGAACACTCGAACCGCATCATTGATAAACTGGGCCGTCTACTTCCTTCGCGGGTGTTGCTCGGGGCGGACATGCATCCCTAGTCTGTCAAAGACGGAGACGCGTTGCGGAGGCGGGTCACTCCCGATGTCAGCCGGAGGAGAACCCTGGACAGGTTGCTGGAGGGCCCAAGGACGGGCTCGCCTTTGCCTTCGCTTGCTTGCGCGGGGGACATTGGACGACTGGGCGTCATCAGACGATGCTGCTGTGAGGCCAGCCGCATCCCGTCTGATGCCGCGTCCGAGTGCTCGCAGGGGGTTGATGATCCGCTCCCTTCGAATGGCTTGAGCTTCTTCTGGGGTGACCCAGATTCTCCTCAAGTCAGATTGCTGGTCTCCCTTGTTGTCATTTTTCTAACGAGTTGTCTTGGGAGGCCGTGTGCCTAGCTGTGGTGGGCGCCCCCCGGGCTGTCGCTGAGGAACCCGCTCCTTTAAGCTTCACCCCGTCCTCTCGTGTTCGATGCAGTTGAAGTGGGCAATCTCGCTGAGGAACCCCCCGGGCAATGACGTTGGGGCCATAGGTAACGGCCGCCATGGACGCTTGAGTGTTGAGTGCTGCGGAGGCGACGGTCATTGACAGTCACCGAGGGTGGCCCGACGATCGAAACGCGGCCCGGAAGTTGCTGGAGAATGCGTGCACGAGTACCTTCCTCTGCCTCTCCTGCAAGGACAGGGAAAGGGCGCCGGGCCTCAGGACTGGCACATACTTTTCTTCAGCAAAAAGAAGGAAGGCGGGAGACATCCCATCGGGCGTGCCATCCTCTCTGTTGCGCGGGTTTTTATGCCGATTAACCGGGGTGAGGGAAGAGATACATCGGTTAAGGGGAGTACGGGAGTTTGATGTATCTCGGGTACCCTCCTTACGGGTGCATGCCTCTCACGGCGGTACCGGGTACTCTCCTTTTTACAGAAAGTCGAAAGGGGTCGAATGACACGAAAATGTCGGGATAAGGGTTAACTGGACAAGGTGCGCGCGTGCCAGTCGATCTCTCGATAATCACTCATAGAACCAATGTTTGACCCGGGAAGGGCCACCAGGACGCGGTACGTGGGCTCGGGCGATCGGGCGACACGTGGAGAGAAGGGGCTCCATGGGTGCGAGTGCGTAGGAGATTGTGGGAATCATGTACATGACGTCTTTCCCCATCGGCCGCAAGCAACTGGTGTTTATTTACATCGGATTGAATCCGAATACCTTCATTCTAAGCTGAAGAAAAGTCTGTATATGTGTCTGAAGCCGTGGGTAGAGGGCTGGGGGCATTCAGCAGCTAGGGGTGCGCGTTAGACCGAGTGGTGTTTGCTGGGTTTAGGGTGTTAGGCACGGATGCCGATGTTGGCACTCAAAATATGATCCCTGGCGACCAAGCCGCAAAGACGAATGATACGGCCCACTGAAGCACAGAAGCCGATGAAAATCAACTTATCGAGGGTCCCTCGAGCTGACGAAGCCCCAAGCCACCTTGGAGGGAACACCGGGGACCTTACCTCAGGAGAGTCAAAGTCAACCCGCAACCAACCGGCAGTGCGATCAAGCCTGCCCAATGATCCGGCATCGACTCTGTCATGCCGCTACCCCACATCCGACGTCCGATCAAGGACGACGGTCTACCTTATGATTCTCCGAAAGAGGAAGAATGCCCACGACCATCCACAACAAGGGGCCGGAGGTTCTGTCAGCAAGAAGATCCCGATCACCCGACACGGGTTCGGCTTCTCGCCCTAGTGAGCCCATTAGCGGCCGATGGATCGCCGTTCAAGGCGGAATTACCCAGGATGCAATGCCATCCTGCGAGGAAGCTTCGGACACAGGTCCGTCTTGATGAGAGGCACCAATCACAGTGCCGAAAGTCGTACCGACGGGACACCCGTGTGTCCGGATCGGAAGCACACGAAGTTCTGATCAAGGCCGTTCGTCGCGTCAAGAGCTTCGTCAACACCCCGTCAAGGCTCCCCAAGAGCCAGTACGAGAGGAACAGTCAACTGGAGTCTCCGGAACCATCCCCGGACCCACCGGCCTGGCCGTGCCTGGCAAACAGGTTAAAACGGCGCCGCTTAAAACGGCGCCGTCAATCCGGCGCGCAAAAAGCCAAGGGGGCTGCTCCCCGGCGCCCTCAACCCGGCGCGCCCTTCTCCACCGCGCCGGACTAACCACATGCCATATATATGGCATGCCAAAGGGGGATTATGAAGAGAAGGGAGGCCAACAGAAAAACCAGAGGGAAGAGAAAAAAAAGAGAGATCCGATCAAGAAGGGAAGCGGAATCAAAAAGGAAAAGAAAAGGGAATTAAAAAGAAAGGGGGGAGGTCCAGGAGTGTTGACATCCGACGAGTTCTCTGCCTGAGTGCTCGGCGGCCCTCATCCCGCTCCACTGGAGTCTCCCGAAATCGAAGCAGAAGAGCGCCTGTTCTTGTTCATCGAGGTGGGTTTGTCCGTGTTTCATCCGGCGATTTCCTCTGCTCTGTTTTGAATCTCTTCCTCCCGATACAATGTAAGTGAGAAAGGGGGAGGGGCGATGATACGAGCCTTTCCTCCCCCTTCTCTCACCACTATCTATCCCCCTTTTCTCTTCGTTTGGAATGAGATTCCCCTCTTAATGCAATACGGCGACCGTGTGACAACGCCGGCGCCGAAATGAGAATCTGTGTATTTTTCTTTGTTCAGTCTTCGGAATGAATGGATATAGCAATGGGTCAAGTGGTTCAACGTTTATGTACCTACCTCTGTTGTTCTCTTTCTCCTTACTGCATTCTTATTTTCATGGCTGATGAAACGGCACCGTGCAACAGTACCGGTGCCGTGGAAGGCGAAGTCTATATACTTGCATGTCTCCCGTGATTCGTGCACAGGACGAAGGGACATGAGTATGCCCGGCATCACGATTTCACTCCCGTTCCGTCTTCCCGATGCTGCATGCCCTGCTACGGCAAGGGCTACATCGATTCCCCTCCCCGGGGGTCTTCTCGTCTGATCGAATGCCAAGGATTTCTTTTCTTCGGGTGAGGTGAGTCAATACGTGGGTTCTCTCAACCTGTTTGGGCCATCCTCGTAATACCCTTTCTGCTCTCGACCATGAACAGAGGGAAACAAGGCTGTCCCCACACTCCCGTTGTTATTTTCTGAACGGCCACCGATGAATATTTCCTTGATTTGTGAACGTTCGAATGCATTTACGTATGCGCATCTACAGGCTTAGTTTTGGCCTGCTGGTTATACGAATGTTCCCACCGCATCACTTCACTGTTTCATTAGTGTGGATCGGTAACCCGGGGAGGGGGGAACATTCCCTTGATTGCTTGTCATGACTGCTCGGTTCGAGGAATCCATTGGTCAATAATGGGTCTCCGAGGGCCAGTGAGCACACAGAAATTGGGGGTAACCCCAACACTACAAATCCACGGTCCTTTATGGGCTTTGTGGTGGCCGTGGGTCGTGTACCCCTCGTAGGCTTGCCTCGGGGTTTTCCTCCCATCTCGGCCGTCCCGATTCGAGCGTCGTGGTGACTCGGGTCGCGTGCCCCTTGTAGGCTTGCCTCGGGGTTCTCGCTCCCATATTGAGCCGCCTCATTCACTCACTGTTGCCCACGGACTCGGTGCCCCTAGTAGGCTATGCCTCGGGGTTTTCCCTTTCCGTCGGGGTCTTCGCCGGCCGCCGTTGTGCCACCCGGCATTTAGGGGTTTGCTCCGCCACGTGAGCATCCTCCGCTTCTCCCCGACAAATCCTTTAGGATGGGGAGATGCTGCCGAAATTTCGGCTCAAACGAGTGTAAACTCGAAACAACTGCTGCGCTCGAGTGTGAACCTCGCGCGAACCCGTGACTTGGCTTTGAACGGTTTGGGACCGATCCAATGAATAATCAATTCAATAAAGTCCTCAAAACCCCCAAAATAATCTAATAAATCCATAAATAAATCAACGGAATCTCGGTTTCCGCAAAATCGGGCTAAAACGGCGCGATCACGCGTTAAAACGGCGCGGCCTAAAGCGGCGCGCCCTATCCGGCGCGCCCTATCCGGCGCGCCCTCCCCGGCGCGCCCCTACCTTCCACCGCGCCGTTTTAACGGCTTTTCCCCCTTTTACCTACGTTTGACCGCGCCGTTTTAACCCCTTTTACCTACGTTTCAGGGCGCCGTTTTAACCATTCCAACCCGTTTCTTCACATGCACTGCACCGGTTTCGTTCCGAGTCGTGTCATCGCATAATTCTAATCCTTTTTCCTATTCATGGGATGATTTCTCATACTAATCATGGAATTTCATAAGCTCTTTGATTGAATAAATTGAATAAACTAGCTTTTCAAGCTTGAATCGATATGTCTCGAATCTTTGGCATCATGATTTGGCCCAAGCATTCGTGTCTCATTAATGTATGCCCGAGTGGGTGCACCCTTGGTATATCAAATGACATTGTCAGAAGGCCGGGTTATACCTGACCGGAAACCTTGTCACGCGTGAAGGCGGCTTTCGGGCCTAAGTACTCCGCCATGTACCAGGCCCCACCTCAATAAACCCTGCGTATTCGGTCATGACATCTTGCATGATTGTTCGCATGCTCTGTATCTTTTATTCCGGCTTCGACAGCCCGCTATCTCGGCAACTAATCAAAGGTGTTCCCTCCTCGTGGGGGATGTAATTAACGCCATAGCCTTTACGGTATGGCGGACTGCTGGTCCCGACCGAACCTCACTCTCGCCCGATAAGGGTCAGAATGAGCGCATCATAAATCGTCACTCATGTGACTGGCACGCCCGTGTCGTCAATCAGTCAGTTGATTACTAGTTAGTCAATTGATTGATCGACCCGCGAAATAAATGAATGAAAAATACCAACGAAAAGGAGCGAAGGAAGAGACGGTCGAAACAGTCTGGCACGCCCGGTGGGACGAGTGTCACCTTTCATCTCTTTGCCGAGATATTCGGGCTTCGAAGCCCTTTCAAAGACTACTGATTGTTTTCCTGTCTATCTTTTCAGTGCAAACAATGACGACTCATGGAATAGCTGGCGTCGACTTCGACCAATCGATAGTCGCCGGACACGCGCAAGGGTACCTGGCGGTGCCCATGGAATTTGGTAGCTTTCCTCCTGCTGTGGGCTTCCCCAACTTCTTGGGGTTGGCCTTTGTCGACATGCTGGAAGTCGAGGCAATGGAACCCGTCAAGGAACATGTGAAGGAAATGGAGCCTCTGAAGGCCCCCTGCCGCGGTGATTCGCTCAAGAACCCGGTTCCGGCCGCTAGCTGCCTGGTGCACCACCTTGTACGGGTGATGCATCCCACTGATATCAACAAGCCCCCTGGAGGACGTCAGCGTCGCCAGGCTCGCAAGAACCCTGCCGTGATCACCGGAACTGTCTCTCAGTCCGGAAAATCAATGCTGGTGGGAGGTATGCGTGTCTTCCTCAACGGGCGCACGGCACGGGTGACCCCAGATCGCGTCATCCCAAATGTCCCTGTCTACAAAAACTATCAAGCTCTCGCTGGAAGGAGGGCAGAAAGAGAAGAAGCCGGCCACCATGGCCAAGAAAACCCGGCGCTCAGGCCGAGGAAATTCAAACAGGTGTGGGTTCCCAAGCGGACCCAACCTGCCTACCATCCAACGCCCACCCGCCATCGTCCTATGAACGACGAGGCGAGAGCGAGAAGAGAAAGGGGCTTGTCCCTGATGAATGAAGAAGAGGTGGTTGCGGATCCTCCGCGTCACAGAAGTTTCCGGGCTGTGGCCCGTCAAGCCAACGTCCCTGCCACGGGGCGAAGGTTCCAACAGCCAGCTGACAGAGCTCGACTGGCCTACATTCCTCCTGCTGGAGGTCGACCACTCTCCCCCATGCTACATCAAGAACGGGGTCAAGAAGAAATGGCCTGCCTGGTCAGAAGCTATTTCCGAGGATTGGGTAACACCTCACTCGGACAGCAGCGGCTGATGCAGACAGTCGCCACTGAAGAAAATTGCTGCCCATCAACGGTAGATGAAGAAGAAATAGAGGATATAATAAGGATGTCGTCGGTCGATGACAACGGACACAATGACGGCTCTGAGATCAAAGCCGATGAAGCCTTCCCCGAGCGGGAAGAAAGAAGAAGAATTTCTGTGTTCGAGAGGCTGACCTTCCCGCAACAAGCAAGGCGGAGGGTCCATCGACAAGGAAGAAGGATGCAGGTTTTCACTTGCAACATGGCTGGCGTGTCCAGCCGATATGGGAAGCTTCCTGAAAACTCTCAAGAACTGGCTCAGTTGGCCGTACGGCCGGGACCAGCTACCCGCAGGACAGAAGCAGCAAGAGGGCTTCTGACAGCGATGAAAGAGAAACAGCCCCAATCATACCTCCACTGGGATGACAAAGCCCCCGTCTTGACCGCTAATGTGGTAACGACGGAAGAAGAAGACGACGTACTCCTCGATATCCTGCCCGAGGGTACGTCCGGGGAAACGACAGAAGGTGTCCCCACCACTATAGACCCATCAGTCTTGATGCTGCTGCAAAGATATCAACGGGAAATAGATTCCCTGAAGAAACAGCTGATGGAGAAAACTGAACACTCATCAGCCTCCAAACCACCCGAAGTCCAAGGTGAATCATCCCGGGGAGCGGCTCGTCGAGACGACCCTCCACCACTTTGCACACTACCCCAGCCGTCAGAGCCAACTGTGACGACAGCACAACAGCGGCCACCACAGCCTCAGTCGCTGCTGCCTCCGGTGCTTCCTCAGGTGCACCCAACACCCCCGCTGCTGCATCCTCCACAGGCGACCACCCTGGTCACCCCGTACCTGCAGCCAGCACACTTCTATCCGGAGCCAGTCGACCCCACGGTCGTGAGCCGGATGATGGTGGAGAGGATGATCGAGCTGAAGCTCGCAGAGAAGAGTGAAGGCGACTACGTCGCATTCGATGCCTACCGGGTGCCCTACCCGCAACACCATGCGGCTAAGCGACTTCCCCCGGGAGTCAACAAGCCGCCCAAATTTGACAAATTCAACGGGAAAGGTTCCCCAAAAGAACATATTGCATATTATATGACCGTTATGGGTGATCTGTCCACCGACGAGTCATATCTGCTGAAGTTCTTCGGGTCCTCGCTGACGGGGCTCGCATTTGAATGGTACTCCAGCCTCTCGGCCGGGTCAATCAATGACTGGTCAGATATGCAGAGGAAATTCAGGGAAAGATTCCATGTCACAGAGAGGGAGGTCACAGTGGCCGAACTCTATTCGACAAGACAAAGGGCAGATGAGACCGCCCTTGACTACATCAAGAGGTGGAGGAACCTCGGAATGAGATGTAAGCGGCCCCCGCATCAGGAGGACGCTGTGCAAATATGTAAGCAAAATCTCAGGAGGGAGGTCTTGGAAAAAATGATCGGGATGGAAATACGGTCGTTCGACCGGCTGAATAATGTGGTGGCCGAGGTAGAGGCTTTTCTAGCCAAGCCCGTCCCACCGTCAGCTACCAGCACAGCCCAGAAAGGCAAGGCGGCGGAACGGCGCCCCACACCTAAAGAAGCGAATGCGCTTGATATCAAGGCGTTCGAACAACAGAAGGAGAAAGGCAAGAAAGCGGCTCCCCCGCAACCTGCGAAAGCTCCAGATGACAAAGAAGGTCCTTCGTTGAGGGACAAAATGAAGAAGGCTTATTCCTTTCCTAAGGATAAGACCCGAATCCTATTTGACTGGGTAACAGAATACAGTATGGTCACTCTGCCTGAGCCAAGAAGACCAGAGGACCTCAAAAGAAGAGACAGTCCAAGATTCTGCCCCTATCACCAGATGCTGGGACATTCAATCGAAGACTGTTATGTTTTCAAAGACATCATTGAAGGGATGGTGAAGAAAAATGAGATAGAGCTGGGAGAGTACAAAGTAGACCCTCCTCAGCCACATGAAGCTCCTCCCCGAAGAGCAGCAGTCAACATGATCTCCCTCTACCAGGCGTTACCTGAGGAGATCTCTGAAGCAAGCACACGGAGCACCTACGAAATCCATTTCCTAGAGCCCGTGAAGGAACAGCAGGGGTGGCAGCAAGTCCCTGTGAAGCACAATAAGAAGAGGGCACCCTGCCCGAAAGAGGGGGCACTTATCCGTGGCGTCACGCCCCGGCCTGCTCCGCCAGTGATAGCGCCTACGTGGATTACTCCATCTGCAGCTATCAGAATACATGCACCCAACAGAAGGAGACAGACTCCCCTGCCAGTGGTCAAGGAAACCAACCCCGGGGTCCTTCGACTGCAACACCTGATTGAAGGGCTAGATGAATATGTACAGCCCGAATTGAAACCCCTGCTCGTACGGGACTACGTCCCATGGCAGGAGCTGGAGCAACTCTCACTCAAGCAGACGGAGGAAGCTGAAGCAGCACCCCCTGAAGCGAGCAGTCTATTCTGGGGGCAGGTGCCCGCAGAAGCAAAAAGGAAAAAGAAGCAAAAGAAGAAGAAAAGAAAGGCCGTTGGCGCCAATAAAGCACAGGTTGTCTCCTGTAATACACTATCAGCCCTCTTCAACCTACCCGGGGAAGAGGAAGAAGAAGAAATATGCTTTACACCCCACACTGGGGAAAGCAAGGTCGAGGCCGCCACTGCTGCACATGCCACGCGGTCAGGCCGAAAATGGGGGCGCCAACCCCCACCCAACCACAATATTGTGTTCAGAGGGGAACAACCCTACAAGACACCTCCGCCGGAGGTCAAGGGAGTTCAAATCCCTCCTCCGTCCGGTCTATACAACAAGAGCGGGGGCAAGGCTGTCCCCTCATTTCTTGAATTTATGAAGATGTCAAAGGGGAAACAGCCTTGTCAAGACGCCAACCCTACACCCGGGGTCAATCACCCTCGGCCAGTGCAATCTACTGAGGATGCAAATGCAGATGGGGCTTGCCCTGCAGCAACCAATAAAGAAGACTCGACAGTCGGTGCCAGTCGAGAGGGTGCCGAGTCCGAGGAAGATGAAGCAGGTCCGTCTGGACCCACAAATCAAAACCTTCCTAAGCCCAGATGGGTTGAGGAGATGAAGCTCTCCAATGTCCGGGCTGGAAGCCGAATAATGAAGCTGCTCAAGAAGCTCCCTGCTCGTTTTACGATCTGGGAAATTCTCTCTTTGAGTGAAGAAACTAGACAGGCAATCATCACTGCTCTGCAGACGCCTGCCCAGTTTGAAACCTGCATAGCTGAGGCTATACCAGAAGCCAGTATGACCTTCTCTCCAGAAGACATGCTACTGCCTACGGCCAGTCACAACAGGCCGCTATATATGAAAGGGCACCTGAATGGAAGAGAACTGAACCGGATTCTGGTCGATCCTGGCGCAGCAGTCAACATCCTGCCATATAGAATATACGAGAGGTACCACTTCAATGTGCATCTCGAAAAGGCCGGGGATATGCGTATCGCGGGCTTCAACCAGAAATGTGAAGTATCTATGGGGGTGGCAGAATTCACACTGACTCTGGCAGATTTCACTACAACGGTGCAGTTTCACGTCATTGACTCTCGCACCTCCTACAAAGCACTGCTCGGCCGCCCATGGCTGCATGAAAACTTGGTGGTGCCCTCCACGCTCCACCAATGCATCAAATACAGCCTCCAGGGGAAGGAGGAAAGGATATTTGCTGACATCCACCCATTCGAGGTGTTTGAGTGTCACTTGGCGGACGCCAATCTGTATACGGGGTCTCCCCGGAAGACTTCTAAAACTGAAGCCCCCGTAGGGGCATCGAAGAATAGATCGGGTGACGGTTGGTATCCACCACCGCCGCGCGGATATGTCAAGCCGAAGGTGGTCTCCCACATCACGGCTTCTGGAAATGTCGGCAGGGTGACACCCCCAGCATTACACCCCAAAGCTAAGGAAGTGCATGTTGACCGACAACACGACCGCATCGGAGTCCCGGCCGGCCTCACCAAGCCTGTCTCCGGCCTCGATGGTCCCACCGTCGAACCTTTCAAAGCTTGGGAAGTGGCACAGGAAGATGGGCACATCAGCTTATTCTATACAGCTGAGGAGCATCCTACTCAGGAAGACACGGATTGCAGCCTCCCTGAAGATCTAGCCAACCCACGGGTTCCTGTGCAGGGCCTGGCATTCACCACTGATCGGACGGCCAGGATGTTTCAAAAGCAACACATCCCTCCCGATCAGCCTCAAAAACGCAAGGAAGCTTTCCAGAAGATGTGGTATCCTGTAAATCTGGACAAAGAAATGAGACGTGTCTCTCAACACCCGGGTCTGGGTTTCACCCTGGAAGACTACTATTACAGTGGGCGGTACGAGGTGGACACCATCTCCACCTTCTATCCAACTGAAGACAGCCCTCTGGGGGTAACCTTTGATGAATATCCGGCGGAAGCCGAACATGCTGAATTAACCCTATCCGGGAATCAACAAATGGAGACCTTGATCTCATGCCGATGCTGGGAGCAGGTCCATCCTGAAGGAGCGGCCTTTCAGGCCGAATTTGATACGGCTAGCAGCAGCAAAGCCGAAGATGCTCAAGGAGCAGAAGTCTCTCCCTCCGCAGGGGTCATGCTAATGACGACTTCAACACCCTTTCTGACAGTCAACAGAGCCTCGGTTTACTCCAATCAAGGGGAGCCGGCTACCAGAAAAGAAAAAGCCACTTCTGTGGAAGACACAACTGCCCCAGAAGGCGAGACTCCCTCAACTCCTGCTACCAATCCAATAGGCTGTCCGAGTCCGGCGGCAAATAACTGCTGGCCTGTCATGGCTGCAACCTCACCTACAAGCACTGAAGCTGTCCTCTCGCCCTCGGGAGCTGCACCGGCAATGGATCTTCTAATAGAACAATCCGCCCAGCCGCTAGCACAAGAGATCAAGAGACCCCATGAAGCTCTGGCGGTGTCTGACGAGGAAGTCGAAGTACTCGACCCTCAAGATGGTATTCCAGACTTCGTCGACCTCCAGCCGGCACCTCCGGAAATAGAAGACGGAGGCCAAGCCACAGTCGATGAACTAATAGAAGTCAACCTGGGAAATGAGAAGGACCCTAGGCCTACCTTCCTCAGTGCCCAACTGTCCCCAGAAGAACGGGAGCTGTACATCCAGCTGCTGCTAGAATACCGGGATTGCTTCGCCTGGACTTATAAAGAGATGCCAGGTCTAAACCCTGCTGTCTCACAACATGAGCTAACAATCAGTCCCGAAGCCGAGCCGGTGAAACAACCACCGCGACGTATGAGGCCAGAGCTCATCACCCGAATCTGTGCTGAAGTTGACAAGCTCATTGATGTGGGATTTGTTGAAGAAAATCAGTACACCACATGGCTGGCAAATATCGTCCTTGTGAAAAAGAAGAATGGACAGATCCGGATTTGTGTTGACTTCCGGGATCTAAATAAAGCTTGCCCTAAAGATGACTTCCCGGTGCCAATAACCGAGGTAATGATCGATGCTACAACCGGCCATGAAGCCCTGTCATTCATGGATGGGTCGTCCGGCTACAATCAGATTTGGATTGCGGAGCACGACCGGGTCCATACTGCTTTCCGAACTCCCAAAGGCATTTATCATTACAAGAGAATGCCATTTGGACTGAAGAATGCTGGCGCAACCTATCAGCGCGCAATGACTAAAATTTTTGATGAATTGCTCTACCACAAGGTCGAGTGCTACATAGATGACCTGGTGGTCAAAACCAGAAGAAAAGAAGATCACCTGCAAGACCTCCGGATTGTTTTTCAGAGGCTGAGGCAGCATGAGCTAAAAATGAATCCTATGAAATGTGCGTTCGGAGTGTCGAGCGGAAAATTCTTGGGCTTCATCGTCCGACATCGGGGAATCGAGATAGACCCCGCAAAGATCAGGGCGATTCAGGGGTTACCTCCACCAAGGAACATCTCCGAGCTGAGGTCACTACAAGGCCGCTTGGCTTATATCCGGCGGTTCGTTTCCAATTTGTCAGGGCGATGCCAGCCTTTTCACAAGTTGATGATGAAAGATGTTCCCTTCTATTGGGATGAAGATTGCCAGACAGCCTTTGACAAACTAAAGGATTATCTGAAGACTCCTCCAGTATTAGGCGCACCGGTGAAAGGACGGCCGTTGATGCTGTATATAGCAGCTACACACAACTCTCTGGGGGCAATGCTAGCCCAGAATAATGAAGAAGGGAAAGAGCAAGCCCTCTATTACCTCAGTCGGAGACTGGTCAGAACTGAAGAAAAATACACTTATATTGAGAAGATTTGCTTGGCACTAGTCTTTGCAGTTAAGAAACTCCGACACTATATGTTGTCGCACGAAATCAGCTTGGTATCCAAGGAGGATCCCCTGAAATATATCATGTCCCAGCCAGCACTCAGAGGCCGTCTGGGCAAATGGGCGGTGATCCTTATGGAGTTTGATATCTCCTACGTCCCGCGCAAGGCCATTAAAGGTCAAGCTATCGCAGACTTCTTTGCTGCGCATCCGGTACCCGGAAACTGCCCGTGGGAACCAGAACTCCCCGAAGATGAAACTTTGGAAGCCGCTCAAGTACAGCCTTCCCCGTGGCAGCTATATTTTGATGGTGCTTCTAGAATTGACATCTCTGCCACTGGATCGGTCAGAGTCAGAGCAGGGGCAGGCATAGTCCTGAAATCCCCAGAAGGAGAAGTGGTGCATACATCCTGCTCCATAAATAAACCATGCACCAACAATGAAGCAGAATATGAAGCCCTGATAATCGGGTTACAAATTGCTCTGTCCATGGGAATTCAGATGCTGGAAGCATTTGGAGACTCCATGCTAGTTATAAAACAGCTGGAAGGAGAGTTTGAAGTGCGAAAACAAGAACTCATCCCCTATCACCAGTTGGCAACTTGCCTGATGTCAAGATTTTACTTCATCAGCATCAAGCACATCAAGCGAGGCCAAAATGCTCAGGCGGACGCCCTCGCTAAGCTGGCTAGTTCGTTGGCAGTCCCGCCAGACATAAGCCTGAATATAACAGTAATCAACCGCCGACAGGTCCCCAGTGTAACAGAGGATCTGACCGACGAACGGGAGATAGAAGTAGCAGTCGCTGAAAGGGTCCAGCAACCCGATTGGCGGGAACATCTTCTACGCTGGTTTCAACACCAGCAACTTCCAAAAGAAAAAGAACAGAGAATGAAGCTCCTAAGGATCAAGGATTCTTATGAGATGAGAAGCGGAACTTTGTTCCGGATTATGGCAGACGCCCGAAGGAAAATCCTACTCCGTTGCTTGTCGTCAGCAGAAGCGGAACAAGTAATGCAAGAAGTTCATGCAGGATCGGCTGGAGCACACCAGGCCGGTCCGAAAATGAAGATAGAAATAAAGAAATTGGGCTATTATTGGCCCACTATATTCAATGACTGCTGCAGGTTTGCCAAAGCCTGTCAGAAATGTCAAGAACATGCCAATGTGGCGAAGAGACCTCCAGTGCCGCTGCATCCCACTCTACCAAGTTGGCCGTTTGCTCAGTGGGGCACGGACGTGGTGGGGCCACTACCAGCATCTTCATCAGGGTGCAAATACATCTTAGCAGCTACGGACTACTTTTCCAGATGGGCAGAGGCAGTAGCACTAAGAGATGTGACGGGAGAACTAGTTGCAAGGTTCTTCCGACAAAATGTAATATTCCGGTTCGGGATTCCCAGCCGAATCATCTCTGATAATGGCAGCCATTTCAGAAATCAGAAGATTTATCGGCTAGCCGACAAATACAAAATTGACTGGAGGACATCGTCCCCCTACAACCCTCAAGCCAATGGATTAGCAGAAGCCTTTAACAAGACTTTATGCACGTTGCTGGCAAAGACTGTCAAGTCTAATAAGAAAGATTGGGAAGAAAGGATGTACGAGGCACTTTGGGCCTATCGTACCGTCTATAAAACCCCAACCGGCTGTTCACCTTTCTCCCTCGTCTATGGGTCGGAAGCTGTGGTGCCGATCGAACTTGAGGTGCCTTCATTGCGAGTTGCCATCCAGCACGGACTAGTCAGTGGTGAGCAAAACAATGCAGAAAGAAGACTGGAAGAGCTCGCTGAGCTCGAAGGAAAATGCCTCCTAGCGCAACAAAACATCCAACTCTATCAAGCTCGAATGGCCCGCGCTTTTGACAAGTTAGTCAAGGGTCGAGAGTTCAAGAAAGGAGACCTGGTAATGGTCAAAAGAAGAGAAGTAATGGCCTCTAACCCCAAAGGGAAGTTGGTCGAAAACTGGGTCGGACCGTATATCGTCCGCCGAGTATATGAAGGAGGAGCCTACGTCCTTGTAGACCACAAAGGAGTCATCCAGTTCTCTCCCCTCAATGGAAAACATATTAAGCTGTATCACGCAGCGCAACCAACCCTCCCCGAGTGATCGGACGGAGCTACACTTTTCCTTGATTAGCGGCATTCCGCCCTGATCAAGCTACCTTTCCTTGGTTAACGGCATTCCGCCTTAATCAAGCTACCTTTCCTCGGTTAGCGGCACTCCGCCCTGATCAAGCTACCTTTCCTTGGTTAACGGCATTCCGCCTTAATCAAGCTACCTTTCCTCGGTTAGCGGCACTCCGCCCTAATCGAGCTACACTTTTCCTTGGTTAGTGGCACTCCGCCCTAATCGAGCTACCCTATCTTGGGTAGTGGCATTCTGCTCTAATCAAGCTACCTTTCTTTATCTTGGTTAGTGGCATTCCGCCCTAATCGAGCTACCCTTTATCTTGGTTAAGTGGCATTCCGCCCTAATCAAGCTATCCCTGCCCTTGGTCAGCGGCATTCCGTCCTGATCGAGCTACGTTTTCCTTGGTTAGCGACACTCCGTCCTGATCAAGCTATCCTTCTTTGGCTCTCATTCCGAATAAAAAAATAATAAAAATAAAAAATAAATAAATAAATAATAATAAAAATAATAATAATAAATAAAATAAAAATGGGGTTAAAAAAAATAGAAATACCCCGCCAGACTGGCTCCTCTATCGGGACGAGTGCAAAAATGGCTATAACCCAGCTGTGGCGAAAACCCGAAAGGGCGTCGCAGGCAAAATCGGGTACCCCGTCACGTGAAAACCCGAAAGGGCGCGTGGGCAAAAGCAAGAGGGGGCTGGCTTCGGCGAAAACCTGAAAGGGCGCTTGAGTCGGTAAAGTGGTAATTTCCAAATCCCTCTCCTATTCTCCACCTAACAAACCCCGAGAGGGACAATCATCAAAGTCTCGCCGGTAATCCGTGAACAAACCATTTTCGACCCTCGTCATCATCGGCGAGATCGGTCGATCTCTACCCTCAACTTGGACCCTACGTCCCTGTTGACAACCCCATCCTTGTTTTGGCAATATCTCATGTCGACGAACAAACCCGTGGTCGACCCTCGTCATCATCGGCGAGATCGGTCGATCTTCATCTTTGACTCGGATCTTACATCCTTGTTAACAAACCATATCCTTTGCTTCGACATCTAGCCAGTGTCGACGAAATGAACCAAAATCCGAGCCTTGTCATCATCAACAAGGCCGATCAACACTCTCGCGGTCCAGCTCCTCTGCACCTCGAACTCAAAAAAAAATAATAAAATAAAAAAGGGGTTAAAAATAGAGATACCCCGCCAGACTTGCTCCTCTATCGGGGCAAGTGCAAAAATGGCTATAACCCAGCTGGGGCGAAAACCCGAAAGGGCGTCACAGGCAAAATCGGGTACCCCGCCACGTGAAAACCCGAAAGGGCGCGTGGGCAAAAGCAAGAGGGGGCTGGTCTCGGTGAAAACCCGAAAGGGCACTTAGGCCGGTAATGTGAATAAAAAGAAAAAAAGAATGATGAATAGTGATGAACCATCCTCCATCCGGAAGGCCATTCACAAGGTCAGGGCGAGGGTCTTCATCCGATATCCCACTTACACACATCCATCTACCATTTTCGACCCTTGTCATCATCGGCAAGATCGGTCGCTACCCTTCCGGTTTTTGTCATCATCGGCAAGACCGTCTACCTTTTCGACCCTTGTCACCATCGGCAAGATCGGTCGCTACCCTTCCGGTTTTTGTCATCATCGGCAAGACCGTCTACCTTTTCGACCCTTGTCACCATCGGCAAGATCGGTCGCTACCCTTCCGGTTTTTGTCATCATCGGCAAGACCGTCTACCTTTTCGACCCTTGTCACCATCGGCAAGATCGGTCGCTACCCTTCCGGTTTTTGTCATCATCGGCAAGACCGTCTACCTTTTCGACCCTTGTCATCATCGGCAAGATCGGTCGCTACCCTTCCGGTTTTTGTCATCATCGGCAAGACCGTCTACCTTTTCGACCCTTGTCACCATCGGCAAGATCGGTCGCTACCCTTCCGGTTTTTGTCATCATCGGCAAGACCGTCTACCTTTTCGACCCTTGTCACCATCGGCAAGATCGGTCGCTACCCTTCCGGTTTTTGTCATCATCGGCAAGACCGTCTACCTTTTCGACCCTTGTCACCATCGGCAAGATCGGTCGCTACCCTTCCGGTTTTTGTCATCATCGGCAAGACCGTCTACCTTTTCGACCCTTGTCACCATCGGCAAGATCGGTCGCTACCTATAACAGTTTTTGTCATCATCGGCAAGACCGTCTACCTTTTCGACCCTTGTCACCATCGGCAAGATCGATCGCTACCTATAACGGTTTTTGTCATCATCGGCAAGACCGTCTACCCTTTTCGACCCTTGTCACCATCGGCAAGATCGGTCGCTACCCTTCCGGTTTTTGTCATCATCGGCAAGACCGTCTACCTTTTCGACCCTTGTCATCATCGGCAAGATCGGTCGCTACCTATAACGGTTTTTGTCATCATCGGCAAGACCGTCCACCTTTTCGACCCTTGTCATCATCGGCAAGATCGGTCGCTACCCTTCTGGTTTTTGTCATCATCGGCAAGACCATCTACCTTTTCGACCCTTGTCATCATCGGCAAGATCGGTCGCTACCCTTCCGGTTTTTGTCATCATCGGCAAGACCGTCTACCTTTTCGACCCTTGTCACCATCGGCAAGATCGGTCGCTACCCTTCCGATTTTTGTCATCATCGGCAAGACCGTCTACCTTTTCGACCCTTGTCACCATCGGCAAGATCGGTCGCTACCCTTCCGATTTTTGTCATCATCGGCAAGACCGTCTACCTTTTCGACCCTTGTCACCATCGGCAAGATCGGTCGCTACCCTTCCGGTTTTTGTCATCATCGGCAAGACCGTCTACCTTTTCGACCCTTGTCACCATCGGCAAGATCGGTCGCTACCCTTCCGGTTTTTGTCATCATCGGCAAGACCGTCTACCTTTTCGACCCTTGTCACCATCGGCAAGATCGGTCGCTACCTATAACAGTTTTTGTCATCATCGGCAAGACCGTCTACCTTTTCGACCCTTGTCACCATCGGCAAGATCGGTCGCTACCTATAACGGTTTTTGTCATCATCGGCAAGACCGTCTACCCTTTTCGACCCTTGTCACCATCGGCAAGATCGGTCGCTACCCTTCTGGTTTTTGTCATCATCGGCAAGACCGTCTACCTTTTCGACCCTTGTCATCATCGGCAAGATCGGTCGCTACCTATAACGGTTTTTGTCATCATCGGCAAGACCGTCCACCTTTTCGACCCTTGTCATCATCGGCAAGATCGGTCGCTACCCTTCTGGTTTTTGTCATCATCGGCAAGACCATCTACCCTTTTCGACCCTTGCCACCATCGGCAAGATCGGTCACTTTCCCCCCAAACCTGGCAAAGGCCCTGTCCCAGGAACGGCTACACCGCGGTGGAGCGAACACCTCATCCCTTCCCTGAAGGCGTGAGCGCTCTCCTGCATTATTGGCACTCGTTCCCGGGTTCAGGTGATTAGCCGAAAGAAAGAAAAGACGAAAAGAAGTCGTGGTCAAGACTACGAAAAGAAATGCTTCCATTTAATAAAAGTGGATAATACATTCTTTTGCCCAGGGCATCCCCCAGGGTACATAAACTCCAAAGACAAAAAAAAAAGGAACAGAGCTTCCAAAAGGAAAGGAAACAAAAAGCAAAGGGAAACCAAGACTACGGCAGAGGACGCCGGAAGATGTCCCCTAGTTCCAAAAGGCCCAGCGAGGGGTACTGGGTCAATTCCTCCAGACGAGTCTCGGTGGCTGTCAGCAGCAATAACCTCTCGTTGAGTGAAGCAAGTCGTCCTTCAGCCAGGTCGGCCTCCTCTGTCGTCTGGACTTCTAGGCGCTCGCCTTCCTGCAGCTCGGCCTCGGCCTTAGCTAGTTCCGCACGCAATTCATCTATCCGTGCCCTAAGGAGCAGCTGACGTTCCGAGATATTCTCAGTGGCGTCCCTCAGCTGTCCCACCGTCACCTTCAGTGAACTGACGGCAGTGCGGCAATCTGCCCTCTCCAACTTCACAGCAGCGAGCTGATCGGAAACCTCCCGATTCAGGAAATCCCGCCTGTTGGCGTGCTTCAGCAACATCACAACCCGTGGGGTCCAATCATCCATGGGGCAACCAAATGCCAGTAGCGGCCGGGAGAGGTGGTCCACCAAGCTTCTCAGCTGCGCATAAGTCAAGTCTGGAGAAGCTGACATGGCCCGCTGGAGATTATCCAGAGATTGCCATACCATGTCTCCAGAAAATTGTAAGCCCAATGGCGAAGTCTCGGGGAGCCGAAAGTCTACCCTGCTGTCCACCTCAGCCCAGATGTCGTCGGCCACCCCGAGGGACGTCGACGGCATAGTCTGCACGGCACCCACTCCCGGTCCGACCACTGCAGCCATATCAACTGGAGGGATCTCCATAATAACAACTTCTTTGCCCGCCCTTTGGGGTGAATCTGCAATAGCCGTGTCGGCAACAGAAGGCACATGCTCCTCTTGAGTAGTTTCGCCAGCCGCCAAGGGAAAAGACCCCTCTATAATGGACAAGGCCTGAGTAACATCGGCCTCATCCGCAATAATTTCTCCGGCCTCTATGTCTGAAATACCACTAGGCAACGACAACGATTCTGCACCAGTTGCCAAGGCTTGAACCCCTGCAACCTCAGTCGGAGCGCTAACTTCGGCAGCCACGCCGGACTCCTCTGATACCGCTGCAGCAGCATAGGTCCGTGGAAGCCGCAGGGCAATGGGCCGCACAACAGGCGGGAACGCTGGCTGGCTCATATCCACGCCAGGAAGAGGCATACGGATCATTATAGCTGGCGGTACCACCTCAGCCTGCAGTACATGTACAAACATCAGCCAGCTGGCTTGGAAATGAAAAGAAACGTTGCAGGCGGGAATCAAAAGGTTTCCTACCTCGACCGGCACTATGTTCAGGCCTCCCAGAGTTGCCTCTGAAGATACTGGCCCTTCTCCTGCAATCGGGTATGATAGCCCGTGCTCGGCTACCAATAGCCTCGGAGGGCTAAACGTTGAGAAGTCGCTCTCGTAAGCTGAAGAAGCCCCGGCATCCTCAGCCTCAGTTTCCGCCATCAGGAACCCCTCTTCTTCCGCGCCACTGCTGTCGGAACTACCGTGGGAAAGTCTTCATATTGCTGCTCCCCACCAAAGAAATACTGAAGCCACGTGCCCATCCGCACGCGTCTCTTCTCACCCGGCTTTCGCGCCTCCCGCGAGTCCAGCGTCAGGCGCAGCAAGGTGCGGTACGCCTTCATCAGATAACGATAGGCGAAGCCCGTAAAATATCTACCTTCGCCGTTCGTCTGATCCTTTAGCCAGTCTGGGAAGCAAACTTCTTCATACGGCTCTCCGTCTATCGGTAGGCCGCTCAGCTGAGAGAGGCTCCATAAATCCAATGAAGTCTCACCTTCCGCTGTGTAGAAGGTGTTGTACTCTGGGCAAAAGACTTCGATCATCCCACAACATAGACCTCGGGAGATCGGATATCTATACCGCGAAGCATATATGCTTTCGTAGACCCCGGCATGTACCAGAAGGGGAGCATACTGTCGCAGCACAAAATCTGTGAATTCAACTGCTCCTGGTCTGAACGCATGAGCATCAGTGGCTTTGAGCTCTCCAAACCACCCCACTGAAATCTGATGCTTGAATCGGACCGCCAAGCAGTCCAAAAGAAAAGGCTCGTCCCGGTATCCCCAATGCAGCGGGCCGAGGAATAAACCATATACAGGCTTCTCCCTGTCAACACGGCCAGCAGTTTCGTTCCAGCGAGCTGGTGTGTACTGTGGTGCTCTCGTCAGCATCCCGGCCTCCGGAGACAGTTCCTGCACCCCTAGCACCGCTCCCCACTTCCTGGGCTCACCTGGGATGTACATGGGCATACCGCAGATGACAGATTCGGCCAAGCTGTCTCGCTCCGCCAGCAGGGCCCCTTCAGCTCGGCGAACCAGGATGAAGTCACGCTTCCCACGAAGGTTGAAGCGCTCGAGAAAGGCCATCAGATGTTTATCTTTGGGATGATCCCGTCGGATGTCGTCCCTTCGATCATACTTAAACTGGTTGCCGTCTAGAATGAACAAGCGACTGGTGTCAACTGTGTCGGTCTCTGAGTCCGAAGATTCGGCCACCGCAGCTATATGTCTCAGCCCCCGCTCAAGGGAATGGACGTTCCCCCAGGTCACAGCAACCCGGGATGCGGAAGAAGAAGATCCAGATGCCATACTATCTACAAACCAACAAACAAAGGTCAGAAATCAGTTGATCAAAACGACATTTCTGACAAAATTTCGGCAGCACCTCCTCAGCTCGAGGGATTGCCAAAGAAGAAACGGAAGCCGTCCACAGAGGGAGCATCCCCTAAAAGCAGCCATAGGCATTAAGCCAAGGCCAAATGGGACACCCGAGGGATCTAGCTCCGAGGACAAGTCCTACAAAGAGCCTCCCGGGGCCCGAAGAAAGGATTCAAAACCCGAAGCGATAAGCAAACACCCTCAGCTCACCCTCTCACAGGCGGAATCGCCAAGGCCCAGAGCCACTCGGCGCGGCGGGAGGAGGAGAAAGGGAGGAGAGAGAAAAAACTTTTCCAAATGAACAGCAATGAAGAAAAAACGAAAGAGAATGGCTTATATAGGGAGGCCCCACCATGTTAAAACGGCGCGCCCCGGAGCGCGCCGTTTTAACGAATTGGCGCACCGCTTTAAGCGGCGCCGTTTCAACATAACAACCGGAGGGGCGCACCGTTTTAACCTCCTCACGGCGCCGTTTTAACCTCAAAAGGTTACCAGGCGCGCCGTTTTAAAGCCTCAGGTCGCGCCGTTTTAATGGCCACGCCGTTTTAACGGCCGTGCCGTTTTAACAGGGCCGAACAAGCTTCCCGCCTCGTCCGACAGACATCCGGAGCCAGAATTGAGCGCCGTTCGAGCTCTCGTCATCACACGAAGCTCATCCGTAGGCACTGCTGCACTCCTGCCTCGCTTGCACCACCCACGTCTGGGGGGCATTTGTTGGCACTCAAAATATGATCCCTGGCGACCAAGCCGCAAAGACGAATGATACGGCCCACTGAAGCACAGAAGCCGATGAAAATCAACTTATCGAGGGTCCCTCGAGCTGACGAAGCCCCAAGCCACCTTGGAGGGAACACCGGGGACCTTACCTCAGGAGAGTCAAAGTCAACCCGCAACCAACCGGCAGTGCGATCAAGCCTGCCCAATGATCCGGCATCGACTCTGTCATGCCGCTACCCCACATCCGACGTCCGATCAAGGACGACGGTCTACCTTATGATTCTCCGAAAGAGGAAGAATGCCCACGACCATCCACAACAAGGGGCCGGAGGTTCTGTCAGCAAGAAGATCCCGATCACCCGACACGGGTTCGGCTTCTCGCCCTAGTGAGCCCATTAGCGGCCGATGGATCGCCGTTCAAGGCGGAATTACCCAGGATGCAATGCCATCCTGCGAGGAAGCTTCGGACACAGGTCCGTCTTGATGAGAGGCACCAATCACAGTGCCGAAAGTCGTACCGACGGGACACCCGTGTGTCCGGATCGGAAGCACACGAAGTTCTGATCAAGGCCGTTCGTCGCGTCAAGAGCTTCGTCAACACCCTGTCAAGGCTCCCCAAGAGCCAGTACGAGAGGAACAGTCAACTGGAGTCTCCGGAACCATCCCCGGACCCACCGGCCTGGCCGTGCCTGGCAAACAGGTTAAAACGGCGCCGCTTAAAACGGCGCCGTCAATCCGGCGCGCAAAAAGCCAAGGGGGCTGCTCCCCGGCGCCCTCAACCCGGCGCGCCCTTCTCCACCGCGCCGGACTAACCACATGCCATATATATGGCATGCCAAAGGGGGATTATGAAGAGAAGGGAGGCCAACAGAAAAACCAGAGGGAAGAGAAAAAAAAGAGAGATCCGATCAAGAAGGGAAGCGGAATCAAAAAGGAAAAGAAAAGGGAATTAGAAAGAAAGGGGGGAGGTCCAGGAGTGTTGACATCCGACGAGTTCTCTGCCTGAGTGCTCGGCGGCCCTCATCCCGCTCCACTGGAGTCTCCCGAAATCGAAGCAGAAGAGCGCCTGTTCTTGTTCATCGAGGTGGGTTTGTCCGTGTTTCATCCGGCGATTTCCTCTGCTCTGTTTTGAATCTCTTCCTCCCGATACAATGTAAGTGAGAAAGGGGGAGGGGCGATGATACGAGCCTTTCCTCCCCCTTCTCTCACCACTATCTATCCCCCTTTTCTCTTCGTTTGGAATGAGATTCCCCTCTTAATGCAATACGGCGACCGTGTGACAACGCCGGCGCCGAAATGAGAATCTGTGTATTTTTCTTTGTTCAGTCTTCGGAATGAATGGATATAGCAATGGGTCAAGTGGTTCAACGTTTATGTACCTACCTCTGTTGTTCTCTTTCTCCTTACTGCATTCTTATTTTCATGGCTGATGAAACGGCACCGTGCAACAGTACCGGTGCCGTGGAAGGCGAAGTCTATATACTTGCATGTCTCCCGTGATTCGTGCACAGAACGAAGGGACATGAGTATGCCCGGCATCACGATTTCACTCCCGTTCCGTCTTCCCGATGCTGCATGCCCTGCTACGGCAAGGGCTACATCGATTCCCCTCCCCGGGGGTCTTCTCGTCTGATCGAATGCCAAGGATTTCTTTTCTTCGGGTGAGGTGAGTCAATACGTGGGTTCTCTCAACCTGTTTGGGCCATCCTCGTAATACCCTTTCTGCTCTCGACCATGAACAGAGGGAAACAAGGCTGTCCCCACACTCCCGTTGTTATTTTCTGAACGGCCACCGATGAATATTTCCTTGATTTGTGAACGTTCGAATGCATTTACGTATGCGCATCTACAGGCTTAGTTTTGGCCTGCTGGTTATACGAATGTTCCCACCGCATCACTTCACTGTTTCATTAGTGTGGATCGGTAACCCGGGGAGGGGGGAACATTCCCTTGATTGCTTGTCATGACTGCTCGGTTCGAGGAATCCATTGGTCAATAATGGGTCTCCGAGGGCCAGTGAGCACACAGAAATTGGGGGTAACCCCAACACTACAAATCCACGGTCCTTTATGGGCTTTGTGGTGGCCGTGGGTCGTGTACCCCTCGTAGGCTTGCCTCGGGGTTTTCCTCCCATCTCGGCCGTCCCGATTCGAGCGTCGTGGTGACTCGGGTCGCGTGCCCCTTGTAGGCTTGCCTCGGGGTTCTCGCTCCCATATTGAGCCGCCTCATTCACTCACTGTTGCCCACGGACTCGGTGCCCCTAGTAGGCTATGCCTCGGGGTTCTCCCTTTCCGTCGGGGTCTTCGCCGGCCGCCGTTGTGCCACCCGGCATTTAGGGGTTTGCTCCGCCACGTGAGCATCCTCCGCTTCTCCCCGACAAATCCTTTAGGATGGGGAGATGCTGCCGAAATTTCGGCTCAAACGAGTGTAAACTCGAACAATTGCTGCGCTCGAGTGTGAACCTCGCGCGAACCCGTGACTTGGCTTTGAACGGTTTGGGACCGATCCAATGAATAATCAATTCAATAAAGTCCTCAAAACCCCCAAAATAATCTAATAAATCCATAAATAAATCAACGGAATCTCGGTTTCCGCAAAATCGGGCTAAAACGGCGCGATCACGCGTTAAAACGGCGCGGCCTAAAGCGGCGCGCCCTATCCGGCGCGCCCTCCCCGGCGCGCCCCTACCTTCCACCGCGCCGTTTTAACGGCTTTTCCCCCTTTTACCTACGTTTGACCGCGCCGTTTTAACCCCTTTTACCTACGTTTCAGGGCGCCGTTTTAACCATTCCAACCCGTTTCTTCACATGCACTGCACCGGTTTCGTTCCGAGTCGTGTCATCGCATAATTCTAATCCTTTTTCCTATTCATGGGATGATTTCTCATACTAATCATGGAATTTCATAAGCTCTTTGATTGAATAAATTGAATAAACTAGCTTTTCAAGCTTGAATCGATATGTCTCGAATCTTTGGCATCATGATTTGGCCCAAGCATTCGTGTCTCATTAATGTATGCCCGAGTGGGTGCACCCTTGGTATATCAAATGACATTGTCAGAAGGCCGGGTTATACCTGACCGGAAACCTTGTCACGCGTGAAGGCGGCTTTCGGGCCTAAGTACTCCGCCATGTACCAGGCCCCACCTCAATAAACCCTGCGTATTCGGTCATGACATCTTGCATGATTGTTCGCATGCTCTGTATCTTTTATTCCGGCTTCGACAGCCCGCTATCTCGGCAACTAATCAAAGGTGTTCCCTCCTCGTGGGGGATGTAATTAACGCCATAGCCTTTACGGTATGGCGGACTGCTGGTCCCGACCGAACCTCACTCTCGCCCGATAAGGGTCAGAATGAGCGCATCATAAATCGTCACTCATGTGACTGGCACGCCCGTGTCGTCAATCAGTCAGTTGATTACTAGTTAGTCAATTGATTGATCGACCCGCGAAATAAATGAATGAAAAATACCAACGAAAAGGAGCGAAGGAAGAGACGGTCGAAACAGCCGAGGGATGTGGATAGAAGATTGAAGGTCGGGACGCGGGTGCGAGAGTACTCGTCCAATCGGCGGTGTTGCGCTGAGGTGTATATTTCTTTACAGGAAAGCCGTGATGGCCAAAGTACAACTTGCGCATGTCGTGGGACAATTCCAACGTGCTAATCAGTCCCCGGGTCGATGCGTGATGGATGAACACGTATGCGTTTTACAAGGGGGCTCCTCCCGTGGCGTGGGCCGCAGCCGTGATGCCGAACGGGGGCCTATGACTGGATAACCGGGGGATACGTCGATCTGGTATCTGGGCGAGGGTCGGACGCGACTCGAGTTGAGCGGTCGGACATGGCCTCGTGACTGCCAGTGAGCATGGCATCATGGCACGCGTGTGGTTACAACCGACGGGCGTGCGAGGGGAAATCCCAGCATGAGGGGACGCCCGCCCATATCACAACGTCTCACATATGGTGGGTTTTGACTCGTGTGTGACGGCTACATATGGCGTGAGGGGAGTGTGAACGACATACCCCCGGCGTAGTAGACCGCCGAACAAGTCACCCACACACAATTCTCCTTAGCTCGCTGCTCGGAGCCGCGCTCGAAGTCTTGTGCTTGCCGGACTGGATGCCTTGGATGAGATGCCCTTGAATTGCCTTGAATGCTTGCCCCACCCCTTGAGCTCTTAGGGGGTTTTTATAGGGGAAGATGAAGGGTCACAAGGGGTTTACGAGGACGAGCTAAGGGGGGTGAGCTGGTCCGCGTAAACCCAAGTGAATGGTGTCACTCGGGGTTACGCACTGAGAGA
Organism: Amorphophallus konjac; assembly: GCA_022559845.1. Taxonomy (NCBI): domain Eukaryota; kingdom Viridiplantae; phylum Streptophyta; class Magnoliopsida; order Alismatales; family Araceae; genus Amorphophallus; species Amorphophallus konjac. The sequence goes on along the minus strand of CM040124.1, from coordinate 337,056,477 downwards.
GAGGGGGGAATGAGGTTTACGCGGACTAGCCATGGGGGCCTGGCTGGTCCGCCTAAACCCCCAAGGGTTTAGGCGGGCTAGCTTTTTTTCTTTTAAAAAATTAATAATAATAATAATTTTTTGGTTGAATGAGGGTTTACGCGGGTTCGCAAGGAGAGAGAGGGGGGCTGGTCCCCACCCTATAAAGTCTCATTTTTGGCCTTTTTCTTCTTTAATTTGGATAAGGAATAAAAGGACAAGTGGGTGAAATATACGTGGCGGCTTGTGGAGCCTTGTGCGCGTTGACTTGAGGACGAGCCCGTCGTGCTATCGCTTTGCGCTTCCGCGTCCGCGTGTTGACCCCTCGGACTGGTACGGCACACGAACCGCATCATAGGACCATAATTGGATGAACCGGGGCTGAATGGGGTCGTGGGACCACCGAGTTGGAGGGAGGGGCGCGGCCCTCAGGGAGTTCACCCTCCCTGGGGCGCGCGGTCATGCCCCCGGGGTGAATTGGCCCCGGGCCGGCCGTAACCCCAGAGGATGGCCCCCATGGGTCTTGTTGTGTTACCTGGGGATGTCCTTTGATGGACTTTGACCTTCGGGAGGGTGACATGGGCCCGTGGGGCCGTTGTTCTTTCAGTTGTAGTGGCTGCTCGCAAGGTGTTCGGGCAAATGCCTGACACACTGATGCGAGACGGACACGGGAGACGACACTATTAGGTGCCACCCTCGGACTCTAGATGAAGACGCGACCAGCAGCACACACCAGGGAGACACTAAGCCCGACACTACGAGCTCCTAGTGACGAAACGTCGCTAACAGAAGTGGAAGCTCACTCGTCGTCCCAAGCGAGGGAAAGCGCGGACCGTGCGCGGTTAAGGAACCGGCGGAGGTCAAGGGTAGTCCGACTCAACTTCCGGACTCGAATCGAGTCGCAAGACGGGTCACTCTCACTCTCACAGCGGTGACATAGACACACGGTCTAGTACCTACGCTCTCGGTAGTGGCAAAAGACCATATACTAGCTAAGCAAATGAACGCCAAGAGGTTCGGACCATTACCTCCACGCACCCAGCGTGGCGAAGACAACCCCGGCCAATCACGGACCCCCGGTTAGCACAATTTTACAGCAGTACAATAATTTGACCCACTCCATGCAGGAAGGTAAAAGGTCACATGCGGGGCCCGGGAATCACGCGAATTGGGTTGACGGACAGCATCTTGATGTCGCCCGGCGGTGCCGAACTCTGCGTTTTCGTACTTTCCGAACGGCGAGTTCTGCGGGCCCGCGGGGCCCACGGATGGCGCTGCCCTCCGGATCTGTGGGGGTGGAACCCACTATGATGGTGACCCCTGGTGGCGCGCCTCCAGGGACGGCGGTCGGCCGGGAACACCGATCGGGGGTCGATCGGTCCCGATTCCCAAGCTTTGAACTAGCTGTCCACGGATTTTGGTTGCTGTCTTCCGGCGCGCGCTTCGGCGAAAATGGGCGCTGCGAGCAATCCCGACGTCGGATCGGGACGCATGAGCTATCGTTGGAAAGCTCTCTTGAAATGCTTCAATCTAGACCCAGAGAGATCTACTGGATCTAGTCGGATCAGAACTTTATTTAATTTACAAGCCCCTGTTGTACAATAACTGAAATATCAGATCAGCATATGAGTTTCCTATAAATGGCCGTTGACCGCCTGCTTGTCGTTGGAATCAGACTTCTAGCTCTTCTTCAACGTTGTAGGGAATCAAACCATGAAACTGGGACAAATTTTGGAATTAGATTTGGAGGTGGTGGCGATTTGATATGATTTTTGGAGGGACTAGTGGTTGGATCTGGGAACAGGTGGATAGAACTGTAGATGGGACTGATAATGATTTTTAGAAAATATGAAATGGGCGAACCAGAACTTTAAAAAAATTGTGGATGAAGGGGTGGATGGAAGGAAACTCCAGTAAAATATATGGGACTAAAAAAAATCAAAAGACGGACCTAAGACATGAAACACAGGGTGGATATGAATCTGGACAGAACTCTGGAAGAACTGAAATGGAAGGGTGGACGAAAATCAAAAATTGTGAAACGGGATCTGAATGACAAACCAAATTTTATGGGGTATCCTTGACACCTTGGGACCTCCAGTAAAATTCCCAGATCGATCTGAGCTCGTGGCTGAGACACAAATTTCATGGAAGTTGCTGTGGTACTGCGCGGGCAGAACTCCGATGAAGATGATGGCGGTGCGGTGGCGGCTCGTGGCGGCGGCGGCGGCGACCGGAACTGATAGGGTGGAGTCTCACCACCAGAAGGAAGCCTTCACAGCTTCAAGGGGAGAGGGAGGGGCGCACCAAGCTGGAGCTCTAAGGTATTTTCTTCCAAATGAATGCATTAATTCACTAAAATGGAAAATACAAGTTTAAATACCTTACATCTCACATCCATCCACAACCATTGGATCTAGGGGATGGGAATGGAGGGTTGGGATGGAGTGTGACACACACACACACACAAAATAATATAATATTAAGGGGGGGGGGGGCGGCCCTTGGACCAAGGAGAGAGGGTGGACTTGGTAGGTGGGGTAGGTGGCCTCCCATTTGGACTTTTCAAGTCCATTGTCCCCCATGTGTCCAATTACAATTCAAACTTCTAGATACCCCCATGTGGCATGTTGACTGACCCCACGTGGGACCCTAGGCTGAGGTGGCCCAATGGGGTGGGTCCTGGGGGGCCCGTGGGGCCCACGGGGTCCGAATTACACATAAGCCCCTATTATAATCAAAATGGCAAACCGAATGCAACGAAATAAATACAAATGAAACAAACATAAAGTCTAACTAAGTATAATAAAGGGGGAGGCTCAAGGCGGAGTCTCCAGGCTATCTCCGAGCCAGATGGATGCTGAGGTGGCTCGTGTCGTGCTCCGTGTGCGGTACCGATGGCTCGGCGTATCGTGCCGATCAACTGCTCGGGTGTCCGCACCAATTCTCTCCGGGTGGGAGAAACTCGACCCTGTCGAGTAAGGGTCTGCATCGCTCCTGTATCGCTCCAAAAGGTCCGGATCGATCTGCTGCAACTCGCCATGTGTGATCCATGTGTCGTCAGTAGCGGGCCATCCTCTCCATCGCACTAGGTAGCGCTGGTAGGATCCACTCCTGGTAACTGTCACCTGCTCATCCAGTATATGATCTATATGCTCACGCTGCCGTAACAACGGGGCTGGAGGTGGACACTCAGGTGTGGGATCACTCTCAAGGGGAGGAGATGGCTCGAAAGGCTCACTAGGGATCACCGCTGGGTCCCTATATGCAACTAGATCCGAAACATTAAAAGTAGAGCTTATATCATATTCCTCGGGCAAGTCCACAACGTACGCATTGGATCCAACGCGTTTCAACACTCTAAAGGGATCGGCTCCGCGAGCTTGCAACTTCTTAACGACTCAAGAGGGAAACCGTTCAGGTCTTACCCTGATCATGACGTACTCGCCCTCATGGAACTCTCGGTGGTGTCAGTGGGCATTGGCTAACTCCTTGTACCGTGCATTGCTGGCCTCAATGTGACGACGGATGTCATCATGCAAACTCCTAACATGCCTAGCAAACGACTCGGCCGACTCCGACACTCTAGCATGGATAGGCCTGGGGACAAGGTCAACGGGTTTCCTAGGCCTACGACCTGTGACAATCTCAAATGGACTCATGCCGGTAGACCTATTCACCGAATCATTGTATGCAAACTCAGCCATAGGTAAAATGAGATCCCAATCCCCAATGCGGTCCTTAACTAGACACCTCAAAAGATCTCCCAGACTCCTATTGACCACCTTGGTCTGACCATCTGTCTGGGGATGATATGCAGTGGAAAACTTGAGGTGAGTACCCATCACATGCCATAGTGTCTTCCAAAAATAGGAAGTGAATCTAACATCACGGTCATACACTATAGTGCGAGGCAACCCGAACTTGCACACCACATGAGTAAGGAATAGGCGGGCTACCCTAGAAGCATCCGAAGTCTTCGAGCAAGGGATAAAGATGGCCATCTTCGAGAAACGATCAACCACCACATAGACCGAATCATGCTTCCTAGAGGTACGTGACAATCCCAAAATAAAGTCCATACTAACATCCTGCCACGGGGCATCAGGCACGGGAAGAGGCGTATAAAGGCCCGAGCTTTGCTTCTTCATCTTGGCCGTAGCACATGTACGGCACTGAGCCATGATGTTAGCAACATCGCGCTTCAAGCTCGGCCAATAAAACCGATGCTCCACTGCCTCAATAGTGTTGTTCCGACCAAAGTGGCCGGCTAGACCTCCCGCATGTAGTTCCCACACTAAGAAATCTCGAACCGAAGTTCGGGGAACACATAGCCTGCTACCTCGAAAGAGGTAACCCTCCTGAAGCATACACTCACCAAGGTCTCTCGAGGGTCCGGCCTGGAGGGTGGTAAAAATCTGACCGAAGTCAGGACAATCAACATAGGCCTCTTTCATCTTCTCTAACCCTATGACCTCGGCACTCATGGTGGTAAGCAAGCATGCTCGCCGACTCAAGGCATCAGCCACCTTGTTCTCCACTCCAGCCTTATGTTTAAGCACAAAGGTGAACTGCTGGAGATACTCGACCCAACGACTGTGACGCGAGTTAAGCTTCTTTTGGGAATGGAGGTACCTCAATGCCTCGTGATCGGAGTATAGGACAAACTCCTGATGTAAAAGATAGTGCCTCCAATGCCTAAGAGCCTGAACAACTGCGTAGAATTCTTTATCATATGTGGAATATCGCAGTTTCGCGTCGTTCAGCTTCTCGCTGAAATATGCGATCGGGTGGGACTCCTGACTCAAAACTCCTCCAATTCCCACGCCCGACGCATCACAAGAGACCTCAAACACCTTCGAGAAATCAGGCAGTCGAAGGATAGGTGTCTGGGTCATGCGCTCCTTGATGTCCTTGAAGGCGGCAGATGCGGCCTTCGTCCACACAAATTGTAACGACCCGAGAATCCGATTATCGGGCCTTCCCGGTAATCGGATTCTCGGGTCGCTGTAACGACCCGAGAATCCGATTACCGGGAAGGCCCGATAATTCGAGACTCGAACCGCCGCCCACGAGCCGGGAGGGCTCGGAAGGGCTAAAAGGAGTGTGGAGGCACAAAGAAATAGGAAATAAAGCAGGACAATTCAATAATTAACAGAAATAAATAAACAACTACAACAGCTATGATAGAGTCCAGTCCAACAGAAAGTACAGTCTAAAGCAGTAAAACGTACCACGTGCCAAGTGAACACTCGGCCTGGCAAGCTGGCAACTGAGAACCTCCGCCCCGCACCCTCGAACAGCGAGGAAGAACCGCTACACCTGAAAAGCAGGGAATGAGTCTCCAAAATAGAGACTCAGCAGGGATCCCGCGGAACCCCAACCGAAAACAACGGCGGTAGCGGAAGGAAGCTACAACTACAGCAGGAACAGCAAACCGGTTGTAACGACCCGAGAATCCGATTACCGGGAAGGCCCGATAACCCGAGACTCGCACCGCCACCCACGAGCCCGAAGACTCGGAAGGGTTAAAAGGATGGTGTGGAAACTACACAAGCATCACAAATAATTGCAGAAATTAAACAGTTATGATATTAAGCAGGAAATGAATTAACATTTTACATGGTCTACAATAAAATAACAACAACAGCAACAGTAGTCCACGACTAGTACAGTGACAAGAAAGAAAAGTACAGCTACACGGGGCATCCCCCGGCTCTGACCTCTGGCACTACCTCTGGGCACCCGCACCACGCTTCCGCTGCGCTCCAGACACGCTCCCCGAAGGTGGCGCCTCACCTGAAACACGGTGAAAACACGCAGGGAATGAGTCTCGGAACAAGACTCAGTAGGGATCACTCGAACCCTACCTCGAAAAATGAGAAACCACTACTCTAGCGGTAGAAAGGTACCTCGGAAAGGAAAGCCCTGTACTCTACAGAACTAGACCCTAACGGCACGCAAACCGACACACGTGCCACGGTACGAGAAGACCGAAACTCAACGGTCGAACCGTCAAAACCCGAAGGTCGGAAACACACGACTGACAGTCTGACACTCCGTACTCAACAGGAGTACCACCCACTAGAAGCACAGCCGGTAGCGTCCCCTGACGTCTTACACCGCACCGCAGGTGAACCGCCTGACATGGTAGGTCCTACCCGAGGCGCAAACACCGTACAAGTAACTACAACAAGTGACTAGCTGGGGTCACGCCCGTCGACGTGGGTCCAACCGCCCCCAACCACGTGTGCACACACAGACCGCGCGTCCCTGGTCTGGCCCTCTGACCGGTTTTCCCCTCAGCCGGACTCTGGCTGCAAGACGTGGGGCCCAACGGTAACCGGTCCACAAACCGTCTCTAAAGGTCAGCCCGTACACCACTCCCTGGTGCGACTAGCACACGCGTACTAGTAGGCTACGACTAGTGGAGGGTCACAGAAGGAGTAGACTCTCAAGTCTCGGAAAACAACGGTGCAACTGCAGGTACGAGGAACGCTCCTTGTACCAACACCGACGCACGGTGACCAGCTGCCAACAACATCTCCCGGTACACTCTGTACGACGAGAGACACACCGACGCAACCCGTACCCTTGAACGGTCCACACTGGGCCGCTCAGGGAAGTACGGTCACACAGGGACCGCACAAGGATTAGAACGGTCATATCAGGACCGTTCCACCCAGGGTCCAAACGACGGATAAACGGCCAACACAGGACCGTTCAAACAGATGTGCGGCCAACTCTTGACCGCACGTGGGTGAAGAACGGTCACCTCCTGGCCGCTCGTCTCCCAACGGTAAAAAGCCTGGACGGTTAGTCCTTAGCCGCACTTGGGGAAGGGCGGCTACGGCTTAGCCGTTCAGGTGTTGTGCGGTCAGGGCCAGACCGCACATCCAACCATAGCGCTAGGGGATGTACGGCCAGCACCTGGCCGTGCAAGGGGTTATGCGGTCAGCTCCTGGCCGCACATCCCAGAGCACTGCACAACGGTCACAACCAACGGTCAAAACCCTTGGGGTTGGGCGGTAGCTGTGGGGCCGCACATTAGGATATGCGGTCCCACGATGGACCGCCCAAGCCCACTGCGCGCCAAGCCTCACCCAAAGCGCGCCGAGCCGATGAACGGTCCGAACGGAACCGCATAGGGGTTGTGCGGCCACTGGTTCGACCGCACATCGCTCACCGGCGAGAAAACGGCGAACCTCACCGGAATCGCCCAATCGGCCTCAAAACAAACCCCACGGAGGGGGAAATGGCGAGAGAAGAACCCCCAAGCCCCCTAGCATGCTCCTACGCCCTTAAACCGTGAAATCGGGGCTCAAAACGATGGATCGGACGAACTCACCCCGCGGCATGATCGACCCTTCCCGGCTCAAAATAAACCCCTCTCGACCTCGTCTCGAGCTGAAACTCACGGGGAAGGAAGACATGAGGCTAAGGAACGTCACCCTACCTCCGGTCCGCGACGAAACGCTCCGATCCGAGCTCGAAGTCGCGAAGAACGCCGCTAGAATCTCGCCTCTCCACGCCTCCCACGCTCGCCGTATGCCCGCACGATCGCCTCGCCGCCGCCCACGTCACCGCGCCGTCGCCCCGCCGCCGTCTGCAGCCGGAGGGGAGCTCGCCGTGGCCAACCGGGAGGAAGAGAGGGAGAGGGAGGGAGACACGGTGGAGGAGGAAGGAGGAAGAAGAAGAAAAGAGAAAAGAAGAAAAAGAAAAGAAAAGAAAATGGGAATATATAGAAAATCCGATTTTTCGGAAAAATACCGAAAATTAGAAAAATACATTTCCGGAATCCTCGGAACGCACCGATCGCAACGGTACCACTCGTGCCTCGGGGAACTGCCCGGTTCGCCCGCAGCGAGCGTCCGAAGAAAAAGCCGAAACACACACCGGAAATCGGAAAACACGCGCGGAAAAAGCCGCGGAACGCCTCCGGGCCTCCGAAACGACTCCGGATCGCGCCGATCCGAACACGAAAGATGTCCGAAACGAAATTTCGGACACAACGGAGCCGGACACTCCGAAAACTAGATCCGGGACCCATGAAGAAGGATCCGAAAGGTCCGGGATATTACACCGGTGGCCGGTCAAAAAAAACTCGGCATTACAGCTACTCCTACTGCCAGAAGGCACACCTCGATCACGCAGTCGAAGCTACCAAACAACGCTAGTACCACCTACCGAAGAAGAGCACACGGCAACCACGCCGTAGAGGCCTGTCCCCCGGACAGCCAACCTGGACACGCTGTCCAAGGTGCAACCCCGACCATCCGATCGCGGGTACTGCACCACAAGATGCCACCTCGGTAAAGACACTAGCACTAGTCTCACGGTGCAAGAACCGACACACGCGCCAAGGTGAAACAACCGAACTCACCGGTCAACGCGACCGAAAACCTGAAGGTCAAAGACACAGAGACTGACAGTCTGTCACTCCGTACTCGACAGGAGTACCACCCACTAGAAGCACAGCCGGTAGCGTCCCCTGACGTCTTACACCGCACCGCAAGTGAACCACCTGACGTGGTAGGTCCTACCCGAGGCGCAGACATCGTACAAGTAACCACAAACAAGTAACTAGCTGGGGTCATGCCCATCGACGTGGGTCCAACCGCCCCCAACCACGTGTGCACACACAGACCTTGCGTCACTAGGTCTGGTCCTCTGACCGGTTTTCCCCCGTAGCCGGACTCTGGCTACCGACGAGGGGCCTACGGTAACCGGTCCACAAACCGTCTCAAAGGTAAGCCCGTACACCACTCCCTGGTGCGGCCAGCACACGCGTACTGGTAGGCTACGACTACTGGAGGGTCACTGAAGGAGTAGACTCTCAAGTCAACGGAAAACAACGTCCGAATCCGACGACGTACGGGGACCACCCCACGTACCGGCCCCGTCGCACGGTGACCACAGTCGGAGACGAAACGGGACTCACAGTCCACGGCCACGCACGCACCGTGCGATAAAGTCGAGAAAACTCAAGTGGCTCTAAGCCACTGGACTCTGGACAGTCCTCTAGACGCACTACACCCAACGGTCCTTGAGTCACAAGACTCGGAGTCAAGACCGTTGTACACAACAGCACAAGGCCTTCAATCTAGTCTAATCTCTAGGTCTAAAACCACGGTAGCACAAGTACCGAGATAACTCACGAGTCGCCAAGACCACTCCCTCGGGAAGGGAACGCAAGGGACTAAGGCCACCCACACGGGCTACACGGAAAACACAGAAGCACGATTCCCGGGGCAGCACACAAGCCACCACGACGATTTCCCATCTCGAAGCAAGCGGGAAACCTCCATCCCCAGGCCGAACAACTGGACTTGCAGTCCAAGGCCAAACACGTGGCCCACACGGAAATCACCTTCCAAAGAAACTCACAATATGCGGGGGAGACCCCACCGCCCGCACACCGATACACGGTGACTCGATCATGCGTAACACGAAAGCCCGGAACACGTGGGATCACCTGGACCCACCACACCTACGGGCACGCTAATCGAGACAACACGGTCCCTCCCGACACCTCAAAAACATAGACACAGAACCCATGGGGTGTCCGGGATACTCACAAGGCCGGAGGTCGACCACTGGGTCACAACCGGGTCGACCGGAGACCAACACAACACAATCGGAACACTAGAAGGTCACCCGGACCCTTAAACTCACGGGCACGCTAATCGAGGTAACCCAAACCTCTGGACTCCCAAAGACACGGTCACGGAACTCCACGGGGTGTCCAGGACACACGCGGCTCAAGGGGGGCACGATCAGCCACAGACCACCCGCCCCGGGCAGCCCGGATGGTCACTTCAATAACGCGCTATAGGTCCATAGCGCGTTCAAGCAGAACGCGCTAGGAGCCTATAGCGTGACAAGGCAGGTCGCGCTATGACAGTCCAGAATGCGCCATAGCCCTATAGCGCGACAGGAACCGCCATACTGTTCATCTTCTCCGATGAACGCGCCCCGTCGGGGCAGCGCGACCATCAAGAACGCGCTACTGGAGCATAGCGCGTTCTCAGTCCGCGCCCAAAAACGGTGGAAACCGCGGGAAAAATCATTCCACGCCCCGTCCACCCCCAGGTGAAGGGGAAACAAAAGGGGAAACCTTCCCCAAGCCCCTAGGCATGCATCTAAACCCCTGGATCGCTCGAAAACACGGTAAAACGGAAGATCCGGCTCACACCTCAAAAACATGCATTTTTCCCAAATCGCCCCGTTTAGCCCGCTCGGCTCACCACGGCCTACCAAACTCACGGGAAAAGAAGTGCACGAGCTGGGGGTCCATCTCCCTACCTCCACCGAAGATTTCGCGTCCCGAGCTCGTCGATCCGCGAAGAAAACGCCGTGAAGCCCTCGCCGCTCCACGAACCCGCGGCCGAGCTTCCACGCGCCACCGGCCCTCGATCCTCGACCCGTTCCCCGTTCCTCGCCTCCCGCCATCGCCGCCTCGCCCTCCTCCGCCACCGTCGACCGCTCGGGGAGAGGGGGAGAGAAAGAGATGAGAGAGAGTGAGAAAGAGAGAATGAGAGGGGGAATGAGAAAAGGGTTAGTATATATAGGAAAACCCGAATTTCTCGATAAATTCAGAAAATTGCGAAAAATTACCTCCGCGATCCTCGGAAGGAACACAACGCAGTGGTAACGTCCCGGAGTCGGAGAACGCCACGGTTTGCCCTGCAAAGAGTTCCGAAGGCCCATCAGGGAAAAACACGTGTAAAGCATAAAATACATTCCGAGACCCACTAAAATGATCCGAAAAAAAATATCCGGAAAATCCGGGGTATTACACAAATGTGCCCTTACGGATGCAATCCGTGATCGGGGCGGTGACGGAGCTAAATCCGCGGATGAAGCGACGGTAGAACGTCGCAAGGCCATGAAAATTGCGGACATCATGAACCATACGGGGTTCCGGCCACTCAACAATGGCCCGGACCTTCTCCGGATCGGCGGAGACCCCAGTACTAGACACAATGAAACCCAAGAAGGTAAGCTGAGGTGTCATGAAGGCACACTTCTGTGGGTTCGCAAACAAATGCTCTCGCCGAAGAAGTAGACAGACCTGCCGAAGGTGGTCTAAGTGGTCCCCTGTGGTGCGGCTATAGATAAGGATATCATCAAATTACACCACTACAAAGACTCCAATGAAAGGTCGAAGGACCTGAGTCATGAGCCGCATGAAAGTGCTAGGGGCATTGGTCAACCCAAAAGGCATGACCAACCACTCATATAGACCGTCCTTGGTCTTAAATGCGGTCTTCCACTCATCACCTGGCCTAATCCTCACCTGATGGTAGCCACTCTTAAGATCGATCTTCGAAAAGATAGTGGCACCTGCCATCATGTCTAGCATGTCATCCAGGCGGGGAATAGGGAACCTGTACTTCACGGTGATCTTGTTGATGGCACGACTATCAATACACATTCTCCACGTGCCATCCTTCTTCGGGGCGAGTAATGCGGGTACAACACATGGACTCATGCTGTCCCGGATAGATCCTCTCTGCACAAGCTCATAGACCTGCCGTTTAAGCTCGGCATGCTCCGTGGGGCTCATTCGATAATGAGGAAGGTTGGGCAAAGAAGAGCCCGGAACAAGGTCGATAGCATGCTGAATATCCCGCATGGGTGGGAGTCCCTCGGGAAGCTCATCAGGAAAAATATCAGCAAACTCCTACAGAATAGGAACAACCTCGGGTGGGAGCTCACCCTCGGAGTCCCGCTCCACCTCTCGGACCGTAATGGCAAACACCGGACAGCCCTGACTAAGCTCCTGCTCCATTTCCCGGGAGCTAATCATCATCAATCTCCTCGTTGAGGGCTCTCCTGAGCCAGAGGTAACGGTCATAGCCCGAGCTGGGGATGGGGTACTAGGCCCGGGAACGGAAGGCTTCAGAGTACTAGGGCCAGTAGGACCCCCAACAGATGGGCTCCTGGGCCAAACGGGTTGGAGGGTGACCCACTGGCCATCGTGGTCGAAGGTACAGGTGTTCGACCAACCATGGAGTGTGGCATCTCGGTCGAATAACCACGGCCTACCAAGAATGATACTTCCCACTTCCATGGGAAGAACATCACACCAGATCTCGTCATGGTAGGAGTGGAGCTGCAGCGGGACCAAGCACCGCAACCTGACCGAAATGGAAGTGGTATCCACCCATGATACCTGGTAGGGGCAAGGGTGGTCTACGGGTGTGAGACCAAGACGAGTGACAGCGTTCGTGGAGATTGCATTGATACAACTCCCGCTATCGATGACCACCTTACAAATTTACTTTCCCAGCCTACAGAATACATGAAGGATAGTGGTCCGACGCCAGTCATCACTGACCTGTGGCTGGGTGAGGATACATCTGACGACCCCCACGTGGGTATCGTCTGACTGCTGGACATCCTGGGCCTCACCTCCCATCTCATAGTACTCGTCAGCTAACTCTTCATCTGCCTCATAGCTGACTAACTCGAGGCCCGTAGGGGTGGTATCCTCGGCCTGTGTGTCCCCAATGTGAAGAGATGGGCGGGTGGGACACTGGTTGGCGAAATGGCCAAACCCATTGCAGCGATAACACTGCTGCTGTGATCCACTAGGCTCCCCAATCATAGGTCCTTTACCTTTATCCTCCCGACGGATAGGAGGCGTAGGCAACAAAGGACGTGCAGGAGGCGCGGGTGCTGGTGGACGGACTGTGGGTGGGGCCGTAAGATGCTGGGGACGAGGAAGGTCCCTCGGGGGTGGAGGACGAGGCCTAGGAGCAAAGGGCTCGGGGTGAGCGGGCTCCTGAGGTCGAGTCATGTGGGCCCTCGGATACGTGCCAGATGAGCCACGGGACTCGACACTACGAAGGGGAAAGGAGCCCACCCGATGGGGTGACTCAAACTCGGCCTCGAACTGCTCCAATTCGAGAGCAATCTGATATGCCTGCTCCAGAGTGGTGGCATTGCGGCGAAAGAGTTCATATTGATAATTGGGCCGCAAACCTCTCCGAAAGCGGGATATCGTCATGGTGCTCTCTTTCGTGACCCCGCACCGCAAATAATACTCATCGAACTCGGCGGTGTACTCGGTCACGGATCGGTTCCCTTGGGAGATGCTTTGCCACTTCTCTATGAGACGTTGGCGATATGAGGCGGGAAGGTACTTCTCCCTCAACTTGGTTTTCATATCATCCCAAGTACCAATCTGGGGTTGACGTCGCTGGTTGAGCAGGCTCTCAACATTGATCCAATAAGTTTGGGCCTGCCCGTGCAGCTTCATCTTTGCGTATCAGACTCTTCGGTGGTCCGTCATCTCAAACCACTCGAAGTACCGGTCCATGCCGGCCTCCCAATCTAAATACACCCTAGGGTCCAAGGACCCGCTAAAAGTGGGAGGGTCCGCACGCACACCCCTAAGAATGCGGTCATCATCCTTGTCATCACGATTCCGTCGTTGATGACGACGACCGTTACCCCCGTGATCATTGTCGGAGGCATAATCATCCACTACAGGCGCCTGTTGCCTCCCGACATCCTCCACCTGAGCCCTTGGCACAGCGGGTTACTGCACCGGCTCTTGTTGGCCGTTTGTCGGCGCGGGTTGCGCCGCTATTGGGCCCCTCTCTAGGACGGCAATCCTCCCAACAAGGCCTTGAATGGACTGCTCCGAAACCCCGGCCCGATCCTCGAGGACCTTCATCCGCCCTTCTAGACACGTCCCTATGCCATCCATACGCGTACTAAGACCATCCATACGCGTGTCTAAACGATCCATGTTGGCCCGGAACATCTCGGCCGTGGAAGACTCATCGGAACTACGGGCTCGGGACTCCGCCATAGGTGGTGGTGGCGAGTACTGGGTACCTCGACGGGTGGGCATGCAACTGACACACGACCTAGAAGACACCGACGAATGCAAACACACACTAAATGATGCACTTAGACCTAAACCAATATCCGGTACGGGGCGGAGTTAATCGATCCGAAGATCACTCCCGTGAATGTGCGACCTCCCGGTAGGCGTAGCCTAACGTTCGGACAACACCTTTTAAGATACCGAATTATCGGGATGAAATGCAATTTAAAACACACTTTTTTTTTGTTTTGAAAATAATGATGGTCCTAGACTCGACTTAGACCATGATGCATGCAAGACATATGCAAAGACTACCCTAGACTCGACTTGCTCTGATACCAAACTGATGCGGGACGGACACGGGAAACGACACTATTAGGTGCCACCCTCGGACTCTAGATGAAGACGCGACCAGCAGCACACACCAGGGAGACATTAAGCCCGACACTACGAGCTCCTAGTGGCAAAACGTCGCTAACGGAAGTGGAAGCTCACTCATCGTCCCAAGCGAGGGAAAGCGCGGACCGTGCGCGGTTAAGGAACCGGCGGAGGTCAAGGGTAGTCCGACTCAACTTCCGGACTCGGATCGAGTCTCGAGACGGGTCACTCTCACTCTCACAGCGGTGACATGGACACACGGGCTAGTACCTACACTCTCGGCAGCGGCAACAGACCATATACTAGCTAAGCAAATGAACGCCAAGAGGTTCAGACCATTACCTCCACGCACCCGGCGTGGCGAAGACAACCCCGGCCGAATCACGGACTCCCGGTTAAACAATATCACAACAGTACAATAATTTGACCCACTCCACGCAGGGAGGTAAAAGGTCACATGCGGGGCCCGGGAATCACGTAACTCGGGTTGACGGGCAGCATCTTGATGTCGCCCGGCGGTGCCGAACTCCGCGTTTTCGTGCTTTCCGAACGGCGGGTTCTGCGGGCCCGCGGGGCCCACGGATGGCGCTGTCCTCCGGATCTGTGGGGGTGGAACCCAGTATGATGGTGACTCCTGGTGGCACGCCTCCACTGACGGCGGTCGGCCGGGAACACCGATCGGGGGTCGATCGGTCCCGATTCCCAAGCTTTGAACTAGATGTCCACGGATTTTGGTTGCTGTCTTCCGGCGCGCGCTCCGGCAAAAATGAGCGCTGCGAGCAATCCCGACATCGGATCAGGACGCATGAGCTATCGTTGGAAAGCTCTCTTGAAATGCTTCAATCTAGACCTAGAGAGATCTGCTGGATCTGGTCGGATCAGAACTTTATTGAATTTACAATTCCCTGTTGTACAGTAACCGAAATATCAGATCAGCATATGAGTTTCCTGTAAATGGCCATTGACCGCCTGCTTGCCTTTGGAATCAGACTTCGAGCTCTTCTTCAACGTTGTAGGGAATCAAACCACGAAACGGGGACAAATTTTGGAATTGGATTAGGAGGTGATGGCGATTTGATATGATTTTTGGAGGGACTGGTGGTCGGATCTGGGAACAGGTGGACAGAACTGTAGATGTTACTGATAATGATTTTTAGAAAATATGAAATGGGCGAACCAGAAATTTAAAAAAATTGTGGATGAAGGGGTGGATGGAAGGAAACTCCAGTAAAATTTATGGGACTAAAAAAAAATCAAAAGATAGACCTAAGACATGAAACACAGGGTGGATATGAATCTGGATAGAACTCTGGAAGAACTGAAATGGAAGGGTGGACGAAAATCAAAAATTGTGAAACGGGATCTGAATGACAAACCAAATTTTATGGGGTATCCTTGACACCTCTGGGACCTCCAGTAAAATTCCCAGATCGATCTGAGCTCGTGGCTGAGACACAAAGTTCGTGGAAGTTGCTGTGGTACTGCGAGGGCAGAACTCCGATGAAGACGATGGCGGTGCGGTGGCGGCTCGTGGCGGCGGCGGCGGCGACCGGAACTGATAGGGTGGAGTCTCACCACCAGAAGGAAGCCTTCAAAGCTTCAAGGGGAGAGGGAGGGGCGCACCAAGCTGGGGCTCCAAGGTATTTTCTTCCAAATGAATGCATTACTTCACTAAAATGGAAAATACAAGTTTAAATACCTTACATCTCACATCCATCCACAACCATTGGATCTAGGGGATGGGAATGGAGGGTTGGGATGGAGTGTGACACACACACACACAAAATAATATAATATTAAGGGGGGGGGCGGCCCTTGGACCAAGGAGAGAGGGTGGACTTGGTAGGTGGGGTAGGTGGCCTCCCATTTGGACTTTTCAAGTCCATTGTCCCCCATGTGTCCAATTACAATTAAAACTTCTAGATACCCCCATGTGGCATGTTGACTGACCCCACGTGGGACCCTAGGCTGAGGTGGCCCAATGGGGTGGGTCCTGGGGGGCCCTTGGGGCCCACGGGGTCCGAATTACACGTAAGCCCCTATTACAATCAAAATGGCAAACCGAATGTAACGAAATAAATACAAATGAAACACACATAAAGTCTAACTAAGTATAATAAAGGGGGAGGCTCAAGGCGGAGTCTCCAGGCTATCTCCGAGCCAGATGGATGCTGAGGTGGCTCGTGTCGTGCTCCGTGTGCGGTACCAGTGGCTCGGCGTATCGTGCCGATCAACTGCTCGGGTGTCCTCACCACACACCCCGGGTTGCCAAACGAGCCGCGTAAGTGGCCGATGGGTCTTGGATTTGGCCTTGGGCCAAGGGTAGAAGTCCGTAGAGGTTGGGAGGAGGCTCTTTGGGCCTAGCCTTGTGCTGCGTGCCGTGTTGTACGGCGGGTTGGCAGGGTAGCCTCGGGTTGGCCCGAGAGCTAAGGTTGAGTGGCATGTTGCCACGTGTCTGAGGGTCGGGGGTGGCCCCTACTTACTGGGGGATCGTTGTAGGACCCCATTAGCGTGCTGGTTGTGTGTAGAAGGATTGAAATATACGTGCCCAGAAGGTGTTCGGAGAAATGTCGAACACGCGTGTGTGAGCCGTACGCACTTGCTACGGGCCTCCAAAGCCTGTGGTTGACTTGCTCGGGTCTCCCTTTGACCTTGGAGGGTTGAATGAAGAGTCTCGGAGTGGGCCCGCGATTCTTTTACTTGATGCCACGTGGCGTGGCGGGGCGCCCCCGGGTGATCCCGGGCGGCCTTATAGAACGCGGGGAAAGCCCGTATGAGAGTGGTCGGGCTTGACCCTGAACACTTGCTTGTGCCACCGCGTGTCACGGCGAGTTGGTCGAGACCTTCGTGGGGACCCGTAGGGTTGTAGAAAGGGCTGGGTAGCCCATGCCTTGAAGGTGTTCGGGGAAATGCCCGAACCCTTACTCCTTGTCATTTTGGCTGGGAAATAGTATGGGTACAACACCCGTGTACCTTACCTTCTTGACTGAAAACATATTTCACACTTCATATTCCCAAGACATACCTACAAAATAGATTTCTCATTTTACATTCTTAGGTACCCAAGCCATCTTGGGTCCTTGTGGGTTAGCACTCTTGGCAGGTGACAACATTCAATTCATCATTTTCTTCAGAAAATAATCATGCATGTTATGCCCAGATTTACCACAGTAATGACAACATGACTTTGAATACTTAAAAGCATGAATATTGTTTGAAGCATGTGACATCACATTCCTTCTTCTCATTGGCTCGACCATTTTGTATGTACTGGCATGATGTGTTGAATGAAAATTTCTTTTCTTCATCATTGATGGATTAACAAGTTTTATAAAGGTAAACTTGTCATCATGCTTTAACCTGAAGTAATCATTCATCTTGTGACCTACTTTACCACAGTAGTCACAATTGACATATGACATGAGAGAATTTTTATTCAGATTAGTAACATGCTTCCATGTGGATGAAGAAACTTTATTTTGGCCAGCATGAAAATTCAGTTTCTTCATGAGCAGCCAGTAGTGTGAAATTATATGACCTATTTTACCACAGTGATTACAATGCATGGAAGGTATTGTGGTAAATGATTGCTTTGCATTTTTAAAACCAATTCTGTTCCTGCATGCTTTTGTGAGCGACGTCACGCGGAATGCGGCGGCGAGCGGAGCGCGCCGGCTCGTTTTACTGCGACACAGAAAAAAGAGAGAGAAGCAGAGAAACCACCATGGGAGATTACTCCGGCGGGGTGTGCAGAATAGATACAGTGTAACAAGATATGGGGATTAAACGGCCATAGCGGGAAGTGACTCTCCGCGACCTCGGGGGATGGGAATGGTGCAGAATTTAAGTGACAAAAATTTAAATGGCCATAGCGGGAAGTAACTCGCCGCGGTCTCGAAGATATGAGAAGATATGAGAATAACATAAGATATAAGTAACAGAAATTCAAACAGTCATAGCGGGATGTGACTCGCCGCGGCCTCGAGAGTATTAAAGATATGAGAATAACACAGGATATAAATGACAGAAATTTAAACAGCCATAGCGGGAAGTGACTCGCCGCAGTCTCGAGAATATCAAAGATATGAGAATAATGCAGGATATAAATGACAGAAATTTAAACAGCCATAGCGGGAAGTGACTCGTTGCGCCCTCGAGAGTATTAAAGATATGAGAATAACACAGGATATAAATAACAGAAATTTAAACAGCCACAGCGGGAAGTGACTCGCCACGGCCTCGAGAATATCAAAGATATGAGAATAACACAGGATATAAATGACAGAAATTTAAATAGCCAGAGCGGGAAGTGACTCGCCACGGCCTCGAGAATATCAAAGATATGAGAATATCACAGGATATAAATGACAGAAATTTAAACAGCCATAGCGGGAAGTGACTCGCCGCGGCCTCGAGAATATGATGTGATCGCCAGGGGCCGGAGACCCCAAAATAAGAAGAGTGATCGCGCTTACCTCAAAAGCGGGAAATGGCGAGTTATTTTTTTCTCTCCCTTCGGCCGGCCGATGAAGAGGGCTTTCCTTGGTTACCCTTGTAAAAGAGAAAACAGACAGATAACAAGTGAATTAGAAAAATGACAATGTAGTATTAGTCACTTGTGATGAAAAATGATGAAATCATGGCGAGACACACACCTGGTTGGTGTTATTTTTAAACCCCTCTCGGACACGAGTAGGAGGAAAATGTTATGATGAATGGAAGATCATGCAAACATGCATAAAAATAGATCTCTCTTATGAAGGGAGATGACATATGACGGGATGATGCATGCAACGGAAATGACAAAAGAGAGTGGGAGAGAATGTCTTATTGAAGATGCCGATGGCGGGATCCAGCGGAGCTTCGACAGCGTAGGGACGACGTGGAAGCACGATGGACGGAGTTAGCCTTCCTCTCGCGAGCGTGGGCACCCAGAAATTCGGCAGAACCTCCTCCTGCAAAAGCCCACGGGTTAGGAAAGGGATCCGGCAGAGTCTCTCTTTCCTTTGTCGGATCTGAAGCTCTCTCCTTTCGAGGGAGGGGGTCTTCTATTTATAGGAGAAAGTTTCATTGAGGCGTCTGGGGTCCTGGATGCCTCTATGTTGAGGCGTCCAGGGTCCTGGACGCCTCTATTATTTTTTTATAATTTCAATTTATTGAGGCATCTAACTATCTTGACGCCTCAATACTCAGGCGTCCAGCTCCCCAGACGCGCCCCTTCTGCCCACCGAAACGATGCCGAAAATCGCCGGTAGTTTTGGCGTGCTCTAGGGCTGTCAATGGGCCGGGCCCGGGCCGGGCTTAGGTCGGCCCGGCCCGGACCCGACTTCTCAACATTAAGGCCCGAGCCCGGCCCGGGCCCGACTTATGTCGGGCCGGGCCGGGTCGGGCCCGACATTATGTAAAAATTTCAAAGCCCGACTAAGGCCCGGCCCGATAATTTAAATAAAATAATAAAAATAATAATATAAAGCATATAATCTCACTAAATTAATTAAAATTTTGATATTAATTACATAATTTGTGTAAAAAGAGAGTTTTAAAATTTATCATTAAGTAAAATAATATAGTTTTAACTAAATAATTTTTAAATTTTGATGTGGGAATAAAAAAAAGAACGGGCCGGGCCGGCCCGCGGGCCAAACTCAAAGCCCGAGCCCGGCCCGCGGGTCAAGTCGGGCCGGGCTTTTAGGCCCGACTAAAAGTCCGCGGGCTGAAAATGACCTTGCGGCCCGGTCCAAAATCGGGCCAAGCCCGCCGGCCTATCGGGCCGGGCCGGGCCATAGGGAACCTGTACTTCACGGTGATCTTGTTGATGGCACGACTATCAATACACATTCTCCATGTGCCATCCTTCTTCGGGGCGAGTAATGCAGGTACAACACATGGACTCATGCTGTCCCGGACAGATCCTCTCTGCACAAGCTCATCGACCTGCCGTTTAAGCTCGGCATGCTCCGTGGGGCTCATTCGATAATGAGGAAGGTTGGGCAAAGAAGAGCCCGGAACAAGGTTGATGGCATGCTGAATATCCCGCATGGGTGGGAGTCCCTCGGGAAGCTCATCCGGAAAAATATCAGCAAACTCCTGCATAATAGGAACAACCTCGGGTGGGAGCTCACCCTCGGAGTCCCGCTCCACCTCTCGGACCGTAATGGCAAACACCGGACAGCCCTGACTAAGCTCCTACTCCATTTCTCGGGAGCTAATCATCATCAATCTCCTCGTCGAGGGCTCTCCTGGGCCAAAGGTAACGGTCATAGTCCGAGCTGGGGATGGGGTACTGGGCCCGGGTACGGAAGGCTTTGGAGTACTAGGGCCAGTAGGACCCCTGACTGATAGGCTCCTGAGCCGAACGGGGTGGAGGGTGACCCGCTGGCCATCGTGGTCGAAGGTACAGGTGTTCGATCGACCATGGAGTGTGGCATCTCGGTCGAATAACCACGGCCTACCAAGAATGATACTTCCCACTTCCATGGGGAGAACATCACACCAGATCTCGTCACGGTAGGAGTGGAGCTGCAGCGGGACCAAGCATCGCAGCCTGACCGAAATGGAAGTGGTATCCACCCATGATACCTGATAGGGACAAGGATGGTCTACGGGTGTGAGACCAAGACGAGCGACAGCGTTCGTGGAGATTGCATTGATACAACTCCCGCTATCGATGACCACCTTGCAAATTTGCTTTCCCAGCCTACAGAATACCTGAAGGATAGTGGTCCGACGCCAGTCATCACTGGCCTGTGGCTGGGTGAGGATACATCTGACGACCCCCACGTGGGTATCGCCCGACTGCTGGACATCCTGGGCCTCACCTCCCATCTCATAGTACTCGTCAGCTAACTCTTCATCTGCCTCATAGCTGACTGACTCGAGGCCCGTAGGGGTGATATCCTCGGCCTGTGTGTCCCCAATGTGAAGAGATGGGCGGGTGGGACACTGGTTGGCGAAATGGCCAAACCCATTGCAGCGATAACACTGCTGTCGTGATCCACTAGGCTCCCCAATCATAGGTCCTTTACCTTTATCCTCCCGACGGATAGGAGGCATAGGCAACAAAGAACGTGCAGGGGGTGCGGGTGCCAGTGGACCGGCTATGGGTGGGGCTGTCAGATGCTGGGGACGAGGAAGGTCCCTCGGGGGTGGAGGACGAGGCCTAGGAGCAAATGGCTCGGGACGAGCGGGCTCCTGAGGTCGAGCCATGGGGGCCCTCGGATACGTGCCAGAAGAGCCACGGGGCTCGACACTACGAAGGGGAAAAGAGCCCAACCGGTGGGGTGACTCGAACTCGGCCTCGAACTGCTCCAATTCGAGAGCAATCTGATACGCCTGCTCCAAATTGGTCGCGTTGCGGCGAAAGAGTTCATATTGATAATTGGGCCGCAGACCTCTCCGAAAGCGAGATATCGTCATGGTGCTCTCTTCCGTGACCCCGCACCGCAAGTAATACTCATCGAACTCGGCGGTGTACTCGGTCACGGGTCGGTTCCCTTGGGAGATGCTTTGCCACTTTGTCTATGAGACGTTGGTGATATGAGGCGGGAAGGTACTTCTCCCTCAACTTGGTTTTCATATCATCCCAAGTACCGATCTGGGGTTGACGTCGCTGGTTGAGCAGGCTCTCCACATTGATCCAATAAGTTTGGGCCTGCCCTTGCAGCTTCATCTTTGCGTATCGGACTCTTCGGTGGTCCGTCATCTCAAACCACTCGAAGTGCCGGTCCATGCCGGCCTCCCAATCTAAATACACCCTAGGGTCCAAGGACCCGCTAAAAGTGGGAGGGTCCGTACGCACACCCCTAAGAATGTGGTCGTCATCCTCGTCATCATGATTTCGTCGTTGAGGACGACGACCGTTACCCCCATGATCATTATCAGATGCATAATCATCCACCACATGCACCTGTTAAACCCCAACATTCTCCGCCTGAGCCCTTGGCACAGCAGGCTGCTGAACCGGCTCCTGTTGGCCGTTCGTCGGCGCGGGTTGCGCCGCTACTGGGCTGCTCTCTAGGATGGCAATCCTCCCAACAAGGCCTTGAATGGACTGCTCTGAAACCCCGGCCCGATCCTCGAGGACCTTCATCCGCCCTTCTAGACGCGTCCCTTTACCATCCATACGCGTGTCTAAACGATCCATGATGGCCCAGAACATCTCGGCCGTGGAAGACTCATCGGAACTACGGGCTCGGGACTCCGCCATAGGTGGTGGTGGCGAGTACTGGGTACCTCGACGGGTGGACATGCAACTGACACACGCCCTAGAAGACACCGACTAATGCAAACACACACTAAATGATGCACTTAGACCTAAACCAATATCCGGTACGGGGCGGAGTTAATCGATCCGAAGATCACTCCCGTGAGTGTGCGACCTCCCGGTAGGCGTAGCCTAACGTTCGGACAACACCTTTTAAGATACCGAATAAAGGGTGCAAATGTAATTTAAAACACACTTTTTTTTTGTTTTGAAAATAATGATGGTCCTAGACTCGACTTAGACCATGATGCATGCAAGACACATGCAAAGACTACCCTAGACTCGACTTGCTCTGATACCAAACTGATGCGGGACGGACACGGGAGACGACACTATTAGGTGCCACCCTCGGACTCTAGATGAAGACGCGACCAGCAGCACACACCAGGGAGACACTAAGCCCGACACTACGAGCTCCTAGTGGCAAAACGTCGCTAACAGAAGTGGAAGCTCACTCGTCGTCCCAAGCGAGGGAAAGCGCGGACCGTGCGCGGTTAAGGAACCGGCGGAGGTCAAGGGTAGTCCGACTCAACTTCCAGACTCGGATCGAGTCACGGGACGGGTCACACTCACTCTCACAGCGATGACATGGACACACGGGCTAGTACCTACACTATCGGTAGCGGCAACAGACCATATACTAGCTAAGCAAATGAACGCCAAGAGGTTCGGACCATTACCTCCACGCACCCGGCGTGGCGAAGACAACCCCGGCCGAATCACGGACTCCCGGTTAAACAATATCACAGCAATACAAAGATTTGACACACTCCACGCAGGGAGGTAAAAGGTCACATGTGGAGTCCGGGAATCACGTAACTCGGGTTGACGGGCAGCATCTTGATGTCGCCCGGCGGTGCCGAACTCCGCGTTTTCGTGCTTTCCGAACGGCGGGTTCTGCGGGTCCGCGGGGCCCACGGATGGCGCTGTCCTCCGGATCTGCGGGGGTGGGACCCACTATGATGGGGACCCCTGGTGGCGCGCCTCCACGGACGGCGGTCGGCCGGGAACACCGATCGGGGGTCGATCGGTCCCGATTCCCAAGCTTTGAAGTTGTTGCCCACGGATTTTTAGTTGCTGTTTTCAAGCGCGCGCTCCGGCAAAAACGGTCGCTGCGTTCAATCCCGACGTCGGATCGGGACGCATGAGCTATCGTTGGAAAGCTCTCTTCAAATGCTTCAATCTAGACCCAGAGCGATCTGGTGGATCTGGTTGGATCAGAACTTTAATGAATTTACAACCCCCTGTTGTACAGTAACCGAAACCTTAGATTTACAGGGTACTTGTTTGAGAACCACCATTGACCGCCTAGTAAAACTCCGATTCAGCTCTTGAGCTCTTCTTCAAAGTTGTAGGGGATCAAACCATAGAACTGGGACTATTTTTGGAATTTGATTTGGAGGTGGTGGTGATTTACTATGAATTTTGGGGTGACTGGTGATCGGATCTGGGAACAGGGGGACAGAACTGTAGCTGGGACTGAGAACGATTTTTAGAAAATATGAAATGGACGAACCAAAAATTGAGAAAAATTGTGGACGAAGGGGTGGTTGGTGGAACCTCTAGTAAAATTGGGCGAACCAAAAGAAATCAAAAAATGGACCTAAGACATGAAACTCAGGGCGGGGATGAATCTGGACAGAACTCTGGCAGAACCGAAATGGAAGAGTGGACGAAAATAAAAAAATATGAAACAAGATCTGAATGGCAAACTAAAATTTATGGGATGTCCTTGACACCTCTGGAACATCCACTAAAATTTCTAGATCTATCTGAGCTCGTGGCTGAGACAAGAAATTCGTGGAAGCCTCTGTGGTACTGCGGGGGGCAGAACTCCGTTGATGGCGAAGGCGGTGCGGTGGCGGCGGCGGCGGCGACCGGAACTGATAGGGTGGAGTCTCACCACCAGAAGGAAACCTTCACAGCTTCAAGGGGGATAGGGAGAGGAGAAGGGGGCGCACCAAGGCTGGAGCTTCAAGCTTTTCTTCAATTCAAATGGCATTAATTCATGAAAATAGGAAAATACAAGCATATATAGGTCACCCATCTAATCCATCCTCCACCGTTGGATCTAGGGGTTAGGGATGGATGGCTAGGATGAATTTTGATCAAAACACAACAAAAATAATAAAAAAATGGGGAGGGGGGCGCACCTTGACCAAGGGGGGGACATGGTAGGTGGGTTTGGTTGGAAATGTTGACCATTTTGGTCCCTTGTCCCCCATGTGGACAATTGACTAGTCAAGGCTTCTAGATGTCCACCTTGAATGTTGACCAACCCCACAAGGCTGATATGGACCAATGGGAGGGGGCCTGGGGGTCCCATGGGGCCCAGGGGTCCCATTTTACAAATAAGCCCCTCGTACACTCATAATTGTAAACCGTATAAAATGAAATAAACACACCTTACACACAAATAAAATCTAATTAAATATGAAAAATGGGGAGGCTCAAGGCGGGGTCTCCAGGCTGTCTCCGAGCCAGATGGACACTGAGGTGGCTCGAGTCGTGCTCCGTGTGCGATACCGGTGGCTCGGCGTGTCGCGCCGCTCAACTGCTCGGGTGTCCGCACCACTTGGGGTACCAAGCTATCTCTTTGTCTGGTGGCTTTATGCCTTATTTACAAGATGTTGGGAGACCTGCACAAGACGCGTCTCCCCAGAAGTCTTCTGACGGTCGGTCCGTTACACTTTTTCAATGCTTGGGTCTGTACCCTGTTCCCAGAGGCGGCTCCTCGGGCGTTTCAGTCTGTTCCTCTTGTTCCGCGGATGATAGAATTCGCGAGTGCCAAGCCATCCTTATTGGCGGAGCAACTCTACGCCATTTGGGGAAAATTGGCCCGTATTCCCACAGATTCGCCTGGGGTTCTTCACTTTTGGAGCTTAGCTGCCCACTCCAGCCCGCTGGTGAACAGGATGAGGCAGTGTAAGTTTTTTGAGACTGAGGAGTATATTCATCCGCTTTCCGAGGCCAAATGTACAAGACCCATTCTTGAGCCGGAGTTGGTTGACTGGGCGCTGGCTATCAGGCCGAGTGTCCTTGTATTCCGCAAGAGCGGCATTCTGTGGTTGGAGCCGTACTATCCATTCCGCTTCAGCCGGAACTTTGGCTACGACCAGCACATTCCACATTCTTCTTCACAATTTGCGTTGCCTAACAGGCACAGGGCCGGGCAGGTTTCGAATGACGATGCCCGGATATGGTGGGACTTCTTCCACAGCCGGGAAGATGTTTCTTTCAGGGTGCCAACCCCTGCCCGTTTCTCCCGCGTCACGCCTGAATACATCAAGTGGTGGAACGCGTGGACGGGGTTTTAAAGGAGCTCCCGGTGAGAGTGCTGGGCCGTGGCAGAGCACAGGTTTCTGGATTCCCAGCCAGAGCCAGTCCTTGACATTGAGTCTTCTTATTTGAAGAAGTTGAAATCTTGGACCCATATGGAAGTGAAGGCATATCTGGAGGCCCGCAAGGTCGTAAAAAGTCACAGGACGAAGGTTGACCCGAAGCTACCCCCGATCAACAAGGACGACTATGTGAAAACCCTTCGGGGTTTATGCCGGGTGAGTAGCGAGAGGGTGGTCCTTCAGCAACTCCCCCTGCCGGTAGAGGAGCCCATCTCGGCTGTGGCCAACTGGCGTCCCGAGGTGGATTGGTTGTACCCCTATCGGACCTTCATTCGCAAGGAAGACAGGCGGGCCGCCTTATATGACAACACCCCGTGGCTATTCGCGCTTCTTCGCTCATATGGTCTTTCAGTGGGTGGTCCCAGCGAAGCCATCCTAGACCGACCTCTTCATGTCTCATTCAAATATGCTGACAGATGGGGGCTGGACCACCTGAGCCTATATTATCTCCTGTCTTCTCGTGGTCACGAGGACCTGGCACTGCTAGCCGAGCCGAGTGAAAAGATTGGAGATTTATGCTGGCTTATTTGCGAGGCAGCTTCAAGAGATAAAATGCCATCGCTATATTATTGGCCTCTCTTCCCCTTCTATACGGGGCCGGCAAGTATGTTCCATTTCTTCATTCAGGCCCTTCGGTCAACTTCTTTCTTTCATTGTGGTGCATTATTCTCACCTGTGTGCATGTGCAGTCCGACCGACTTCGGAGGAGACCTGGCACTTTAGGAAGCTGATAATAAAGGCCCAGAAGCCAACATATTTCGAGGTTCCCGAGTCGGCCCCGACCACAACGCCACTGCCTCCCGGCGATTCGAGAAAGCGGACTCGATCCCAGTTGAGAGAGGCTGTTGGGAAGGCGAAGGAGGCGGTGACCCGGGTGACACGGGCGCGCCGAAAGAAGGCCGCAGAAAGGGAATCAGCAACCGTTCTTCCTTCGGTTGTATCCTTCGAAGAGTTCGAAGCTTCTCGCACACAACGGCCAGAAGCTGAAGGTAGGCTCTCCTTTTCTTCAGAGTTCATTAGTCCACTTTGACTGCCTTGGCTAGCTCATGCTGACGGTTGCCGACACAGTTGCCGCGGTCGTCGGGCTGGAGGCGACAGTAGATGTCGCGACTAAGGAAGGGGCAGAGGAAATCCCTGCTGCTCCAATAGAGAGAGATCTGCCTTCTCCAACGCCCAGACAGGAAATGGAAGGTAATTTATGGTTTAATTGTGATGCCATCACGAATCTTCATGTCTTCAGTCGGCTTGACCATTTCTTGCCGTAAATTTCAGTTGAGATACAACCGTCATTACTTCCGGGCTCGGAGAGTGCCGAAGAAGCGATTGTCCAGGGGCAGGGTGAACTTGCCCTTGAGGTCCCATCCACTGTTGCTCCTGATGTGGAGTGCACGGGGGAAGCTCCTGCCACGGGTGATGCTCCTGCTGGTGAGGCTCCTGCCCAGATGGTGGAGCGTCCCGAAAGAGCAGAGGGGTCTTCCTCCTCTGAACAGGTTGATTATGGTGGCGGCTCCAGTGATGAGGAGTTCCCACCTGTTGACACAGAGACGGAGGATGCCGGGGCGTCCTCGGCCTATGAAAGTGATCATCCGACTTTCAGCCCACCCCGGTTGTCATGGAGTGGCCTTGGGCCGTCAGGCTCGCTCGTGAGCGGAGAGGCTGGCGCATGAGAAGTTGCCCTTAGAGATTTGAGCTTAGTACCGACTGAGGTAAGGACCCATCAGTAGTCGGTGCATGCTGCCCTTTCTTCCTCTTCCTTTTAGCTTTTAATGTACATATTTCTGGTGCAGACTGAGGTGGTGCGGCCAACCATGACGGTGCAGATACCCCTCCCGGCTCTAGGCACGAGCCATGCAACTCTCCCGTCCGTCCTGCAACCTATCGCGTTGCGATACCCCAAGGACTATGCAGCAGCAATGGCTCCAGCTGGACCCGGAGCACTTGTGAGGGTTGATAGTTCGGCAGCAGTTGCGGACTTTCAGCCGTTAGAAGTCACACAACGGTCAGCTCCGGAGAAGGGTGGCCCCTCCGAAATAGAAGCCGGAGGCATCGTCGAAGAACAGACGTCCTTGGCTCTTGATATTCCTATCGCACCTCCATCCGAGGGGGCAGGCAGGGAAATTATTGTCATTGAGGCTCCAGACACCGTATTGGCCAGCGCGGTTGTTCCCCATAGCAGTGGACTGCAGCTCATGCCATCGTCATCTTCTGGGACGGGCGACGATATCTGGGCCACTGTGGATAGCAGAGTGGAATTTGAACTACCCGAGACATCGCCGCTTGGTCTCCAGTCTTCAAGTGACCTCGTGTGGCAGTTCCTAGGGACCCTTCAGCAGACCATAACGGCTAGCAGAGATTTAACTTATGTTCAGCTGAGGGGTTTGATAGAGCATTTATCCCGCTCGCTGTTGGCCTTTGGTTGCCCCATGGACGACTGGACTCCACGGGTGATCCTGCTTCTGAAGTATGTGAACAAGAGGGAATTCTTAGGCCGAGAGGCAGCTGACCAGCTGGCGGCCGTAGCACTGGAGCGGGTCGAATGCCGAATCGCTCTCATTTCTCTGAAAGGGACTGCGGCGAGGATGAGCGACGATGCCAATGCCTCTTTGCAGCGCCGAAGCTTTCTCACGGCCCGCATAGCGGAATTACATGCCGAACTCTCGAGGGCAGAGGCTGAACTTCAAGAGGTAGAACGCCTGGAAGTCCAGAGGGTGGAGGAGGCAGAAATGGCCGAAGGGCAAGTTGCTTCCCTCGGGGAGAGACTATCCGAGCTGGAGGCCACTGAGTTCAGACCGCAGGAGCTGGCCCGCCATCCTTCCCTAGGCATTCCGGTGCTGGAGGACATCTTTCGATGCCCCCTGCCATAGTTTTTCTCTATTCGCCTCTTCTTGATGGACTTAATGTATTCCGGGGAATGGCCCGCGTAACATGTACTCTTTATTCCGTAGAATGAAAATCTTCATTTTGCTGTCAAATGACGACTCCATCCTGTCATCATTCTTGTTGTTTTCTCTTTCCATTCGCCAGTTGATTCTAGTCCGAGTGTGTGGGTCACGAGGGCAGGAGAGCGCTCACGCCTTCAGCAAAGGGGTGAGGTGTTCGCTCCACCGCGCCACGACTATTCTCAAGACTAAACAACGGCCTGTGCGAGTCGAGAGTCTGGAAGACCCAAGAAGATATATGGGAGACAAAAACTGAAACAGAAGGGTAGACGGTCTTACTGATGATGACAAGAACCGAAAAGGGTAGCGACCGATCTTGTCGATGGTGACAAGGGTCGAAAAGGGTAGACGGTCTTGCCGATGAGGACAAAAATCAGAAAGGGTAGCGACCAATCTTGTCGATGGTGACAAGGGTCGAAAAGGATAGACAGTTTTGCTGATGATGACAAGAACCGAAAAAAAGTAGCGACCGATCTTACCGATGGTGACAAGGGTCGAAAAGGGTAGACGGTCTTGCCGATGATGACAAGGACCGGAAAGGGTAGCGACCGATCTTGCCGATGGTGACAATGGTCGAAAAGGGTAGACAGTCTTGCCGATGATGACAAGAACCGGAAAGAGGTAGCGACCGATCTTGCCGATGGTGACAATGGTCGAAAAGGGTAGACGGTCTTGCCGATGATGACAAGAACCGGAAAGAGGTAGCGACCGATCTTGCCGATAGTGACAAGGGTCGAAAAGGGTAGACGGTCTTGCCGATGATGATAAAAACTGGAAAGAGGTAGCGACCGATCTTGTCGATAGTGACAAGGGTCGAAAAAAGAGGTAGACGGTCTTGCCGATGATGACAAGAACCGGAAAGAGGTAGCGACCGATCTTGCCGATGGTGACAAGGGTCGAAAAAGGGGGTAGACGGTCTTGCTGATGATGACAAAAACCGGAAAGAGGTAGCGACCGATCTTGCCGATGGTGACAAGGGTCGAAAAGGGTAGACGGTCTTGCCGATGATGACAAGAACCGGAAAGGGGTAGCGATCGATCTTGCCGTTGGTGACAAGGGTCGAAAAGGGTTTGTTAAAGGAAATATATATGTAGATATATAAGGGGGGACATCGGATGACGACACCGCTTCGACCCTATAAAGGGCCTTCCGAATGGAGGACGGATCATCACTATTCATCACTGATTTATAATTTTTTCTTCTTTCTTCCCTTTTTTTTTTATATTCACATTACTGACTTAAGCGCCCTTTCGGGTTTTCGCCGAAGCCAGCCCCCTCTTGCTTTTGCCCACGTGCCCTCTCGGGTTTTCACGTGGCGGGATACCCGATTTTACCTGTAGCGCCCTTTCAGATTTTCGCCAAAGCTGGGTTATAGCCATTTTTACACTTGTCCTAATATAGGCGCAAGTCTGGCCGGGTATCTCTATTTTTAACCCTATATATATATATATATATATATGTATATATATATTGAGGATATAAAAGGTGGTAGGTCGAAGTGTGATGTCCGACCCTTGGTTGGTGGCAGACGGCTGTTGGCCGGATCACCGGGCCTTGTGCCGAGCAGAATGGTTCGTTAGTAAGGGCTGAATGCTAACGCAAAGGAATGATCTTTCGCAGATTCGAGCGTAAGGCCCGTAATGGCAACAATGTGAGAAGGCCGGCTAGGACACGAAGTCTTGAGCC
This sequence comes from Amorphophallus konjac, assembly GCA_022559845.1. Lineage (NCBI taxonomy): Eukaryota > Viridiplantae > Streptophyta > Magnoliopsida > Alismatales > Araceae > Amorphophallus > Amorphophallus konjac. The sequence goes on along the minus strand of CM040124.1, from coordinate 337,025,949 downwards.
GAAAGGGTTTATTCGTTAGCAAGAAAATAATGCTAATACAAGGGAGGGATTTCATGCCAGTTCGGACGTAAGGTTCGTAATGGCAGTATGGCGTATTCTTTTGAGAGCTAGGCCAGGGCAGAGTGCCATTAAACCAAGGGAAGGTAGCTCGGCCAGGGCGGAGTGCCATTGAACCAAGGAAGGATAGCTTGGCTAGGGCAGAGTGCCAATAAACCAAGATAAGGGTAGCTCGACTAGGGCGGAGTGCCACTAGACCAAGATAAGGGTAGCTCGGCTAGGGCGGAGTGCCACTAGACCGAGATAAAGGTAGCTTGGCTAGGACGGAGTGCCACTAGACCAAGATAAGGGTAGCTCGGCTAGGGCGGAGTGCCACTAGACCAAGATGAAGGTAGCTCAGCTAGGGCGGAGTGCCACTAGACCAAGATAAAGGTAGCTCGGCTAGGACGGAGTGCCACTAGACCAAGATAAAGGTAGCTCGGCTAGGGCGGAGTGCCACTAGACCAAGATAAGGGTATTCCGACCGATCACTCGGGGAATGTTGGTTGCACCGCATGATACAGCTTTATATGCTTTCCATTGAGGGGAGAGAACAGGATGACTCCTTTGTGGTCTACCCGGACGTAGGCACCCCCTTCATATACTCGGCGGACGATATATGGTCCGATCCAATTTTCGACCAACTTCCCTTTGGGGTTGGAGGCCATCACCTCTCTTCTTTTGACCATTACCAGATCTCCTTTCTTGAATTCTCGACCTTTGGCCAGCTTGTCGAAAGCACGGGCCATGCGAGCTTGGTAGAGTTGGATGTTTTGTTGTGCCCGGAGGCGTTTTCCTTCGAGCTCTTCTAATCTTCTTTCTGCATTGGTTTGATCACCGCCGGCTAGTCCATGCTGGAGGGTGACTCGCAGCGAAGGAACTTCTAGTTCAATCGGCACCACAACCTCTGACCCATAGACGAGGGAGAAAGGTGAACAACCGGTTGGGGTTTTGTAGACAGTACGATAGGCCCAGAGCGCTTCATACATCCTTTCTTCACAATCTTTTTTATTAGACTTGACAGTCTTTGCCAGCAATATGCATAGTGTCTTGTTAAAGGCTTCTGCAAGTCCATTGGCTTGAGGGTTGTAGGGGGACGATGTCCTCCAGTCGATCTTGTACTTGTCGGCTAATCGATAAACCTTCTGGTTTCTGAAATGGCTGCCATTATCAGAGATGATTCGGCTGGGGATCCCAAATCGGAATATTATGTTCTGTTAGAAGAATCTTGCAACTAGTTCTCCCGTTACATCTCTTAGTGCTACCGCCTCCGCCCATCTGGAAAAGTAGTCTGTAGCCGCTAAGATATATTTGCACCCTGATGAAGATGCTGGTAGCGGCCCTACCACGTCCGTGCCCCACTGAGCAAACAGCCAGCTTGGTAGGGTCGGGTGTAATGGCACTGGAGGTCTCCTTGCCACGTTAGCATGTTCTTGACATTTCTGACAAGCCTTGGCGAACTTGCAGCAATCATCGAACATAGTGGGCCAATAGTAGCCCAGTTTCTTTATCTCAATTTTCATCTTTGGGCCAGCCTGGTGTGCTCCAGCTGATCCCGCATGGACTTCCTGCATCACCTGTCCCGCCTCTGTTGAAGACAAGCAACGAAGTAGGACTTTCCTTCGGGCATCTGCCATTATTCGGAACAGAGTTCCGCTTCTCATCTCGTAAGAGTCCTTGACCCTCAGGAGCTTCATTCTCTGTTCTTTTTCCCTCGGGAGCTGTTGGTGCTGGAACCACCGCAGGAGATGTTCTCGCCAATCGGGCTGCTGAATCTCCTCGACGGCTACCACCTCAATCTCTTGTTCGTCGGCTAAGACCTCCGTTACACTGGGGACTTGCCGGCGGTTGATCACTGTTATATTCAGGCTTGCGTCTGACGGGACCGCCAATGAACTGGCCAGCTTAGCGAGGGCGTCTGCCTGAGCATTCCGACCTCGGTTGATATGCTTGATGCTGATGAAGTAGAATCTTGACATCAGGCGGGTTGCCAACTGATGGTAGGGGAGAAGTTCTTGCTTTCGCATGTCGAACTCCCCTTCCAGTTGTTTTATAACTAGCATGGAATCTCTGAATGCTTCCAGCATCTGAATTCCCATGGACAGAGCGATCTGCAACCCGATTATCAGGGCTTCATATTCCGCTTCATTATTTGTGCAGTGTTTGTTTATGGAGCAGGATGTGTGCACCACTTCTCCTTCTGGGGATTTCAGGACTATGCCTGCTCCTGCCCTGACTCTGGACGATCCAGTGGCAGAGGTGTCAATTCGGAAAGCGCCATCAAAATATAGCTGCCATAAGGAGGGTTGCACCTGAACGGCTTCCAGGGTTTCATCTTCAGGAAGTTCCGGTTCCAACGGGCAATCCCCGGGTACCGGGTGCTCGGCGAAGAAGTCTGCAATGGCTTGGCCCTTGACGGCCTTGCGCGATACATAGGAGATGTCGAACTCCATAAGGATCACCGCCCATTTGCCCAGGCGACCTTTGAGTGCCGACTGGGACATAATATATTTCAGGGGATCCTCTTTGGATACCAAGCTGATTTCATGCGACAACATGTAGTGTCGGAGCTTCTTAACTGCGAAGACCAGTGCCAGACAGACCTTCTCAATATAAGTATATTTATCCTCAGTTCTGACCAGTCTCCGACTGAGGTAATAGAGGGCTTGCTCTTTCCCTTCTTCATTATTCTAGGCCAGCATTGCCCCCAGGGAGTTATGCGTAGCTGCTATATATAGTATCAATGGCCGTCCCTTCACCGGTGCGCCCAGCACTGGGGGAGTCTTTAGATAGTCTTTCAGCCTGTCAAAGGCTGTCTGGCAATCTTCATCCCAATAAAAAGGAACATCTTTCATCATCAACTTGTGGAAAGGCTGGCATCGCCCTGACAAATTGGAAATGAACCGCCGGCTATAAGCCAGGCGGCCCTGTAGTGATCTCAGCTCGGAGATATTCCTTGGTGGAGGTTCCTGAATTGCTTTGATCTTTGCGGGGTCTATCTCGATCCCCCGATATCAGACTATGAATCCCAAGAACTTCCCGCTCGACACTCCGAACACGAACTTCATGGGGTTCATCTTCAGCTCATGCTGCCTCAGCCTCTGAAAAATGATCCGGAGGTCTTGCAGATGATCTTCTTTTCTTCTGGTTTTGACCACCAGATCATCTATGTAGCACTCGACCTTGTGGTAGAGCAACTCATCAAAGATTTTGGTCATTGTATGCTGATTGGTTGCGCCAACATTCTTTAGTCCGATCGGCGTCCTCTTATAATGATAAATGCCTTTAGGGGTTCGGAAAGCAGTATGGACCCGGTCATGCCCCGCGATCCAAATCTGGTTGTAACCGGATGACCCGTCCATGAATGACAGGGCCTCGTGACCGGTTGTAGCATCGATCATGACTTCCGTTATTGGCACCGGAAAGTCATCTTCGGGACAGGCTTTATTTAGATCTCAGAAGTCAACACATATCCGGATCTGTCCATTCTTCTTTTTCACGGGGACGATATTCACCAGCCATGTGGTGTACTGGTTTTCCTTAACAAATCCCACGTCAATGAGCTTGTCAACTTCAGCACAAATCTGAGTAATGAGTTCTGGCCTCATGCGCCGCGGTGGTTGCTTCACCGGCTCAGCCTCAGGGCTGATTGCCAGCTAATGTTGTGAGACAGCGGGGCTCAGACCCGACATTTCTTTGTAAGTCCAGGCGAAGCAATCCCGGTACTCTAGCAGCAGCTAGATGTACAGCTCCCGTTCTTCTGGGGACAGCTGGGCACTGAGGAAGGTGGGCCTAGGGTCCTCCTCATTTTCCAAGTTGACTTCTATCAGTTCATCGACTGTGGCTTGGCCTCCGTCTTCTATCTCCGGAGGTGCCGGTTGGAGGTCAACGAAGTCTGGAATACCATCTTAAGGGTCGAGCACTTCGACTTCCTCGTCAGATACCACCAGTTCTTGAGGATTCTCTGTTTCTTGTGCTAGCGGCTGCGCGGATCGTTCTATTAGCAAGTCCACTGCCGTTGTAGCTCCCAAGGGCGAGAGAGCAGCTTCGGTGTTTGTAGATGAGGTTGCAACCGTGACAGGCTGGTAGTTGCTTATTGCCGGGCCGGGACAGCATCCCAGTTTCGTAGCAGAAGTTGAGGAGGTCTCGCCTTCTGGGATAGTTGTATCTTCCGTAGAAGTGGCTTTTCCTTTCTTGGTAGCTGGTTCCCCTTGATCGGAGTCGACCGAGGCTTCCCTGATTGGTAGAAGAGGTGTTGAAGTCATCATCAGTAAGGCTCCACTGGAGGGAGAAATTCCTGCTTCCTCAGTATCTTCAGCTTCACTACTGCTAGCCGTATCAAATTTGGCTTGAAGGGCCGCCTCTTCGGGGTGGACCTGCTCCCAGCATCGACAGGGGACCGAGGTCTCTATCTCTTGATTTTCGGGTTGAGCCAGTTCAACATGATCAGCTTCCGCCGGGTATTCATCAAAAGTTGCCCCCAGTGGGCTATCTTCAGTAGGATAGAAGGCGGAGATGGTGTCCACCTCGTATCGCCCACTGTAATAATATTCTTCCAGGGTGAAGCCTAACCCTGGATGTTGAGAGACACGTCTCATTTCCTTATCCATATTTTCGGGATGCCACATTTTCTGGAAAGCTTCCTTGCGCTTTTGAGACTGATCGGGGGGGATGTGTTGCCTCTGAAACATCCTGGCCATCCGCTCAGTTGTGAATGCCAGACCCTGGACGGGAACCAGGGGGTTGCTTATATCTTCGGGGAGGCTGCAGTCTGTGTCTTCCCGAGTGGGGTGCTCTTCAGCCGTACAGAACAAGCTGCTGGGTCCATCTTCTTGTGTCACCTCCCAAGTTTTGAAAGGCTCGACAGTAGGGTTGTCAAGGCCGGGAGTCGACTTGGTAAGGCCATCCGGGATTTCAATATGATTGTGCCGTTGAGCAATCCGCACTTCATTAGCTTTAGGGTATAATGTTGGGGGTGCTGTTCTGCCCACTTGCCCGGATGCTGTGATATGGGAGACCACCTTGGGCTTGACATATCCGCGCGGCGGTGGTGGATACCAACTACTGCCGGATGTGCTTCTCGATGCCCCCGTAGGGGTCTTAGCTTCAGAGGTCTTCTGGGAAGGCCCTGTATATAGGTTGGCATCTGCCAAATGACATTCAAACATCTCGAACGGGTGGGGGTCTGCAAATATCCTCTCTTCCTTCCCTTGGAGACTGTATTTGATGCATTTGGTGGAGCGTGGAGGGCACCACCATATTTTCATGCAGCCACGGGCGGCCGAGCAGTGCCTTGTACGAGGTGCGGGAGTCAATGACGTGGAACTGCACCATCGTAATGAAATCTGCTAAGGTGAGGGTGAACTCTACGACTCCCATGGACACCTCACATCTTTGATTGAAGCCGGCGATACGCATATCCCCGACTTTCTCGAGATGCACATTAAAGTGGTGCCTCTCATATATTCTATATGGCAAGATGTTGACCGCTGCACCGGGATCAACCAGAATTCTGTTCAGCTCCCTTCCATTCAGGTGCCCCTTCATATACAGCGGCCTGTTGTGACTGATGGTGGGCAGCAGCATATCGTCTGGAGTGAAGGTCATGCTAGCCTCCGACATTGATTCGGCCAGACATGTCTCAAAATGAGCAGGCATCTGGAGAGCAGTAATAATCGCCTGTCGGGTCTCTTCACTCAAAGAAAGGATTTCCCAGATTGTAAATCGAGCAGGGAGCTTCTTGAGTAGCTTCATTATTCTGCTCCCAGCTCGGACATTGGAGAGCTTCATCTCTTCAGCCCATTTGGGCTTGGGGAGGTTTTGATTTGCGGGCCCTGACGGACCTGCTTCATCTTCTTCAGATTCGGCACCCTTCTGGCTGGTACCGGCTTCTGGGTTTTCTTTGTTAGTTGCTACGGGGCAGGCTCCATCTGCATTTGGATCTTTGGCAGATTGTGCGAGCTGCGGGTGAACGTCCCCGGGTGTAGGGTTAGCCTCCTGGCAAGGCTGCTTCCCCTTGGACATCTTCATGAATTCAAGAAATGAAGGAACCCCCTTGCCCCCACTCTTGTTATATAGGCATGACGGAGGAGGGATTTGGACTCCCTTGACCTCCGGCGGAGGTTTCTTGTAGGGTTGCTCCCCTCTGAACATGATGTTGTGGTTGGGTGGCGGCTGGCGCCCCCATTTTCGGCCCGACCGGGTGGCATGTGCAGCAGTTGCAGCCTCGGCCTTGCTTCCCCCAGCATGGGGTGTGAAATAAATTTCCTCTTCTTCCTCCTCTCTGGGCAAGTTGAAGAGTGCTGATAGGGTATTACAGGAGACAACCTGCACTTTATCGGCCTCAGCGGCCTTCTTTTTCTTCTTCTTTTGTTTCTTCTTCTTTTTTACTTCTGCGGGCGGGTGCCCCCAGAATAGACTGCCCTCTCTGTCGGGTACCTCTTCAGCTTCCTCCTTTTGTTCAAGTGAGAGCTGCTCTAGTTCTTGCCATGGGACGTGGTCCCGCACTAGCAAGGGCTTCAATTCGGGCTGCGCATACTCGTCTAGCCCCTCAATGAGGTTTTGCAGTCGAAGGACCCCATGATTGGCCTCTTTAACCACTGGCAGCGGAGTTTGTCTCCTCCGATTATGTGTAGGTATCCTGATTGTTGTAGGTGGAGTGACCCATACGGACGCTACCACTGGCGGAGCAAGCCGGGGTGTAACACCACGGATATGTGCCCCCTCTTTCGGGCGAGGTGCCCTCTTTTTCTTGTGCTTCACAGAGACCTACTGCCATCCCTGCTGTTCTTTCACGGGCTCTAAGAAATGAGCTTCATAGGTGCTCCGCGTGCTTGTTTCAGAGATCTCCTCAGGCAGTGCCTGGTATAGGGAGACCACGTTGACTCTTGCCCTCCTCCGAGGGGCTTCATGTGGCTGAGGAGGGTCCACTTTGTACTCCCCCAGCTCGATTTCATTCTTCTTCACCATCCCTTCGATGATGTCCTTGAACACATAGCAGTCCTCGATTGGATGTCCCAACATCTGGTGGTAGGGGCAGAATCTTGGACTGTCTTTTCTTTTCAGGTCCTCCGGCCTCCTTGGCTCTGGCAGGGTGACCATGCTATATTCTGTTACCCAATCGAACAGAACCCGGGTCTTGTCCTTTGGAAAGGAATATGCCTTCTTCATCTTGTCCCTCAGCGAAGGACCTTCTTTGCCGTCTGGGGCTTCTGCAGGCTGTGGGGTGACTCCCTTCTTGCCTTCACTTTTCTGTTGTTCGAACGCCTTTATGTCAAGAGCGTTCGCTTCTTTAGGCGAGGAGCGCCGCTCCACCGCCTTGCCCTTCTGGGTCGTGCTGGCAGCAGATGTAGGGGCAGGTCTGGCCAGGAAAGCTTCCACCTCGGCCACGATGTTGTTCAATCGATCAAACAATCATATTTCCATTCCGATCATCTTTTCCAGAACTTCCCTTCTGAGATTCTGTTTGCATATCTGCACAACGTCCTCCTGATGCGGGGGCCGCTTGCACCTCATTTCGAGGTTCCTCCACCTCTTAATATAATCGAGGGCTGTCTCATCTGCCCTCTACTTTGTTGAGTAGAGTTCGGCCACTGTGACCTCCCTCTCTGTGACTTCTTCTGCATATCTGGCCAGTCGCTGATCGACCCGGCCGAGAGGCTAGAGTACCATTCAAATGCAAGCCCCGTCAGCGAGGACCCGAAAAACTTCAGTAGATATGATTCGTCGGTGGCCAAGTCGACCAAGACAGTCATATAATAGGCTATGTGTTCTCTCGGGGATCGCTTCCCGTTGAATTTATCAAACTTGGGCGGCTTACTGATTCCCGGGGGAAGCCGCTTAGCAGCATGGTGTAGCGGGTAGGGCACCCGGTATGCATCGAACGCGACGTAGTCGCCTTCACCTCTTTCTGCGAGCTTCAGCTCGATCATTCTTTCCACCATCATCCGGTTCACGACTGTAGGGTCAACCGGCTCTGGATATAAGTGTGCCGACTGCAGGTACGGGGTGACCAAGGTGGTCGCCTGTGGAGGACGCGACAGCGGGGGTGTCTGGTGCACTTGAGGGAGCACCGGTGGTAGCAGCGGCTGGAGCTGTGGTGGCCGCTGTTGCATTGTCGCCATGCTTGGTTCTGACGACTGGGGCAGTGTGTAGAGTGGTGGAGGGTCGTCATGGAGAATCGCTCCCTGAGATGATTCACCCTGGACTTCGGGTGGTTTGGAAGCTGAGGACTGTTCAGTCTTCTCCATCAGATGTTTCTTCAGCAAGTCTATCTCTTGCCGGTATTTCTGAAGTAATATCAAGACCGATGGGTCTATAGTGGCTTTAGTGGGGATAACTTCTGCTGTGTCCCCGAACGTACCCTTGGGCAGGATGTCGAGGGGAACATCGTCTTCTTCCTCTGCCGTCACTACATTAGCGGTCAGTACGGGGGCCTTATCGTCCCACTGGTGGTAGACCTGGGGTTGTTTTCCTTTAGTCATTATCAGGAGCTCCCTTGCTGCTTCTGTTCTGCGAGTGCTCGGCCCTGGCCGTGCGGCCAACTGAGCCAATTCTCGGGGATCTTCGGGGAGCCCCCCATATCGGTTGGATACACCAGCCATGTTGCAAGTGAAGACCTGCATCCTTCTCCTCCGTCGATGGACCCTCCTTTTAGCTTGCTGCGGGAAGGTCAACCTCTCGAACACAGAAGTTCTTCTTGTTTCCTTCCGCTCGGGGACGGCTCCATCGGCTTCGAACTCGAAGCCGTTGTCATATCCATTGTCGTCGACTGACGACACCATCATTCTTTCTCCCATATCTTCTTCATCTGCCATTGATAGGCAGTAGTCTTCATCGGCGGCGGCTGCTTGCATCAGTCGCTGTTGCCCAAGCGAGGGGTTGCCTAACCCTCGAAAATAGTTTCTGACTAGACATGTCATCTCTTCTTGACCCCGTTTCTGATGTAACACGGGGGATGATTGTCGACCTCCCGTAGGAGGGATATAAGCTACCCGAGCTCTGTCGGCAGGTTGTTGGAATCTTCGTCCCGCAGCTGGGACATTGGCTTGACGGGCAGCAGCCTGGAAACTTTTGCGGCGTGGAGGATCCGCAACCACTTCTTCTTCTTTCTTCGGGGGCAAGCCCCTTTCTCTTCTCTCCTCCGCCACGTTGTACACAGGACGGCGGCAGATAGGTGTCAGCTGATGGGCAGCTTGGGCCCGCTTGGGAACCCACACCTGTTTGAACCTTCTTGACCTGGGGGCCGACCTTCCTTGGCCATAGTGGCCGATTTCTTCTCTTTCTGCCCTCTTTCCAGCGAGGGCCTGGTATGTATTGTGGACAGGGATGGCGGGGATGACTCGGTCTGGAACCACCCGTACGTTGCGTCCGTTGAGGAAGACGCGCATACCGCCACCATCATAGACTTCCCGGACTGAGATAGAGTCCCGGTAATCACAGCAGCACTCCTTTGGACTTTCCGGCGTTGACATCCTCCAGGGTGCTTGTTGACAATATTGGGGTGGGCCCCACGTATGGCGTGGTGCACCAGACAGCTAGCGGCTGGGGCCAGACTCTTGGATGAGTCGTTGCAGCAAGGAACCTTCAGAGGCTCCACCTTCCCCACAGCTTCCTCGACAGGTTCCTGGGCTTCGATTTCCAGCATGTCCACGAAGGCCAACCCCAAGAAGTTGGGGAAGCCAACGGCGGCAGGGAAGCTTCCGAACTCCATGGGCACCGCCAGGTACCCTTGTGCATGCCCAGCAACGATCGACGAACCGAAGCCGACGCCAGTTAATCCATTTGTTGTCATCGTTCGCCTGCAAAAATAAACAAGCCAACGATCAGTAGCCTTTGAGAGGGCCTCGAAGCCTAAGTATCTCAGCAAAGAGATGAAAGGTGACACTGGTCCCACCGAGCGTGCCAGACTTGTTGGCGATCTTTTTTTAACTTCTTATTATTTTATTATATATATATATATATCTTGTTTCACGTGTCGATCAACCAATTAACTAACTGGTAATTAACTGACTGATTGACGACGCGGGCGTGCTAGTCACATACGTAACAAGTTTATTATGCGCTCATTCTGACCCGTATCGGGCGAAAGTGAGGTTCGGTCGGGACCAGCAGTCCGCCATACCATAAAGGCTATGGCGTTAATTACATCCCCCGCGAGGAGGGAACACCTTTGATTAATTGTCGAGATAGTGGGCTGTCGAGGCCGGAATACAAGATGCGACGTTATGAACATGACGGAATCATGCGAGATGCGTCTATATATCATGCAGGAGAGGCATGGTTCATTGAGTTGGAGACCCTTGATACGTGGCGGAGGGCGGAGGTCCGGAGACCACCATCGCGCATAGCGGAGACTTCCGATCGGGCGTAACCCGGTCTTCTGTCAACGCCATTTGATATGCCTGAGGGTCTATGCAAGCATGCAGACATGATGTTCATGACTATGCTAAGCATGGCAGTAGAGTTATGAAAGCAACCAGTGCTCAATCACATTTGTTAATCTCCGCCAAGTGAGGCAAGAATAGTAGCACAAACTGGATAGTAAAGCAATTCGGATCCAAACATCACTCCTCTTATTCAGTTTATTAGGATTCACTAATTCCGGCCACGGGAGACGAAGGTCACCCCGAGGGTAGGTGGATGATTAAAACAACATCAGGGCTTAAAACCGATGCAGCCACGCGTAGGGGTAGAGTTCCCCGGCGCGGCCAAACGTGGGCAGACCGAACTAATCCGGCGCGGCCACAATATGAGTAAAAGGACTAAACCGGCGCGGTCAAAATGTAGGTAAATAAGCTAAACCGACACGGCCATGGGCAGACGTTAGCCCGACGCGAAGGGCATGGGGCGCGCCGGTTTAGGGCGCGTCGGGAACTGGCCAGGCCAAAAAATAGAAGTTATGAGTCTATTACTAATCCGGCGCGGGGGGGGGGGGGGGGAGAATGCGCCGGATTAGGGCACGCCGGATTAGGGCCACGCCGTTTCAGCTTGTTTTTTATGCATTTCGAAACAATTTAAGTTTATTGAGCTTATATTGAGAGTTTTGGAATTATTTGGGCCAACTGCTTATTTAATTGAAGTCTAGAATCCTTCGGAAATGATGCAGTGAGTCAGTGCGAGGTTCACACTCGAGCACTGAGTTGATTGAGTTCAGAACGAGCATCTGATTATAGCTTAATTATTCTGAGTCTGTCCAAAATTGGGCAGCATCTCCCTTGAACATGAAGAGTTGCAGGGGAAGAACGGAGTCATACTCACTTATGGAGTAAGCCCCTAAACAGTCGGTCTGCACGGTGACAGCCAGCAAATTCCCATCGGATAGGATACCCCGAGGACTAGCCTGCGAGGGGCACCAAGGCTCCGTGGGTGAGGATAGAGGGATGAGGCCACTGATAATGGGAGCAGCACCCCGAGGGCTAGCCTACGAGGGGTGGGCAACCCACAGCCTGCGACACATCCCTTGAAGGAACCGACCATTAAGAGGGTGAAGCTCCGAGGGCTAGCCTACCAGGAGCATACATCCCTTGGCCTCTATCAGGTCTCCAGATTGTTGGGGCTAAGCTTGTTAGGCTAGGACCCCTGTTACTGTATGCCATGGCCTTGAGAAAGCATCTACCATCGAGAGGTAGAGCCCTCGATCACCCAGCAGTTCCGTGAAGCAATGGGGAATGTCCCCCTCCCCGGGTGACTAAGACGGGATGAAAGAATCTCGGAACGGTTCAAATGACCATGATGTAGAGGGGTAGTAGATGCACAGATGAGACGAGCCAATCATAGAAGCATATGCTCGAACAGCTAGGACGCATCATTCAGGGCGATGGATCCGGCCGTCCCAAAGGCAACTCCCACCTTGCGAACAATCAGAGCAGTACGAAGGGAGGAGTTAATGGGAATTAGACCCTCGATACCACGGCGGGCAGAAGCATGCGCATGAGCACAGCTCTGTCCACAGAGGAGATACAAAGATTCTTAAATCAAAGATGAAAGCAGTCGATGGGAAAGACCCGGGGAGGGGTCGTTTCTGTAGCCCACGATGCTTCGGGGCATGATCGGGACTTCGAGGAAACCGGAGCCGGGATCCACGCGCGGAAGAACTCATACATATACATTGACATAGATAGAGACGGGGAAATAAGCTTCAAGCATTCATTCGACCTATTAGTCCACACATCCATGTACATATCGCCACCCAGTAAACGGGAATGGACTAACATTTACATTACAAATCCGGTGCCGGCATCATCGCTCGGTCATCGTTCATCAGTTGCAGAGGCAGAGGGATGTGCAGAGACACAACAATAAAGCAAAGGGGAAGAGAGAATCGCAGAGAAAGGGGAGGGGGGTCGGCTCATATCATCGCCATCCCTCCCCCTCTCGCTTACATCTGATAGATGGAAACCCCAAAAGAAAAGAATCCACGAAAGTAGATGAAGATAGGCACCGGCACCCACCTGTTCTCGGAACAGAGTATCGTATCTTCAGCGAAAGCAGAGGAAGATGGCCGGCGGAGGACTCTCAGACGAGACCCCTTTTCCCCAAGAGCTCTATCTCCCGATTCCTCCTTGTCCTCTCTGCCTCCTCTTTGAAAGCCTCTCTTCCTTCGAAATGCTCTTCTTTCTTTCTTCTGTCCCTTATCTCTTCTCTATCTTCTTCCTTTTTTCTCTTGAACAGCCATATGTCTATATATATGATCGAACCCCAAGCGTCATCCGGCGTGAAGAACTGTGCGTCAGGAAAGGCTTCATGGCCTTTTGCGCGCCGGAATAGCCAGGCCCCGGGTGGGGTTCTTTGCGCGCCGGGATAAGGGGCATCAGGGGGGGGGGGGCGCCGGTTTAGGGCACACCGTGCTAATGCTCCTTGCGCGCTTCGAGCCAGTTGATGAGTCTGGGGGTCACCGTGAACATTTATCTTGCCAATGCTCCTTGAAACCTCGACAAGATGTCTTGTCGAAGCCCCCAGGTCAATGTACGGACATTCTCGGAACTTCCGACAACTTTGGTTTGATCATGCAGGTTTCCCGCTGACACGGCTTTCGGCTCTATGATTCGTGCTACCGGCTCGGTCTGGCTTGTGCTCAAAGCTCTTTAGAGGGTGGGGTAACACCAGGGATAGTTTTGCCTGAGCTGGGCGATCATTCGGCCACTACGGGCCCATCTTGGCGGGAAGCCGTACCCGTGCCGGGTGATCAGGATCCTCTGCCGACAGAGCATTCGGTCCTCCGTCCCGGAGAGCCAGGGGGACTCTTTCATCTCCAGGAGAGCCTTTCATGAAGTGGCTAGCCACTGGGTAGACCGTTGTCCTTGATCGGACAACGGGTGTATTGTATGCGGCACGACGGAGTCGATGCCGGTTCATTGGGCAGGCTTGATCGCACTGCCGGTTAGTTGTGAGGTCGTCTCGGCTCTCCTGAGGTGAAGTCCCCGTGTCCATACGGGGTGACTCGAGGCTCTGGCAACTTGAGAAGTCTTCAATATGTTGATCTTTATCGGCTTCCGTGCTTCAACGGGCCGGGTCCTTTGTCTTTGTGGCTTGGTCGCCGACGATCATATTTTGGGTGCCAACAAGTTATTGTGTGCAAAGATTTTTAGATCATTGGCCCCCACTTTATTTATTTATTTTATTTTTTTTGTTTTGGTTTCATTTTTTTTATGTCGTTTGTTTATGTGTTTTTTTTTATTTTCTTCTTCTTCTTCTTCTTTTTTGAAAGACACTTGTTATTACAACCGGCATGGTTCTTGGACCAGGGGTGTTTAAATCATTCTTAAATAGCTTAATACAGGGTTAATCATGCTCCAAGAGAATTCCCACTTGGGGACTCACCTGACGGCGTCTTCCAAGGGCCACTTCAAATTTTTTTTTTTAGGAGATAACTAATGCCTAGTGACCATCCTTATGGCACCTGACTCTTATGAAGACAGGGTTTCTTACTAACCTCCCAGGTATCATGTGCGGACATCTAGATTGATTTGGGCCCCTAGACTCCTCAAATGATAATCCTGCCGGTTAAGACTTAACCTGATGACAAAACTGTCATGCCATGCTTAGGCTCCCAGTTGCTTCCGACCGCAAGGATACACCGAAAGAGTATTCGAGGTAAAAGATTTGCCCGACCCAGGTCTATTTTCTCACAACTCTAGATGGTATAGGATGTAACACCTTGGAACCCTAATGGTCAATCGCGCGACGCTGACCCGGAATCAGACGACGTCGCACCTATTGGTGATGCGCTTGCATTGACCTAAGTTCGAGGTTAAAGTAAGAATCCACCGATGTGGTAGATAGAGGTTATGACCGGTCAGAAACACCGAGACTCCTTCGCGGCGATGGCTTTTGATTTTCGAAGTAGACAATTACATGTGTGTTTTGCTAAAATGAGGTTGCTTGCCTTAGCGGGACGCGTCTTCCAGGATATCCCCTGAGCTTTCATCTTTGAGGGGAGAAAGAAGAGTATGGTGGGAAAAAACCTTCCGAGAGGACCGGCAAAATCGTTAACCCGACGAGCTAACTGGGACCTACTCGACCTCTCCCTTTTGGGCGACTTCAGACCAAACCTCGAACAAAATTATGTTGCCCCTTCGTGGAATTTAGCCTTTGTTTTGAGGGGTTTCGCTTATTGAAATCAGGCATGTCCACGACCAGGCTTTCATTCAACTTTGATTTATCTCTTCTCTTCTTTTTTTTCTCTTTTTGATGAGGGAGACATGATAATTTGATATGTGGGAATCCCTCTTGTATGCCTGCGGGGACACTGCCCTCTTCTCGTGCTCTGACTCGAGTTCGAGGAGATGAGTCCTACTCTCGCCTTCAGGGTATGGTATTTTGGTTCCCTTATGCTCAACGTTTTAAGAGCGCCGGCTGTCTCATTGGGTCGAGAAAGAAGAGAACAAAGATTACGACTGTCCTGGAGACCTTTGAGTATGGCCCCATAATAAGCAATACCACCAATTTTTCGGCTAAAACAACTGCGTGTGTACGTGTTGCCTTCTTTTAGTTTGCGTAAGCCGACATGACCGGACAGGAATCTCCGCGGTTCTGGCGGGCCAAGACCCGAGACCTACCGAGCCTTAATGGGTCCTATCCTACATGAAGGACAGATGTAAAGACTTGACTGTATGATGAACACTAGGCACTCTTTTTTTTCTCTTTTCTTTTTCTCTTCTTTTTTTTTGAAGCTTCCCTCGAGTTCCGCTTCGTTTGATCCCGAAAGCGAGGTGTGGGAGTATGCACAGGTTAACCCTGAGTTAGACTACAAAGATCGAAGAGTGAATTTCCAGCTCCGATGGTCCTCGTACCATGCCGGTTGTTACACTTATCTAAGGGTAGTATTTCTTAAGATAAAGCCCGTTCCAAGAGTGGGATAACTCGGTCCCTTCGACATTCACTAACTTGTAGGCGTTGCCGGGGTACGCAGCCTGAACCACATATGGTCCTTCCCAATTGGGTTGAAGTTTATAACGCGGCCCTCCAGGTTTGACAAAATTTCTTTTTACGACCATCTCGCCAACTTTAAATTTTCTCTCAATGACTTTCTTTTGGTAAAAGCGAGCGAGTCTATTTTGATAAACACGTGCATGCTCGGCAGCGGCCAGCCGCTTCTCATCTAAGAGTTCCAACTGGGTAAGGAGTGAATTACGACGTTCGTCAAGGGGAAATTCCTCATCCAATTGTACCCTGAGAGAAGGAATCAAAGTCTCGTACGGGACTACCGCTTCCATCCCATAAGTAAGGGCAAACGGAGTCTGCCCGGTGGGGGTACGGATTGAAGTGCGATAGGCCCATAGAGCTTCGATAAGTTTTTTTGACCAATCTGAGAACTTACTAGACTCGTAGGTTTTCTTTATGATTTTGATCAATGTTTTGTTGGTGGCCTCCGCCTGGCCATTACCTTGTGGATAATAAGGTGATGAATGATGCAATGCGATTGCGTACCTTTTGCAGAGGTCTTGAAGGTCCTGAGAAATGAACTGTGGCCCATTGTCGGTGAGGATTGTGCTAGGGATGCCGAACCTGGTGAGGATATTCTTCATGATGAACTTGCAGGCTGTTGACGCCTTGATTTCCGTGTAAGCTTCGGCTTCGGCCCATTTGGTGAAGTATTCCGTCACAGTGAGGATGAAGGATTTCTGCTTGGTAAGGGAGTTGAGATCACCTAAGGGGCCAATGATGTCGAATGCCCACATGAAGAAAAGCCATGGGGAGGATACTGGATGGAATGAGGAAGATGGGAAATGAATCTTATCGGCATGAAGCTGACACTTGACACACCTACAGACATAGATAGCACAATCTTCTTCCATGGTGGGCCAGTAAAAGCCTTGCCTAATGATCTTCTGAGCGAGCATTTGGCTATTTACGTGGCCACCACACACACCTGAGTGTGCTTCCTCTACACAATTCCAGACCTCATTGTCATCGAGACATCTTAAGGCCCACTTTGTTAACGGAATAAACCCGGGTAAGATGAGTTATTCCGCCATTTTATCCTTGTTCGAGTTTGATAGTAGGGTTAAGTTACCAGGGGTCGGTTAGGATAAAAGGCCTTATTCTAGGAATAACTCATTCTACCATTTCTATAGAATGAATTATTCCTAGGGTTAGAACAAGTTATCAAACTGAACAAGTAAAAAGTCAAGGAATAACTCATCCTAACCCATCTCATGTGAGTTATCCTAACCTATTATCAAACAGGGCCTAAAAGAATACCAGTAAGGCTTCTCCTATACAATAGGCCTCCAACCAATGTGTATTTCTGGGCCACCCTTCTTATGGCTTTCTTATCTTCTGCGGTGACTTCTTCAGATAAGACTGATCTTTGCAATATTTGACAATTTTGTAGAACCAGGATTTCTCCTCATCGGCCAGTTCTTCTTCAAATTTCTCCTTCCTGAATCTTCCGTAGGACTCTTTCTTTGATTCTTAAAAGGTAAGGGTCCTGAACAGCAGGGACAAGACGCTTGTAGATGGTGATGGATTCAGACCATACACCTAAAGAGAATTTAAAAGGTGACGCCAAGGAGGCGAGGGCATCGGCCAGAATGTTCTATTCGCGAGGAACATGGACAAAGATTAGCTTGGTGAACAATTTGGCATAAGCGGAGACCAGCTCCTGATAGGGCTTGAGCTTGGGATCGAGGGTGTGATATTTGGTAAGCACCTGGGGGAGAACAAGTTGACTATCACCCACAACCCGTAATTCGGTGATATAAAAAGAATGGGCTAGTTCCAGACTAGCTAGAAGAGCCTCATATTCAGCAATGTTGTTGGTGACTGGGAATGTGAGATGAAACACCTCTGGGATGGTAACGCCTTCAGGCATCAGAAGAACAATGCCAATACCCTTCCCTTGGGAATTCAGAGCTCCATTAAAATATAATGTCCACATGGGCTCGTCGTATTGAGTGGTGGACATTAGTTCCTCATCTGGAAACTCTGATTGGACAAGATCGAACTTGGGGAGAGGATGATGAGCGAGATGCTGGGCTATAACATAGCCTTTAATTACCTTTTGTTAGATGTAAGTGATGTCAAACTGAGAGAGGAAACTCTGCCAGCGTGCTAGCCTATCAGTAAGGACATATTTTTCCAAGAGGAACTTGATAGGGTTCATGCGAGCAATCAAATGGACCTCATGAGCCAAGAAGTAGTGCTTTAATTTCTGCACTACCCAAACGAGGGCAGCACATGTTTTCTCCATTGCCGTGTACTTCTGCTCACAGGGATTGAGGAGTTTGGACAAGTAATAGGTTGCCCGTTCCTTGCCTTCTTCATCGGCTTGTGCGAGGACGGCCCCCACGGAGTCATCCAAGACTGAGATATAAAGGATCAGAGGTTTTCCGGACTTGGGTGGAATGAGAACGGGTGGATTATCCAGGTATTCCTTTAACCCTTCAAAAGCCTTCTGGCACTCAGAATCCCAATGGAATTCTACTCCTGGCTTGGTCAACTCGTAGAAAGGTCTACCCCTTTGTGAGTGCTGAGACACAAACCGACGAATGAATTGCAACCTCCCAATTAAACCTCAGACTTCCCTCAAATTTTTGGGAGGCGGCATATCCCTGATGGCCTTAGCTTTGTTGGGATCTATCTCAATCCCCCTTTTGCTCACAATGAAACCCAGTAATTTGCCTGATGATACGCCAAACACACACTTCTTCGGATTCATTTTCAATTGGAACTCCCTTGGTCTCTACAAGACCTTAGCCAAAACCCTTGGATGTTCCACCCTGGTTCTTGATTTCACCAATAAATCATCCACATACACCTCCAGATATATATGCATCATGTCATGAAATATGGCCATCATGGCTCTTTGGTAAGTAACTCCAGCATTCTTTAACCCAAACGGCATGACCACGTAATAATATGTTCCCCATGGTGTAGTGATTGACGTCTTCTCCTGATCCTCTTCTGCCAAACGAATTTGATTATATCCCAAAAATCCATCCATAAATGAGAGGGTCTCATAACATGTCGTGTTATTGATTAACACATCAATATGAGGCAGTGGAAAATCATCCTTTGGACACGCGCGGTTAAGGTCCCGGAAGTCGATGCAAATCTTGACTTTCACATCCTTCTTCATGACCGGGACAATGTTCGCCACCCATTGAGGATAAAGGACAACTCTAATGAACTTGGCTTTGTGGAGCTTGTCGACCTCTTCTTTCATTTTCAAAGCCATCTGAGGGTGGAAACGCCTTAACCTTTGTTTTACCGAGACGGACCATGGTTTTAGAGTTAAGCGATGTTCGACCAAGGTGGAATCCAGACCCGACATATCCTCGTAGCTTCATGCAAACGTGTCCTTATACTTTTTGAGAACTTCAATTAATACCTCTTCTTCAGAGGGTGGTAAATTGTCACTTATGAGGATGATCCTAGGGTCTTCGTCTGTTCCCAAGTTGACTTCTTTGGTGGACTCTTCTATGGCGGTTGACAGCTCATCGAATCTCCTCATTCCACTAGTATATGTGCCGGCCGCGTCCTCATATTCTTCATCCTCTTCTTCAATAGGGCATTCTTCATCTCTGATCTCGTAGACTCCATACCCTTCATCAATTGTGCAATTCTCCTCACAATCTATCTCCGCACAATTGCCCTCACATTCTATCTCCGGTAGCTGGATGGGATTTTCTAGCAATTGAGGAATGGATAGGCACGCTCGACACCTACTGGCTAGATCCAGAAGGAATCGACGAGGGATCTGTTTACCCTTGGATTTGCTTTTGGATACTACCCTTGACCCATTATTCCTAGGTTGACTGAGCTGTCCTACGAACGAAGAAGAAGTTAAATAAGATACTGAAGAATGTACATGGAAGGACCCCTCAGAGGAGGGGTAGAAAAGGTCGCTCATAGGACCCTGGACGAGTGGCCCGTAGGTCGGGACGCACTCGTGGGAGAGGTAGGAGGTTTCCTCAACGAAGATGTGTTGTTGAGGGGTTTAAAAATCGACATTTTTTTCATTTTCATTTTTTATGACAAAGAAATGAAAAGAAACTAGAGGAGGGGGAAACGTGGCTATGGCTAAAGGATTGGGAGGCTCATAGAGCAGATCATGATTGAAAACCTGGCGCGGGTTGAGAAAACCGCACAGGTATGTAAGTAGAGAAGGGGATCTGGGAAGATCGTCAAACAACCGTCTGGCCCAGGAAGAAGACATCAACGAGGGCTGAGGTGAGTGAATGGAGAAGATGACAACTAATGAGCCATTGATGGCAATGTTGATGACGGACAGAGATCCGCAGGTGATAGAGTCCTCTTGGCAAGGATGGTTTGGAATTCTGGCAACAGTAGTGATATCCCCTGGCATTTCAGAGATCAATGGCGGCCCTTCTAGCTGCGAGGGTGAGAACATTCTCTCTAGTGCAATGGAAATATCTTGTATGTCGAACCATTTGCTCCATTCGCATTCCGGATCCTTGATCTTGCCTCTCTTAGCGGCCCTTGAACATTTTTCAGCCAAGTATAGAACATGTGATCCCCGTTGTGTTTCTTGCGGGTAATCGCCCATCTGAACAACGTGCCCCTTCTTGAAGTGAGAGAACAAGGTCCACGTGAGGGGTTTCCCATTCGCCTCGAGCGGTCCTTTAAAGCCTAGGCCAAACTTGTGGCTCAACCTTATTTCCTTTGGCGGTTTCAACCTTCCTTGCAATTGGGCGTCCAAGCCTTTGCCTTGTTGATAGCCGATATTCCTCGTTATCTCTCATCCGTTAGAATGGGAAGGGAGATGTGACATCGGTATTGAAGGTGGCTTCTTTGGTGTTGGTGGCATGCGGGATAGGTCATATACATCCAGTAGTGACAATATGGGCCGGTGAGATGGCCAAACAGATGGCAGAGAGATGTTAATAAAGGACAGGTGTACTGATCACTTTAATAATCCTCCCATTGTACGGAAACTTTAGGCATTGGTGGTTGGTGGAGGGTACATCATCCATGTCTTCAATATAGGGGTGGCCCAGTATAGCCTTGAATGTGGGATCCATGTCGAGGACATAGAATTCTGTAGAGACTGACGCATGGCCTAATTCTGCCTTTAGGACAATCATTCCCTGTGGTGGCCTTTTGCTATTGTCATATGCTGTGACTGTGATTGAGGAAGGTCTTATATGTTCCTCACTGACCCCACATAACTGAAGGGTGCTCATGGAGATCACATTTATGGATGCGCCAGTGTCCACCAAACACGGGTGTATGGACACTCCATTGATTTTTATTGAAACACACAATGCATACTTTCGAGCTTCCTTGGGGGAGAGCTCGTAGTTGTGAAACACAATGGCTGGTTGTATGTCTGTCGGCGTCAGAACGGCCGAAATCTTCTCCACATGGAGGTCCTCATTCACCATAACCTTTTGAAGATATTCCATTAAGGCTGCCTGATGGGATGTAGATCTCTGAAGCAGCTCAAGGATGGAAATCTAAGTGGGCGTCTTGTCCAGGTGTTTTAACAAATCATACTGTGTTCCAGGGATGGATTTTTCTGGATGTTCTTCATTGTCCTTCTCTGGCTGAGACTGCTCGGGGTTCTAACTGTTCTAGGGGAAAACCCTGTGAAAAATCCTTCCACTTCGGAGCACCATGGCTTGCGGCTTTTGCACCTCTATGGGGTTAGATGCGGGTTTTAGCAGGGGCTTGAGGGGTAGTGGTGGAGGAATGGTTGATGAGGCTGGGGTGACGATGGGATCGGGGGTTCTAATGAGGGGTTTGTTAGGCGGAGGCATGGTGGAGGTAGAGGGGATCTCATATGGGCTATGGAGGGTAAGGGGTTCGAAAGGTAGAGGTGGAGGCAAAGTGGAGGTAGAGGGGATCTCATGTGGGCCATGGAGGGTAAGGGGTTTGGAAGGTGGAGGCGGAGGCAAAGCGGAAGTGGATAAGGCTTGAGATGGATAATGGTTCTGAGATGGATGTTGGGTGATGAGTGGCTTTGCGGGCGTTAGTGGAGGCACGGTGGAGGTAGACGGGTTCGCGTATGGTTGACGGATGGCAAGAGATTGAAAGGCATAGGTGTAGGGGTGGATGGCAGAATGGAGGGATGAGAGAAGATGAGAGGGTGCGAGGGCATAGTGGAGGGTGTTGGCTGATAGGTCATTGGTGAGTTAGTGGGAGAGGTGCGGATGAGAGGGCGCAATGGCTGTGAAAATGGTGAAGGCTGTATTATAGGTTACGATGCGGGTTGATGAGAGAGAGGTGTGAGCGAAGTCACGCGGAATGCCGGAGGAGGCGAAGCGGAGCGCGGCGGCTCGTTTTGCTGCTACACAGAAAAAGAGAGAAGAGGAGAGACCACCACGGGAGATTGCTCCGGCGGGACGTGCAAAACAGATATACCGAAACAAGATATGGGATTAAACGGCCATAGCGGGAAATGACTCTCCGCGACCTCGGGGGATGGGAATAGTGCAGAATTTAAATGACAGCAATTTAAACGGCCATTGCGGAAGTGACTCGCCGCGGCCTCGAGAATATGAGAAGATATGAGAATAACACAGAATATAATTGACAGAAATTTAAACGGCCATTGCGAGAAGTGACTCTCCGCGGCCTCGAGAGTATAAGCAGATATAAGCACAACACAGAATATAAATGACAGAAATTTAAACGGCCATTGCGGGAAATGGTTCTCTACGGCCTCGAGAATATGAACAGATATAAGCACATCACAAAATATAAATGACGAAAATTTAAATGGCCATTGCGGGAAGTGACTCTCCGCGGCCTCGAGAATATGAGCAGATATAAGCACATCACAGAATATAAATGACGAAAATTTAAACGGCCATTGCGGGAAATGACTCTCCGCGGCCTCGAGAATATAATGTGATCGCCAAGGGCCGGAGACCCCAAAATAAAGAAAGTGATCACGCCTACCTCAAGAGCGGGAGATGGCGGGTTGCTTCTTCCTCTTCCTTCGGCCGGCCGATGGAGAGGGCTTTCCTTGGTTACCCTTGCAAAAGAAGAAACGGACAGATAACAAGTGGATCAGAAAAAATGACAGTGTAGTATTAGTCCATTATAATGAAAAACGGTGAAATCATGGCGGGACACACACCTGGTTGGTGTTATTTTTAAACCCCTCTCAGACACGAGTAGGAGGAAAATGCTATGATGAATGGAGGATCGTGCAAAATGGATCTCTCTTATGAAGGGAGATGACAAATGGCGGGATGATGCATGCAATAGAAATGTCAAAAGAGAAGGGGAGAGCGTGGCTTATTGAAGATGCCGATGGTGGGATCCGGCGGAGCTTCGACAGCGTAGGGATGACGTGGAAGCAGAACGGATGGAGCTAGCCTTCCTCTCACGAACGCGGGCACCCGAGGAGCCGACAGAACCTCCCCCTGCAAAACCCCACGGGTTAGAAATGGGATCCGGCAGAGTCTCTCCTTCCTCTGTCGGATCTGAAGTCCCTTCCCTTCGAGGGAGGGGTCCCCTATTTATAGAAGGAAAGCTGATTAGGGCGTCCAGGCTCTTGGACGCCTCATTGTTGAGGCGTCCAGGAGCCTGGACGCCTCAATAAATATTTTTTTATATTTTTATATTTTTTATCTTAATATATTCATTGAGGCGTCCAGGCTCTTGGACGCCTTAATGATGAGGCGTCCGGGGCCCTGGACGCACCCATTTTCGCCCACCGAATCGCTGCCGAAAGCCGTAGACAGTGGAGAAAGCGCGTGGTTTCGGCGCGTGACTGTGACTTACGAAGGGCGCGTCTAATTGACAAGACGTTTTTATCTTTTGGATTTTTTCGAAACGTCAAATCGAGCGGCGGATCGGCACCGTCCGTGTGTCTAAGAAGTGAGGCGTCCAGGCACCTGGACGCCTCAAAGGACAGGCCTGCAAGTGAGGCGTCCAGGCTCCTGGACACCTCAATGAGACACAGTGAGGCGTCCAAGTACCTGGACGCCTCAAAGAAATTCTGCCGGATCGGCCCCGGAAAGCCGTCGGCGTCTAACCGTTAGACGTCTTCGTGTTTGGATTCTTCCGGAGCGTCCGGTTGGGAGCGGCGCCGTCCGCGTGCTGCACGATTTCCTTAGTGAGGTGGCTTCCGCTCGGATCCCAAAGAAGCGTCACGTTCCCCGCTCAAAAGGTGAAAGGAAAGAATGGGGAGCACTCAAGTGATTCAAAATGTGAAAGCCACTGCGGGACGTCATATGGTAATATGAGATTTACTCAAGATGATGTCAGGAATAGCGTGTCTACAGCTGCCCCGCCTTGGCGCCTGCTTTGCAAGGAAGTGACACGTAGTGGAATGGCATTGAAGTGAAGTGGAATGGAGTGAGAATGGACTAAAAAGTTGATGCCAAGGTGTGATGAGACACGCTTTCAACATTATGGTTTAGAATATTTTCAGAGTTTTCAATGAGACGACCTTGAAGAAGGTCTTCCAAATTCAACAATTGCTTGGACGAAAATCAAACAAGGAAGGAAGAAAATGTGCACTCAGGCACAAGTAGAAAAAGAGACAAACTTCTCTGTGTGGAAGTACCTGGGTCGTAAACCTGCAGGTTTCACCTTTGGGGAGCGATTACCAGCTAATGTGGAAGTGCTGCGGCCAAGGTGGGTCAAATGGAGTAAAAGTATAGCAATATTTGAGGATCAGTCCAAACAAGGGTCTCTTTCGAAAGAACATCGTAGGGCCGTCTCAAGGAAGCTCAGTGTTTCATTCGGAGTGGAATATCTCATATTTGTAAGAACTGGAGCACAGTGGTCTTCACAATCGAATTACTTTGAATGATCTTCCGCAATAGAATCAAAGTCCTACATGAATGCATGCTGGGTTTAAAGGAAAACTTAAATAAATTAAAATAGAAAATAGCAAAGGATAATATTGTCAAGTTGTTAAGAATGGGTCAGGATACCGATCTGGTGAGCTGATACTGAGCCGGGGCCCGTTTATCCACGCACCAACTCATCGGATGGAACCATCGTCCCCTTGCTTTCGCAACTTAATGGCCTATCCGTACAACCAAAATTCCTCTGAAATTATCACTGTTTTTGTTGAAGGGGAACTCAAATTCCAGATCCGTTCAGGTCGCAAGGTCCTTGACAAGTTCTAATAGCGTAAATATCATATAATACAATGCATGACATGGTGGGACTAGTTACCGAATGGTGGCACATGATGGGACGGTGGCGCCCATTAGTGAAACCTGCACTGATCAACATTATTAAAAGCAGCAGAGTTGCACCATAGTACAAGGCAAGGGAGATCAAGATAAAATACCTTTTGCTAAAGTCAACGACGACGACTCGACATTGATGTGACGCGTTCTGGCTCATACACTCCTCCCTTCCTATAAGTACCCCCCCTTGCCTAGTTCAACCAAATGTACAAAGGAGGGCTTTGAAGCTTAAGGGGAGGAGGAGAAGAATCTTGGGTTCTTCAAGATGGAAGGCGAGTCTTCCCGCCCTATGAAGAGGAGCAGGCCCAGCAGCGAATTCAGGCGGCTCTCCGACCTCGAAGGACATCTGAGTGGGCTGATCCAATCGCGCATGGTGAGTTGATTCATTTCAAATTTCCCGTACGACCTCTCTTTCACCTCCTTCCCCCTTTGTTTTTCTTCTTCTTTTCCAGCCGTACCCTCTCTTCCCAGGCCCGAGGAAATTCTCCAAACTGCCGTGGCTTTCGAAGTTAACTTCCAACATCTCTATCGGCATGAGGGCCATAATTTCGAGGTGGCATCTTCAGGGGCTCCTGGTTCACGCCAAGCATTACGAAAAGATTCGCATGGACTGGGCGGCTATGGGTGCGCTGGTGGAGATCTGGCATCCTCAGACTCACACTTTCATTTTCCCCACTTTCGAGGCGACCATCCTTCTAGAGGAGGTGGAACTCCTGCTTGGGTTGAAAAGATTCAAAAGGGATGGCAGGATAAAGATCATGCCGATGCTGGAGAAAGTGACTTCCGAGGATGTCCTCGGAAGCTTCATGCCGTCTGGTGCCGTTAGAAACGTCCAGACTCAGAAGGGAATTAACCTGCAAAAGCTCACGGAATGTGTCATGGATGCCCTGAGAGGATTGCCAGATGATGATCGTTTGGAAGAAATCATGAAGGGATTCACAATCTATTTGGCAGGTGCTCTCTTATTCCCTTATACTAACAACATAGTGGAGGAAGATCAGCTAAGCGCCATTTGAGAATTTGGAATGGCAAAAGGGTGGGACCTGCCGTCCTTGCTTACCTTTACAGTGGCCTTACTGCTTCCAGCATGGGTAAGCCTCCTTTTGGTTGCGCGCTTCTTCTGAATTGCTGGGTTGATTTACATTTCAAATTTGATCACCGTGGGGGGATGCCAACTGCCTCGAAGATCTTTCAACAAAGCCTCCTTTACCACATAGCCGATGTGTTAGGCTTTGGTGGTAATATAGTGAACTGCATTCTGTGGCTGGGGAAACGTGAAGACTGGAGGTCCCACTTTAGAACTTTGACACAGAGCTTCTTCACTTGTGCACCGGCATGTCTACTCTCACGCGAGCTCCTTACGAGGTCTTCCCCTGAAGCTGAACTCCAACTCATTGGCGCGACTGAGTTTGTTCTCTACAACGCACATCGGTGCTGCATTCAAATTGGCCTTCCCCGACACTCGTTCCCACTGTTATCTGGCATCGCTTCTTTGAGGAAGAGAGAGTTGGGCGCAGAAGAAGATGCAAAGGAAGTGAAGGCCATCAAAGTGTCGTGGAAGACGAGCATTCCGGAAAAGGCATTAGTGCATGTAGCGGAAGAATGCGAGCATCCAGGGAAAGGCATTAGTGCATGTAGAGGAAGAATGCAAGCTGTGGAGGGCTTATGTAACCGAATTGGGGAAGTTAAGGCCTAAAACGCCTAAGCCCCTAATGTAGCTCCATCTACTCTTTTAATGAAATAAATGAGAAGTTATTGTGTGCAAAGGTTTTATTTCTATTTTTTTGTTTTTTTATTTTATTTTTTTTATGTTGTTTTTGTTTTATTTTGTTTTATTTATTTTTGGACGTCTAGGCGCGAAGACGCGTTCTAATCTTTCGAATTCAAATTTGAAACACCGAGCGGCCCTTCTTCTTCCTCACCTCGCCCACAAACAAACCTTCATCTCGCCTTGCTTGCCTAGCTTCATCTTCTTTCACTAATGATTCATGGAGTACGGTGGGCCAAACCGTGGTGAAGGGAGAGGGGGACGAGGAACTCCTCGCCGGAGGGGGGTCGTGCAAGAGCAAGGAGAGGCGGCCACGGAAGAGGAAGGGCCTCTTCCGACACTCGGGGGACCCGAGGGACCCGAAGACATGGAGGGGGGCGAGCAAGGCCTGGTAAGCTCCTTGATCTCCACCTCTTTGATTTCTTTAGCTTTGTAGCAAACAAGTGGAGGGGGATGAGAGGGTTCGGTGAGTGTTGCACTCTAATGATGAACGCGTCTTCGACTGGAGACGCATTTTTCTTTTAATGATGTGGCCCTTTCTGTTTGATGCGCATGGTATGACGAAGATCCAGGGCTTGGCTGATGAATGGGCGAGTGCGGATGAGCCACACCACGTCGGGGGAGAGAGACGCGGCAAGGCGAAACTTGACGACTGGCGCATACGTTTCCCTGCTCAGGATGGGCAACAAGGTGGTGCGCCTGTGCAGGAGAGTGGCGACTACTTGCGGCAGTGCAGGGAGAGCCATGTGGGGCCCCTTCAGCTCGGGAGACGGACAGAGGTGAAAGAAGGGCTCCGATTTATTATTATTATTATTATTTTGAAATCTTAGGACTTAACTGATGGCTGTTGTTTGTTTATTCCAGCATGCCCAGCAGGCAACGATGGCAGGGATGGCTGGCAGATCGTCTTCCAGCTCTCAGGCTCCTTTTCTGGAGACCGCCTCCCTCCGGGAGCAACTTGCCAGTGCAGTGGCCCGCGTGACCCGGGCTGAAGAGGAGTGTGATGCTTGGGCATCAGCCATAGAAGAGCTGCGGCGTCACGATGAAGAGAGGCCGTCTCCAGAGATCCTGGAGTTAAGGGTCCTCCTCCAGGTGGCGAGGAGAGAGGTAGAGAGAGGAGAGGGAGAAGGAGAGGGAGGAAAGAAGGGCCGAGCGACAGTAGAATCGGGATGAGAGGAAGGCTTTGGAGGCCCAGGTGAGGGAGCTCCAGTTAGCCCTTCGAGTGATGGGGCAGAGGCTAGGAGTCATGGAGACGCGCTATGAGAGAGCACGAGAGTTTGGGGCGCGACTCCGCCAGTCCGACCATCTTTCTGTCGGTGGCTTTTTTGCCGTGGCAGGGGAGCAGCAGCGAGCCGCCGCTGTGGAGCAGGTATCTCGGGGTGAGGCGGGTACTGCTTCACGGAGTTCCAGGAGGCCCCTGAGGGACCCTCACCTTAGGGGAGAGGAGAGGGACGCCTAGAGGGATGATTGTGAAGGTGATGGCGAGAGTTGGCGAGCTAGCATACACGCCTCCTCTCTATGATTGTGATGTTTATGACAGTTTATGTAGACTTATGAATGGAGTGATTTGATTTCCTGCCGCTTATTTGTCCTCTTGTGCGTTCCTTCTTCCTTACGCTTCTTCATTGTTCCCATGTGACGTGCTTGTCGAGACCCCGTCCGAAAACAGGGACTCATATCTCGCTCCGACCATCTTTCACGCGAAAATCTGTCGCCGAAGTCAACAATGATGGCTCTATCCCCTTTTCCTTGACGACCTTTCAACCTTCCCGGACGATCTCTACAACATGACGGGGCATCGCTAGGCTGCGTAGGGAGAGAGTCGCCATATCGCACCATCAATCAATTACCCTGCGAACGGTGAAGTGACACATGTGGGACTGCAAGGAAGGTGCCTTATCACGAGGGTTATCGTTAACAGTGATGTAGGCAGTCTTGACTCACCCTTCTCCAATTTCTATAAATACCGCCCTCGTTCGTCCCCCCAGGGGCACCGGTTGCCAACTCGAAGAGTACAAGTTTCCACGGAAGCGGAGGAACTAAGAGTTCTAAGGTTCAAAATGGAGGGCGAATCTTCCCACTCCTCGAAGAGAAGCTGGTCCAGCGGTAGCAGTTCCAGGAAACTCTCGGACCTCGAAGGGCACTTCAGTGAGAGGACCCAAACGCAACTCGTAAGCTGAGTTTTCTTGCATGATCTTCTAGTTCTTTCTTCCTTTTTCTCTTTTGACAAAAACCCCTCTCCATTCCTTGTGTATGCGCAGAATGTGATGAAATCACATACTTCATGGGAGTTAGTAGTGGCAGCATACAGAGGTCTCCCGAATTTTTAGAAGGCCAGGCTAGATGTGATGGGGTTGGAGTCTTTCTCCTGATTGAGCCGATCAAGCGCGACCTCTCTCTCATCCAAGCATTGCGTGAAAGGTGGGATCCAATGAGCCGTGCCTTCTTGATACCTTGGGGGCACATGGTGCCCAGCCTGGAAGATGTGGTCCGAATTACGGGCCTGAAAGTGGATGGCGAGGCACTGACCGGTATCACGTACTCCGACTATAGAGAGGCTGCCCAGAGGTTACTAGGGGTGGACCTAGATGATCGCAAGAACATGTCCATAGCCAAGACACCTATCATAGAGACACTGGGGCTTACTGATGTTCGTCCTTGTGATGACGAGTCCTCGGAAGAGTTCATGGAGAGGACTGAAAGAGGATGCCGTGCCATCTACTACGTAGATGCGAGCAATTGGGAGAGGGCCAACATGGATTTGAGGAGATTCCTCTTCTTCCTGTTGGGGAAATTATTGCTGGGCTCGAAAGGAGACAGCATTCATTGCCGCTTCTTAGAATTCCTGGTAGACCCCGAGAAAGTGGGGCGATACGCCTGGGGAGCAGCCGTGCTGGCGCATCTATTTACGGATCTGTCTGAAAGAGTAGATCGAGAGATAACAGTGAGTGATTTCACGCCGTTCATCCAGGTATCCTGCTTCTTTTTTTTTGGTTTTGTTTTTTTTGGTTTTTTTATTTTTGATATGTTAATGACACATGACGGTGCAGTTGTGGAGCTATTATTACCTCTCAATGGAAAAAGCCCGGCATTGGCCACCGATGGCGGTGCCGCTGGCGAGGCGGTGGCAACCTATCACGAGCCCAGCCTCTCTATCCTACCAGCTGATGGTGTTAAGGCACGAGTTGCAAGAGTTCCCCGCGGCAATGGTGATTATTATTTCATCATCATCTTTTTCTCTTTTTGTTTATTTTTATATTAAGAAGATGTGTGTGACCTGACCTAGGTGGTCTGGAGGCCTTATGCGGGCATGACTGACGCCGATCAGCCATGGGTCATAACTAGCTGTGCCCGGTTCGGATGTGACATCTGGATGCACTGTTTGAACAAAATCGAGCCACTTCGGCTACGATTGACCATGAGGACTCTAGGACTTGCCCAAGAATGGGTGGACATGACTACCACACCACGTGTTGGGAGGAAGACGCGTGGGCCAGCGACCTCCGTTGATTTGAGAGTGCAGTTCCCCGAGCAATATGAGGACTGGCATCGGGGTGGCACTCCCGTGGGGTCACATGCTCAAGACAGAAAGGATTATCTGCGCCTCTATAAGGTGATGTATGCAGAGCGACTCTATCCTGAGGGGGCCGTGGAGGTAAGCAACAATTTTCTTTTCTTTTCTCTTTTCTCTCTTTTTTTTGTTTTTTGTATATTGACATATGCCCTGGCCACAGGATGTTCACGACACTATGATAGCAAACCTGCAAGTTCGCCTGATAGGCACGGAGCGGCAGTTACATGATACTCGCGTCGCCTTGAGTTCTTTGGTAAGCCTACATACACACGATCATAGACCAAGATTCTTGGTGCTAGGTCCTCAGTGTCACCTTATGTGTGTTGGAGTGCGCCCAGCTTGATGCGGCCTTCTCAGCAATGGGGGCGGATGACGTTTCTTCCAGTTTATGGATCCCCACTTCCGAACTCGATTTGCTTCATGAGCAGCTTGCTGATACTACGCAGTGAGCTGCGGAGGCAGAATGAATGCTCTCCACACAGGTGAGAGTCTGGTCATTGAATTTCACTTATTTGTGCCTCCACATATCTGAGATGATGGTTATGGCAGATGAAAGAGGTGCAAGATGCACTTGCCCGCATCGCGTAGGGGGAAGCCAGAATAGCTGAACTGGAGAAAGAGTTAAGGCATCGTCCAGACGATGGCTCTTCTCGGGATGCCGTGGAGCTGAGGATCACCCTTCAGCTAGAGAGGGAGGACAGAGAGAGAGAGCATACGGAAAAGGAAAGAGTCATCGGAAGAGAGAGAGCCGACAGATTGGCTGAGAGACAGGAGCGAAGGGCCATGGAGGCCCAACTATTTGAACTCCGAACCAGCCTCGGTCTTGCTGAACAGTGGCTAAGAGATGGCGAAGAGCGCTACCAAAGAGCACGAGAGCGTGGCTTTCGTGTTAGTAGTTTCTTTGCCGCCCCTGTCGATCGACGGGGAGCAGAGACGGGAAGAGGGGTACAGAGTAGTAGAGGCTCCGCCTTGCATGGTTTGGCAACAGCCTCCAGAGTTCCTCACCTGGGGAGTGGAGAAAGGGGTAACACTGAGAGAGAGGACGGAACCTAATGTACAACTTCTAGAAGGAAATAAAGGAAGGAATGTTCGGTTTCCTGTCTCATGCCTTCGTTCCTGCTTTTCAATCCTGTATACATTGCTCAATAAAAACAAGTCAATTTTTTCGTTTTGACTTGGCCCCTTGCTCAACAAGCAAATGTTTGTTCCTACTGTCCTTGATAATGGGTCAAGGGGCCAAGTCTTTATCAATTAAGGCAAGAGTAAAGATAATGAATGCGACACACGGGCATGCGACACACGGGCACGCAAATGGGAACACAATGTAAAAATGTAGCACACAAATGAGATCACACGGATGCAAATTTTTTTTTGTTTTGTAATGATATATTTTGTGTGTGTGTTATTTTTTTTACTTTGTTTTGTTTTTTGTTTTGTTTTTTTTTAAAAACACTTTTTCTTACAACCGGCATGGTTTTTGGATCAGGGGTGTTTGAATCATTGTTAAGTAGCGTAATGCGAGGTTAACATGCTCCAAAAGAATTCCCACTTGGGGACTCACCTGACGGCGTCTTTCGAGGGCCACTACAATTTTTTTTTTTTGGATTAATGCCTAGCGACCAATCTTATGGCACCTGACTCTTATGAAGACATGGTTTCTTACTAACCCCCCAGGTATCCTGTGCGCACATCCAGATTGATTTGGGCCCCTAGACTCCTCAAGTGATAATCCTGCCGGTTAAGACTTAACCTGATGACAAAACCGTCATGCCATGCTTAGGCTCCCAGTTGCTTCCGACCGCAAGGATACACCGAAGGAGTGTTCGAGGTAAAAGATTTGCCCGACCCGGGTCTATTTCCTCACAACTCTAGATGGTATATGATGAAACACCTTGGAACCCCAACAGCCAACCGCGCGACGCTGACCCAGAATTAGACGTTGTCGTACCTATTGGTGACGCGCTTGCATTGACCTAAGCTCGAGGTTGAAGTAAGAAACCACCGAGGTAGTAGATAGAGGTCTTGACCGGCCAGAAACACCGAGACTCCTTCACGGCGATGGTTTTTGCTTCTCAAAGTAGACAACTATGTGTGTGTTTTGCTAAAACGAGGTTGCTTGCCTTAGCGGGACGCGCCTTTCAGGATTTCCATTGAGTTTTCATCTTTGAGGGGAGAAAGAAGAGTAGTGGGGTAAACCTTCCGAGAGGACTGGCAAAATCATTAACCCGACGAGCTAACCGGGACCTACTCGACCTCTCCCTTTTGGGCGATTTCGGACCAGACCTCGAACAGAATTACGTTGCCCCTTTGTGGAATTTAGCTTTCGTTTTGAGGGGTCTCGCCTATTGAAATCAGGCACGGCCACGACCAGGCTTTCATCTGACTTTGGATTTTTTTTTTTTAGGGAGACATGATGATTTGATATGTAGGGATCCCTCTTGTATGCCTGCGGGGACACTGCCCTCTTCTCGTGCTCTGACTCGAGTTCGAGGAGATAAATCCTACTCTCGCCTTCAGGGTATGGTATTTTGGTTCCCTTATGCTCAGCGTTTTAAGGGCGCCGGCTGTCTCATTGGGTCGAGAAAGAAGAGAACAAAGATTACGACTTTCCTGGAGACCTTCGAGTACAACCCCACAATAAGCAATAATACCAACCTTTGGCAAAAATAGCTGCGTGCTGCCTTCTTTTAGTGGGCGTAAGCCGACATGACCGGACAGGAATCTCCGCAGTTCTGGCGAACCAAGACCCGAGACCTACCGAACCTTAATGGGTCCCATCTTAATATGAAGGACAGATGCAAAGATTTGACTGCATGGTGAACACAAGGCACTCTCTTTTTTTTTTGAAACCTCCCTCGAGTTCCGCTTCGCTTGATCCCAAAAACGGTGTGTGAGAGTGTGCGCAGGTTAACCCTGAGTTAGACTACAAAGACCGAAGAGTGAATTTCTAGCTCCGATTGCCCTTGTACCATGCCGGTTGTTATGGTTATTTAAGGGTAGCATTTCTTAAGATAAAACCCGTTCCAAGGGTGGGATAACTCGGCCCCTTCGACATTGACTAGCTTGTAGGCGTGCCAGGGTACACGGCTTGAACCACATATGGTCCTTCCCAATTGGGTTGAAGTTTAGAACGCGGCCCTCCAGGTTTGATAAAAATTCTTTTTACAACCATCTCGCCGACTTTGAATTTTCTCTCAATGACCTTCTTTTGGTAAAAGCGAGCGAGTCTATTTTGATAAACACGTGCATGCTCGGCAGCGGCCAGCCGCTTCTCATCTAAGAGTTCCAACTGGGCAAGGAGTGAATCACGTCGTTCGTCGAGGGGAAATTCCTTATCCAATTGTACCCTGAGAGAAGGAATCAGAGTCTCGTACGGGACTACCGCTTCCATCCCATAAGCAAGGGCAAATGGAGTCTGCCCGGTGGGGGTACGGATTGAAGTGCGATAGGCCCATAGAGCTTCGATCAGCTTTTCTGGCCAGTCTGAGAACTTACTAGACTCGCATGTTTTCTTTATGATTTTAATCAATGTTTTGTTGGTGGCCTCTGCCTGGCCATTACCTTGTGGATAATAAGGTGATGAATGATGAAATGCAATTGCGTACCTTTTGCAGAGGTTTTGAAGGTCTTGAGAAATGAACTGTGGCCCATTGTCGGTGACGATTGTGCTTGGGATGCCGAACCTGGTGAGGATGTTCTTCATGATGAACTTGCAGACTGTTGACGCCTTGATTTCCGCATAAGCTTCGGTTTCGGCCCATTTGGTGAAGTACTCCGTCGCAGTAAAGATGAAGGATTTCTGCTTTGTGAGGGAGTTAGGATCACCTAGGGGACCAATGATGTCGAACGCCCACATGGAGAAAGGCCATGGAGAGGATACTGGATGAAGTGAGAAAGATGGTGAATTAATCTTATCGGCGTGAAGTTGGCACTTGACACACCTACGGACATAAACAGCACAATCCTCTTCCATAGTGGGCCAGTAAAAGCCTTACCTAATGATCTTCTTAGCGAGCATTTGGCCATTTACATGGCCACCGCATACACCTGAGTGTGCTTCGTCTACACATTTCCAGACATCATCGTCATCAAGACATCTTAATAGAACACCAATAAGGCTTCTCCTGTACAGTAGACCTCCAACCAATGTGTATTTCTGGGACACCCTTCTTATGGGTTTCTTATCTTCTATGGTGGTTCCTTATGGGTAAGACTGATCTTTGCAATATTTGACAATTTCGTAAAACCAAGATTTCTCCTCATCAGCCAGTTCTTCTTCAAGTTCTACCAACATGACTTCCCTTTTCTCAAGAATTTCCCCTTCCTGAATCTTCCGTAGGATTCTTTCTTTGATTTTTAAGAGATAAGGGTCCTGAACAGCAGGGACGAGGCGTTTGTAGATGGTGATGGATTTAGACCATGCACCTAAAGGGAATTTGAAAGATGACGCCAAGGAGGCAAGGGCATCGGCCAGAATGTTCTGTTCGCGAGGAAGATGGACAAAGATCAACTTGGTGAATAATTTGACATAAGCGGAGACCAGCTCTTGATAGGGCTTGAGCTTGGGATCGAGGGTGCGATATTTGGTAAGCACCTGGTGGAGAATAAGTTGACTATCACCCACGACTCGTAATTCGGTGATATAGAAAGAATGGGCTAGTTCCGCACCAGCTAGAAGAGCCTCATATTCAGCAATGTTGTTGGTGACTGGGAATGCAAGATGAAAGGCCTCTGGGATGGTAATGCCTTTGGGCATCAGAAGGACAATGCCAATACCCTTCCCTTGGAAATTCAGAGCTCCATCAAAATATAATGTCCACATGGGCTCGTCGGATTGAGTGATAGACATTAGTTCCTCATCTGGAAACTCTGATTGGACAAGATCGAACTTGGGGAGAGGATGATGAGCGAGATGCTCGGTTATAGCATAGCCTTTAATTTCGTTTTGTTGGATGTAGGTGATGTCAAACTGAGAGAGGAAACTCTACCAGCGTGCTAGCCTATCAGTAAGGACAGATTTTTCCAGGAGGAACTTGACATGGTTCATGCGGGCGATCAAATGGACCTCATGAGCCAAGAAGTAGTGCTTCAATTTTTGCACTACCCAAACAAGGGCATCACAGGTTTTCTCCATGGCTATGTACTTCTGTTCACAAGAATTGTGGAGTTTGGACAAGTAATAGGTGGCCCATTCCTTGCCTTCTTCATTGGCTTGTGCGAGGATGGCTCCCACGGAGTCATCCAAGACTGAGATGTAAAGGATCAGAGGTTTTTTTGGTTTGGCTGGAATGAGAACGGGTGGATTAGCCAGATGTTTCTTTAACCCTTCAAAAGCCTTTTGACACTTAGAATCCCAATGGAATTCTACTCCTGGCTTGGTCAACTCATAGAAAGGTCTACACTTTTGTGAGTGCTGAGACACGAACCGACAGATGAATTGCAGCCTCCCAATTAAACCTTGAACTTCCCTCAAATTTTTGGGAGGCGGCATATCCTTGATGGCCTTAGCTTTGTTGGGATCTATCTCAATCCCTCTTTTACTCACAATGAAACCTAGTAATTTACCCGATGATACGCCAAACACACACTTCTTCGGGTTCATTTTCAATTGGAACTCCCTTGATCTTTGCAACACCTTAGCCAAAACTTTGGATGTTCCACCCTGGTTCTTGATTTCACCAATAAATCATCCACATACACCTCCAGATATATATGCATCATGTCATGAAATATGGCCATCATAGCTCTTTGGTAAGTAGCTCCAGCATTCTTTAATCCAAACGGCATGACCACGTAACAATATGTTCCCCATGGTGTAGTGAATGACGTCTTCTCCTGATCCTCTTCTGCCAAACGAATTTGATTATATCCCGAAAATCCATCCATAAATGAGAGGGTCTCATAACCTGCCGTGTTATCGATTAACACATCAATGTGAGGCAAGGGAAAATCATCCTTTGGACACGCGCGGTTAAGGTCCCGGAAGTCGATGCAAATCCTGACTTTTCCATCCTTCTTCATGACCGGGACAATATTCACCACCCACTGAGGATAAAGGACGACTCTAATGAACCTGGCTTTGTGGAGCTTGTCGACCTCTTCTTTCATTTTTAAAGCCATCTGAGGGTGGAAACGCCTTAACCTTTATTTTACCGAGACGGACCTTGGTTTTAGAGTTAAGCGATGTTCAACCAAGGTGTAATCCAAACCTGGTATATCCTTGTAGCTCCATGCAAACGTGTCCCTATACTCATTGAGAAATTCAATTAATGCCTCTTCTTCAGATGATGGTAAATTATCACTTATGAGGACGATCCTAGGGTCTTCCTCAGTTCCCAAGTTAATTTCTTTGGTGGACTCTTCTACGGCGGATGACGGCTCGTCGAATCTCCTCATCCCACTAGCATATGCACCGGTCGCGTCCTCATATTCTTCATCCTCGTCTCTAGTATGGTATTATTCATCAGTGATCTCATAAACCCCATATCCTTCATCAATCGCACAATTGCCCTCACATTCTATCTCCGGTAGCTGGATGGGATTTTCTAGCAACTGAGGGATGGATAGAAGGGATTGACACCTAGTGGCTAAATCTAGAAGGAATCGACGGGGGATCTACCTACCCTTGAATTTCCTTTTGAGTACTACCCTTGACTTATTATCCCTATCTTGACTCACATTATTTACAGAAGGAGAAAAAGATGAAGGGGATGGTGAAGAATGTACATGGAAAGATCCCTCAGAGGAGGGGTAGAAAAGGTCGCTCATAGGACCTTGGATGGGTGGCCCGCAGGACGGGATGCACTCGTGGGAGATGTAGGAGGTTTTCTCAACAATGATGTGTTGTTGAGGAGTTTAAAAATTGACGTTTTTTTTCGTTTTCATTTTTGATGACAAAACAATGAAAAGAAATCGGAGGAGGGGGAAAGGTGATTATGGCTAAAGGATTGGGAGGCTCGTAGAGCAGATCATGATTGAAAACCTGGCGCAGGTTGAGAAACCTGCGCATGTAAGTAAGTAGAGAAGGGGACCTGGGAAGATCGTCAGACAACCGTCTGGCCCAGGAGGAAGACATCAGCGAAGGCTGAGGTGAGTGAATGGAGAAGACAACGGCTAATGAGCCGTCGATGGCAATGTTGCTGACGGATGAAGATCTGCCGATGACAGAGTCCTCTTGGCGAGGATGGCTTAGAACTTTGGCAACAATAGTGATATTCCCTGGCATTTCAGAGATCAATGGCGGCCCTTTCACCTGCGGTGGTGAGAACATTCTTTCTAGTGCAATGGAAACATCTTGTATGTCAAACCATTTGCCCCATTCGCATTCCGGATCTTTGATCTTGCCTTTCTTACCAGCCCTTGAACATTTTTCAGCCAAGTACACAACATGCGATCCTCCATGTGTTTCTTGCGGGTAATCTCCCATCTTAACAACGGGCCCCTTCTTGAAGTGAGAGGATAGGGTCCACGTGAGGGGTTTCCCATCCACCTCGAGTGGTCTTTTAAAGCCTAGGCCAAACTTGTGGCCTAACCTTTTTTCCTTTGGCGGCTTCAGCCTTCCTTGTAATTACGCGCCCAAGCCTTTGCCTTGTTGATAGCCGATATTCCTCATTATCTCCCATCCTTTAGAATGGGAAGGGAGACGTGACATCGGTACTGAAGGTGGCTTCTTTGGTGTTAGCGGAATGCGGGACGGGTCATACACATCCAGTAGTGATAATATGGGCCGATGAGACGGCCAAACAGATGGCAAAGAGATGTTAACAGCATCCACTGTATGAAGGACAGGCGTGCTGACCACTTTAATAATCCTCCCATTGTATGGGAACTTTAGGCATTGGTGGTTGGTGGAGGGTACAACATCCATGACTTCGATATAGGGGCGACCCAGTATAGCCTTGAATGTGGGATCCATGTCGAGGACATGGAATTCTGTAGGGACTGACGTAGGGCCTAATTCTGCCTTCAGGATAATCATTCCCTGTGGTGGCCTTTTGCTTTTGTCATAAGTTGTGACTGTGATCGAGGAAGGTCTTATCTGTTCCTCACCGACTCCACATAACTGAAGGGTGCTCATGGAGATCACATTTATGGATGCACCCGTGTCCACCAAACACGGGTGTATGGACACTCCATTGATTTTTATCGAAACACACAATGCATATTTTCGAGCTTCCTTGGGGGCAAGCTCGTGGTTGTGGAACGCAATAGCCGGTTGTGTGTCTGTCGGCATCAAAACGGCCGAAATCTTCTCTACAGGGAGGTCCTCATTCACCATGACCTTTTGAAGATATTCCATTAAGGCTACCAGATGGGATGTGGATCTCTGAAGCAGCTCAAGGATGGAGATCCGAGCAGGCGTCTTGTCCAAGTGTTTCAACAAATCATACTGTGTTCCAGGGATGGATTTTTCTGACTGTTCTCCATTGTCCTTCTCTGACTGAGCCTGATCGGTGTTCTGACTATTCTGAGGAAAAACTTTGTGGAAAATCCTTCCACTCCGGAGCACCATTGCCTGCGGCTTTTGTACCTCTATGGGGGTAGCTGTGGGTTTTAACAGAGGTTTGAGGGGTAGCGGTGGAGGATTGGTTGATGAAGCCGGAGTAACGATGGGAGTAGGGATTCTGATGAGGGGTTTGTTCGGTGGAGGCATGGTGGGGGTAGAGGGGATATCATACGGGCTATGAAGGATAAGGGGTTTGGAAGGTGGAGGTTGAGGCAAAGTGGAAGTGGATAAGGCTTGAGGTGGGTAATGATTTTGAGATGGATGGTGGGTGATGAGTGGCTTTGAAGGCATTGATGGAGGTATTGCGGAGACAGGCGGGGTCACATATGGTTGACGGATGATAAGAGGTTTGGAAGGCATAGGGGTAGATGAGGTAGAGGTGGATGGCAAAATGGAGGAGTGAGAGAAGATGAGAGGGTGCGAAGGCATAGTGGAGGGTGTTGGCTGATAGGTCATTGGTGAGTTAATGGGAGGGGTGCGAATGAGAGGACGTGATGGTAGTGGAAATGGTGAAGGCGGTACTATAGGTTGTAATGCGACTGATGAGAGTGGGGTGCTACCCGGGCAAGGGGAGGGGGTTGCATGATGATAGGGTTGGCGGCAGCAAGAACGGAGGTACTTTCTGGGTGCCACACCTGCTCTCTTCCGACTTCCGGGAAAGAGGAGATGGGGTTGACCTGGTGATTGGGCTGTTGGTGCTCCGGTAATGGATTCTGGATTATGCCCATGTTGGGCTGTTGTTGTTGTGCCAGCTGAGGCTGTTATTGTTGTTGTGGTTGTTGCTATGGCTACTGTTGAAGTTGCTATTGTTGCTGGAACTATGGCCAAGGAGGAGGTCTCCTGGCTTTGAGAGTGGCGATGTATCACCTCATTTCATCCCAGTCAATTCCGCCTTCATCATTCATATCGTAGATGTAATCTTTAAACTGAAAGCAGTTCTCTACTGTGTGTCCTGGCTGCCTGTGATAGACGCAGTATCTGGAGGTATCAACATTCGGGGGCCACGTGAGCCTTTCCCTGGGTAGGATGAGTGTGTTTGAGGCCATGAGAGCACGAAAATATCTGCCAAAGTTTCTGGCAATGGTGGGTAATAGGCTCTCTTGGGTCCAATCGGCCTCCTTTGTTGCTGTGGGGGGCCATAATTCCCTGGGGGTGGAACTTGGTGGTACTGAGGTGGCGGTTGTTGTTGCTGGGGTCGGGGTAGTTGCTGGGGTTGAAGTGGTTAAGGCATATTGTTCTGGGGTGGATTGTTTTGGGGTGGAGGACGAGAGAGGAAAGGACCTTGTTGGAGGGGAAGTCGGGGCATTTGTGGAGGCCTTGGGTTGAGTGCATAGTTGGCGTTGTTGACTGCACTCACCTGCTCATTTGTCACAACCCCTTCTGTCGCTCCACCAGTGCCTATCTTTCTGACCACCTTGGACTTCGGCGGCTCAAACATGTGCATAATGGGGGAGTCTTTTAATTAGGTCTTGATATACCGGGCCCTTTCATAGAGCTCTTCCATTGTGGTAAGCTTGCTTATGGCCAGGACGTGCCTGAACTGTGGGATTGCATTGGACACAATCATCTTTACTTGTTCAGGCTCTGAGGGGGTATCTCTTATCCTTTCTGCCAGGGACCTCCATCTGTCGGCATAGCGGACAAAATCTTCGTCGGGCTTCATTTTCTCGGCCACTAGGTCGATAATGGAAAGAGAGGGACCGACCCTATCACGATACTTTTGCGAGAATATTCTTTGCACCGTATCAAAGTTCTCGGCCTCACCGGACTCCAAAGAATAGAACCACTCTAGCGTAGGACCATCCAATGATCTCCGAAAGAGGTATGTCAGGGATCTCTGGTCATTTTGCCAATAGGAGGATTCATACATGAAGTCCTTGAGGTGAATAAAGGGGTTGCCAGTGCCATTGTACCTGCTGTACGTAGGCATTTCGGAGGGAGGAAGATGGATCACCGGAAGGATTGGCAAAGCAACCTCCGGGGTGGATTTCACGTCCACCATTTTCTTTAAATTTTGAAATTGTTCGTCCATTCTATTGAACTTGTTGAGGAGCGATTGGGCAAGCTCCTCGGGAGGTGAAGGTGGCACCTACCACTGGGGAGAAAAATGTCTCCCACAGACTTGAGGAGGAAACCCCGAATGGGAGGGAGCTGCCAGGCAGCTGTCAGTTGGCCCTGGCTGGAGCGGTGTGTGGGGAACTGGAACGAGGGTGGTTGTTGGCTCGCCTGCCCTTGAAGCGAGGGAGACTGGATGGCTTGCGCCAGTGAAGGAGATGGAATGGCCTGCACCGACTCTTGGAGGGGAGCGATGGCTGGAGTTGACTCCTGGGGGGCAGGAGAAATAGATTTCCCTTTCAGAATAGCCTGGAAGGCCCGGAGCTGCTCGGAGGTAAGCTCCATGTTGGCGAGGACACCTAGCAAAGAGGAGATGTCCTGTGGTGGGGATGTGTCCCCTGCGGTAACCTGCACCTCACGTGAGGGCTCATAAGAAGGACCCGAGTCCATAGCATGGACTCGCGGCTCGACTGATTGACCACGACCAGGGTGGTTCTCCTCAAAAGACTCGTGAGCCATGCTCAAAGTTCTTCCGGAACGCAAAAACATACACCAACAAGCAGATAGCAGAAATTATCAAACAAGTGGATGTCTTTACGCCCACTTTTTTGTTTTAATTTTGATAATTTTTTTGTGTTTTTAACCAGATTTGAAGTTCACACAAAAATAGGGACCCTAGTTAGTTTTTGTTTCACCGCCGTGTCAACTAGGGTCTCTCGTCTCACCACGAATGGGTCGACTAACTCCAGAGAACTTCAATGGTACAACCAGCTATAACGACCCAAGAATCCGATTACCGAGAAGGCCCGATAACCCGAGACTCGCACCGCCACCCACGAGTCCAAAAACTCGGAAGGGTTAGAAGGATGGTGTGGAAAATACACAAGTATCACAAGTAATTGCTGAAATTAAACAATTTATATAATTAAGAAGGAAATAAATTAACATTTTACATGGTCCACAAGATAACAAATAGAAAGACAACAGTAGTCCACAACTAGTACAGAGACAAGAAAGAAAAGTACAGCTACACGGGGCATACCCCGGTTCTGACCTCTAGCACTAACGCTGGGCACCCGTACCACGTTGAGCCTCAGACAAACTCCCCTGAAGCCTCGCCTCGCCTGAAACATGGTGAAAACACGCAGGGAATGAGTCTCGGAACAGACTCACCTACCTCGCAAACGGAGAAACCGCTACGCTAGCAGTAAGCGAGTACCTCGGAAAAGGAAGCCCTGCCATCTACAAAGCACCGGTCTCACGGCACGAAAGCCGACACACGTGCCACGGCGAAATAACCGAAACACAACGGCTAACACGACAGAAGCCCGAAGGTCGAAGTCGCAACGACTGACAGCCTGACACTCCCGACTCAACAGGAGTACCTCCCACTAGAAGCACAGTCGGTAGCGTACTTTGACGTCTTACACCGCACCGCAGGTGAACTGCCTGACGTGGTAGCACCTACCAGAGGCACGGACACCGAACAAGAACCACAACGAGCGACTAGCTGGGGTCACGCCCGTTGGCGTGGGTCCAACCGCCCCCAACTACGTGTGTACACACACACCATGCGTCCTAGGTCTGGCCTCTGACCGGTTTTCCCCCGTAGCCAGAATCTGGCTAACGACGAGGGGCCCAACGGAAACCAGTCCAAAACCGTCCTCAGGGTAGCCTCTCCACCACTCCATGGTAGGATCACACGCGTATAAGCAGGCTACGACTAGTGGAGGGTCACTGACGGAGTAAACTCTCAAGTCAATGGAAAACAACGTCACAACCGGACGGTACAAGGAAAGCCCCTCGTACAAATCATCGTCGCACGGCGACACCAGCCGACAACAACATCTCCCGGTACCGCTCGGTACGACGAGAGACAAGTTGACACGACCCGTCCCCTTGATCAGTCCACCTAGGGCCGCTCAGGGATGTGCGGTCATACCGGGGCCGCACCAGGTTTAAACGGCCAGGATGTGACCGGTCCAAACGGCAGATGAACGGCCACCACGGGCCCGTTCAAGTGATGTGCGGCCAGTTCCTGGCCGCACGTGGCTGATGAACGGTCCGCTCCTGGCCATTCATCTCCCAACGGTAATAAAACCTGAACGGTTAGGCTGTAGCCGCACTAGGGAAGAGCGGCTATGGTTTGACCGTTCAAGGGTTGTGCGGTCTAGATCTGACCGCACAACGGAGCAACTGCACCAGATGAAGTACGGCCAGCACCGGGCCGCACAAAGGGTTAAGCGGCCAGCTCCTAGCCGCACCCCCGGTGCATTGTATAACGGTAATAATTAACGGTCAAAAATCCAGGGTTGGGCGGTCGTTATGGGGCCACACTTCAGGATGTGCGGTCCCACGATAGACCGCACAAGCCCACTACGCGCCGAGCCCAGCCACAGCGCGCCGAGCCGATAAGCGGCCAGAACAGTGCGACACAAGGGTTGTGCGACCACTGGTTCGACCGCACATCGCTCACTGGCGTGAAAACGGCGAACCTCGTCGGAATCGCCCATTCTAACCCCAAAACAAGCCCCACGAAGGGGGAAACGAAAGGAAATCGACCCCCAAGCCCCCTAGCATGATTCTACGCTCTCGAAACGTGGAATCGCGGCTTAAAATGATTGATCGGGCGGTCACTCCCCAAAGCATGAACGACCCTTCCCGGCACGAAAATAACCCCTCTCGACCTCGTCTCAAGCTAAAACTCTCGGGGAAGAAAGGCAAGAGGCTAGGGAACATCACCCTACCTCCGGTTCACGACGAGACGCGCCGATCCAAGCCCGAATCCATGAAGAATGCCGTTAGAACCTTGCCTTCCCACGCTTCCCACGCTTGCCGCACGCCCGCACGATCACCTCGTTGTCACCTACGTCCTCGCGCCGTCGCACCGCCGCCGTCTGTAGTTGGAACGGAGGTCGCCGCGCTCGAACGGGAGAGAGAGAAAGAGAGAGCGGCCACGGTCGTGAGGGAGGAAGGAGAAGAAAGGAAGAAGAAGAAAAGTGAAAAGAAAAAAGAAATGGGAATTTATAGAAATTCCAGAAATTCCAAAAAATACCAAAAAAGTAAAAATTACAATTCCGGGATCCTCGAAACGCACCGATCGCAACGGTACCACTCGTGCCCAGGTGAACGACCCGGTTCACCCGCAGCGAGGTTCCGAAGGAATTACCGAAACATACACCGGGAATCGAAAAAACACGCGCGGAAAAAGTCGCGGAACGCTTCTGGGCCTCCGAAACAAATCCGGATCGCGTCGACCAAAACACGAGATATGTCCGAAACAAAATTTCAGACCGAACACTCTGAGAAACCAGATCCGGGACCCAGGAAGAAGGATCCGAAAGGTCCGACATATTATAGCCCTCCCCTCTTAAGGAATTTCATCCTCGAAATTAAGAACAACCCAAGGGGAAAGGAGAGGAAGACTCACTCAAACAGGTAAGGGAACTGCTGACGCATCTCATCCTCACGCTCCCAAGAAGCCTCACCACCAGAGTGCCGCTGCCACACCACCTTGACCAAGGGGATGACCTTGTTCCGGAGGTGCTGCTCTCGCCTATCCTCCACACGGATCGGAAACTCTGGAAGAGAAAGGTCTGGAGTCACCTCGGGCCAAACGGAATCCTGAAGCACATGAGAGTCATCGGGCATATACTTCCGC
Organism: Amorphophallus konjac; assembly: GCA_022559845.1. Lineage (NCBI taxonomy): Eukaryota > Viridiplantae > Streptophyta > Magnoliopsida > Alismatales > Araceae > Amorphophallus > Amorphophallus konjac. The sequence continues at coordinate 336,981,723 of CM040124.1, read as the reverse complement.
AACATAGAGATGTGAAACACGTCATGCACCGACGCCAACTCAGGAGGTAACTGCAGCTGATAGGCTACCTCACCGATGCGCTCCATAATAAGGAAAAGACCAACATAGCGGGGACTCAACTTCCCACGCCGTCCAAAGCGCATCACCCCCTTCATCGGAGAAACTCTCAAGAACACACGATCACCGACGGCGAACGCGAGGGGCTGTCTCCTCCGGTCAGCATAGCTCTTCTGCTGACTCTGGGCCACCAACATGTTCTGACGAACCAGATGCACAACATCTACACACTGCTGCACCAACTCTGGTCCCTTCAAAACACGCTCACCAACCTCAAACCAATCGAGTGAAGTCCTGTTCTCAGGGATAGAGTCGGTGTATACATTTTTTTTTGGTTTGATTTCTCTCCTGAGCTGAATTCTTGTACGCCGTTTCGATGAAATAGTCAATAAAAATGGGCTGAGTTTCCCACTTTTCATTATCTTTTTCTCTTCCCCTGCATTCGGGGTTTGATATATGCAACGGCTACCGCAAGTTACATAGATCTTACAGTTTAATCTTCGAAGGTTTCCCTGCTATTCTTTTGCATCACCTCGTGTCCACATCGAGGGCCTGAGACAGTCCATCTCATGGCTTCTCGTCTGTGAAATGAAGAGGGATAGACTTAGTGGTTCTGCTCCCAGCGAGGCCCTAGAGGGAAGGCCATCTCCTCCCTGGATCATCCTCTCTATAATCATCTGAACTGATCGTTGAATCGTCGAACAAACCCCCCTTCGGAATGCCCAAAGTCCCTTGAAGCCTTCACCTAAAAAATCCCCTCAAAACACTACTGATACCCTCGGTTCAGAAGCCTTCCCAGCCTCCCGGCGCGAGCCCCTCTCGGCGCAAGTCTCGCGCCGAGGGCTACCCGCGCCGGCTAGATTCTGTCGCGCCGAGGCCCCCATCTCCCCTTTTGCTCCAAAGCTGGCCATGCCGATAGCTTTGTGCCAAAACCCTCCTGATCTATGCCATCCTTAATCACAATACCCTGTCCTCCTGTGGAGAACACTACCTTTCCCTCGATCCTCATGGGAGCAACATCAAAGGGGTCAATTCCCCCCTCTCATTCTGTCACCCCATCAAGTCATGGAGGTCTGCCACTACATGTTCTCCATTAACTATACAGGGGATATCAATAAATCCCACAATAGGTGGATAAAGTCCCATAAGATTCAGATCCTCCTAGATCTCGGGCTACGCCCGGCTCTTCTTTTGGTTTCCGCTCCGACATTTCGTGAGTGGATGACCTATAATACCCTTTTGGCACACTCCAAAATAAGGGGAGGTGCTGCCAAAATTCATCCACGAGCTTTACTCTATCGTATAGTATAATGCTTCCACTGAAATTATGAATTTGACCCCCAATTGTGTGGCAGAGAACTGAGCTATACCATCTCATGACACCTTGCCCACCATCGGGGAATATAGACATCACAGTCACATGGTCTCCTCAGACCTCATGTGGACGAATCTACCCTCACCTTCCACCTCACCCAAATACTACCATGGACAAACACATGAAACCCCTATTGAACACAAAGGGCCCCTTTGGACTCATAGAAACCCTCACAATGCTTGAAAAAAACCAACAAAAAATAGCCATCGGCGCCATATAACTCTCGGCGCCAATAACTCCCGGCACAGCCTCCTCTCGGCGCCAATCTCGCGCCGGGTGATGGGCGCGCCGGGAGGCTTGTCACGCCGACCCCCCCTCCATGCCAGCCGCGCCGGCCGCTCATCGCGCTGATAGCCTGTGAGCCCACCGTCGTGCCGGGACCCCACCGCGCCGTTTGGCCTTCGCGCCGGCTCCTATCCATGCTATTTCATCTCAACAATAGCTACCACTCAAACATCTAGTGTCTCATCAACTTCATTGAGCCTAGATCCAGTCTAAACCCGATATCCCACTCCTGCTAACCTTCATGCTAACATTCATCGCATTATGAGGGAATCATGGTTCTTCATCCAGGTCCATGGGAGATACATTAATGGGGGTTTTACCCCTACATTATACCGAGTATGATGTTTCTTTTGTCACCCTGCTGACCCTCTGAGTTCTGCCACTGCATGTCCTCCAATGGTCCCTTAAGGGTACATCTACCAACACCGTGGCAATGGACACTGTCCCGTCACACTCAAATACTTTTTGGATCCATGGCTACGCCCGCCTCTCTTTTGGCTTCCATCCCGACATTTCGTGGGGGGATGACCTATTTTCCCCCTTTGGCATAGTCTAAAATAAGGGGATGTGCTGTCGGATTCATGCCATAACACCGTCATCATGTCCCACATAGCATGGTTTTCTACGCATGTCTCGCATCCCGTTAGCGGAAGTTAGCATAATAGTCTTATCTCGTTTTGCCCCCCGAGGCATCCTTTCTTGGAAACTAATCAAGGGTTGTCCTTCTTTGGAAGGACGTAATTAACGTCATAGCCTTTATGGTATGACGAACTCCGGGTCCTGACACGAATATTACAATCGACTGACTGAGTCAGATCGAGCGCACAATAAAATTGTCACTCCTGTGACTGGCACGCCTAATAAACCAAACAAAACAAAGGATAAAGAAGGAAAAAACCATCCCCACAAGTCTGGCACGCCCGGTGGGACCCCAGTCTCCCTTCATCTCTTTGCCAAGAGAGGATACCTTCGGGGGCTTCCCCCAAGAATACTGATTATTTGTCTGTTTGTCTCAGGTGAACGATGACGGCATCCGGACTCACTGGTGTTGGCTTCGGCCCCGCAATCATCGCCGACCACGCAGAACACGGGTACTTGGCGGTGCCCACGGTTTTCAGATACTTCCCACCCATTGTAGGCTTCCCCAACTTCTTGGGGTTGGCCTTCGTCGACATGTTATAGACGGAGTCCCTGAAGACCGTCGAAGAGAAGGTTGCTGAAAAGGTCGAGGCCCCGGAGGCTCGACACTGTGATAACTCATCCGCGAGTCCATTCCAAGTTGCCAGCTGCATGGTGCATCATATTGCTCACAGGGCCCGCCCCGTCCCTGCCAAGAACTTCGGGAGGCGCCGACACCGGAACCCCCGAAGGAAGGTTGATGCTGCTGTGACCGGACGTCTCTCCCCATCCAGCAAGTCTATGCTGGTCGGTGGCCTCCGCGTCTTTCTGGATGGGCGTAAGGCTCGAGTGAGCCTGGACCGGGTGATCCCTACAGTGCCAGTCCACAACTCCTACCAGGCTCTTGCTGGAAGAAGAGCCGAAGAAGAAGAAGCCGGCCGCCACGGCTAGGGAATGTTGGCTCCCAAGCCAAGAAGATTTAAACAGGTTTGGGTCCCCAAAAAGGTCCAACCTATCCAGCAAGAAGCTCCGGTGCAGTACCACCCCAGGTTCACCAGAGCAGAAGAGAGCAGCAAGAGGGACCCTATCCCAAGGAAGGAAAGGACAATCGTGGATCCACCACGCCGAGAAAGCTTTAGGGCCTGCGCTCGACAAGCCGACATCCCCGTTGTGGGAAGAAGATTACAGCAGACTACCGAGAGGGCTCGGTTTGCTTACATTCCTCCGATGAGAGGTCAACAACTGTCCCCGACCCTGCACCCGGGCCGAGGGCAAGAAGAAATGACCAATATGGTCAGAAGCTATTTTAGGGGGTTGGGCAACCCCTCTTTGGGCCAACAATGGCTGTTGCAGGCAGCCGTAGCTGAAGAAGACCGATGTCCATTAATGGTAGTGGGAGAAGAAGAAGACAGGAGGATGACGTCATCGGTTGATGACAATAGATATGAAGACAGCTCTGATGTTCAAGCCGATGAAACTATCCCCCGTCAAGGAGAAAAGGGAAGGATCTCTGTGTTCGAAAGGCTTACCTTCCCGGGGAATGTCAAGAGGAGGGTTCGCAGACAAAAATGCAGGATGCAGATCTTCACATGCAATATGACCGGAAAAGATGGCCGTTATGGAAAATTGCCCGAGGTGCCTCAAAAGTTGGCCTGGCTAGCCGGAAGACCGGGGCCGAGCACTCGAAGAGTGGAGGCCGCAAAAGGGAAGCTGGCGGCGACCGAAGGAAAGCAAGCCCTGCCTCGCCTCCAGCAGCATGACAAGGCCATTATTCTCACAGCAAATGTGATAATGGCAGATGAAGAAGAAGATGTCTTGCTTGACATCCTACCTGAGGGTGCATCTGGCGAGACGACAGAGGCCATCCCAGCACGGCAGTTACGGACCCGGCCGTACTGATGATGCTCTGAGGTACCGCCAGGAGATAGAACAGCTGAAGAAGCAATTGACGGAAAGGACAGAGCAGTCCTCTGCCTCCAAGCGGCCTAATGTGCGGGCCGAATCATCCAGGGGAGCCGTCAGCAAGAACGAATTCCCACCACTCTATACCCCGTCTCTGCAGGCGGAACCAAACTTGGCGACAACTCAGCAGCACCCTGTTTGATGCACATTTTTTTATCTCTTTTTATCTTGTTTATTGTTTTTATTTATTTATTTATGTTTATGGGTTTATTGGCGTGCCAGTCACCGTGGTGACGATTCTTATTGTGCGCTCGATCTAACTTGGTCAGTCGATTGTGAGTGATCGTGTCTGGACTAGTAGTCCGTCATACCCTGAACGCTACCTGAACGCTATGACGTTAATTACGTCCTCCCTAAGGAAGACAACCCTTGATTAAACGCTAGAGGTAGGAGGAAGACAGCGGTAAAGCCGTATGCTCAAAGGAGACAAAGTTTATCTGCTTGCAAGACGTTAAACGTATTTGAACAGAGCATGGGTTTATTAATTACGGGAGAAACCCGACGGCATATTCCCACCATCTTGGATGATGCCAAGTGGGGAATAGGAAACCACCCATGCAGCGGCAGGGTAGGCTCCGCAAAAGATCGGGTATATAGACATAACCCGGAATCCGGATGGGGACCGGCCTGATGTAACACACCCGGTACGAGTGCGATGTCTTATTAATATCCCCCTTCGGAGGGCCATCAGAGATCACGCAAGGGCATAGCTCCGTGGGCCAGCGGGGTTAGAGGAGAATACCACACTCGATTGGTGGGGATATGTAAATTTCGGCAGCATGTCCCCTGAACTTGGATTATGCCAAGGAAGAATATGTCATCATCCACGGAGAGCCGGGACAACGACCGAACAAAGACGGGCACCAGGCCCAGGGACATCTCTTGCCTTCATATCATTGATCAATATTCCCTTGGAACCCATCAGAACACATATAATGACATGGTTCTTTAGGTTCATAAGGCATTGGTGAAATCCGGATTCGGGACGAAAGCTGTAGGGGAGATCTTCCCCATTTATTGTATCTCATCAAGACACAAGTGATGGTCTATGAGTATCTCCTTAAACAGATGTAGGGGAGCTTAAGAAGTTTATAGAAGAATGGTGCAGAGGTGGGCCTCGGAGTGGGTTTCATCTGACTGAAGGGGGGATCTCGGCCTGGCCTTTGGCTTGGACAAAATGGGGCTCTCGGCCTGGGTTTTGGTGGATGGAGAGGGGCTCTCGGCCTGGTCATTGGGCTGGCCGAAGAGCTTCTCAGCGGCCAAGGGAAGGCTCTCGGCCGAGGGTTCTCGGCGGCCAACAGAAGGAGGGAAAACCCTCTCGGCTGGAGACTTTCGGCGGGCACCTGGGCGCGCCGGAAAGGGGGGGGGGCGCCGAGAGGGGCAGCATCAAGGTTGGGCATAAGAAAGGGGGGGTGTGAACGGCTATAGGCAGAGGGTCTCGGCCTGGTCATTGGGCTGGCCAAAGGGAAAGAGGGCCTCTCGGCCTGGAGCTTCTCGGCGGGCTCATGGGCGCGCCGGAAAGGGGGGGGGCGCCGAGAGGGGTGTCATCAGGATTGGGCAAAAGGGTGTATGGGTGGTTGTGAAGGCAGAAGGGTTCTCGGCAGAGGGCTTCCCGGCGCGCTCCTGGCCACGCCGGGAGTCTACACGCCGGGAGCCTTGCACATATGGCCTCACGAGGAAAGCATTGGTAACCGACTGGGTTGTCGTTTAGCCAAAAGAAGGGGGGAGGCCTCTCGGCCTTATGGTTCTCGGCGGGGAAACTCGCACGCCGAGAAGGTGAAATGCAGAAGAATTTCAGGGTTTCCAGAGCTCAGAAACGATGCTCTGTTTGTGTGTTTTCTGGGGATTTCAAGCTCGAATCAATGTCGGGCCAGAGATGTAAGAGAGGGATTTCATGGAGGCTTCTATTAGAAGGGTGCCAAGGGATTTGGATGAAGGAATCAAATGGAGGAGATCAGACCATCACATGATCCTGTGGAGAGTTTTGCCCGTCTGTTGCAGGCCATTTGGCCATTTGGGGGAGTCAGGAGATGACTGTCCTCCGACCCCTCCAGATGAGCCCAGTGATATTAAACCAACGGAGAAGGAGAGGCTATCAATCGTATAAACTTCAGGTCCTAAACATTCAATATTTAGGATGGAGGACCTGAGATCCGATCATTATTTATGAGAGCTGGGCAGCCCAGGGAACCAAGAGACTGATATCTCTGGTTCCTGAACCGCCAAAAGGGGGGCTCCTCAGAAAAACCCAGATTATATATGTATGGAAAAACAGGCATTGAGATCGGAGAGGGAAGAAGAGAACGAAACTCAGTAACCCATTGGATGGGGTTAGGAGTCTTATCCTCATCCCTCTTCGAAGAACAAACCCACGCGATCGGCTTCGAAACCCAAAGAATCTAATCTATGTTCCTTTCAGACGAAGGCTATATACATAGAGAGACAGACAGAGATCGATGTCTTAATCTATCAACACCCAAACGGGCCATCCTGACGTTTCATTGCATTGCATAAAGGAAATATTACACTGATCATGAAAGAAAAATGTAAGGCAGAAATCAAAAGAGAAGACCGGAACTCCGGCTACAGTTGAGAAATCGAGAGAGAACTCGATATATTGCATCAGATAAGGAAAGAAAATATGGAGGGGAGGGTGGAGCATTGACTCCTCTCCCTCCCCAGTGCCCACCTGGAGCTTTCCTTCTTCTTCTCTTCTATTTCCTCTCTGTTGATCGAAAGGGGGGGGTGGCTCTTTCTCTCCGAACGATCCCCTTTTTCTATCTGGCTTTTTCTCTTTTTCTTTTCAGCTTTTTTTCTCTTCAGCCCTCACCGAGTCCCTCCGTGTTCTTTCGAAGGGAGGGGGTTTTATAACCCCTTTCTTCTTTCTTCTCGACAGGCTTCTGGGCGCGCCGGAAAGGGGGGCGCCGAGAGGGGCCTGAAGCTCCTGGGCGCGCCGAAAAGGGGGGCGCCGAGAGGTGACTCATCTTCATATAGGCCCACTTGGGGTTTCTTCAAATGCATCATCATCCCAAAGGGTCTATCATCTCTGAAAATATCTTGTATTGACATCATGATTGCAATTTTCATCAGTCCGTAGACAGGGTTCTATCAGTCCGTAGACAGGGTTTTATCAGTCCGTAGACAGGGATTCATCAGTCCGTAGACAGGGTTCTATCAGTCCGTAGACAGGGTTTTATCAGTCCGTAGACAGGGTTCTATCAGTCCGTAGATAGGGTTCTATCAGTCCGTAGACAGGGTTCTATCAGTCCGTAGATAGGGTTTTCATCTTATCAATATCGCCACTCGAATGGCGACAAGCTCGGACATCGGCCTTAGTCTTTCGCTGTTGGTCAGATCTTCTTTTCAATCATGCTTCCACCCTTGTTCATTTTCCGGGTGTCAACAAATGCCCCCCACCTGCGGGCGGCGTAAGCGCAGAATAAGCGCCACGGGGGTTGCAGGTGTCTTTCACTATTCGAGGGTATCTTCCTCAATTTGTCTTCAATTCAGTTCTCAGACTTGATCATCTTGCTGTAACAGTATTCTGCACATCGATGTTTCTTCTCTTCATATTTTCTATCATCATTTTCAGCATTTAGGGCTTTTCGGCCTGCAGTACCTCCCGGCGCGAAGCTTCTCAGCGCGGGGGTCTCGGCCTGGGATGTTATCGGCATGGGAGGCTTCTCGGCGCGCCCTGGCCGCAGAGGGTCTCGGCCTGGGGACCTTCTCGGTGCGGGGACCTTCTCGGCGCGCCCTGGCCGCAGAGGATCTCGGCCTGGGGGGCTTCTCGGCGCGCCCTGGCCGCAGACTGTCTCGGCCCGGGGGCTTCTCGGCGCGCCTTCTGGACGCCGGGGGGCTCTCGGGCGAGAGGTTCTCGGTGCGCATTTCACCGCGCCGAGACCTCAGTCGCCTGGGCCCCTATTTAGAGCGCCGATGGCCCTTTTTTCCTCATTCTTCATTCGACTTTCTCTTTCTTCATCTTTTCTCCATTTCTTCTCTTCGACGCGAGCCGCCTCCGTCCTCTCGGCCGTTGCCGCGAGCCTTCCGTCCTGGGTGACGTCTTTTGGGATTCAATCCCTTTGCTTCCGGGATCACCCCCTCTTGGTTGGTGACTCCCTATTCTTTTGGGTAGATCCCGAATAAGGGGATATGCTGCCGAAATTTCTATAGAATCTCATGTTGCAATCCTTATAAGACTGACTTTTAATCCACATTTCTTCTTTTGTTTACAGATATAGCAATGGCTTTTGGCTCTGCTGCTGCATCTTCGAGAGCTGTTGGAGCTAGTTCATCGGCCCAGCCAGACATATCTCGGGCCAGAGTGAATTGGTTGAACGTGCACAGCTTGGATTATGGATATGATAGAATAGCTTCAGTTGACGAATCGTCCGATTCTGAAACTGACACAGTGTCAACAACCCGGGTATACTCCTGGCACCTATAAATCTGCATATTTACAACTGCTCGGTGGGACAATGCTGGCGGCCGAGTTAATAGGGAGAAGCCCGGCTATGGTATGTTCTTGGCACCTATAAAGTGGGGATATCGCGAAGAGCCCTTCGTGCTAAATTGTTCGGCCATTCAGTTCAAATACCATTTGTCAGCTGGTTGGTTCGGAGACTGCAAGATCACTTACTCCCATCTATTCCGAGTAGGGGCAGTAGAATTTACTGAATTTGTTCTGACGGAATATGCCCCTCTGCTGATCAGAGCGGGAGTATACCACAGTGTTTTTGCTTCCAGATTCTGATATCCCATCTCCAGAGGGTTATGCTGTGGGATGTTTGAAGTGTTCTGTCCTTTGTTCAACACTTTTTATACAGCAGAGGGTGAGCCATCCCTAGACCTCTGGAGTTTATCACGGCTTTCCGGTCTGCCTATTGACGGTGAACCGTATGAAGAAGTCTGCTTGGCGGACTCCGAGAAAGACAGCTCTGATGGAGAAGGCAAGTATTCCCTTGGCTTCTCTTACCGATATCTGATGAAGGTCTATCGCTCCATCTGTCTGGCATATAGTAGAGGATCCTCCAAAGGCTATCATCCCCGAGAGAAAGGTAGCAAGCTGAGGGTCCGGATCGGGCAGTGGCTCCAGTACTTCTTCGACGGTCCCCTGAAATATGCAGATTTCCCCTCCATGGGTCCTGTTGCGAGCAAGCAGATAAGAGCTCCCCGCTATAAATCGGCACTGCCATATTCATTGCGCCATGCGGGCAAAGGTGGTCCCAACCCGGCAGGGGTAGATCCCATCACACACTGTGCATCTTATTTCACATTCTGGCTGTGTACTTTTGCTCTTCCACAAGGGGACGAGATAGTCATTCGGCCAGAGGCCATATATCCAGCTTGTCAGATGGCCTGGGGGATGAAGCTGTCGCTCTGCCCTGTGGCCTTGTGTTTGATCTATAAATCTTTGGGGGACCTGTACAAGCATCGGACTCCCCGTTCTTTGAGGACCGTGGGTCCTTTTCATTTCTTCAATGCTTGGGTCTGCAGTATATTCCCTGAATTGGCTCCGAGAACCTTGCAGGCGGACACAGTGTTACCCAGGATGGTTGAATTTGCCAGCGCTGAGCCTGGTCCCTTTTATGATCAGCTATTTAAGATCAGGGGCCGACTGATAAAGGTACCAGTGGACGCCCCTGGCAGCATACATTTCTGGAACTTGGCCGCAGGTTCAGCTCCTTTGATCGATCCTCAAAGAGAGTGCAAGCTGGAGGAGATAGAGACATATATCCACCCTGTCTCAGGGGTCAACACTGCTCGGCCAATCTTGGAACCGGAGCTGGTGAGATGGGCCATGGCAATTCGACCCAGTGTTTTGGTTTACAGAAAGGGTGGCCTGCTTCTGTTGGAGCCATACTATCCGTTCCGATTTGGGCGGAACTTTGGTTATGACCAGCACATCCCTACATCAGTTGCTCAATTTCCCCTGGATAGCAGGGCCAAGCACGGGTCCACCATGGTTGGCGATGGCCGGTTGTGGTGGGATTTCTATCATCGTCATGACGACGCAATTTTCAGGGTGCCCACCGTCTCCAACCGTGTTCCCCGGGTAACATCAGAATATATTAAATGGTGGAACATTCGGACCGGCTTTTTCAGGGATGGCAGGGGTGCTTTCTGGATGTAGCAGAGCGCTCTTTCCTGAAACAGCAGCCTGGGCCGGTGTTTGAAATCCCCGAGGCCCATCTGAGGAAGCTTTATTCGCAGAACCCGAGAGAGGCAGAGAACTATCTGGCCCAGCGTCGAGCTCTGAAGGAAAAGAATTCTGAGCCACCCGCTCCTGTCTTTGCTGCTATTAATGAAGACAGTTTCATAAAGACCCTGAAACATCTGTGCCATATAGGAGATGATCGCTTGGAGGCACAACAGTATCCATTTCCTGTTGAAGAGCCGCTCCCGGCGGTAGCTCATTGGAGGGGTCCAGTTGATAAATTTCATCCGTATAGGACGTTTGTACGCCGGGAAGATAGAACTCAGACGTATTATAAGCAAACGTCCTGGCTGTTCATTCTGCTGAATTTGCATGGACTATCTGCAGAAAGCCCGATAGCTGGCATTTTGAACAAGCCGCTATTTATATCATTTCATTATGTCGATGGCTGGGGCATGGACCATCTTGACTTGTTCTGCTGCCTGGATTTTCATGGCCATAATGACCTGGAAGCTTTGGTGGAGAAATGCCAGACATTCGGCGATGTGTGTTGGCTCATCAAGGAGGCTGCTTCCCGCTCCAAAGAAGTGGCTTATCTGTATTGGCCGCTCTCTGTATTTTATGATGGACCAGCAGGTATCATCTTCTCCTTTCTGACTGCAGTGTTTTCTGTTTAATATATGAATTTTGCATCTATTGATCCCATCATCTTTCTGCCGTTCTTAACAGACCGGCCCGATATAAAGCGGCAGGGGCTCTACAGGAAGATTATTGCGCGGGCTGAGAAGCCCACTTATTTTGAAGTTCCTGCTGCAGCACCGACCACTACTCCCCTGCCTCCTGGCAAGAAGAGGAAGGCTTCTGCAGTCAAGGCCGCAGTTGGGAAGGCCAGGAAGGCCAAGAAAGCTCAGGCTCAACAATCGGCTTCGGTAGTGATGGACACCGGGACCCCTCTCCCTGACATTCCCTCATTTGATGAGTTCGAAACTCAGAGGGAGGCCGCTCAGGCATCAGTTCAGGGTAACATCAATATTCTGCCATTGCATTCTTCATTCTATCTTGCTGGATTTCAAAGGAGTGTTTAAATCTGACCACTTCTTCTCGCATAGCCCAAGAGCCAGTTGCGGCGCCCTCCGAGGTGGAGACCAGGTTGCCCTCTCCCACGCCGACTAGCGAGGCGGAGGGTAAGCATCCCCTTTTCATCTTTTCATGTTCATTTCAACTATCTTTCATCGTCCCTCTCACAGGCTTTTCTTTATAGTGATGGCCGGGGAGGAGACTGAGATTACAGGAGCGGCTGGCGATATTACTCAGCCGCGGGAGGGTCACAAGACCCAGGCGAAATGGGGCCCCGCTCTCGGAAGGGGCATAGTTACCCAGTCTTCCTCCAAGCAGATGTTAGAATTGATGGCCCCGCCCATGGACAGAGTAGAAATCTCTTCCGGTAGCTCTGCGGCCGCTTCTGAGGCAGGTGGAGAAGAAACAGACTTCAGCGGGAGTGACACGGAGGGTGCCTCCAAACCAGAGGCCCCACCCGTATGTACCGCCATTGTTTTATCATTTACACCCCCCAACCTGCTGGTGCCATTTTCTAGAGAAGAATTGCCAGAAGAGTTCGCCGCTCTGGATACCGAGGCAGATATAACTCCCCCTTTTGTGGTCTCATCAGCGGAGCTTTCCTCTTCTCTGCAATCTTTTGAGGATATTGGCATCACTTTAGAAGTGAGTCTCTTCCCTTTATGGTTTCCTTTTCCCCATCTTTATCTGCTGCTTGACGCTGCATTGATTCGTTCACAGGAATCCATTGTTGCCCTCCCGGCTACGAGTGCAGCCGTTGAAGCCACTTTATCTGGCACCTTGGCTATTGTTCCTGCTTCGGCAGCCATTCTTGAGATAATTCGCCCTGTGCCGGTGAGGGTGCAGTCCTCCACAGACTTAGCATCATTGGACCTGCGGAATGCAGGGGAAGGCCCGGCTCTCATCAAGGCTTTGGATTTTAGAGCCGAAATGGACCCAGCCAGGGGTTCTGCCTTTATACCAGCTGCAGTGATGACCATCGCTCCGGAATCAACAGTTCCCACAGTATCAGTCATGGAGAGCGAACCTGTGCCTCTTCAGATCGTGGCCCCCGCAGCCTTGACATTGCAGGGGGCCGGCACCGAAACGGAAGAAGGAGAGGTATCTGTTGGAGAACTGGGAGCATCGCCTACAACAGCCACGGAATCTGCTTCCGCATTTTCGGAATCTGAGGAGGAGATGCCTGAAGTTGCGTCCGGGATTATTCCGACGGCCGCCTCCGAGGAGATGGAGGTGGAAGATCTCCCGGCCACATCAGAGGTTATGGGTGGAGCTCAGTTGGTGGCTTCGGCAGACCTGCCGTCTTCTTCTTCGCAGCCGGACATCACCCTATGGGCGGATATAGACAGTGAAGTATCTTTTGAAGTAGCTCCTCTTCCTTCGCCTGGCTTCACTTCCCCTGAAAGTTTTGTTTGGCAACATCTGGGCATGCTGCGTCAACTGGTGGAGTCCCAACCTGGACTAACTTATTTACAGTTGAAGGATATAGCCGGGCGCTTCACCGCCGGTTTACAGGCGATGGGATGTCCCACGGAAATATGGGCCCAGCGGGTTCTTTTGCTGTTAAAATTTGTTCATCGCCGGGATTTCTTGACACATATCATGTCGGACAGATTGGCAGCCTTGAAGTTGCAAAGAATGGAGTGCAAGTCCGAGCTGGCAAAGATGAACTCTATCTTTCAGGAGCGACAGCGTCAAATGCAGTCTTTGGCGGAGCGGGAGCATTTCGTGCGCGACCGGATAACTATCCTGGAAGCTGAACTGTCTGATCTCCGAGCTGAGCTGCCACAGCTGACAACTTCTCGACCGCAACTCGAGGAGGAAGCAGCTTTATTAGAGGGGCTGGTGGCATCCTTTCGAGACCAGTCTGTTCGACTGCAGGAGGAGGAGGCTCGGCTTCATGAACTAGGAGCCGCCCCTTCTGTGGGTCTTCTGGCATTCGAGGATATCTTCCGACAGCCATGAATCATTTTCTTTTTCTTTTTTTCTTCTCCTTTTTTGCTCTTTTGTGATACAATGTCCCCTCGGGGCCCTTTATGTACTCACTTCTTAATGAAAGGAAAAATTTTGCCTTATGTGTATCCACCTTCTTTTCCATGTGATTTTATCACTTCAGGGAAGTGGGGTATTGGTTTCAGCAAACCCTCATGCGAATGGCGCGTATCTGGCAGGAGAGCGTCCACCCCTTCAGAGAAAGGATGGGGAACTCGCTCCACCGCGTGACGGCATCCGAAGAGGTGCTTAAACCGGATTCTGCTAGTAGCGGAAAACGTCCCTCTTGGCAATATGTGCTGTGAGGGAGACAATTTGCAGGAATGTGAAAGAAAGGGCCTTATCAGAATAGACGGAAAGTCTAGACTGGGTAGAGGTTATAACAGGTGGGATGATTATAGGATATGTGGTTTTCATCAAGACAGACGTAAGGTCTGGACTGAATAGGGTTTCATCATTGATCGGGCGAAAATGCCAGTCGATCAACAGCTGGTTTTATCATCGATATTGGGTTTATATCGACGCAAGAAGAGTTCATAAATTTCCTCAGAATAGACGAAAGGTCTAAACTGAGTAGGGTTTTATCATTGATCGGGCGAGGTGCCAATCGATCAACAGTTGATTTCATCATCGATATTGGGTTTATATCGATGTAAGAAGGATTTATAAGTTTCCTCAAAATTGACGAAAGGTCTAAACTGAGTAGGGTTTATCATTGATCGGGCGAAGTGCCAATCGATCAACAGTTGATTTCATCATCGATATTGGGTTTATATCGATGTAAGAAGGATTTATAAGTTTCCTCAGAATAGGCGAAAGGTCTAAACTGAGTAGGGTTTATCATTGATCGGGCGAGGTGCCAATCGATCAACAGTTGATTTCATCATCGATATTGGGTTTATATCGATGTAAGAAGGATTTATAAGTTTCCTCAGAATAGACGAAAGGTCTAAACTGAGTAGGGTTTATCATTGATCGGGCGAGGTGCCAATCGATCAACAGTTGATTTCATCATCGATATTGGGTTTATATCGATGCAAGAAGGATTTATAAGTTTTCTCAGAATAGACGAAAGGTCTAAGCTGAGTAGGGTTTCATCATTGATCGGGCGAGGTGCCAATCGATCAACAGTTGATTTCATCATCGATATTGGATTTATATCGATGCAAGAAGGATTTATAAGTTTCCTCAGAATAGACGAAAGGTCTAAGCTGAGTAGGGTTTCATCATTGATCGGGCGAGGTGTCAATCGATCAACAGTTGATTTCATCATCGATATTGGATTTATATCGATGCAAGAAGGATTTATAAGTTTCCTCAGAATAGACGAAAGGTCTAAGCTGAGTAGGGTTTATCGCAGGTGGGACTGCCAAGAATGTATAGGTTTCATCAGAACAGTGATGGATTTCATTGTTTGTGGGACATGCGAATGGGGTATGTGGATTTCCCCAGGGCAAACGTAAGGTCTGTCCCAGAAAGGCTTTATCATCGGTGGGGCATGGAGCCATATGACCGACGGAAGGTTTTACCAATGAAGGCAGATGAAGGTATCGTGCCGGTTGGCACGGGACTTTTTGGATTACCATATTACTGACCCAAGTGCCCTTTCGAGTTTTCACCAGAGCCAGCCCCCTCTTGCTTTTGCCCACGCATCCTTTCGGATTTTCACGTGGCGGGGTACCCGATTTTGCCTGCAGTGCCCTTTCGGGTTTTCACCACAGCTGGGTTTTAGCCATTTTTGCCCTTGTTCAAAGTGCCTGAACAAGACTGGCGGGGTATCTCTATTTTTAGCCCCATTTTGTCTCTTCTCTCTTTTTTTTTTATTGAAACTTTGATTCTATAACTGATAGGCGCAGCTTGTGCATATATCATCATTGACGTGGGTGCTAACATCAATGCAATGATTTTTATAGGTTTTATCAGGATAGACGTAAGGTCTAAACTGGATGGATTTCATCGCTGATCGGGCAATGCGCCAATCAATCAGCAACGGGTTTCATCGTTGGTATTGGGTTTATACCAATGCAAGGATTTTTATAGGTCTCATCAGGATAGACGTAAGGTCTAAACTGGACAGATTTCATCGCTGATCGGGCAATGTGCCAATCAATCAGCAACGGGTTGCATCATCGGTATTGGGTTCATACCAATGCAAGGATTTTTATAGGTTTTATCAGGATAGACGTAAGGTCTAAACTGGATGGATTTCATCGCTGATCGGGCAATGTGCCAATCAATCAGCAACGGGTTGCATCATCGGTATTGGGTTCATACCAATGCAACGATTTTTATAGGTTTTATCAGGATAGACGTAAGGTCTAAACTGGATGGATTTCATCACTGATCGGGCAATGCACCAATCAATCAGCAACGGGTTTCATCATTGGTATTGGGTTCATACCAATGCAAGGATTTTTATAGGTTTTATCAGGATAGACGTAAGGTCTAAACTGGATGGATTTCATCGCTGATCGGGCAATGCGCCAATCAATCAGCAACGGGTTTCATCATTGGTATTGGGTTTATACCAATGCAAGGAAAAAAAAATTTTATAAATTTCACCAGGATAGACGTAAGGTCCAAACTGGGTGGGTTTTATCACGGCGGGACATAAAGAGATACGCGGGTTTCTTCGTGGTTACCACATTACCGACCCAAGTGCCCTTTCGGGTTTTCACCAGAGCCAGCCCCCTCTTGCTTTTGCCCATGCGCCCTTTCGGGTTTTCGCACGGCGGGGTACCCGATTTTACCTGCAGTGCCCTTTCGGGTTTTCACCACAGCTGGGTTTTAGCCATTTTTGCCCTTGTTCAGAATGCCTGAACAAGACTGGCGGGGTATCTCTATTTTTAACCCCATATATATATATATATATATATATATATATATATATATATATATATATATTATTTTCTTCTATTCCCCCCCTACTTGTTTAGAGGGTGTCAGACCGTGATGGCACAGGACCACGATGAGTGGTATCTTGGTTAGGACGGAATGTCACTATACCAAGGAAAGGATATCTCGGCTAGGGCCGAGTGCCATTAGACCAAGGAAGGGTAGTTCGGCTAGGGCAGAGTGCCACTAGGCCAAGGAAGAGGTATCTTGACTAGGGCGGGGTGCCGCTAGACCAAGGAAGGGTAGTTCGGCTAGGGCGGGGTGCCGCTAGGCCAAGGAAGGGTAGTTCGGCTAGGGCAGAGTGCCACTAGGCCAAGGAAGAGGTATCTTGACTAGGGCGGGGTGCCGCTAGACCAAGGAAGGGTAGTTCGGCTAGGGCGGGGTGCCGCTAGGCCAAGGAAAGGATATCTCGGCTAGGGCGGAGTGCCACTGGGCCAAGGAAGAGGTATCTTGACTAGGGCGGGGTGCCACTAGACCAAGGAAAGGATATCTCGGCTAGGGCGGAGTGCCACTAGACCAAGGAAGGGTAGTTCGGCTAGGGCGGAGTGCCGCTAGACCAAGGAAAGGATATCTCGGCTAGGGCGGAGTGCCACTAGGCCAAGGAAGAGGTATCTTGACTAGGGCGGGGTGCCGCTAGACCAAGGAAAAGATATCTCGGCTAGGGCGGAGTGCCACTAGGCCAAGAAAGGGTAGTTCGGCTCGGGCGGAGTGCCACTAGGCCAAGGCAGAAGTATCTTGACTAGGGCGGGGTGCCACTAGACCAAGGAAAGGATATCTCGGCTAGGGCGGAGTGCCACTAGGCCAAGGAAGAGGTATCTTGACTAGGGCGGGGTGCCGCTAGACCAAGGAAAGGATATCTCGGCTAGGGCGGAGTGCCACTAGGCCAAGGAAGGGTAGTTCGGCTCGGGCGGAGTGCCACTAGGCCAAGGCAGAAGTATCTTGACTAGGGCGGGGTGCCACTAGACCAAGGAAAGGATATCTCGGCTAGGGCAGAGTGCCACTAGACCAAGGAAGGGTAGTTCGGCTAGGGCGGAGTGCCACTAGGCCAAGGCAGAAGTATCTTGACTAGGGCGGGGTGCCACTAGACCAAGGAAAGGATATCTTGACTGGGGCGGAGTGTCGCTAAGCCAAGGAAAGGATATCTCGGCTAGGGCGGAGTGCCACTGGTCCAAGGAAGAGGTATCTTGACTAGGGCGGGGTGCCGCTAGACCAAGGAAAGGATATCTCGGCTAGGGCGGAGTGCCACTAGACCAAGGAAGGGTAGTTCGGCTAGGGCGGAGTGCCACTAGGCCAAGGCAGAAGTATCTTGACTAGGGCGGGGTGCCACTAGACCAAGGAAAGGATATCTCGGCTAGGGCAGAGTGCCACTAGACCAAGGAAGGGTAGTTCGGCTAGGGCGGAGTGCCACTAGGCCAAGGCAGAAGTATCTTGACTAGGGCGGGGTGCCACTAGACCAAGGAAAGGATATCTTGACTGGGGCGGAGTGTCGCTAAGCCAAGGAAAGGATATCTCGGCTAGGGCGGAGTGCCACTGGGCCAAGGAAGAGGTATCTTGACTAGGGCGGGGTGCCGCTAGACCAAGGAAAGGATATCTCGGCTAGGGCGGAGTGCCACTAGACCAAGGAAGGGTAGTTCGGCTAGGGCGGAGTGCCACTAGGCCAAGGCAGAAGTATCTTGACTAGGGCGGGGTGCCACTAGACCAAGGAAAGGATATCTCGGCTAGGGCGGAGTGCCACTAGACCAAGGAAGGTTAGTTCGGCTAGGGCGGAGTGCCACTAGGCCAAGAAAAGGGTATCTCTTGCCCGATTACTCGGGGAATATCAGCTGTGCAGCATGATACAGCTTCAGGTGTTTACCGTTGAGTGGTGAGAATTGGATCTCCCCTCGATGATTAACAACTATGTAGGCCCCTCCTTCGTAGACCCTCTGTATCACATATGGACCTTCCCAATTGGGATTTAGCTTTCCCTTTGGGTTGGACGCCATGACTTCTTTTTTCTTGACCATGACGAGGTCACCTTTCTTAAATTCTCGTCCTTTTACGAGTTTGTTAAATGCAGTGGCCATGCGGACCTGATACATTTGGATGTTCTTCTGAGCTTGGAGGCGCTTCCCTTCCAATTCAGCCAATTCTTCTAATCTTCTTTCTGCATTGGTTTGTTCACCATGGGCCAGCTCATATTGGACTGCCACTCTGAGTGACGGGACTTCCAGCTCTATTGGGACTACTGCCTCTGAGCCGTATACCAAGGAGTATGGTGAGCACCCTGTAGGTGTTTTGAAGACGGTGCGGTACGCCCACAGAGCTTCATACATCTTTTCTTCCCAATCCTTCTTATTGGCACTGACGACTTTGGCCAGCAGGGTGCACAAAGTCTTATTGAAAGCTTCTGCCAATCCATTTGCCTGTGGATTGTAAGGAGTGGAAGTCCTCCATTCGATCTTATATTTCTCGGCAAGCCGATAGACTTTCTGATTTCTGAAATGACTCCCATTGTCAGATATTATTCGGCTGGGGATCCCAAACCGGAAGATGATGTTTTGCTTGATGAATCTGGTGACCAACTCACCAGTGACTTCTCTTAGTGCTATAGCCTCTGCCCATCGGGAGAAGTAATCTGTTATGGCCAGTATATACTTATGCCCGGCCGAGGAAGTCGGTAGTGGACCGACTACATCAGTTCCCCATTGTGCAAACGGCCAGCTAGGGACTGTAGGGTGCAGAATCGTAGGTGGCCTTCTAGGCACAACAGCATGCTCCTGACACTTCTGGCATGACTTTGCAAATGTGCAGCAGTCTTCAAACATAGTGGGCCAATAGTAGCCCAGCTTCTTGATTTCTATCTTCATCTTGGGGCCAGCCTGGTGAGCACCTGCTGTCCCAGCATGTACTTCTTTCATCGCTTGCCAAGCTTCCTCAGTGGACAGGCAGCGGAGCAGAATCTTCTTGCGTGCATCTGCCATTATTCGGAACAGAGTCCCATTTCTGAATTCATAAGAATCTTTGATCCTTAGAAGTTTCATCTTTTCTTCTCTTTTCTGCGGCAGCTGTTGATGTGAAAACCACTGTAGCAGGTGTTGTCTCCAATCAGATGCCTGTTCTGTACTGATCGTGGCGACTTCATTTTCTTCGGGGCAGCCTTCTAGCATGCTGGGGACCTGCCGCCGATTTATAACAACAATGTTCAGTGTTTCATCTGGTGGGACTGCTATTGAGCTGGCTAGTTTTGCCAATGCATCAGCCTGGGCATTATGTGCACGGCCCACATGCTTGAGCTCAATATGATAGAATTTCGCCATGAGGCGCACAGCTTTTTGGTGGTAGGGGTTCAACTCCGGCTTCCGCACTTCGAACTCCCCTTGAATTTGTTTTATTATCAACATCGAATCCCCGAATACCTGAAGCATCTGGATACCCATGTTGAGGCTTATATGCAGTCCGATTATCAGAGCTTCATACTCGGCTTCATTATTAGTGCAGGGCTTGTTTATAGAACAGGAAGTGTGCACAACCTCCCCTTCTGGCGATTTCAGCACAATACCGGCTCCGGCCCGCATTCTATTTTTTCCATCGGAGTCTGTCTCTGTTCTAGATGCTCCGTCAAAGAATAGCTGCCACATAGTTGACTGAGCTTGGCAGGCTTCTAGTGTCTCATCATCGGGTAACTCAGTCCCCAACATATCATTCTCTGGCACAGGATGTTCTGCGAAGAAATCGGCCACAGCTTGTCCTTTTATTGCCCTCTGGGGTATATATGTGATATCGAATTCCATCAGAATTACTGCCCATTTGCCCAACCGGCCTTTCAGTACTGGTTGAGTCAGTATGTATTTGAGTGGATCTGCCGCAGATATCAATCTGATTTCATGTGACAGCATATAGTGCCGGAGCTTTTTAACGGCAAAGACTAGTGCCAAGCATGTCTTCTCTATATAGGTGTAACTTTCTTCAGTTCTGATCAGCCTCCTACTCAGGTAGTATAGAGCCTGCTCTTTGCCCTCTTCATTTATCTGTGCCAGCATTGCCCCCAGGGAACAGTGTGTGGCTGCAATGTATAGTATCAGGGGTTTGCCCTTAATAGGTGCCCCCAGCACTGGAGGGGTTTTGAGATATTCTTTCAGCTTCTCAAAGGCTTCCTGACAGCCATCGTCCCAGAGGAACGGCACATCTTTCATCATGAGCTTGTGAAAAGGGTGGCATCTTCCCGACAGATTTGATATGAATCGTCGGATGTAGGCCAAACGCCCTTGTAGAGATCTTAGCTCGTGGAGATTCCTTGGTGGAGGGAGCTCCTGGATAGCTTTAATCTTGGATGGGTCAATCTCAATGCCCCTATGACGGACAATGAACCCAAGGAATTTTCCACTGGACACGCCGAAGGCACATTTCATAGGGTTCATTTTGAGCTCATATTTGCGCAGCCTCTGGAATACTACTCTCAGATCCTGCAAATGGTCTTCTTTTCTGCTGGTTTTCACCACCAGGTCATCAATGTAGCACTCTACCTTCTTGAAGAGCAAATCATCAAAGATCTTTGTCATAGCTCTTTGATAGGTAGCGCGGCATTCTTGAGGCCGAACGGCATCCTTTTATAGTGGAATATCCCCTTCGGGGTGCGGAATGCAGTGTGCACTCTGTCTTCTTCAGCGATCCAGATCTGGTTATATCCAGATGACCCATCCATGAATGACAGGGCTTCATGGCCAGTGGTTGCATCGATCATTACTTCAGTGATTGGCACTGGGAAATCATCCTTCGGGCAAGCCTTATTCAGGTCCCTGAAATCCACACATATTCTGATCTGCCCATTTTTCTTCTTCACGGGCACTATATTGGCCAGCCATGTAGTATACTGGTTTTCTTCAACAAAGCCTACATCAATCAGCTTGTCGACTTCTTTGTTGATCTGATTTATCAGTTCAGGACGCATTCTCCTGGAAGGCTGCTTTACAGGGCTAGCCTCTGGGTCTATTGCCAAGCGGTGCTGTGCCACATCAGAGCTCAGTCCCGGCATTTCATCATATGTCCATGCAAAGCAGTCTCGGAACTCTTTCAGAAACTGTATGTACTGTTCTCTGGCAGCTGGTTCTAGCAGTGCACTGAGGAATGTCGGCCTTGGTTCATCTGCTGACCCCAGATTCACTTCTATCAGCTCATCGACGGTGGCCTGGCCTCCGTCCTCAACTTCGGGTGGGGCTTCTTGCAAATCAATAAAGCCTCCCGGGATATAATTCTCTTCAGTTTCATGCTCTTCTGTGTCGTCATCCTGCTCATCAGCGGATGTCGGCTTATCATATAAGGCCGATACCATCGGATTCTGTTCAGTCTGCCCCGAGGACGAGACTGGTTCAGAAGAGAATTCAAAAGTGGAATCTTCTGCTCTTAGGGATCTTTCTATTGCAGGCTCCCCTGAAAGGTCATCTTTCTGTAGGGCCCGGACTTCTTCCAGAATGCGCTCAAATTCCAGGCATTCTCTCAGTTCTTTGGCCATCTGGTCTTCATCCGGGGTTTCCGTATCAAATTGTGCTTCGGCCTGGAATAGATCCTCTTGCAGGACGGGTCCTTCCAGCACCGACCCCTCTCAGTTTTATCAGACATCCCTGCTCCTGGCCGGTCATCTTGGGCTTCATTGTCTGTTATGGTTTGATACATGATCTCTTCATCCTCAAAGGGATATTGATCATATCCTATCCCAGGGGAGTCTCCATGCTGGTAGAAGGTAGAGATGACATCCACCTCGGCTTCATAATATTCTTGAAGGGTATAACCCAATCCCGGATGCTGTGTGATCTTCCTCAATTCCTTATTATCTCGAGGCGGATCCCATAGCTCCCTGAATGCTTTCTTCTGGGCTGCAGATTGTAGTGATGGCATTTGCATCTTGGAGAACATCTGCGAAACCCGCTGGGTAGTATACTCCAGGCCTGTAATCGGCACCATCTGGTTTGCGGCTTCTTCAGGGACCATGCAGTCTTGATCATCTTCTTCGACTGCCTCCCCGGTGTAGAATATGGTAGGTGGCTCGCAAAAGCGAGGGATTTCCATAGTCTTCAGTGGCAGCACTGTTTGGTATTCTAGGCTGGCGACGGGTTTGATTAATCCTCGTGGGACCTTCACCTGTATGCACCTTTCTTTCATTTCTTGATCAGTGCTATCTGGATGGATGCTAGGAGGGGTGATCCGAGCAAAATCATCAGCATAAGAGATGTGAGCTACTTCATGCTTTTCAACATAACCCCTGGGTGGCGGTGGAGACCAAGCTTTTGCCTTCGTCGCCGGCTTCTTCTGGCTGATCACAGCCTCTTTCTTTTCATCCTTTTGTGACACCTCGGTGTAGTAGGAGGCATCGAGCATATGGCATTCGAACACTTCAAAGGGATGTAGGTCCGCAAACACCCTTTCTTCCTTTCCTTCATGGCAGTATTTTATGCATTGGTGTAGCGTGGATGGCACTATCTGATATTCATGCAGCCACGGTCTCCCCAACAGGGCCTTATACGTGGTGTTGGAGTCGATCACATAGAATCGTACCACGGTAGTGAGATCGCCCAATGTGAGGTTGAAATCAGCCACCCCGAGAGGTGTTTCACATTTCTGGTTGAACCCAGCAATCTTCATGTCTCTGACCTTGGTAAGCTGCAGATCAAAGTAGTATTTCTGATAGATGCGATACGGGAGAATATTTACAGCAGCCCCGGGATCTATCAGTATCCTGCTCAGCGACTGACAGTTCAGGGAGCCCCTCATATACAACGGTCTGTTGTGACTGGCATTTGGGATCAGCATATCATCTTCTGTGAACGTGACTGATGGTCCAGCATTCACTTCTGCCAAGAGTGCTTCACATTGTGCCGGCGACTGCAGGGCATCCACAATTGCTTGGCGGGCCTCTTC
This sequence comes from Amorphophallus konjac, assembly GCA_022559845.1. Taxonomy (NCBI): domain Eukaryota; kingdom Viridiplantae; phylum Streptophyta; class Magnoliopsida; order Alismatales; family Araceae; genus Amorphophallus; species Amorphophallus konjac. The sequence goes on along the minus strand of CM040124.1, from coordinate 336,958,414 downwards.
ACTCAGAGAGAGTATTTCCCAGATGGAGAATCTGGTGGGGAGCTTCTTCAACATTTTCATGATTCGACTGCCAACCCGAACATTAGACAGCCTCATCTCCTCTGCCCACCGGGGTCTTGGAGGTTCATGTGGTGCCTGTGGCCTTTGCTGCCCAGTCCCAGTTTCATTTTCTTCATCGGTCTCCCGGAGGGCTTCTTCTGTAGTGACTGCCCCTGGCTTTGCTAGAGGGCTATTTTCTTCATTTTCTTTATGCTGCTTCTGCTTTCCAGTTGCTGTCTGCTGGCATTTATCACTTTTAGCTGGAGCAGTATGAGACGGCTGCTCGTTTTCTAAGCTGGACAGGAACTCCAGGAATGAAGGGGCTCCTTCTGCTTTATCTTTTCCTTGGTACAAGCTGGCAGGGGGAGGAACCTGGACACCGCGCACCTCTGGTTTTGGGATTTGATAGGGTTGCTCCCCTCTGAACATAATATTATGGTTGGCTGGTGGCGGACGCCCCCATTTTCTCCCAGAACGTGTTGCATGGGCTGAGGTAGAGGCCTCAGCATGATTGGCTTCTAGCTGGACATCTGATGCTTCTTGTTCATCATCCTCCCCGGGCAGAGAAAAGAGTACCGACAGAGTATTGCATTGTACTGTCGTGACCTTCTTTCCCTTTTTGGCCTTAGGCCGTCTCTTCTTTTTCTGGGAAGTTGGCTTTGCTAGTTCCTGCCCCCAGAAGGACTCAGTCTCATCTTTTCTTTGTTCTGCCTCCGGCTGCTCTTCAATTTTCAATTCTTCGAGCTGCTCCCAGAGTATACAGTCTTTCACCAACAGGTGTTTCGGCTTTTTCTGCTCATACTCATCAAGCTCATTAATATATTGCTGCAGACGCCTGGTCGCAGGGCTTTCTTCTTTATGTGCAGGGAGGGGAGTTTGTCTCCTCCGGTTGCGAGTATGGATCCGGATGACTGGTCCGGTCTCAACTGTAGGCCATATTGGCTTTATTGGAGGCGACTCAGGCCTTGGGGTGACACCCCGGATAACTGCTCCGTTGGTTTTGACTGCGGGAGTCTTCTTTCTGTTTTTTGCGGGTACCGTCTGCCATCCTTCCTGATCTCTCAATGGGGTGAGGAGGCAGGCTTCATAGGTGTGCCTGGTGCATTCTTCAATGGCTTCCTTAGGCAGTTGTTGATAGATTGAGATCATATTAGCGGCCACCCTCCAGGGCGGAAGCTCATGTGGCCGAGGCGGCTTCACCTGGTAATCTCCCAGCTGCAGTTCACCCTTCTTGACCATTCCTTCCATGATATCTTTGAAGACATAACAGTCCTCAATTGGGTGCCCCAACACCCGGTGAAATGGACAGAACATCGGATCATCTTTCTTTTCTGCATCTTCGGGCTTCTTCGGTTCAGGCAATGTTACCTTATTGAACTTATACGCCCAGTTAAATAATGCTGCAGTCTTATCCTTGGGAAAAGAGTAAGCCCTTCTCATCCTGTCCCTTAGAGAGACCTTGTCTCTTCTTTCTGCTGTATCTGCCATCGGGGGAGCTTCATCTGCCCCTTTCTTCCCTTTTTGTTGCTCAAAGGTTCTAAAATCGACGGTGTTGGCCTCAGAGTGTGACGGCCGCCGATCGTTGGATTTACCTTTTGGCATGGCGGGAGTATTGACGGTCGGACGTTTGGACAAGAACGTCTCGACCTCCGCCACTATATTGTTCAGTCGGTCAAATGTTTTGACATCTGCACCGATCATTTTTTCCAGTACCTCCCTCCTGAGGTTCTGCTTGCATATCTGCACTGCATCCTCCTGATGAGGAGGTCTTCTGCATCTCATGGCTAGATTTCTCCATCTTTTGATGTACTCCAGCGCAGTTTCATCCTGTTTCTGTCTGGTAGCATACAGTTCTGCTATTGTGATTTCCCTCTCCGTGACATGAAACCTGTCGCGGAATTTTCTCTGCATATCGGGCCAATCAACCACTGATCCTGCTGACAAGCTTGAATACCATTCAAAGGCTAACCCAGTGAGGGACGAGCCAAAGAACTTGAGCAGATAGGCTTCATCGACTGCTAGGTCGCCCATGATTGTAGTATAGTAGGCTATATGCTCCCTGGGGGAGCCCTGGCCATTGAACTTCTCAAACTTTGGCGGCTTGCTGACGCCTGGAGGTAGTCTTTTGGCAGCATGCTGGGGGGGATACGGCACCTTGTACACATCATAGGCACTAGTATCATCTCCAGTCTTCTCTGACAGCTTCATTTCCACAATTCTTTCAATCATCTGCTTGTGGGCTACAGCTGGATCTATCTCTTCCGGGAAGAAGTGAGCTTGTTGCTGGCTGTGAGGAGTTGTCATCACAGTGGCGCGCAAGATGGGCGCGGTAGGCTGCGTCTGAGACACAGAGGGCTGAGCTACTGTTTGCTGTGGAACAGGTTGGCTTGGTGCTTTGCCCTTATCAGCTAAGAGAGGATTAGCCAGGCTAGTTGTTTCTGTGGAGCTGGATGTCTGCCCCGCAGGTTCAGCTTGTTTCGAGACTGATGTAGCTTCCTGTCTCTCATTGAGCTGTCTTCGGAGAGCATTGATCTCCTGTTGGTATCTTCTGAACATCATCTGGATCATGGGATCCATGGTTGATGGAATTTGTATATCTTCAGAAGTCCCTTCAGCATCATCAACGAAGGGGTTATCTCCATCTTCCGCTGTTACCACATTAACTGTCATAGTGGTAACCCTGCGGGCTTCGTCATCAATTTTGATTTTATCTTTTGCTGCCTGGCCTCTTCTGGTGACAGGACCAGGTCTAGCTGCCAGCCTGAGCAATTCATCTGGCTGAGTTGGTAATATATCTTGCCCCCTGGCCAGTCCAGCCATATTGCAGGCGAAGATTTGCATCTTTCCTTTCCGCCTGTAGACCTTTCTTTTTATTTGGCTAGGATATCTGAGCCGGTCAAAGACCGATATTCTTTCTTTGGCTTCTTCCCCGTGCAGGTCTTCTTCATCATGTCCGGCCCTGAGGCCTTCTTCATAATCATTTGAATCGGAGGGAGAGACTCCGTACATCATTTCTTGAGGGATATCTTCTTCTTCCTCATCCACGGTACCCAAGGCACGGGATAATCTTTGTTGACCGAGGGCGGAGTTCCCAAGGTAGTGGAAGTAGTCCTGGACCACTTGCTTCATCTCTTCAGAGTTGTGCCTCTGCGGCTCAGGTTGGAACATCAGTCTTTCCTGGCTTCTTTGCTGATAGGCCAGTCTTGTTATCTGAGCATTCAAATGCTCGGTCTTGGAATATCTGAAGATGTCGGCTTGTCTGGCACAGGCCCTCGATCTTCTTGGGACGGCAACCATGGCTGGTTCACACATTCCCGCATCGCCATTCTGGCAGCAGTTGGCAGCAACATCATGGTTCTTTCTCTGCCATCTTCTGCCCCCGGCCCTGGGGTGGGTGACAGCAAGGTCTTCTTTCTTTTCAGGTCTTCTACCCCTCATCATGGGGCGAGCAGCAATAGTATTTCCTGTTTCTTTTCCCTTTCTTCTTCGGCTTCCCGCCCTGAAGTGGGCAACAGCATCATTGGTAGCCTTCTCCTCATCTTGAGCTGGAGCCCAGCTCTGCATCTTCTTCGGTTGCCATATCTGCTTATATCTTGCTGGCTTGGGCGCCAGTGGCTTCCTCCCATCAGCTTCCCAGTTGGCCTTCTTGGTGGCCAGAACTTGGAACTTGTTGTCAATCTGGATGGTCGGGACAATCCTGTCCGGCCGGACTTCTCGGGGGCGACCGTCGAGGTTCACCCTAACATCGCCCATCATCATTGTCTTCCCAGAATTTGAAAGACGACGGTCAGCAGCAGCATACCGGCTCCTCCGGTTGGTTCTTTTTCCCTTCTGGGCAGCAGTGGAGACCACGTCCCTCCTTTGAACATGGTGCACATAGCAGGCGACGGCTGTCGAGGCCGTCTTCTCCGGTAAGCTAGCCTTCTCATCAGCAGCCCTTATCGGGGCACTTGCAGCGGCGCCTTGCTTGTTGTTGTCGACCTGCAGCAGGTCGGTGAAGATAAGGCCCAGACAGTTGGGCAGCCCGACGGCGGGCGGCATTGATCCGAACGCGAGGGGTACCGCCAGGTAGCCTTCTCGCACATGCATGTCAACCGGCTGCTTGCCGAAGCAAACGGACATGATTCCGGCTGTCATTGTAGATTCCTGGAAATAAGGAAAGTACACAGAATCAGAAATTGAGGGGGGGCCCGCTGGGCCTCCTACCTTAGCGCAAAGATGAAGGGAGACTAAGTCCCACCGGGCGTGCCAGACTTGTTTGACGCAGATTTTTTATCTCTTTTTATCTTGTTTATTTTTTTATTTATTTATTTATGTTTATGGGTTTATTGGCGTGCCAGTCACCGTGGTGACGATTCTTATTGTGCGCTCGATCTAACTTGGTCAGTCGATTGTGAGTGATCGTGTCTGGACTAGTAGTCCGTCATACCCTGAACGCTATGACGTTAATTACGTCCTCCCTAAGGAAGACAACCCTTGATTAAACGCTAGAGGTAGGAGGAAGACAGCGGTAAAGCCGTATGCTCAAAGGAGACAAAGTTTATCTGCTTGCAAGACGTTAAACGTATTTGAACAGAGCAGGGGTTTATTAATTACGGGAGAAACCCGACGGCATATTCCCACCATCTTGGATGATGCCAAGTGGGGAATAGGAAACCACCCATGCAGCGGCAGGGTAGGCTCCGCAAAAGATCGGGTATATAGACATAACCCGGAATCCGGATGGGGACCGGCCTGATGTAACACACCCGGTACGAGTGCGATGTCTTATTAATATCCCCCTTCGGAGGGCCATCAGAGATCACGCAAGGGCATAGCTCCGTGGGCCAGCGGGGTTAGAGGAGAATACCACACTCGATTGGTGGGGATATGTAAATTTCGGCAGCATGTCCCCTGAACTTGGATTATGCCAAGGAAGAATAGGTCATCATCCACGGAGAGCCGGGACAACGACCGAACAAAGACGGGCACCAGGCCCAGGGACATCTCTTGCCTTCATATCATTGATCAATATTCCCTTGGAACCCATCAGAACACATATAATGACATGGTTCTTTAGGTTCATAAGGCATTGGTGAAATCCGGATTCGGGACGAAAGCTGTAGGGGAGATCTTCCCCATTTATTGTATCTCATCAAGACACAAGTGATGGTCTATGAGTATCTCCTTAAACAGATGTAGGGGAGCTTAAGAAGTTTATAGAAGAATGGTGCAGAGGTGGGCCTCGGAGTGGGTTTCATCTGACTGAAGGGGGGATCTCGGCCTGGCCTTTGGCTTGGACAAAATGGGGCTCTCGGCCTGGGTTTTGGTGGATGGAGAGGGGCTCTCGGCCTGGTCATTGGGCTGGCCGAAGAGCTTCTCGGCGGCCAAGGGAAGGCTCTCGGCCGAGGGTTCTCGGCGGCCAACAGAAGGAGGGAAAACCCTCTCGGCGGGAGACTTTCGGCGGGCACCTGGGCGCGCCGGAAAGGGGGGGGGCGCCGAGAGGGGCAGCATCAAGGTTGGGCATAAGAAAGGGGGGGTGTGAATGGCTATAGGCAGAGGGTCTCGGCCTGGTCATTGGGCTGGCCAAAGGGAAAGAGGGCCTCTCGGCCTGGAGCTTCTCGGCGGGCTCATGGGCGCGCCGGAAAGGGGGGGGGCGCCGAGAGGGGTGTCATCAGGATTGGGCAAAAGGGTGTATGGGTGGTTGTGAAGGCAGAAGGGTTCTCGGCAGAGGGCTTCCCGGCGCGCTCCTGGCCGCGCCGGGAGTCTACACGCCGGGAGCCTTGCACATATGGCCTCACGAGGAAAGCGTTGGTAACCGACTGGGTTGTCGTTTAGCCAAAAGAAGGGGGGAGGCCTCTCGGCCTTATGGTTCTCGGCGGGGAAACTCGCACGCCGAGAAGGTGAAATGCAGAAGAATTTCAGGGTTTCCAGAGCTCAGAAACGATGCTCTGTTTGTGTGTTTTCTGGGGATTTCAAGCTCGAATCAATGTCGGGCCAGAGATGTAAGAGAGGGATTTCATGGAGGCTTCTATTAGAAGGGTGCCAAGGGATTTGGATGAAGGAATCAAATGGAGGAGATCAGACCATCACCTGATCCTGTGGAGAGTTTTGCCCGTCTGTTGCAGGCCATTTGGCCATTTGGGGGAGTCAGGAGATGACTGTCCTCCGACCCCTCCAGATGAGCCCAGTGATATTAAACCAACGGAGAAGGAGAGGCTATCGATCGTATAAACTTCAGGTCCTAAACATTCAATATTTAGGATGGAGGACCTGAGATCCGATCATTATTTATGAGAGCTGGGCAGCCCAGGAAACCAAGAGACTGATATCTCTGGTTCCTGAACCGCCAAAAGGGGGGCTCCTCAGAAAAACCCAGATTATATATGTATGGAAAAACAGGCATTGAGATCGGAGAGGGAAGAAGAGAACGAAACTCAGTAACCCATTGGATGGGGTTAGGAGTCTTATCCTCATCCCTCTTCGAAGAACAAACCCACGCGATCGGCTTCGAAACCCAAAGAATCTAATCTATGTTCCTTTCAGACGAAGGCTATATACATAGAGAGACAGACAGAGATCGATGTCTTAATCTATCAACACCCAAACGGGCCATCTTGACGTTTCATTGCATTGCATAAAGGAAATATTACACTGATCATGAAAGAAAAATGTAAGGTAGAAATCAAAAGAGAAGATCAAAACTCCGGCTACAGTTGAGAAATCGAGAGAGAACTCGATATATTGCATCAGATAAGGAAAGAAAACATGGAGGGGAGGGTGGAGCATTGACTCCTCTCCCTCCCCAGTGCCCACCTGGAGCTTTCCTTCTTCTTCTCTTCTATTTCCTCTCTGTTGATCGAAAGGGGGGGGGTGGCTCTTTCTCTCCGAACGATCCCCTTTTTCTATCTGGCTTTTTCTCTTTTTCTCTTCAGCTTTTTTTCTCTTCAGCCCTCACCGAGTCCCTCCGTGTTCTTTCGAAGGGAGGGGGTTTTATAACCCCTTTCTTCTTTCTTCTCGGCAGGCTTCTGGGCGCACCGGAAAGGGGGGCGCCGAGAGGGGCCTGAAGCTCCTGGGCGCGCCGGAAAGGGGGGCGCCGAGAGGTGACTCATCTTCATATAGGCCCACTTGGGGTTTCTTCAAATGCATCATCATCCCAAAGGGTCTATCATCTCTGAAAATATCTTGTATTGACATCATGATTGCAATTTTCATCAATCCGTAGACAGGGTTCTATCAGTCCGTAGATAGGGTTTTATCAGTCCGTAGACAGGGATTCATCAGTCCGTAGACAGGGTTCTATCAGTCCGTAGACAGGGTTTTATCAGTCCGTAGACAGGGTTCTATCAGTCCGTAGACAGGGTTCTATCAGTCCGTAGACAGGGTTTTCATCTTATCAATATCGCCACTCGAATGGTGACAAGCTCGGACATCAGCCTTAGTCTTTCGCTGTTGGTCAGATCTTCTTTTCAATCATGCTTCCACCCTTGTTCATTTTCCGGGTGTCAACACACCGATCACAGCCACTGGCTCCACTAGTGCTGCCACAGGTACACCAGACACCTCCACTGCTGCGTCCTCCTCCACAGGCGACCACCCTGGTCACCCCCTACTTGTAGCAGGCGCATTTCTACCCAGAACCGGTCGACCCAACCACCATGAGCAAGATGATGGTAGAAAGGATGATCGAGATGAAGCTCGCTGAAAGAGCTGAAGGTGACTATGTTGTATTCGATGCATATAGGGTGCCATATCCACCGCATCATGCTGCCAAGCGGCTCCCTCCCGGGATCAGCAAGCCGCCAAAGTTCGACAATTTCAACGGGAAGGGATCCCCGAAGGAACATGTTACCTACTACATGACCGTCATGGGTGGCTTAGCCACCGACGAGTCATATTTGTTGAAGTTCTTCGGGTCCTCGCTCACAGGGCTCGCATTTGAATGGTACTCCAGCCTCCCGACCGGGTCGATCAGCGACTGGTTGGACATGCAGAGGAAGTTCAGAGAAAGATTCCACGTCACAGAGAGGGAGGTCACAGTGGCTGAACTCTATTCAACAAGACAGAGGGCAGATGAGACCGCTCTCGACTACATCAAGAGGTGGAGGAACCTCGGGATGAGATGTAAGCGGCCCCCACACCAGGAGGACGCTGTACAGATCTGTAAATAGAACCTCAGGAGAGAGGAGTTGGAGAAGATGATTGGCATGGAAATCCGGTCGTTCGACCGTCTGAACAATATTATGACTAAAGTGGAGGCTTTCTTAGTGAAACCAGCCCCCACACCAAATATTCCTACTGCACAAAAGGGCAAGGCAGCAGAACGGCGTCAGGCACCGAAAGAAGCAAACGCCCTTGATATCAAGGCGTTTGAACAGCAAAAAGATAAAGGCAAGAAGACAGTTGCTCCTCAGCCTGCCAAGATCGGAGATGGCGAAGAAGGCCTATCCCTCCGGGATAAAATGAAGAAGCCCTACTCTTTCCCAAAGGAGAAGACCATGATCTTGTTTGACTGGGTTACCCAGCATGATAAGGTCATCCTGCCTGAGCCGAGGAGGCCGGAGGACCTGAAGAGAAGAGACAGCCCAAGATTTTGCCCTTACAACTAGATGCTGGGGCATCCAATTGAAGATTGTTATATTTTCAAGGATATTATCGAAGGCATGGTAAAAAAGGAAGAAATAGAATTGGGGGAGTACAAGGTCGACCCTCTACAACCACATGCGGCGCCCGTAAGAAGAACCGCCGTCAATATGGTCTCTCTGTATCAAGCCTTGCCTGAGGAGACCGCAGAAGCCAGTACTCAGCATACATATGAAGCCTGCTTTCTGGCCCCAATAAAAGAATAGGAGGGATGGCAGCAAGTCCCTGCAAGAGTCAAGAAAAAGGGCCTGCCTCGCCCGGCACCGGGAGCACATATTCGTGGCGTCACGCCACGACCCCCTTCGCCAGTAGCAACACATGTGTGGACCAATCCGCCGGCAGTTATCCAGATACCTACCCGCAATCGGAGGAGGCAGACTCCGTTGCCGGTAGTCAAGAAGATCAGTCCATAAGCCCAGCGGCTACAGGACTACATAAATGGGCTAGACGAGTATGTACCGCCCAAGCTAGAACCTTTGCTGGTACGAGACCATCTCCCGTGGCAGGAGCTGGAATAGCTGTCACTAAAATAGGAAGAGGAAGCTGACGAAGCATCAAACAAGGATGGCAGCCTATTCTGGGGGCAAGCACCAGCCAAAGAAAAGAAAATAAGACAAAGAAGGAAGGGAAGGGCTGGCAAGGCTACAACGGGAGTGATTATTTCTTGCAACACCCTCTCTGCTCTGTTCAATTTGCCCGGTGAGGAGGATGAAGAAGAGATTTGCTTCACACCCGCCGCTGAGGAGAGCCAGGCCGAAGCCGCAACTGCCGCACATGCGACCCGGTCGGGCCGAAGGTGGGGGCGTCAGCCGCCCGCCAACCATAACATTATCTTCAGAGGAGAGCAACCCTACAAGATACCCCCTCCGGAGTTCAGGGGAGTTCAAATCCCTCCTCCGTCAGGCTTATACAACCAAAGTGGTGGCGGCACTCCCGCTCCTTCATTTCTGGAGTTCATAAAGTTGTCAAAAGAGAAGTAGCCATGCTGGGAGGTTGAATCGGTAACCGGGGGCAGTCGCCCACAACTCCAGCAATCTCCCGAATTGTCAGAAGAGGTAGAAACCCACCCGGCAGCAGCCAGTGAGGAGCAACCAGGAGGTAATCCCGAGCAAAAGGGTGCAGCCTCCGAGTCTGATGAGGTAGGTCTATCAGGGGCCACAGTCCAAGGATCTTCCAAGCCCAGGTGGGCGGATGAAATGAAGTTATCCAATGTCCGAGCTGGAAGTCGGGTGGTCAAGCTATTGAAGAAGCTCCCAGCAAGATTCACTGTCTGGAAAATCCTCTTTCTCAGTGAAGAGACTCGACAGGTGATCATTACTGCTCTCCAGACGCCTGCCCAATATGAAGCCTGCCTGGCTAAGGCACTGCCGGAAGCCAGCATGACCTTCACCCAGGAAGACATGTTGCTCCCCACCACCAGTCACAACAGACCTCTATATATGAGGGGGCATCTAAATGGCCGGGAGCTGAACAGAATCCTGGTAGACCTCGGGGCAGCTGTCAACATTCTACCCTATAGGATATATGAGAGGCACTACTTCAACGTGCACCTACAAAAGGTCAGAGATATGCGCATCGCCGGCTTCAATCAGAAGTGCGAAGTGTCGCTAGGAGTAGCAGAGTTCACACTCACTCTAGCGGACTTTGTCACGAAGGTGCAATTCCATGTCATTGATTCTCGCACCTCATACAAGGCGCTGCTTGGCCGCCCTTGGCTACATGAGAATATGGTGGTACCTTCCACACTTCACCAATGCATCAAATACAGCACGGATGGGAGAGAGGAAAGGGTATTTGCTGATCTCCACCCATTCGAAGTATTCGAATGCCACTTGGCCGACGCCCCTCTATATGCAGAATGGTCGCAGAAGGCCCCTGCGGCCAAGACCTCTTCTAGCACAACAAGGGGCACTTCCAAAGCAGAATGGTTCCCTCCATCGCCGCGTGGATACATCAATCCCAAGGTGGTTTCACACATCACTGTCACCGGGGATGTAGGCCAGATAGCGCCTCCCGCCGTCTACCCCGAAACTAATAAAGTCAGGGTTGAGCAGTAGCATGACCACATTGGGATCCCCGAAGGTCTTACCAAGCCAATTCTCAGCCTCGACAATGCTACTGTTGAGCCTTTCAAAGCATGGGAGGTGACACATATAGATGGTCCTAGCAGCCTGTTCTACACAGCTGAAGAGCACCCTACACAAGAAGACACTGATTGTCATCTGCCTGAAGATATAGAAAACCCCTCAATGCCTATACAGGGGCTGACATTTATGACAAATCAAATGGCCAAGATGTTCCAGAAGCAGCACATCCCTTCCGGCCAGCCTCGCAAGAGGAAAGAAGCATTCCAAAAGCTATAGTACCCTCCGAGCCTGGACAAAGAAATGAGGCGTGTCTCTCAGCACCCGGGATTGGGCTTCACCCTAGAAGAATACTATTATAGCGGGCGCTATGAAGTGGACACCATCTCTGCTTTCTACCCAATGGAGGATAACCCACTGGGGGCAGCTATTGATGAACACCTGACAGAAGTTGAGTGCATTCAGCCAGCCCAGCCAAGAAGCTCGGAATCCGAGGCTGTGTTCCCCTGCCGGTGTTGGGAACAAGTCTATCCGGAAGATGCAGCTCTTCAAGCCAGGTTTGACACAGCTAGCAGTAGTGAAGCTGAAGATGTTGAAGAAGCAGAGCTGCCTCCCTCCAGTGGCCCATCTCTATTCATGATGTCGGCACTTCTCGAACCAGTCGGGAAAGCTTCCCCCAAGCCTGATCAAGGGACAGATGATGCTAGAAGAGAAATGGTGGACTTCACTGAGGGCATGGTGGTTCAAGGGATCGAGATCTCTTCACCCCTTGCCAAGGAGCTGCAAGGCTACTCTGACTTAATGGCGAATGATCACCAGCCCTTAGTGACTGCAATCCCCTCAGCATGGAGTGAGGCAATCAACTCACCCCTTGAAGTTGCTAGTAAGGTAAACTTATTGGCAGAACAGTGCATGCAGCCATCATCAGCCGAACAAGAGATTTCTGGCAGGACTCAAATAAAGCAAGATGAAGGGATCGAGGTCCTCGACCTCGAAGATGATATACCAGACTTTGTTGACCTCCAGCCTGCACCCCCTGAGATAGAAGACGGAGGTCAAGCAACAGTTGATGAACTGATGGAAGTCAACTTGGGAGATGAGGATGACCCCAAGCCAACCTTCCTCAGCGCCCAACTGTCTGCCGAAGAACAGAGGATGTACATCCAGCTGCTACAAGAATATCGGGACTGCTTTGCCTGGACCTACATGATAGTATCGGTGCGATGGATACAGAAGGGGGTGAATGTATCCCTCTTCAAAATTGCCCCACTTAAAAACAATCAGAGACAAGGAATGGAAATCAACTGATCGCTTCCAAAAGAGATTCAAGGAAACACTAGATTAATCAGTTGAACTGCTAACAATACTGGCACCTGATCAAGTCTAAGCCATAGACAGAATCAAATCAGAACTGAGTATGCCTCAAAGCATTCAGACAGAGTACTCAGTTGAGGCGATCCTAGCCATGCATCTAATGACAATCAGATAAAAGATCAAACCACGAAGACAATAGATTTTTAGGTGGTTTGGTCCACAGACCTACGTCCACCCCTCACTCCAAACCGAAGTGAGGCTTCCACTAGCAAGAGCTAGAACCGCAGACTCAGTCTGCAAACAGACGCTGCCTAACAGCTTGACCAGAGGAACACACTCCTCTCTTCCTCTAGACCGGAGGGAAACCACTAGTGACAGCCCGTCACTAGCAACCAGAGTCCGAAGTCTCTCTTCCTCTGAAACCCAGAGGGAACCCACAAGTGACACCCAGCCACTTGCAACCGGAGACACCAAGTCTCCCTTCCTCTGAAACCCAGAGGGAACCCACAAGTGACACCCAGCCACTTGCAACTGGAGACACCAAGTCTCCCTTCTCCTGAGTCCACAGGAGGAACACCGACCTCAAACCAGAGAATCGGAAGAACAAAGTGATCAGATAAAAGGAAAAACAAGAAGTGATAAAAACACAATGACTGAAAGCTGTAAATGAAATGCAAAATGTAGCTCTCGCAGGAGCAAGTCTGGTTTGGATCTGATCCAATTGCCAGACACACAAATCCTCAATGAAGGATTCAGTTTCTCTCCTCGAGCTCTCTATCTTTCTCTTTCTTTCTTCCTCTTCTTTCTTCTTCTCTATGCTTCTCTTTCTTTTTCTCTCGTTCTTCTTGACACTGAATCGTGCATGCTCTCTCTGTCTCTTCTTTTCTCTTCTTCTCCTTTTTCTTCTTCTGCTACTCTCTGCCTCTCTGCTGCTCTCTTCTTTTGCTTCTCTCACGATCTCCTAGCACGATCAGTCTTCTTCTGAGGGAGAAGCTTCGTATTTATAGAGTCTCAGAGATAGGGCGTATGTAGGGCTTGTGCCCTCTTTGTCCAGAGATAACCTCGGATCACGTGCCAGGTGCCAATCTAGGATCACGTGTCCAAACATCTGCCAGTTTAATGACAGAGTTACTTCAGTCGATCAAGCAGAGATAAAGCATTATGTATGAAACAACCAATGTATAGACATGTCACAAGGAAGTGTATAGACCTGTATGCATTGTTAGGATTGTACAGACTTTGTTGAGAGAGATGCACACATGCACATAGGAAAGTATGTACATTGACGATGAGTGCACAGGCAAGCCATCAACGAGTGTACATACTTTGTGATGAAAGACGCACAAATGCATATAGGAAAGTATGCACAACGAATATGGATGCACTGACATGCCATTGAGAAATGTATACACTTGAGTGCGTGCATGCTATAAGGCAATGTATAGACTTGAGATGAATGCATGGACTATGCCCTTGAAGCATGTACAGACATGAAATGAATGCATGGACTATGCACATGCATGAAGAGCACTGACGATGTACAGACTTGGTGTGCAGACTTTGTGTGTGTGCGAGACAATGTATAGACTTGATGCACGGACAAAGCATATGCATGAACAAGCCACACAGAATGTATAGACTTTGCGTGGATGAGGCAAGGCTAACGGATGTATAGACTTGCTCAGCCGTGTGGCGTGCAACCAGACAATGTATAGACTTGCATTCGTGCAACACAGAGGCTGTACTAACTTCGTGTGTGTGCTAAAACAGTGAACGTAGGTAAAGATAGGAATGTATAGACTTGTGTTCGTGCGACCAGACAATGTATAGACTTGTGTGTGCGGGCAGACGATGTTCCGACTTGACAGATGCAATGTGCATGCGATGCGATGTACAGACTTTGTATGTGTGCGAAACTTATCAATCTGTAGACTTGCACATATGCATGAACAAGTGGCGATGTATAGACTTTAGAGATGATGCATGAACAAACGATGCGATGTACAGACTTGCCACCAGAGAATGTACAGACTTTGGAAAAGCTTGAAGCACACGATGCAACAAGACCCTGTACAGACTTAACCTGAGCATGGGCTGTACAGACTTTAAATTCATGAAGCACACGATGCAACAAGACTCTGTACAGACTTAATAGCGTGCAGACAAGACCTCATATGCAATGAGTGTGCATCAGTGTATAGACATCATATGCAGTGTATGCAGTTCACCAAGGGTTGCACTGACAATGTGGCATGTAGCAGCTGTTAATGCACCGATGCAATGTGTAGGACTTCCACAAATAGGGAAATGCATAGACCTTAAACAATGACTCATAGTATGATAGGAAAATGCATAAACCTTACATATGTATATATAAAATGACTGAACGTCACATGGTGACTCACATTGTTTGACTCACATCAAAACCAATCATCAAAACCACAGTGGCACAACACTACAGAGAGATGCCAGGACTAAGCCCCTCGGTCTCACAGCATGAGCTGACCATAAACCCTGGGGTAGAGCCGGTGAAACAGCCCCCTAGGCATATGAGGCCAGAGCTCATCACTCAAATATGCAAAGAGGTCGACAAGCTCATTGATGTGGGTTTCGTCGAGGAAAATCAATATACCACGTGGTTGGCTAACATCATGCCCGTGAAGAAGAAGAACGGACAGATCTGGATATGTGTTGACTTCCGGGATCTGAATAAAGTCTGCCCTAAAGATGACTTTCCAGTGCCGATAATGGAGGTCATGATAGATGCAACAACTGGTCATGAGGCCCTATCATTCATGGATGGGTCATCTGGCTACAATCAGATATGGATTGTAGAACATGACCGGATCCACACTGCCTTCCGGACACCCAAAGGCATTTATCACTACAAAAGAATGCCGTTCGGATTAAAGAACTTCGGCGCAACTTATCAGCGGGCGATGACTAGAATATTTGATGAGCTGCTTTACCATAAGGTCGAGTGCTACATAGATAACCTGGTAGTCAAGACCAAAAAGAAAGAAGACCATCTGCAAGACCTCCTAGTCATCTTCCAGAGGCTAAGGCAGTATGAATTAAAAATGAACCCTATGAAGTACGCGTCCGGAGTCTCGAGCGGAAAGTTCTTGGGTTTCATTGTCAGGTATTGGGGAATTGAAATAGACCCCGCCAAGATCAAGGCGATTCAGGAGTTACCCTCGCCAAGGAATCTCTCTGAGCTAAGATCCCTTCAGGGCTGCCTTGCATACGTCCTGCGGTTTATATCCAACTTGTCAGGGCGGTGCCACCCCTTTCACAAGCTGATGATGAAGGATGTTCCCTTCTACTGGGATGAAGAATGCCAGATAGCCTTTGATAAACTGAAAGATTACCTGAAAACCCCTCCAATGTTGGGTGCGCCAGTGAAAGGACAACCGTTGATCCTCTACATAGAAGTCACACACAATTCCCTGGGGGCAATGCTAGCCCAGAATAATGAAGAAGGAAAAGAACAAGCCCTCTACTATCTCAGTCGAAGAATGGTCAGAACTGAGGAAAGGTACACCTACATCGAGAAGATTTGCCTGGCATTAGTCTTCGCGGTCAAAAAGCTGCAGCACTACATGCTGTCGCATGAAGTTAAGCTGATTTCTAGGGAGGATCCGCTTAGATACATCATGTCCCAACCGGCCCTCAAAGGCCGCCTAGGCAAATGGGCGGTGATTCTTATGGAGTATGACATCTCCTATGTACCGCAAAGGGTCGTCAAGGGCCAAGCTATTGCAGACTTCTTTGCTGAACATCCAATACCCGAAGACTGCCCTCTGGAACCAGAGCTTCCTGAAGATGAAACTTTAGAGGTCAGACAGGTGCGGCCCTCCCTATGGCAGCTGTATTTTGATGGTGCCTCCAGAATTGACACCACAGCGACAGGATCGACCAGAGTCTGCGCAGGAGCAGGCATAGTCTTGAAGTCTCCTGAAGGGGAAGTCATACACACATCCTGCTCAATAAACAAGCCTTGCACAAACAATGAGGCAGAATATGAAGCCCTCATAATCGGGCTACAGATTGCTCTGTCCATGGGGATTCAAATGCTAGAGGCATTTGGGGACTCCATGCTGGTTATAAAACAATTGGAAGGGGAGTTTGAGGTACGAAAGTAGGAGCTCGTCCCTTACTACCATCTGGCCCTGCGCCTAATGGCAAGGTTCTACTTCGTCTGCATCAATCACGTCAACCGGAGATAGAATGCTCAAGCCGACGCCCTCGCAAAGCTGGCAAGTTCCTTGGCGGTCCCGCCTGAATATAACAGTCATCAACCGGCGGTAGGTCCCCAGTATGACAGAAGCTATAGCCGATGAACAAGCCAATGAAGTAGCAGTTGCTGAAGCAGTCCAGTAGCTCGACTGGCGGGAATACCTCTTGCATTGGTTCCAACACCAAAAGCTTCCGAAGGTGAAAGAATAGAGAATGAGACTCCTGAGAGTCAAAGATTCTTATGAGATGAGGAATGGAACATTGTTCCGAATAATGGCAGATTCCTGAAAGAAGGTATTACTTTGATGCTTATCTCCAAAGGAAGCCAGGCAGGTAATGCAAGAAATACATGCCGGGTCAGCCGGGGCGCACCAGGCCGGTCCGAAAATGAAGATCGAAATAAAGAAATTAGGTTATTATTGGCCCACTATATTTGATGATTGCTGCAAGTTCGCCAAGGCTTGTCAGAAATGTCAAGAGCATGTCAATGTGTCAAGAAGACCTCCAGTGTCTCTACATCCTACCTTACCGAGCTGGCCGTTTGCCCAGTGGGGTACGGACGTGGTGGGGCCACTACCAGCATCTTCAGCAGGGTGCAAATACATCTTAGCAGCTACAGATTACTTCTCCAGATGGGCTGAGGTAGTAGCACTAAAAGAAGTCACGGGAGAATTAGTTGCGAGATTCTTCCGGCAGAATGTAATATTTCAGTTCGGGATTCCCAGCCGAATCATCTCCGACAACGGCAGCCACTTCAGAAATCAGAAGGTTTATCGGCTGGCTGACAAATACAAGATTGATTGGAGAACATCATCTCCCTACTACCCTCAGGCCAACGGACTTGCAGAGGCCTTTAACAAGACGTTGTGCACTCTGCTGGCGAAAATCGTCAACACTAACAGAAGAGATTGGGAGGAAAGAATGTATGAGGCACTGTGGGCTTATCATACGGTCTACAAGACCCCTACTGGCTGCTCACCCTACTCCCTCGTGTATGGGTCGGAGGCTGTGGTGCCAATTGAGCTGGAGGTCCCCTCGTTACGGGTCGCCATCCAGCATGGATTGGTGGGCAACGAGCAGGCCAACGTAGAAAGAAGACTAGAAGAGCTCGCTGAGCTTGAAGGAAAGTGTCTCCGGGCGCAACAGAATATTCAACTTTATCAAGCCCGCATGGCCCGTTCTTTTGATAAGCTGGTCAAAGGACGGGAGTTCAAAAGGGGTGACCTGGTGATGGTTAAAAGAAGAGAGGTGATGGCCTCCAACCCCAAGGAAAAGTTGGTTGAAAATTGGGTCGGACCGTATGTCATCCACCGAGCATATGAAGGGGGTGCGTATGTCCTTGCGGATCATAAAGGAGTTATCTAATTCTCTCCCCTTAATGGGAAGCACCTAAAGCTGTATCACACGGTTCAACCGGCGTTCCCCGAATGATTTACCCTCACCGTGGTTTAGTGGCATTCCGCCCTAACCAAGCTACCCTCACCTTGGTTCGGTGGCATTCCGCCCTAACCAAGTTACCCTCACCTTGGTTCAGTGGCACTCCACCCTAACCGAGCTACCTCAAACTTGGTCCAGTGGCACTCCGCCCTAATCAAGCTACCCTCACCCTGGTCCAGTGGCACTCCGCCCTGACCAAGCTACCCTCACCTTGGTTTAGTGGCACTCCGCCCTAACCAAGCTACCCTCACCTTGGTTCAGTGGCATTCCGCCCTAACCAAGCTACCCTCACCTTGGTTCAGTGGCACTCCACCCTAACCGAGCTACCTCAAACTTGGTCCGGTGGCATTCCGCCCTAACCAAGCTACCCTCACCTTGGTTCAGTGGCACTCCACCCTAACCTACCTCGAACTTGGTCCAGTGGCACTCCGCCCTGACCGAGCTACCTTCACCCTTGGTCTAGTGGCACTCCGCCCTGACCGAGCTACCTTCACCCTTGGTCTAGTGGCACTCCGCCCTTACTGAGCTACCTTCACCCTTGGTCTAGTGGCACTTCGCCCTGACTGAGCTACCTTCACCCTTGGTCTAGTGGCACTCCGCCCTGACCGAGCTACCTCCACCCTTGGTCCAAGGCACTCCGCCCTGACCGAGCCACCTCAAACTTGGTCTAGTGGCACTCCGCCCTGATTGAACTACCCTTACCTCGGTCTAGTGGCATTTCGTCCTGATCGAGCTACACTTACCTCGGTCTAGTGGCACTCTGCCCTGGCCAGACTTGCATAATACATACATCATTGCCATTGCAGGCCCTACGCCCGAGTCGGCATAAATCTATCCTTTGCGTTAGCATCACCTTCTTGCTAACGAATAAACCCCTTTTTTCGGCGCGATACTTCATGTTCTAGCCGACCCTCTTAGCATCCTTCTGCTACATGAGTTCAAAAGAAAAAGAAAAAAAAGAGAAAGAAACATAAATGGGGTTAAAAATAGAGATACCCCGCCGGTCTTGTTCCTAAACGGGGACGAGGGCAAAAATGGCTATAACCCGACTGTGGCGAAAACCCGAAAGGGCGCTGCAGGTAAAATCGGGTACCCCGCCACGTGAAAACCCGAGAGGGGGTGTGGGCAAAAGCAAGAGGGGGCTGACTCCGACGAAAACCCGAGAGGGCGCTTGAGTCGGTAAAGTGGTAATCCAAAAGTTTCTCTTCATCCTCGTCTCAATGAGATTCTCAAGGGATAACCATCAGGAGTCCCACCGGAGATCCCCTAACAAACCTGTATCCGACCCCTCATCATCATCGACGGGATCGGTCGACCTCCATCCTACAACTTGGACCTTTCGTCCTCGTTAATGAACATGTCCTTTGGTTCGGCATGTAACCCATGTCGATGAACAAACCCAGGTTCGACCCTCGTCATCATCGGCGAGACAGGTCGACCTCTACCCTTAACTTGGACCTTTTGTCCCTGTCAATGAATACATCCTTTGCTTCGGCATGTAACCCATGTCGATGAACAAACCCGTGTTCGACCCCATGTCATCATCGGTGGGACTGGTCGAACTCTACCCTTAACTTGGACCTTTCGTCCCTGTCAATGAATACATCCTTTGCTTCGGCATGTAACCCATGTCGATGAACAAACCCGTGGTCGACCCTCGTCATCATCAGCGAGACAGTTCGACCTCTACTCCTTTTACCTGAACCTTCCGTCCTTGTCAATGAACACATCCTTTGCTTCGGCATTTAACCAATGTCGATGAACCAAACCAGGATCCGACCCTTGTCATCATCGACGAGGCCGATCGGCGTCTCAGCAAACAAGTTCTCCTGTGTTTCGGATCCTCCGGGAATTAAAAAAGAGAGAAAGAAACAGAAATGGGGTTAAAAATAGAGATACCCCGCTGGCCTTGTTCCTAAACAGGGACGAGGGCAAAAATGGCTATAACCCGACTGTGGCGAAAATCCGAAAGGGCGCTACAGGCAAAATCGGGTACCCCGCCACGTGAAAACCCGAGAGGGCGCGTGGGTAAAAGCAAGAGGGGGCTGACTCCGGTGAAAACCCAAAAGGGCGCTTGAGTCGGTAATGTGGTTTAAAAAAATGATGACGAAATGAAAAGATGATGTAGTAACGGGGTTATCCCCGTTCGTCATTCCATCCCAAACCACCTTTTCGACCCTTGTCACCATCGGCAAGATCGGTCACTACCCTTTACGGTCCTTGTCACCATTGGCAAGACCGTCTACCCTTTTCGACCCTTGTCACCATCGGTAAGATCGGTCGCTACCCTTTCCGGTCCTTGTCACCATCGGCAAGACCGTCTACCCTTTTCGACCCTTGTCACCATTGGCAAGATCGGTCTCTACCCTTTACTGTCCTTGTCACCATCGGCAAGACCGTCTACCTTTTCGACCCTGTCACCATCGGCAAGATCGGTCGCTACCCTTTCCGGTCCTTGTCACCATCGGCAAGACCGTCTACCCTTTTCGACCCTTGTCACCATCGGCAAGATCGGTCACTACCCTTTACGGTCCTTGTCACCATCGGCAAGACCGTCTACCTTTTCGACCCTTGTCACCATTGGCAAGATCGGTCGCTACCCTTTCTGGTCCTTGTCACCATCGGCAAGACCGTCTACCCTTTTCGACCCTTGTCACCATCGGCAAGATCGGTCGCTATCTTTTCGACCCTTGTCACCATCGACAAGATCAGTCGCTATCCTTTCTGGTCCTTGTCACCATCGGCAAGACCGTCTACCCTTTTCGACCCTTGTCACCATCGGCAAGATCGGTCGCTACCCTTTACGGTCCTTGTCACCATCGGCAAGACCGTCTACCTTTTCGACCCTTGTCACCATCGGCAAGATCGGTCGCTACCCTTTACGGCCCTTGTCACCATCGGCAAGACCGTCTACCCTTTTAGACCCTTGTCACCATCGACAAGATCGGTCGCTACCCTTTACGGTCCTTGTCACCATCGGCAAGACCGTCTACCCTTTTCGACCCTTGTCACCATCGGCAAGATTGATCGCTACCCTTTCCGGTCCTTGTCACCATCTGCAAGACCGTCTACCCTTTTCGACCCTTGTCACCATCGACAAGATCAATCGCTACCCTTTACGGTCCTTGTCACCATCGGCAAGACCGTCTACCTTTTCGACCCTTGTCACCATCGGCAAGATCGGTCGCTACCCTTTACGGCCCTTGTCATCATCGATAAGACCGTCTACCCTTTTCGGCCCTTGTCACCATCGGTAAGATCGGTCGCTACCCTTACGGTCCTTGTCACCATCGGCAAGACTGTCTACCTTTTCGACCCTTGTCACCATCGGCAAGATCGGTCGCTACCTTTCCGACCCTTGTCACCATCGGCAAGATCGGTCGCTACCCTTTCCGGTGATGCGGGACGAGACAACAGACACGACAAGCTCGCGATCGTCCCTTAACGAGGGAAGCGTCGGATGTGCGCTGTTGAGAAACCGGCAATGAGCTAGGGTGATCGGCTCTCTTTTGTGCCCGGATCGGGTCACGGGACGGTCACGTACTCTCTCGCAGCAGCGGTAATGAACATATAAAGCGAGCTAGATATCCCTACACATGCTCTCTAGCAGCGGCATAAACAAATATATATGAAGTAAGCAAAATGTCAGGCAAGGAGCGAACACGATACCTCCACGCGCTCGGCGTGGGGACGACGGATCCGGCCGAAACTCGTACTCCCGAGATAAATATTACACAATGATGACAGCAATGAAATATCGCCCACTCCACGCAGGGAGGTAAAGGGCTACACAACTGGGCCCGGGAGGACCAAATTCGGGTTGACGGGCGGCTTCTCGCGTCTCTTCGGCAGCACCCGAACTAGTGACGGTGGGGCCCACGTGCTGTCCGGAGGGACCGTGCGGGACCTGGTGTCACCACTATGCTGGGGACACTTGTGGAAGTGTTCCCCGGGCTGGCGGCAGGCTGGTTCACCGGCCGGAGGCCAGGCAGCTCCGTTCAGCACCGGTCGGAATGACCGGCCACGGATCTGTCGATTCTATTTTCCGGCGCGCACTTCGGCGAGAACGGACGCTGCGATCAGCCCCGAGGTCAGAATGCGACGAAACTGGTGCCGTTGGAAAGATGCTTCGAAGGGCTTCAACCCAAGGGGATTATAGAAAAATAATCAAGCATGTACTTCTGATTGACGAATTTTGAATGTTGCTGTTGTACAGTGTCTGAACTCTCAGATCTGTAGGGCTATCCTCTGATAACTGTCGTTGACCGCAGGGTGAATGTCCAATTGAGCTCTTGAGGTCTTCATCAAAGGTGTAGAAAATTAAGTTAGGAAGACGGAAAAACTAGTTTGGACAAGTTTGGATGTGGTTACGAATTTTTATGATTTGTGCACTAGCAGTGGGTCGGATCTGGAATCTGGCTGACAACACTGTAGTTGATGAAGAACATGAATTATTAAAAATAGATAAAAGGTTGATCAAAAATTAAGAAAATTCGTGGATGTAGGGGATTATGGAAAGAACTCTTAGTAAAATTAGGAGGGTTTGAAAAAATCAAAAAGAGGACCGGAGGTGGGAAACATAGGGCTCCTATCACTGTAGATAGAGACAAAATAGATCTGGGAATGAAAGATGCACGAACATGGGAAAATACTAAACAATAGAATTTGGGCATGAAAATTTAGGTGGAGGTGGGTATTCAAGGTAAGAACACACCCTCAAAATTTCAGCTTGAGATCTTCACTTGGTGGAGAGCAGGAATTCGTGGACTACACCTCTGTCCAGCAGAACAGAGCCTTGAAGATGGCTCCGCGGCGGCTCGAAGGCGGCACGAACGGCGGCGGCGGCGGCACAGATGATCACCGGAGATAGAGGGGAGGGGATTGAAGATAGAACCACTCTATAATTTGAGGTTGGAGGAGATGAACACCAGGGGGAGAGAGGAGGGGCTCAAGAACACTCTTGATTTTCCAACAATTTTCTCTTCATTAATGCCAACAAATGGAAAATACAACCTTTTATATGCTATGTATCTAATCAATTGTACACCCTTGGATCTAGGGGTGGGGGATGAAAGGCTGGGATTAAGTGTGATAAACACACAAAAATTAATAAAATACTAAGGGGAGAGGGGCGCCCCCTTGACCATGGTTAATGGGGTTGAAAAGGGTAGGTGAGGTAGGTAACCCACCTTGGACTAATTAAGCCACTTGTCTCCCATGTGGTCAAATGGCATTCAAACCTTCTAGATGGCCACCTAGGATGGTTGACCAGCCCCGCATGGATGACATGGACCAATAGGAAAGGGCTGAGGGCCCCCTTGCTGGTCCTACTGACAAATTACATAGAAACCCACACAATCTACGGGAGTGACGCATTGGCCGATAAAGCCGTACAATTGCGCGTATACTTTCCCATGAATATAAAAATAAACTAAAGGATATAAATGCAATATGAAAAGTACATGCTCGGCGTCGATTCCCATCAACTCTCCCCGGGTGGGAGGAACTCGACCCCGTCGAGTAGGGGTAGGGATGCTCGTGTACTCCGGCGGATCCGTCACCGTGCCAAGTAACGCGGGTACGCTCCACTCCAAGTGATCGTCACCTGCTCATTCCATATATACTCGATATGCACGAACTGCTATGGGCTAAAGGTGGATACTCCGAATGGGGCACTCTCAAAAGGGAAGGAAGCGGCTCGAAGACTCACTAGGAATCACCGCTGAGTCCCTGTAGGTGACTGATCCGGGTATAGATGTAGAACCGATCCCATACTCATCGAAGGAGTCCAATCACCTCTTACTCATAAGAGAACGACAACGAGCTTACACAAGACACATGCAGACTCTCAAACTACACACAAACCATGCAAACAAACCACACAAGGAAAACACACGGACTCATCTATGACCCTAGACACACCTAATGTTAGTCCGACCCGTACATGGATGACGGCGGACCAGGACACCCGAACGTGTGCCATGCATGCATTTGACGTAACCGGAGGTTGACGTCATGGGGAACTCCTAGACACCCTATGATGCACCAATCATGGACATTGGGCTTGGATGTGGGAAGTTCGGGAGGTGCGGGTGGTTTGGATGGATCGGAGAAACCAAAGTTTTCATTACCCCCATATGAAAATTCGGACCTATGGCTATGTGGAGGTTGCTTGGCCCGAGTGGAAAAGGTGTGATAGTGAACTCCGCGGAGGAAGTGGAGTGAAGATGGGGGCTCGGGAGATTCACTAGTGAGGGGGTCAAAAGGGTCGAAGAAGGTATGACCCCGTGAGGTGGGTTCCAACATGACATGGTCCCAAGTTTAGAATTCATAATCACCGACATACATTATGATCGGTGGGACGACAGACATGTGTAGGAAATAAGATTCCTCCCTTGGGTAAAAGGGAACGAAGTCGGACTCGGCCGGCATCGGGAGGAGTAGAAGAATCTCTGTGGTGACACACCCCACGGTGCACACGGAGGTAATGGACCCTAAGGCCAGATGGGTGAAGCTAAGACTAGCGGGTTGGTCAAAGCCTCGGGCCAAAAGATGCGTCAACTTCCATTGTGAATCTAATCCCATGACAAGATCGTCCAATGTGTCAACATGGTGACTAGATCGAAATGTGGTATGGAAGGAGTTGACCGGCACTAAAGGGAGGATGGGGTCCATGGATGGGAAGAGATGTGGGACCAAGCCATCCTTGAGCCAACTAAGAAGCGGCTCGGCGATGAAAAGCGTACCCGTTAGAAACACGGGTGGCTGGGGCTTTGGTGGTTCCAAATGAGAGGATTCCGAATCGAATTCGGAAATAGAGGGGGATGACATTGGAACTCTCTCGAGTGGTGAAGGCCATGGTGTAGGCGGCTGGGAGGTAGATGCTTGACTAAAGCCACCATACCGAGAAAAGTGTGACTCAAATGGTTCGACCACTAGAGCGACCGTATAGGATTATGCTAGAGAGAATGCATTGCGGATAAGTCATTCTAACTGGAAGTGAAAGTGCAAACCTCTCCGGAACTGAAATGCGGCCGTGTTGCTCTCCTCTCCCAAGCCATGTTCCAACCAATACTTATGATATGCCCGAATATACTCGGACACGGACCTATCGCCTTGGACAGGTCGGCATGGGTTGGCTATAGTTGCCAAAATACGGGAATGGATCCCTAGGAATGGATATGCAAGGCCATTTGGACATGACACTAGACCGACTAGGCAAGGTTGGGATGCATGCACACTAAGGACAAGACACCAAGACTCGGTACGGGGCGGAGTTAATCGATCCGAAGATCACTCGCGCAAGTGTGCGACCTTCCCGATAGACGTAGCCTAACGTTCGGACAACACCTTTTTATATACCAATTAATGGTATGTAAATGTAACTCCTAAGACCGACTTAGACACTTAGACTTAAATGACACACTTTTTTTTTATTTTGACACCCTAGACTCAAACTCGCTCTGATACCAAATTGATGTGGGACGAGACAACGGACACGATAAGCTCGCGATCGTCCCTTAACGAGGGAAGCATCGGATGTGCGCAGTTGAGAAACCGGCAATGAGCTAGGGTGATCGGCTCTCTTTTGTGCCCGGATCGGGTCACGGGACGGTCACGTACTCTCTCGCAGCAGCGGTAATGAACATATAAAGTGAGCTAGATATCCCTACACATGCTCTCTAGCAGCGGCATAAACAAATATATATGAAGTAAGCAAAATGCCAGGCAATGAGGGAACATGATACCTCCACGCGCTCGGCGTGGGGACGACGGACCCGGCCAAAACTCGTACTCCCGGGATAAATATTACACAATGATGACAGCAATGAAATATCGCCCACTCCACGCAGGGATGTAAAGGGCTACACAACTGGGCCCGGGAGGACCGAATTCGGGTTGACGGGCGGCTTCTCGCGTCTCTTCGGCAGCACCCGAACTAGTGACGGTGGGGCCCACGTGCTGTCCTGAGGGACCGTGCGGGACCTGGTGTCACCACTGTGGTGGGGACACTTGTGGAAGTGTTCCCTGGGCTGGCGGCACGCTGGTTCGCCGGCCGGAGGCCAGGCGGCTCCGTTCGGCACCGGTCGGAATGACCGGCCACGGATCTGCCGGTTCTGTTTCCCGGGCGCGCTCCGGCGAGAACGGACGCTGCGATCAGCCCCGACCTCGGAATGCGACGAAACTGGTGCCGTTGGAAAGATGCTTTGAAGGGATTCAACCCAAGGGGATTACAGAAAAATAATCAAGCCTGTACTTCTGATTGGCGAATTTTGAATGTTGCTCTTGTACAGTGTCTGAACTCTCAGATCTGCAGGGCTGTCCTCTGATAACTGTCATTGACCGCAGGGTGAATGTCTGATTCAGCTTTTGAGGTCTTCATCAAAGGTGTAGTAAATTGAGCTAGGAAGATGGAAAAACTAGTTTGGATAAGTTTGAATGTGGCTATGAATTTCTATGATTTGTGCACTAGCAGTGGGTCGGATCTGGAATCTGGCTGATAACACTGTAGCTGATAAAGAACACGAATTATTAAAAATAGATAAAATGTTGATCAAAAATTAAGAAAATTTGTGGATGTAGGGGATTATGGACAGAACTCTCAGTAAAATTAGGAGGGTTTGAAAAAATCAAAAAGAGGGCCGGAGGTGGGAAACATAGGGCTGCTATCACTGTAGACAGAGACAAAATAGATCTGGGAATGAAAGATGCACGAACATGGGAAAATACTAAACAATAGAATTTGGGCATGAAAATTTAGGTGGAGGTGGGTATTCAAGGTAAGAACACACCCTCAAAATTTCAGCTTGAGATCTTCACGTGGTGGAGAGCAGGAATTCGTGGACTACACCTCTGTCCAGCAGGACAGAACCTTGAAGATGGCTCCGCGGCGGCTCGAAGGCGGCACGAACGGCGGCGGCGGCGGCACAGATGATCACCGGAGATAGAGGGGAGGGGATTGAAGATAGAACCACTCTATAATTTGAGGTTGGAGGAGATGAACACCAGGGGGAGAGAGGAGGGGCTCAAGAACACTCTTGATTTTCTAACAATTTTCTCTTCATTAATGCCAACAAATGGAAAATACAACCTTTTATATGCTATGTATCTAATCAATTGTACACCCTTGGATCTAGGAGTGGGGGATGAAAGGCTGGGATTAAGTGTGATAAACACACAAAAATTAATAAAATACTAAGGGGAGAGGGGCGCCCCCTTGACCATGGTTAATGGGGTTGAAAAGGGTAGGTGAGGTAGGTAACCCACCTTGGACTAATTAAGCCACTTGTCTCCCATGTGGTCAAATGGCATTCAAACCTTCTAGATGGCCACCTAGGATGGTTGACCAGCCCCGCATGGATGACATGGACCAATGAGAAAGGGCTGAGGGCCCCCTTGCTGGTCCTACTGACAAATTACATAGAAACCCACACAATCTACGGGAGTGACGCATTGGCCGATAAAGCCGTACAATTGCGCGTATACTTTCCCGTGGATATAAATATAAACTAAAGGATATAAATGCAATATGAAAAGTACATGCTCGGCGTCGATTCCCATCATCCGGTCCTTACCACCATCGGCAAGACCGTCTACCCTTTTCGGTCCTTGTCACCATTGGCAAGACCAACTACCTTTTCGACCCTTGTCACCATCGACAAGGTCGGCCAGCATTTCCCCAAACCGGGGTCAGTAATGGGATTACTATAAAGTATATGCTATGTCTCTGAGTGGCACTCCCATCAGTTGTCCCACTAATGATAAAACTTATCCCGGATGGACCTCTCATCAGCCGGCAGTCGTATTTCTGACGTTTCCTGTCGGCAAGACTTACATCTGCACCAATCTGGCAACCTCTGGAACCCCGTCACACGGTGGAGCGAGGCCCCCATCCTTTCCTTGAAAGGGTGGACGCTCTCCTACGGCGCAGACATGGGTATACTTCCAAGCATGTTGCCAAAGTTGCCACAAGATTTGATAGAATACAAGTGCAAAGGTGGACACCTAAAACAGTAAAGGAAGCTTGTATTTCATTACAAAAAGGAGGGGAATGAATACAAAAGGGGCCCTTCGGAGGGGGCGAATTACAAAGGCAGATCAGCTAAGACCACCTAAAAATATCTACAAAGTCAATGAGCCCAACATGGGGAGCCGCCCCCAGTTCACGGAGCTGATTTCTTCCTCCTGAACGCGAGTCACCTCAGTCTCTAGGGACGCGACTCGGCCCTCCAGTAAAGAAGTTTCCTCGATGCCTTGGACTTCTTCAGCCTCCAGCCGTGGTATCTCAGCTTCTATGGTAGCCAATTCAGCCCAGAGTTCCTCCCGTCGGCTACGTAGAATATGTGCCCGAGCAACAGAGGCTTCAACATGAGCTTTGCTCTTCTGAAGATCGGAGGTCAGAGACGTCAGCTCCGCCTGACAGTCAGCTTTCTGCAGCTTCAGGGCCACTAGCCGGTCGTTCATCACCCTCCCAAGAAAGTATGGGCTGTTTACAAATTTTAGCAGGAACAGCACCCGCTGGGTCCAGATGTCCAAAGGACAACCTAATGCCTGCATCCTAATCGTCAGTCGCCCGGCCACTTCCTTCAACTGGGGGTAAGATAGCGTCGGCTGAGACTCCACGACCTGGCGCAACATCTCTAAATACTGCCAGACAAATTCCTCCGATGAAGTAAAGCCCAGGGAGGTTGCTGGAGCCACCTCAAAGGTCACCTCCCTGTCTATGGAGGCCCATAAGCCAATATCTGGCTCGGAAGAAGAAGATGGAACGGCCACCTGAGCCGAAGTAGCAGGGTCAGGCGCAATGGTCATTATGGCCATCGGGACAAAGGCAGAACCTCTTGACGGGTCAGCTTCAGCTCTCAATTCTGTTGCCGGCACCAGGGCGAGGCTCTCTCCCAGCGGGCTCGGCTCCATTGATGATACTTCGACAGCTGCGTGTATTCTTACTGGCACATGGCGAAGTATGGTAACTGCCCCTGAAGAAGACACGGTGGCCAGCAGTATCATATCCAAAGCCTCCGACGAAACCACGATAGCACCAGATGGCGATACCGGAAGGTGAATGGCGGCGTCAGGCTCTTGGAACGAAGATTCCAGTAAGCACCAAGATGGCAGAAAAGAATGAAAATATATGCGGCTCTGCAGAGGGACGGGCAGAACTTACTATGGCCGCGGCATCCATCTCTTCAAGCGCATGTATGGAAGATTCTAACTCTAAATATGAAGCAACAAAAGGAGGGGTTATCTCCACCTCCATGTCCAGTCCAGCGAATTTCTCCTGCAACATTCCCTCAGATGATGTCATCGGCAACCTCGGAGGACTAAAGATCAAAGGGCCGCTCAACAGTATGAAGGGTGCCGCTGCCCCTTTGCTGGCTGCCGCAGGTGCTCGTTCGTCACCTTCTGAAGAATAATAGTCAATTTCTTCGTCAAAAGGGGCGGCAGAGCTACTGGAGGAAATATCTATGCTGATCTCGGGTTGGCCCGCCTCCTCTGTCGCCTGGCGGGACGCCGAGCGGGTGATTACACGCCGCAATGAGATAGCACCTTTCTTTAGCGCAGTCTTATGTCCTTCAGGCTGTGAAGGAGCATCCCCGGCAGGCGCCTCAACCACTGTGCTAACCACTCCTGCCATTACAACTAACATATACGTAAGGCAGGGCAAAAAGATCAATAAGGAAGAAAAGTCAGAAGGATGACAGTCACTTGGCTCACCCTCGGCCTCACTGGTAGGTGTAGGAGAAGGGAGTTTGACATCCTCCTCGGCAGCAGGGAGACTCTCCCCTGTGGCTCCAGCTGTTTTGGTCGCCCCTGCCGTGGCTATGACAGAAGACCCTATGTCTCCCGTCTCCAGGACGACTTCCTCAGCACGTGGGGTGGTGCCAACCGCTCCTTGAGCTGAGGTCAAACAAAGAAGACGTCAAAAGAGTGAAGACGTCATGAAAAGAACACTCCTTTAGACCGCGAGGGAAAGTGATGTCACCTTCAGCTGCTTGCTGAGTGGCCTCTTCTGAGGGGCAAACTGCTCAAATGACGGCACTTCAGGCAGAGGAGTCTTAGCCGCATCAGTCAAAGGCTGCTTGGAAGAAGTTTTCCGAGCTTTCTTCGCTCGGCCTATTGCAACTTTCATCGCGGAGGCCGCTCTCTTTTTACCAGGTGGCAGTGGAGTAGTGGTCGGCACCGGTGCAGGAGCCTCAAAATATTCTGGCTTCTGAGCCTGGGAAATGGTTTTTCTATAAAGTCCCTGCTGCTTTATATCTGAACGGTCTGTCAAATGAAGCACATGCCGTTATAAAGGAACTGAGTAACAAACTACTCTGCATATCAACTGAAGAGGACTTACCTACCCAGCCGTTGTAAAAAGACGAGAGGGGCCAATACTGATAAGCCACCTCCTTGCTTCGGGATGCAGCCTCTCGAACGAGCCAGTAGACGTCGCCAATCTTCTTGCACTTCTCGACTAGGTCGGCCAAGTCCGCGTGACCATGAGAAGCTATGCAATGATATAAGCCAAGGTTATCAAAGCCCCAGACGTCGGCATAATGAAAAGATACAAATAAAGGCTTGTCCAGAACACTTGCTACGGGACTGTCAATGGTCAGTCCGTGGATATTCATCAAGACAAACAGCCAAGACGTATGTTGATAATATGTCGGGGTTCTGTCTTCTCTATTAACAAATGCCCGGTACGGGCAAAAGCGGTCCACCTCGCACTTCCATAAAACTACTTTGGAGAGAGGCTCCTCAATGGGGAATGGATATTGCTGAAGCTCCAAGCGGGAACCACCAATCTGGCATAGATGTTCTAAATTCTGCGTGAAAGTATCCTCATCTATGCCAGCAAGCACATGCACCATCTGTTCAGTTGCTTCCTCTTTTGCAGCTTTCCTGCGTGCTATATATGCCTCTACCTCCTTCAGATGTTGGAAGAACAGCCGCTTCAAATGGGCTTCTTCAATATCAAAAACTGGCCCAGGCTGCTGGCTCAGAAAGGTATGCTCAGCTACATCCCAGCATGCCACCCTGGCATTGTGATAAAAGCTCGTTCGAGCATTCCACCACTTTACATACTCTAGAGTGACCCGGGGAACGCGGTTCGGCACCGGCACTCTGAAGACATTGGCGTCCCGGCGGTGAAAGTAGTCCCACCAGGAGCGACCCTCAGCCACAACAGTCGAGCCGTGCTTCGACCTGCTATCCAGAGGAAACATGGCAACTGAAGGCGAGATGTGCTGATCATAGCCGAAATTTTGACCAAACCTAAAAGGATAGTAGGGTTCTAAATGAACCACGCCCCCCTTTCTGAACACTAAGACACTGGGGCGAATTGATAAAGCCCAGTCAATGAGCTCAGGCTCTAAGATTGGTCGGGTCACTGTGTTGCCTGAAATGAAATGTGTGAAAGTCTCCACTACCTCAAGCTTACATTCACGCTGGCGATTCACCAATGGAGCGGAATGTGCGGCCAAATTCCAAAAATGGATGGTCCCCGCTGAATCCATCGGAACCCTTGTCAGCCGGCCCCGGATGGAGAAAAGCTGATGAGACACTGGACCGGGTTCAGCGCTAGCAAACTCCAGCATCCTGGGATACAATGTCACTGTCTACAGAGTCCTGGGAGCCAGCTCTGGGAACAAATTGCACACCCAGGCATTGAAGAAATGAAACGGCCCCACAGTTCTGAAAGAGCATGGGATCCGATGCCTATGAATATCTCCAAGAGATTTATAGATCAGGCAGAGTGCCGCTGGACATAGTGCAAGCCGCATGCCCCAAGCCATCTGACAAGCCGAGTATATTGCCTCCGGCCTAATGACTGTCTCATCTCCCTGTGGGAGGGCAAAAGTGCACAACTAGAAAGTGAGGTAAGCCGCACAATGCGTAAGGGGATCCGCCCCAATGGGATTCGGTCCTCCGCGACTAATCCGTCGAAGGGAAGCGGGCAGCGCCGACTTGAACTTGGGTGGTCTGCTGGGCTTACCCGCAACAGGAGCTACATGGGGGAACTCACTGTACTTCAGAGGGCCTCTGAAGAAATACTGAATCCAATGTCCTACTCGGACTCTCAATTTGCTACTTTTCTCTCGGGGCTGATACCCCTTCGAGGATCCCCTGTTCAGCGCCAAGCAGAGGGAGCGGTACGCTTTCATTAAGTACCGGTATGAGTAGCCGAAGTAATACTCACCTTCACCATCCGTCTCGTCCTTGATGAAGTCATGAAGACAGACCTCCTCATAGGGCTCTCCATTGATCGGCAGACCCGACAGCTGTGACAGGCTCCAGAGGTCCAGAGAAGTTTCACCCTCCGCTGTATAGAAAGTATTGAACTGCGGGCAGAACACTTCGAACATGCCGCAGCACAACCCTTTCGAGATGGGGTACCTGAAACGGGATGCATACACACTGTGATACACCCCGGCCCTGAACAGCAACGGCACATACTCCTTCAGAACATATTCTGTGAATTCCACCGCTCCTACACGGAAGAGATGGGCGTCGGTCACTTTCGTGTCAGCAAACCATCCAGCAGCCAACTGAAATTTGAACTGGACAGCCAAGCAGTTCATGACGAATGGCTCGTCCCTATAGCCCCACTTGATGGGCGCCAAGAATAAACCGTAGCCGGGTTTCTCTCGGTTAACCCGACCTATAGTGGTGTCCCATCAGGCCGGTGTGAATTCTAGAGCCCGTGTCAGCATTTTCTGCTCTGCCTCCAGCTCTGTTACCCCCAAGATGGCGTTCCACTTGCGCCGCTCTCCCGGAAGATAGAGGGTGTCTCCGCGATCCACGGAGCCTTTCAAGCTATCCCGGTCCACCAACATGGCCCGTTCCACCATCTGAGCCAGCATGACGTCTCTCTTCCCCGAGACACTGAAAGTGCATATGAATGGTGCAAGATGACGGTCCTTCGGGAAGTCCGGGCGATACCCGTCATCGCGATTGAAGTTCAGTCCTCCCTCGACGTTCACAACGCGAGATGAGGATATTGTGTCTGTTTCGGAGTCGGAGGATTCATCGACTATGGCGATCCTCCCAAGACCCCGATCCAGTTGTCCGACGTTACTCCAAGTCACAACAGGGCCAGACACCCTACCCTGGGAAGAAGCGTCGACGTCAGCAGTGCCGGAAGCAACACGGCTGGAAGAAGAGGCCATTACAGCATCTGCAGACAAAAAAATCAAAGGGAATAAGATGACATGAAGAGGAAAATAGAAAAGAAAATTTCAAGAAAATTTTTGACAGCATCTCCCCTTGTCCGGGGTATGCCCAGAAGTCAAATAGGAGAGCACCCACCAAGAGGGGATGACTCCGTCATAAAGAGGGACGTAGTCCCGAATGAGAAAACATAGAGGGAGAGGCTCCCCACGCCGATCACCGATGCAGTGGAAGAAGAGGAGGCCAAAGAGAGAGAAAGCTCAATGAAAAATGAGCTTTCTCCATCCTCTCGGCGCCTAAATAGGCCAAGACCAAAGGGCGCGCCGAGACGGCCCCCGCGCCGAGAGAAGAACGCGCCAAAAGGCGCGCCGAGACGGCCCCCGCGCCGAGAGAAGAACGCACCAAAAGGCGCGCCGAGAGCCTCTCCCCGCCGAAAGTAGCATCGCGCCGAGAGCGTCAAAGAAGTAGGCGCGCCGAGAGCCCCCGCGCCAAGACGATGGCCGCGCCGAGGTGACCGTGCCGAGATCGCTTGCGACGCCGGTTGACTCACCAGGGGTGCTGCAATCATCAGATCAAGCCAAAGATGCTGGTGTTCGTCCAAGTATGCTTACAAAGCATCGGGATCACACAAGTAGATTGAAGACTCAGAGTCATGAGAATGACCAATGAACAGGGGCAGACCTGAAGAAATTATAAAGTGCGGTGCGGTGTACACCCGCATGTCCCGTGTCACTCATTCTTCGCTTACGCCACCTGCGGGTGGGGGCATTTGTTGGCACCTAAAATATATCAAAAGGGATTGAATCAGACTCAAGGCTCTGAAGGCCAACCAATGGTGCGGCTCCCGCACTGTCCCTGAAAGTTTTGAGAATCAGAATAGAAGAGACCCACTACTCCTAACACTTTGCTCGGCTAAAGCCATCTCTGGCTAGGCCGCTGTCCAGTACTGCTATCATTCAGATAGTCAGACTGATAAAACTATACCAACATTCAGGCAATCATCTGCCTGCTGAAAAGGATGCTCAGACAATTCTGATTCTCCAGAAATGGGATTCACAGTGCCTCACACATGTTCGTGAACGCAAGGTGTTAAACAAGCCCCAGGAAGAATAAATATATATACCAAGAAGCCCACCACGCCATCTGAAGGAGCCCATTAGATGGATTCGGCGCCGGATGACAGAAAATGGGCCAAGCCCAATGTGAACTAAGACGCGTCGAGGGCTGCCCACGCCGAGAAGCCAGATGCTGGCGCGCCGGGGAGCTCACGCCGATAGGATGAGGGCCATCCCTCTATAAGAAGGCTGCCCTTCGAAACAAAACAGGGATATACAGAGAGAGATACAAAGAAGATCCGTAGCCACTAAAAGAAAAGGGAGCTCGAGAGCCCTCTAAGGAAGCTGAGGAGAAGGAAGAGTTTCAACGATTCGAAGGAAGAAGCAAGGTGGGGTTGGCTGCCGGCGCCTCGAGGGGCTATAGTTCTTCTTCCCCTTTGTTCTGTCTGAATATTTTCTTTTTTTTTAACTTTTGTATCTCTGCTTTCAAGCATCTTTGCTCCAGTAGTATTGAATGTCAATGTAATCATGTTCTCA
This sequence comes from Amorphophallus konjac, assembly GCA_022559845.1. Taxonomy (NCBI): domain Eukaryota; kingdom Viridiplantae; phylum Streptophyta; class Magnoliopsida; order Alismatales; family Araceae; genus Amorphophallus; species Amorphophallus konjac. The sequence goes on along the minus strand of CM040124.1, from coordinate 336,923,928 downwards.
GGGATAGAGTCGGTGTATACATTTTTTTTGGTTCGATTTCTCTCCTGAGCTGAATTCTTGTACGCCGTTTCGATGAAATAGTCAATAAAAATGGGCTGAGTTTCCCCCTTTTCATTATCTTTTTCTCTTCCTCCGCATTCGGGATTTGATATATGCAACGGATACCGCAAGTTACATAGATCTTACAGTTTAATCTTCGAAGGTTTCCCTGCTATTCTTTTTCATCACCTCGTGTCCACATCGAGGGCCTGAGACAGTCCATCTCATGGCTTCTCGTCTGTGAAATGAAGAGGGATAGACTCAGTGGTTCGTCTCCCAGCGAGGCCCTAGAGGGAAGGCCATCTCCTCCCTAGATCATCCTCTCTATAATCATCCGAACTGATCGTCGAATCGTCGAACAAACCCCCCTTCGGAATGCCCAAAGTCCCTTGAAGCCTTCACCTCAAAAATCCCCTCAAAACACTACTGATACTCTCGGTTCAGAAGCCTTCCCAACCTCCCGGCGCGAGCCCCTCTCGGCGCAAGTCTCGCGCCGAGGGCTACCCGCGCCGGGTAGATTCTGTCGCGCCGAGGCCCCCATCTCCCCTTTTGCTCCAAAGCTGGCCATGCTGATAGCTTCGTGCCGAAACCCTCCTGAGCCATGCCATCCTTAATCATAATACCATGTCCTCCTGTGGAGAACATTACCTTTCCTTCGATCCTCATGGGAGCTACATCAAAGGGGTCAATTCTCCCCCTCATTCTGTCACCCCATAAAGTCATGGAGGTCTGCCACTGCATGTTCTCCATTGACTATACAGGGGATATCGATAAATCCCACAATAGGTGGATAAAGTCCCATAAGATTCAGATCCTCCTAGATCTCGGGCTACGCCCGGCTCTTCTTTTGGTTTCCGCTCCGACATTTCGTGAGTGGATGACCTATAATACCCTTTTGGCACACTCCAAAATAAGGGGAGGTGCTGCCAAAATTTGTCCACGAGCTTTACTCTATCGTATAGTATAATGCTTCCACTGAAATTATGAATTTGACCCCCAACTGTGTGGCAGAGAACTGAGCTATACCATCACATGACACATTGCCCACCATCGGAGAATATAGACATCACAATCACATGGTCTCCTCAGACCTCATGTGGACGAATCTACCCTCACCTTCCACCTCACCCAAATACTACCATGGACAAACGCATGAAACCCCTATTGAACACAAAGGGCCCCTTTGGACTCATAGAAACCCTCACAATGCTTGAAAAAAACCAACAAAAAATAGCCATCGGTGCCATATAACTCTCGGCGCCAATAACTCCCGGCACAGCCTCCTCTTGGTGCCAATCTCGCGCCGGGTGATGGGCGCGCCGGGAGGCTTGTCACGCCGACCCCCCCTCCATGCCAGCCGTGTTGGCCGCTCATCGCGCCGATAGCCCTTGAGCCCACCGTCGCGCCGAGACTCCACCGCGACGTTTGGCCTTTGCGCCGGCTCCTGTCCATGCTATTTCATCTCAACAATAGCTACCACTCAAACATCTGGTGTCTCATCAACTTCATTGAGCCTAGATCCAGTCTAAACCCGATATCCCACTCCTGCTAACCTTCATGCTAACATTCATCGCATTATGAGGGAATCATGGTTCTTCATCCAGGTCCATGGGAGATACATTAATGGGGGTTTTACCCCTACATTATACCGAGTATGATGTTTCTTTTGTCACCCTGCTGACCCTCGGAGTTCTGCCACTGCATGTCCTCCAATGGTCCCTTAAGGGTACATCTACCAACACTGTGGCAATGGACACTGTCCCGTCACACTCAAATCCATTTTGGATCCAGGGCTATGCCCGCCTCTCTTTTGGCTTCCATCCCGGCATTCCGTGGGTGGATGACTTATTTTCCCCCTTTGGAATAGTCTAAAATAAGGGGATGTGCTGCCGGATTCACGCCATAACACCGTCATCATGTCCCGCATTGCATGGTTTTCTACGCATGTCTCGCATCCCGTTAGCGGAAGTTAGCATAATAGTCTTATCTCGTTTTGCCCCCCGAGACATCCTTTCTTGGCAACTAATCAAGAGTTGTCCTTCTTTGGAAGGACGTAATTAACGCCATAGCATTTATGGTATGACGGACTCCGGGTCCTGACACGAATATCACAATCGACTGACTGAGTCAGATCGAGCGCACAATAAAATTGTCACTCCTGTGACTGACACGCCTAATAAACCAAACAAAACAAAGGATAAAGAAGGAAAAAAACCATCCCCACAGCTGCCCGATGAAGCCTGCCCCTGACCCTTGGACTTCTTCTTTCGGAAACTCTTCCCGAAGAACTTCTTAACCTTCGTGCCAAAAGACACCGATCCTGTCACTAACGTTGCCGGTGCCGATGCTCCTGAACCGCCCGACGCATGCTGGAAGGAACCCTGCTGCTGGGTAGCCGACTGCTGGCTGCGACCTGACAAAGACTGCCCCTGGCTAATCGGTCCTTGAGTCCTCTGCATATCCATCTCCAAGGAAGCCGTGACACGAGACGCTGTCTCCAGATCAGTGGCAGCGTTCGTGATCAAATGGTGTCTCAATTCCTACCTCAAGCCCTGTACGAACTGTGCGGTCTCCACCCTCTCATGCTCCATGATATGTGGTACATACCAACCTAGCTCAACAAATCGGGCCCTGTACTGCAACACGGACATGTCGCCCTGGCCCAGCTCCAAAAACCCATGCATCCGCTGCGTAGCAATAAACTCTGGACAATAGGCACGCTCGAAAGCAGTAACAAAGTCACACCACGCAATCTGCTCAAGGGGACGTGACTGAAAAGACGTCTTCCACTCGGAAGACCACCATGCCCGAGCCGTACCCTGCAACTGGTTGTAGGCCAACATCACCCTGTCCTCTGCAGTACACCGCGCGGAACTGAACACCCGCTCCATCTCGTCGAGCCAATCTCGAGTCAAATCAGGGTCTGGCTGACCGCCATAGTAAGGTGGATGAAACTACAAGAAATCCCTCACTACTCGACCTGGCCCACCCCTCGTCGACGAGCCCTCACCAGCTTCTCCGCCGAACTGCTGCGACATAAGCTGGTACATGCCACGAAAGAAATCCTCGGCCCCCGGAAACCTCGCAGTATCCACTGCCTCGGTGGTCGCAAGTGGATCTCTACTCTGCTCCTCCTGCTCCTGCTGAACCTCCTGTTGGATCTCCTGACCTCTAGCCGACTGCCCCTACTGAGAGCGACTGCTCCGCATCGGCGCCATGCTCGCTTCTGAAGCAAAAGACAGAAAATACGGAAATAGCAAGGTCAAGAAAAATGCACGATGCTCGATGCCAGTGTCAACTGTACATCATTGCTGTGGACAAGTGGACCACTACAATTACCTATGATTCTCGTATAACTCCACAACCAGGCTCTGATACCAGCTGTAACGACCCGAGAATCTGATTACCGAGAAGGCCCGATAACTCGAGACTCGCACCACCACCCACGAGTCCGAAGACTCGGAAGGGTTAGAAGGATGGTGTGGAAACTACACAAGTATCACAAGTAATTGCTGAAATTAAGCAGTTTATATAATTAAGAAGGAAATAAATTAACATTTTACATGGTCCACAAGATAACAAATAGAAAGACAACAGTAGTCCACAACTAGTACAGAGACAAGAAAAAAAAGTACAGCTACACGGGGCATACCCCGGTTCTGACCTCTGGCACTAATGCTGGGCACCCGTACCACGCTGAGCCTCAAACAAACTCCCATGAAGCCTCGCCTCGCCTGAAACACGGTGAAAACACGCAGGGAATGAGTCTTGGAACAAACTCAGTAGGGATCACTCGAACCCTACCTCACAAATGGAGAAATCGCTACGCTAGCAGTAAGCGAGTATCTCGGAAAAGGAAGCCCTGCCATCTACAAAGCACCGGTCTCACGGCACGAAAGCCGACACACGTGCCACGGTGAAATAACCGGAACACAACGGCTAACATGACAGAAGCCCGAAGGTCGAAGTCGCAACGACTGACAGCCTGACACTCCCGACTCAACAGGAGTACCTCCCACTAGAAGCACAGTCGATAGCATCCCCTGACGTCTTACACCGCACCGCAGGTGAACTGCCTGACGTGGTAGCACCTACCAGAGGCACGGACACCGAACAAGAACCACAACGAGCGACTAGCTGGGGTCACGCCCGTCGGCGTGGGTCTAACCACCCCCAACTACGTGTGCACACACAGACCATGCATCCTAGGTTTGGCCCTCTGACCGGTTTTCCCCCGTAGTCGGACTCTGGCTAACGACGAGGGGCCCGACGGAAACCAGTCCAAAACCGTCCTCAGGGTAGCCTCTCCACCACTCCCTAGTGGGATCACACGCGTGTAAGCAGGCTACGACTAGTGGAGGGTCACTGACAGAGTAGACTCTCAAGTCAACGGAAAACAACGTCACAACCGGATGGTACAATGAATGCCCCTCGTACAAATCACCGTCGCACGGTGACATCAGCCGACAACAACATCTCCCGGTACCGCTCGATACGACGAGAGACAAGCCGACATGACCCGTCCCCTTTATCGGTCCACCTAGGGCCACTCAGGGATGTGCGGTCATACCGGGGCCGCACCAGGTTTAAACGGCCAGGACGTGACCGTTCTACCCCAGGTCCAAACGGCAGATGAACGGCCACCACGCGCCCGTTCAACTGATGTGCGGCCAGTTCCTGGCCCCACGTGGCTGATGAACGGTCCGCTCCTGGCCGTTCGTCTCCCAACGGTAATAAAACCTGAACGGTTAGGCCGTAGCCGCACTAGGGAAGAGCGGCTATGGTTTGACCGTTCAAGGGTTGTGCGGTCTAGATCTGACCGCACAACGGAGCAACTGCACCAGATGAAGTATGGCCAACACCGGGCCGCACAAAGGGTTAAGCGGCCAGCTCCTAGCTGCACCCCCGGTGCACTGTATAACGGTAATAATTAACGGTCAAAAATCCAGGGTTGGGTGGTCGTTATGGGGCCGCACTTCAGGATGTGCGGTCCCACGATAGACCGCACAAGCCCACTGCGCGCCGAGCCCAGCCACAGCGCGCCGAGCCGATGAGCGGCCAAAACAGCGCCGTACAAGGGTTGTGCGGCCACTGGTTCGACCGCACATCGCTCACCGACGTGAAAACGACGTACCTCGCCGGAATCGCCCATTCCAACCCCAAAACAAGCCCCACGAAGGGGGAAACGAAAGGAAATCGAACCCCAAGCCCCTTAGCATGATTCTACGCTCCCGAAACATGGAATCGCGGCTTAAAACGATGGATCGGGCGGTCACTCCCCAAAGCATGAACGACCCTTCCTGGCGCGAAAATAACCCCTCTCGACCTCGTCTCGAGCTAAAACTCTCGGGGAAGAAAGGCAAGAGGCTAGGGAACGTCACCCTACCTCCGGTTCGCGACGAGACGCGCCGATCCAAGCCTGAATCCACGAAGAATGCCATTAGAACCTCGCCTTCCCACGCTTCCCGCGCTTGCCGCACGCCCGCACGATCGCCTCGTCGTCACCCACGTCCTCGCGCCGTCGCACCGCCGCCGTCTGCAGCCGAAACGGAGGTCGCCGCGCTCGAACGGGAGAGAGAGAAAGAGAGAGCGGCCAGGGTCATAAGGGAGGAAGGAGAAGAAAGGAAGAAGAAGAAAAGAAAAAAGAAAAAAGAAAAGAAATGGGAATTTATAGAAAATTCAGATATTTTGGAAAATATCAAAAAATTAAAAATTACAATTCCGGGATCCTCGGAACGCACCGATCGCAACGGTACCACTCGTGCCCAGGTGAACGACCCAGTTCACCCGCAGCGATGTTCCAAAAGAATTACCGAAACACACACCGGCAATCGAAAAACACGCGCAGAAAAAGCCGCGGAACTCTTCCGGACCCCGAAACAACTCCGGATCGCGTCGACCAGAACACGAGAGATGTCCGAAACGAAATTTCGGACACAACGGAGCCGGACACTCCGAGAAACCAGATCCGGGACCCACGATGAAGGATCCGAAAGGTCTGAGATATTACACCAGCCTAGTGAATGAAGAGGGAATCCTTCGCTGTCGGGAACTTACAGAGGTCTCGGTGGAGGAGATCCTAGTCCGTCGAGAGGAATTCCCGAACGGAGAGTCCTTCCTTCACCGAGAGATAATGATCCTTAGAAAAGAAATAATAATAATAATAAAAAGAGGGGGGATGTATGCAATAAAGTGTTGAACATATATATAGAACATAAGAAAATAACAGAAATAACAAAGATATAATCAACACCCAATGAATTATACGGGATTAGGGGTGAAGTGCACGAGGTGCACGAGGGATAAGAGCTAAAAGTGCTACCGTGATCACAACTGGAGCGCGCGAGGGCGCAAGGGTGGAGGAGCACACGGCGGTGCCGAAATTGCAAGGGTAACCGAGGGAAAGCGAAAGAGGTCCCACCGTGATCGCCAATCTGTGAGCGACGTCACGCGAAATGCCGGAGGAGACGAAGCGGAGCGCGGGGGCTCGTTTTGCTGCGACACAGAAAAAGAGAGAAGAGGAGGAACCACCACGGGAGATTGCTCCGGCGGGACGTGCAGAACAAATATAGCGAAACAAGATATGGGGATTAAATGGCCATAGCGGGAAATGACTCTCCACGACCTCGGGGGATGGGAAAAGTGTAAAATTTAAATGACAGCAATTCAAACAGCCATCGCGGGAAGTGACTCGCCGTGGCCTCGAGAATATGAGAAGCTATGAAAACAACATAGGATATAATTGATAGAAATTTAAACGGCCATTGCGGGAAGTGACTCACCGCGACCTCGAGAATATGAGAAGATATGAAAACAACACAAGATATAATTGACAGAAATTTAAACGGCCATTGCGGGAAGTGACTCTCCGCGGCCTCGAGAGTATAAGCAGATATAAGCACAGCACAGAATATAAATTACAGAAATTTAAATGGCCATTGCGGGAAATGACTCTCCGCGGCCTCGAGAATATGAACAAATATAAGCACAGCACAGAATATAAATGACGGAAATTTAAACGGCCATTGCGGGAAGTGACTCTCCGCGGCCTCGAGAATATAAGCAGATATAAGCACAGCACAGAATATAAATGACAAAAATTTAAACGGCCATTGCGGGAAATGACTCTCCGCGGCCTCGAGAATATAATGTGATTGTCAGGGGCCGGAGATCCCAAAATAAAGAAAGTGATCGCGCCTACCTCAAGAGCGGGAGATGACGGGTTGCTTCTTGCTCTTCCTTCGGCCGGCCGATGGAGAGGGCTTTCCTTGGTTACCCTTGCAAAAGAAGAAACGGACAGATAACAAGTGGATCAGAAAAAATGACAGTATAGTATTAGTCCATTATAATGAAAAATGGTGAAATCATGGTGGGACACACACCTGGTTAGTGTTTTTTTTAAACCCCTCTCAGACACGAGTAGGAGGAAAATGCTATGATGAATGGAGGATCGTGCAAAACGGATCTCTCTTATGAAGGGAGATGACAAATGGCGGGATGATGCATGCAATAGAAATGGCAAAAGAGAAGGGGAGAGAGTGGATTATTGAAGATGCCGATGGTGGGATCCGACGGAGCTTTGGCAGCGTAGGGATGACGTGGAAGCAGAACGGATGGAGCTAGCCTTCCTCTCGCGAACGCGGGCACCCGAGAAGCCGGCAGAACCTCCCCCTGTAAAACCCCACGTGTTATAAATGGGATCCGGTAGAGTCTCTCCTTCCTCTGTCGGATCTGAAGCCCCTTCCCTTCAAGGGAGGGGGTCCCCTATTTATAGAAGGAAAGCTGATTGGGGCGTCCAGGCTCTTGGACGCCTCACTGTTGAGGCGTCCAGGCTCTTGGACGTCTCACTGTTGAGGCGTCCATGAGCCTGGATGCCTTAATAAATATTTTTTATATATTTTTTTATTTTTATCTTAATATATTCATTAAGGAGTCCAGGCTCTTGGACGCCTCAATGATGAGGCGTTCGAGGCCCTGGACGCGCCCATTTTCGCCCACCGAATCGTCGCCGAAAGTCGTAGACAGTGGAGAAAGCGCATGGTTTCGGCGCGTAACTGTGACTTACGAAGGGCGCGTCTAATTGACAATACATTTTTATCTTTTTGATTTTTTTGAAACGTCAAATCGAGCGACAGATTGGCACCGTCCGTGTGTCTAAGCAGTGAGGCGTCCAGGCACCTGGACGCCTCAAAGGACAGGCCTGCAAGTGAGGCGTCCAGGAGACACAGTGAGGCGTCCAGGTACCTGGACGCCTCAAAGAAATTCTGACGGATCGGCCCTGGAAAGCCGTCGACGTCTAACCGTTAGACGTCTTCGTGTTTGGATTCTTCCGGAGCGTCCGGTTGGGAGCGACGCCGTCCGTGTGCTGCACGATTTCCTTAGTGAGGTGGCTTCTGCTCGGATCCCAAAGAAGCGTCACGTTCCCTCGCTCAAAATGTAAAAGGAAAGAAAGGGGAGCACTCAAGTGATTCAGAATGTGAAAACCACTGCGGGGCGTCATATGGTAATATGAGATTTACTCAAGATGATGTCAGGAATAGCGTGTCTACAAGAGGTGCTACCCGGGCAAGGCGAGGGGGTTGCCTGATGATAGGGTTGGCGGCAACAAGAATGGAGGTACTTTCTGGGTGCCACACCTGCTCTCTCCCGACTTTCGGGAAGGAGGAGATTGGGTTAACTTGGTGATCGGGTTGTTGGTGTTCCAGTAATGGATTCTGGATTGTGCCCATGTTGGGCTGTTGTGGTTGGACCTGCTGAGGCTGTTGTTATTGTTGTAGTTGTTGTTGTGGCTGCTGTTGTTATTGGAACTGTGGTCTAGGACACTACTAGAAAAAGTGGGAATACCGACGGATATTTCAGACGGATATTTTCCCGTCTTAAAATTCATCGGTATTTGCGACGGATTAGATTCCGTCACAAATTCCATCTCTATTAAGGACATATTATACGCTCTCTGAAGATCCGTCTATAATTATAGACGGAATATATTCCATATTTACATACGTCGCAAATTTGGGACGGATATTCAGACGGATATATTCCGTCTGAAATTTCAGACGGAAATAAGTTACGTCCGTATTTCCGTCGCAAAATTCCCCCTTTCCCGCCACCGTTGACCCCTCCCTCCCACCCCTTCCACCCGGCCCCATTTCCACCCCCCCCACTCTCCCTCTCACTCTCTCCTTCTCCTCTGCCCTCTGCTTGCGGTCGTCGCCGCCAGAGCCGCCGTCCTCGCCGTCGCCGGAGGCCCCGCCGTCCTCGCCGTCACCGCCATTCGCCAACCTCCCTCCCTCTCACGGTCGTGGTCACCGTCGCCGCCATCATCCTCTGCTCACGGTCACCGTCGTCGCCAGCCTCCTCCCATCATCACCGTCGTCGTCGCCGGTAAGTGGTCTCCCTCTCCCGATCATGTTCCCCTCCCTCACTTAATCCCTCTCCCTCTCCCGATCATGTTCCGGCTCGCTCACTCCCTCTCCCTCTCCCCTGTCCGGCTCCCTCACTCCCTCTCCCCTCTCCCGCTCCCTCACTCCCTCTGGCCGCCCTCCCCCACCCCCTCCACCACCCTCTCTTCCCCTGTCCGTGGCCCCCCTCCCCCTCACAGACACACACACACACGCACACACCTCAGCTGTAACAGAATAACTGTAGATGAAGGGCGACTGTTATAAGCCGTTAGCTAATGTCTGTAACATGGTTGTTATATTAGTGGCAATTTTGTGTTTCTTTTAGTAATTTTGATAGCAAGAAATATATGGGATGAGGTGGCACAATATCCACCTGTAATATGTAAACAGAAATTGGCTACGAGCCTTATAAAAGGAGATGGTCTGATCGGAAGAAGGATCATGACCTTTATACCAACCTGTTATGCTTTAGTGTTGTGCTTTAGTTGTTCCCTTTCTGTTCAGAAGTGTGCGTTGAGTTCTTGCAGCGAATTCTGTTCTTCCGATACCTTCACTCTGGAGCCAGAGCCTGAAGATTGGAACCGGGAGGAATTGGAAGCTCTTCCTCTCATCTTCTGGAAGCACCGTGCCAAATTGGTGTCTGAGCCACCTTCAGGTAGCTCCAATTCTTCTAATATGGCTTGTAGTTCGAATGATGCTGTTCTTTCGCTCCTTCAAGATCTGCAATCCAAGATCAGTCTTATACATGATGAATTGGGTTCTATGAATCAAAGAGTAAATAATCTTGAGACTAGAACACCTGATTCTTTGGGATCGAAAGATATCACTCATGATGTAACTAGCTCTTTTCGGCCGAAATATAATGAGTTTCCTAAATTTGATGGCCGGTCAGATCCTTGTGAATGGAAGTTCAAAGCAGAGAGATATTTCTTATATAATCAAGTTCCGGATTATCATAAAGTTTCTTTTGCATCATTTTATCTTGAAGGGGAAGCACTACAATGGTTCTGGCATTTCACTCATACTAAGGATACAGTTTCTTGGTCTGATTTCTTAAAAGGGTTAGATTCAAGGTTTGGGGCTGTTTCTGTGGTTGATTACCATGGACAATTGAGTAAACTCAAACAATTTGGTTCTGTTTCTGAGTATCAGCGCCAGTTTGAGTTATTGAGTAACAAGGTTCAAGGTGTTTCAGAGGACCATTTACTGGGTATTTTCCTAAGTGGGTTAAAAGAAGAATTGTCTTGTGAGGTTAGATCTTTCCTTCCTCAATCTCTGTCACAAGCCATGCAGCTAGCTCGGATTCAGGAACAAAAGTTTATGTCTAGACGCCGCACTGCTCCTCATTTCAGTTTCACTAATTCTCAACCTTCAACACAGTCCCAACAACCACAACCTCTCAAGCCCACCATCCCACCTGTGCGCAGGTTAACAACTCAACAGTTACAAGATAGAAGGGCTAAAGGCCTTTGCTATAATTGTGATGAGAAATATGTACCTGGCCACAAATGCCAAACTCAGAAACTATTCTTATTGCAGTTGATTCCAGAGGACAATGAATATGAACAGTCAGATATGGCTGAACCTGTTGAGACCTTGGAAATGCACAATGAGTTGGAACCATCACTGTCTTCTCATACAGTCTCTCAAATGCAGTCCCCAGGGACACTCAGATTGCAGGGATTTATTGGCAGTTTTTCTGTTATAGTGTTAATTGATAATGGTAGCACTCATAACTTCTTGGACCCTAGAGTAGTACAGAAATTGGGATTATGCATTACAAATGTTTCATCCCATTCAGTAAAGATTGCTGCTGGTTTACAGATTGCTTCCCAGGGGTATTGTCAGGGAGTCACCCTCAAACTACCAGGAATATCCTTTACTCTAGATTTCTTGGTCCTTCCTTTGGGAACAATTGATGTGGTATTGGGCAATACCTGGCTGCAGCTTTTAGGAGACATAACTTTGAATATCTCACAAATGGTCATGAAATTCTCTGTCAAAGGACAGGAATTTATTCTAAAAGGCTTGCCCCCACCATCACTTGATGTAGTATCTGCCAAACAGTTTTGCTCTGACCTACCTAAAGCAAGGGCATTATATTCCCTGCACTTATATTCCATTGATGCCTCTACATCTTCCACTGCATCTCCCCTCATTACACAAAACTATCCTGCTGATTTAGCTGCTATCCTACATAAGTATGAGGCAGTTTTCTCTGAACCCCAATCATTGCCTCCTAGTAGACTGCATGACCATCGGATACCCTTGATAGATGAGTCGAAAGCAATTGCATTGCCTTCTTATAGGCATTCCCCACTTCAAAAAGATATTATTGAGAAAGAGACAGAAGCTCTTCTTTCAAAAACCCATGTCAGATCCAGCAACAGTCCTTTCTCAGCTCCGGTTCTATTGGTTCAGAAAAGAGATGGAAGTTGGAGGATGTGTATTGACTACAGAACCTTAAATCAGAATACAATCAAAGATAAGTTTCCCATTCCTTTGGTGGATGACTTGCTGGATGAATTGTATGGAGCAAAATTTTTTACAAAGTTGGATTTGAGATCTGGATATCACCAAATCCGTATGCACCCTGCAGACATTTCAAAAACTGCTTTCAAAACTCATGAGGGGCACTATGAGTTTCTAGTGATGCCTTTTGGGCTTTCTAATGCTCCTTCCACATTTCAAAACCTGATGAATGATATTTTCAGAAAATATTTGAGGAAATTTGTTTTGGTGTTCTTTGATGACATTTTAATATATAGCTCTTCTTGGGAGCTACATTTAGCTTTGTAAATACCTACAAAAAATTATTTTGTGATTTAAAACTTTGTGGATTTTAATTGCATGTAAATATATTTTTAAATCTGATTTTAATAGAAATTTGATGTTAATTTGACTCAAAAATGTAGATTGTTTAGCTTCGATGTTCTTCATTTGAAAAATTTTATAATTTGGGTGTTATTTAATTTGATATGTGCATAATGATAATTGCGTTGTTATTTAATTTTATGTTATATAAATGCATGGGTATTCCCTGTGAGCTGAGGTGCGTGGGTGCGACCTAACATTACACGCACCTCAGGAGAGCGCGTTAAAACCGTGTCAATGTGCCTTCCCGTTCAAGACTTTGGGATTGATGTGTATGTTCTCATTTGTTTATGAGAATGTATATATCTACCTCAAAGTCTTGAATTGTCCCGTTTGGACAGTCTGTGAATGTTTGATCGCACTTAGGCAGTCATTTACTATATGTGTTTGTATGGTTTGTTGAGAATTTCGGTTGCATCTCCTCACTCTTCTCTGATATACCATTATTGATTTTGAGTGTTTTCTTAACCACTTACTTGTAAGTGTTTAAGAAAATTGTAAAATCAATAAATATTTTTGGTATATCGGAGAAGTGTGGGGAGATGATGCCGAAATTTTCAGCAAATCGTGCAGCACATATAGTAAGTGATTGTGCGATCAAACCTTCATGGATGGGTTAAAAAGTGATAATCTAATTAATATTCCTCTTCCAACTGCAAATGGTCTATGATGAACGATGTGAGGAAAGGGTCGGGTGTAATATCATGAGTAATGATTTGAAAGTTAGGATGTGTATTGTCATTTATTGGGTGCAGGCAAAATGTCGACAGATCGTTCATGGATGTATCGTAGAATAGTTGACCGGGTGGTGTCAGATGACTTTAAGCATGGGGTTGAGAGTTTCATTAAATTTGCATTGGGGAATCCAAATGCAGCAATAGATCGCGACGGTCACATTCGATGCCCTTGTTCAAGTTGTAGAAACTTGAGGTGGTGTTCAACATGGGATGTGCAACATCATTTGTACACGAAAGGGTTCGTGGATGGTTATACGAATTGGACGTGTCATGGTGAGCAATTCTTGAGGTATGAGCCCGACAATATTGCAGGCACAAGTGGGTACGTGGATATGGTTGTAGATGCTGCTGGTCCTAGTTTTAATGTTCATGAGGAAGCGCCGAATAAGACAGCCGGAAGATTTTATGAACTACTTAGGGATGCTGATGAGCCGCTGTGGGATGGTTGTGAAAAGCACACTCGATTGTCTGCAGTGTCGCAGTTGTTGAACTTGAAATCTGAATTTCACATCAGTGAGACTTGTTTTGACCGTCTCCTCCTCTTGATCAAGAGTATGTTGCCTCGAGACGAGAAGTTGCCAGAAACTTTTTACCGTGCAAAAAAGATGGTCAATGACTTAGGACTTGGATATGTGAAAATAGATGCATGTCCGAATCATTGTATGTTATATTACAAAGACGATGCAGATAAGATATCATGTTCCATTTGTGGCCATGACAGATTCAAACCTAAGGGGGGGGTCAATTCAAAGGCAAAAGATGTACCTTACAAGGCGTTGCGATACTTCCCTCTTGTGCCTAGGCTGCAGCGGCTGTATATGTCCTCAAAGACGGCTCGACATATGACATGGCACACCGAAAGAGTACGTCGTGCCGATGATATAATCAGTCATCCTGCCGATGGTGAAGCTTGGACTCACTTTAGTCGTACTCATCTTGCCTTTTCAACGGAGTCACGTAATGTTCAATTGGGTTTATGCACAGATGGTTTTAATCCATTCGGTGGTTCAGTGGCATCTTATTCTTGTTGGCCAGTGTTCATGACACCGTACAACCTTCTGCCGTACATGTGCATGAAGCGAGAAAATCTGTTTTTGTCCTTAGTAATTCCTGGTCCAAAAAGTCCCGGAAAAAATTTGGACATATATCTCAGGCCGTTGATTGATGAGCTCAAATTTTTATGGACTGATGGAGTTGTTACTTATGATGCATATAGGAAGCACAATTTTATTATGAAGGCTGCACTGATGTGGACAATAGGTGACTTCCCTGCATATGGAATGCTATCTGGTTGGAGCACACATGGGAGGTTAGCATGTCCTTACTGTATGGAAGATACCAAATCATTTGTATTGAAACATGGTGGGAAAGCATGCTGGTTTGATTGCCATCGGCGGTTGCTACCAAGTGACCATCCTTTTCGAAGGCAAAAAGACTCGTTTAAAAAAAATACTGTTGAAATGGATGAAGCTGACTTGCAACGGGTGTCGGGTCTACATATGGCGTCACGGGTGCACAATTTACCAGATGTAGTACAATTGTCTGGTAGCACACGGCAACTCCCTAGTTTTGGAAAGGATCACAACTGGAACAAGAAAAGTATTTTTTGGGAATTACCTTATTGGTCAACTCTTCTTGTACGACACAATCTGGATGTCATGCATACCGAGAAGAATTTTTTTGATAATGTGTTCAATACGATCATGGATGTTAAAGGGAAAACAAAGGACAACGCCAAAGCACGTATGGATTTAAAGATGCTTTGTAAACGTCCAGAACTGGAACTACAGAACGTAAATGGCAAAACTGTGCAGCCTAAAGCAACTTACGTGCTTCATGATACACAGATCAAGGAAGTGTGCCAGTGGTTGAAACAGTTGAGATTCCCAGATGGATATGCATCCAACATAGCCCGTTGTGTGAATGTTAATGAGGGGAAATATATGGTATGAAAAGTCACGACTGTCATGTGTTCATGGAGAGGCTACTGCCCATTGCATTTCGTGATTTGTTGCCAAAGCAGATATGGGGAGCACTAGCTGAGATGAGTCAATTTTTCAAGATTTTATGTGCATCAGAACTCAGACTTCGGGATGTACAAACTATCGAAGAAAAAGTTGTCACAATCGTTTGCAAGCTAGAGAAGATATTTCCTCCGGCATTTTTTGATTCGATCGAGCACCTGGTCGTTCATTTGCCATATGAGGCTATCGTCGGAGGGCCAGTACAATTTCGATGGATGTATCCATTTGAGAGGTATGTGACAATTTCTGTTAACTTACAAGTCATCCTTGGCGGGTACATATCGTTGCCATCTGACTTGTTGTTGTAGGTGCATGCATGAATTAAAAATGAAAGTTCGCAACAAGGCACAGGTGGAGGGTTCGATTGCTGAGGCATACATTCTTGAAGAAATTTTGAACTTCTGTTCTATGTACTTTGAGCCAGAGATTCAAACTCGTCGTACTCGACCTCCACGTAATGATGATGGGGGAGTGGATGAATCGTCCGATCGGCTCTCCATATTTAAACATCCTGGACGTGCGTTCGGACGTTGCTTGACTCGCACGCTCGAAGATAGAGAGTTGCACGCCGCTGAGATATATATTCTTCTGAATTGTCTCGAGATTGAACCTTATGTTGAGTAAGTTCTTAACTCACATTTCAGCAAGTCCATAAGTTGTTCATCCTTCTTCTGCAGTTCATTTAAAGTAGTAGTGCATTTATATTGCAGGCAATTTGATTCAGAATTAGCTGAAAAATGCCCAAATATCCAGGACGTGGAGATTGAAAAAGAACGCGAGAAGTTTTTTGCCAAATGGCTGAGAAACCGAGTTAGTGTCATCGTTGAATATATATGTTTGTATTTACGTATGTTGAGGTAATTGTTATTATTTTAACTACTCTAATTTGAATATAGGTTGAACAAGGTCTCATTACTGATCAAAGAGTACAACAGATAAGTTATGGCCCCTCGAAGCAGACACGTGCCTATCCAGGATATATTGTGAATGGATACAAATTTCATACAATGGATTATGGGCGAAGTAAGTCTACGATGAACAGCGGCGTATCTGTGAAGGGAAGTATATACAATGAAGTGGAATTGGACTACTATGGTATTCTTGAAGAAGTCTTAGAACTTCAGTATTTGGGACAAGACAATCATGTATACATATTTAAGTGTCAATGGTTTGATCCTAGTTCTGTTCGACATGACACAAATTATGGGATTGTCGATGTCAAGCATAGGTCTAAACTTAAGACCTATGAACCATTCATTTTAGCCGCACAAGCCCAGCAAGTGTACTATTCAAGCTATCCATCATCCAAGAATAGAGATTGGTGGGCAGTTTGCAGGGTTAATTCAAAACTCTTTCCCACTTATGAGTTAACTATGAGTGGAGATCTCTCAGAGGTTGCTAGTGCTGAATATTATCAATCAGACGAAGTTGGCGTTGTCGGTTCCTCTAGGTTTAATCTGGACGAATTTGATGAGCCACTGTCATTACGTACGCGAGATGAAGTGGAAGAAGTCGATCCGATGGAGCTAAATGTTGATGTTAGAGGGGAGGAAGAATCAGATGAAGATGAAGAGTTTGAATCTGATGAGGCTACTATGGATGACGAAGATGATGATGAGTTAGATATATCATCAACATGAGGGAGGCACGTTTTCATAATTTAGTGAGATATCCTTACCTTTTTACATATTTTGTAATAACAGAGATTTTAGTCTAGTGCAATTGAGGATTAATTAATATGTATTAATTATTTTGTTAGTAATAAAGAAATGGTTCGAGGAGGTCGTACTGGGAGTGGGAGGAGAGACAAGGGCTCTACTCCCTCCTGTTTGGCGTCTTCTTCGGGCACATGTATATCTATTAAACAATTTAGCTATATAAATGTTTACATCATTTACTAGCCTAAAAGAATTTTTTTTAGGTTCAAGTGTCGGCTCGTTGCCTGTTGTGCAGACGCCATCCCCACCACCTTCCGCTACAGGTATGTATATTTTAATTTATATTATCCAATATTTATTTTACTTATGAAAATTAAATCTTGCAGGTGCCAGTGGCCTCCCACCTATTGTGCAGATGTCACCCCGACCACCTCCCGCTGCAGGTATGTATATTTTAATTATAAGTTCGTAATATTTGTATCACTCCACCTGAAAATTAATTCTTGCAGGTCTCAGTGGCCTCCCACCTGTTGTGCAGACGCCACCCCCACCACCTCCGCTGCAGGTATGTATATTTTAATTTAAAGTTCCCAATATTTGTTTTACTTATGAAAATTAATTCTTGCAGGTGCCAGTGGCCTCCCACCTATTGTGCAGATGTCACCCCGACCACCTCCCGCTGCAGGTATGTATATTTTAATTATAAGTTCGCAATATTTGTATCACTCCACCTGAAAATTAATTCTTGCAGGTCTCAGTGGCCTCCCACCTGTTGTGCAGACGCCACCCCACCACCTCCCGCTGCAGGTATGTATATTTTAATTTAAAGTTCCCAATATTTATTTTACTTATGAAAATTAATTCTTGCAGGTGCCAGTGGCCTCCCACCTATTGTGCAGATGTCACCCCGACCACCTCCCGCTGCAGGTATGTATATTTTAATTATAAGTTCGCAATATTTGTATCACTCCACCTGAAAATTAATTCTTGCAGGTCTCAGTGGCCTCCCACCTGTTGTGCAGACGCCACCCCCACCACCTCCCGCTGCAGGTATGTATATTTTAATTTAAAGTTCCCAATATTTGTTTTACTTATGAAAATTAATTCTTGCAGGTGTCAGTGGCCTCCCACCTATTGTGCAGATGTCACCCCGACCACCTCCCGCTGCAGGTATGTATATTTTAATTATAAGTTCGCAATATTTGTATCACTCCACCTGAAAATTAATTCTTGCAGGTCTCAGTGGCCTCCCACCTGTTGTGCAGATGCCACCCCCACCACCTCCCGCTGCAGGTATGTATATTTTAATTTAAAGTTTCCAATATTTGTTTTACTTATGAAAATTAATTCTTGCAGGTCTCAGTGGCCTCCCACCTGTTGTGCACTTATGAAAATTAATTATGTTATTTCAAAGATCTGTAATACACTTAGTTTTACTTGTGAAGATCTATTCTTACAGATCCCAGTGCCCTCCCACCACCTCCCACTTGTACAGGGCACACCCCCACCAGTCAGCCACTTGACGATGCCGGCAGTCGTCACGAGGGAGGCACGGCCCATGATAGACGTCGCCCGTGTTGGATCTCCGGGTAAATCTATAAGGTTATATTACATTAATTAGCCTTCAACTGTCTAATATAATATTTTGACATTTGCAATTGCAGTAAGAAATTTGAACCCCACAATGCTGTCCATCATTCCACCGAACTCATGTTGGCACATGTGCCCGGGGCAGCATCCACTTTCAGAGAATTTCCGATGGCCGTCCGCGATTCATTGTACAACATGTTCTTAGTAAGTAATTACGTCATTTAATTCAAGTATTTCCCAAACTCAATTTACAACAGTATACTAAGTGTGAAAAGTAATTGATTTACAGCGGTCTTTTCAATTCACGTGTGGACATGACGCGGCGAGATGTCGTCGTGCCTGGGAGTCTACTATGCAGTCAAGTTACAAGAGGAAAATACATGAGGCCCGAGCACACGCTAAAAAATTGAGTGGGGGGAGTGAAGACCGACAATTGTGGAAGGCGCACCGCCCTCTATGGATGAGGCAGGAGGATTGGGAGATATCTTGTGACCATTTTGCCGACCCCAAGTGGATAGAAAAGTCCGAAAAAGCCAAAGCAAACAGGGCGTCAAAACCAGGTTCAAATTTGCATACGAGTGGGTCCATCTCTTATGCGGCTCATAAACAAAAATTGGTAAGTAATATAACAATTTATCTTCTTACAATTTATCCCATTATTTGACTTTTTTTACTATGAATTGTATAACATGCTGTGGAGCTTAATCGACCTCCGTCGTTCCTCGAGGTGTTCGACAGAACACACAAAAAGAAGGGGACTAATCAATTTGTGAGTGAGACAGCTAAGTCAGCAGCGGTAAGTTTATCTACATATGTAACTTGTACCGTTCATTTAAATCGGCATGTAATTCATATGAAATTGACTAGTTATTTTATTCAATTTGTAGGAAACATATAGCAAAGCAGTGACAGAGAAGTACGAGGAAGGAGACACGCAGCAGCCGGAGTTCAATCCGGTGGAGTGGGTGGCAGCAGCTGGCGTACCGAAGAAAGGCCGACTATATGGTTTTGGGGAGAGCCTAGACGCTAGCGCGGTGATATCATCGTGTGCGAGTTCTAGCTCTGCCCAAACCAGTAGCAGTGCCTTCACTATACCTTCTGTTGCCCCCAGCGCTTCTGCCAGCGACATGATGGACATGGTCCGATCGCAGATTTCTGATTTGCAGCGGCAGCAGCAGCAGTTCCAACAGGAGATCTCTAGCCAGCAGGCAATCATTTTGCAGGCAATCAGTGGCCTCCTCTCCCAGGGGGGTCTTGTCCCTCAGGGATCCACCACCACCACAACACAGGCCGCACAGGTGAGTGTTTACTATGTTTTTATTTTGATGGAATTACTCAATTATGTTCATTTGAAATTTTTAAACTCCCTAGTTTTTAAAACTCACTTAGTTTAGAAGAATAGAGAAAATCTAGGGTTCGGGGTTCGGATGGCCGTGCCGATCGTTTCAACACGACCTGGGAGATGAAAGTGACTTGTCAGAACTGACGGGATCCAAATCGGATGCCCGGTTTGAGCTCGGCGCTCAAAGTTCATTTTCAAAGTACACTTAGTTTAAATGAACTGCCAGGTCGGGTCCGGGGGTCTAAAACCTGAAATACCGGTCGGATGGCCGTGCCGATCGTTCCAACACGACCTGGGAGATGAAAGTGACTTTTCAGAACTGACGGAATCCAGATCGGATGCCCGGTTTGAGCTCGGCGCTCAAAAGTTCATTTTTTAAGTACACTTAGTTTAAATGAACTGCCAGGTCGGGTCCGGGGGTCTAAAACCTGAAATACCGATCGGATGCCAGTGCCGATCATTCCAACACGACCTGGGAGATGAAAGTGACTTGTCAGAACTGACGGGATCCAGATCGGATGCCCGGTTTGAGCTCGGCGCTCAAAGTTCATTTTCAAAGTACACTTAGTTTAAATGAACTGCCAGGTCGGGTCCGGGGGTCTAAAACCTGAAATACCAGTCGGATGGCCGTGCCGATCATTCCAACACGACCTGGGAGATGAAAGTGACTTGTCAGAACTGACGGAATCCAGATCGGATGCCTGTTTGAGCTCGGCGCTCAAAGTTCATTTTCAAAGTACACTTAGTTTAAATGAACTGCCAGGTCGGGTCCGGGGGTCTAAAACCTGAAATACCAGTCGGATGGCCATGCCGATCATTCCAACACGACCTGGGAGATGAAAGTGACTTGTCAGAACTGACGGGATCCAGATCGGATGCCCGGTTTGAGCTCGGCGCTCAAAGTTCATTTTCAAAGTACACTTAGTTTAAATGAACTGCCAGGTCGGGTCCGGGGGTCTAAAACCTGAAATACCGTCGGATGGCCATGCCGATCATTCCAACACGACCTGGGAGATGAAAGTGACTTGTCAGAACTGACGGATCCAGATCGGATGCCCGGTTTGAGCTCGGCGCTCAAAGTTCATTTTCAAAGTACACTTAGTTTAAATGAACTGCCAGGTCGGGTCCGGGGGTCTAAAACCTGAAATACCGATCGGATGGCCGTGCCGATCATTCCAACACGACCTGGGAGATGAAAGTGACTTGTCAGAACTGACGGAATCCAGATCGGATGCCCGGTTTGAGCTCGGCGCTCAAAGTTCATTTTCAAAGTACACTTAGTTTAAATGAACTGCCAGGTCGGGTCCGGGGGTCTAAAACCTGAAATACCGTCGGATGGCCGTGCCAATCATTCCAACACGACCTGGGAGATGAAAGTGACTTGTCAGAACTGACGGAATCCAGATCGGATGCCCGGTTTGAGCTCGGCGCTCAAAGTTCATTTTCAAAGTACACTTAGTTTAAATGAACTGCCAGGTCGGGTCCGGGGGTCTAAAACCTGAAATACCAGTCGGATGGCCATGCCGATCATTCCAACACGACCTGTGAGATGAAAGTGACTTGTCAGAACTGACGGAATCCAGATCGGATGCCCGGTTTGAGCTCGGCGCTCAAAGTTCATTTTCAAAGTACACTTAGTTTAAATGAACTGCCAGGTCGGGTCCGGGGGTCTAAAACCTGAAATACCGGTCGGATGGCCGTGCCGATCATTCCAACACGACCTGGGAGATGAAAGTGACTTGTCAGAACTGACGGATCCAGATCGGATGCCCGGTTTGAGCTCGGCGCTCAAAGTTCATTTTCAAAGTACACTTAGTTTAAATGAACTGCCAGGTCGGGTCCGGGGGTCTAAAACCTGAAATACCGGTCGGATGGCCGTGCCGATCATTCCAACACGACCTGGGAGATGAAAGTGACTTGTCAGAACTGACGGAATCCAGATCGGATGCCCGGTTTGAGCTCGGCGCTCAAAGTTCATTTTCAAAGTACACTTAGTTTAAATGAACTGCCAGGTCGGGTCCGGGGGTCTAAAACCTGAAATACCAGTCGGATGGCCGTGCCGATCATTCCAACACGACCTGGGAGATGAAAGTGACTTGTCAGAACTGACGGAATCCAGATCGGATGCCCGGTTTGAGCTCGGCGCTCAAAGTTCATTTTCAAAGTACACTTAGTTTAAATGAACTGCCAGGTCGGGTCCGGGGGTCTAAAACCTGAAATACCTGTCGGATGGCCATGCCGATCGTTCCAACACGACCTGGGAGATGAAAGTGACTTGTCAGAACTGACGGGATCCAGATCGGATGCCCGGTTTGAGCTCGGCGCTCAAAGTTCATTTTCAAAGTACACTTAGTTTAAATGAACTGCCAGGTCGGGTCCGGGGGTCTAAAACCTGAAATACCGGTCGGATGGCCGTGCCGATTGTTCCAACACGACCTGGGAGATGAAAGTGACTTGTCAGAACTGACGGGATCCAGATCGGATGCCCGGTTTGAGCTCGGCGCTCAAAGTTCATTTTCAAAGTACACTTAGTTTAAATGAACTGCCAGGTCGGGTCCGGGGGTCTAAAACCTGAAATACCGGTCGGATGGCCGTGCCGATCATTCCAACACGACCTGGGAGATGAAAGTGACTTGTCAGAACTGACGGAATCCAGATCGGATGCCCGGTTTGAGCTCGGCGCTCAAAGTTCATTTTCAAAGTACACTTAGTTTAAATGAACTGCCAGGTCGGGTCCGGGGGTCTAAAACCTGAAATACCAGTCGGATGGCCGTGCCGATCATTCCAACACGACCTGGGAGATGAAAGTGACTTGTCAGAACTGACGGAATCCAGATCGGATGCCCGGTTTGAGCTCGGCGCTCAAAGTTCATTTTCAAAGTACACTTAGTTTAAATGAACTGCCAGGTCGGGTCCGGGGGTCTAAAACCTGAAATACCAGTCGGATGGCCATGCCGATCGTTCCAACACGACCTGGGAGATGAAAGTGACTTGTCAGAACTGACGGATCCAGATCGGATGCCCGGTTTGAGCTCGGCGCTCAAAGTTCATTTTCAAAGTACACTTAGTTTAAATGAACTGCCAGGTCGGGTCCGGGGGTCTAAAACCTGAAATACCGGTCGGATGGCCATGCCGATCATTCCAACACGACCTGGGAGATGAAAGTGACTTGTCAGAACTGACGGAATCTAGATCGGATGCCCGGTTTGAGCTCGGCGCTCAAAGTTCATTTTTAAAGTACACTTAGTTTAAATGAACTGCCAGGTCGGGTCCGGGGGTCTAAAACCTGAAATACCGGTCGGATGGCCGTGCCGATCGTTCCAACATGACCTGGGAGATGAAAGTGACTTGTCAGAACTGACGGAATCCAGATCGGATGCCCAGTTTGAGCTCGGCACTCAAAGTTCATTTTCAAAGTACACTTAGTTTAAATGAACTGCCATGTCGGGTCCGGGGGTCTAAAACCTGAAATACCTGTCAGATGGCCGTGCCGATTATTCCAACATGACCTGTGAGATGAAAGTGACTTGTCAGAACTGACGGAATCCAGATTGGATGCCCGGTTTGAGCTCGGCGCTCAAAGTTCATTTTCAAAGTAGACTTAGTTTAAATGAACTGCCAGGTCGGGTCCGGGGGTCTAAAACCTGAAATACCGGTCGGATGGCCGTGCCGATCATTCCAACACGACCTGGGAGATGAAAGTGACTTGTCAGAACTGACGGAATCCAGATCGGATGCCCGGTTTGAGCTCGGCGCTCAAAGTTCATTTTCAAAGTACACTTAGTTTAAATGAACTGCCAGGTCGGGTCCGGGTGTCTAAAACTTGAAATACGGGTCGGATGGCCGTGCCGATCATTCCAACACGACCTGGGAGATGAAAGTGACTTGTCAGAACTGACGGAATCCAGATCGGATGCCCGGTTTGAGCTCGGCGCTCAAAGTTCATTTTCAAAGTACACTTAGTTTAAATGAACTGCCAGGTCGGGTCCGGGGGTCTAAAACCTGAAATACCAGTCGGATGGCCGTGCCAATCATTCCAACATGACCTGGGAGATGAAAGTGACTTGTCAGAACTGACGGAATCCAGATCGGATGCCCGGTTTGAGCTCGGCGCTCAAAGTTCATTTTCAAAGTACACTTAGTTTAAATGAACTGCCAGGTCGGGTCCGGGGGTCTAAAACCTGAAATACCGGTCGGATGGCAGTGCCGATCACTCCAACACGACCTGGGAGATGAAAGTGACTTGTCAGAACTGACGGGATCCAGATCGGATGCCCGGTTTGAGCTCGGCGCTCAAAGTTCATTTTCAAAGTACACTTAGTTTAAATGAACTGCCAGGTCGGGTCCGGGGGTCTAAAACCTGAAATACCGGTCGGATGGCCATGCCGATCATTCCAACACGACCTGGGAGATGAAAGTGACTTGTCAGAACTGACGTAATCCAGATAGGATGCCCGGTTTCAGCTCGGCGCTCAAAGTTCATTTTCAAAGTACACTTAGTTTAAATGAACTGCCAGGTCGGGTCCGGGGGTCTAAAACCTGAAATACCGGTCGGATGGCCGTGCCGATCATTCCAACACGACCTGGGAGATGAAAGTGACTTGTCAGAACTGACGGAATCCAGATCGGATGCCCGGTTTGAGCTCGGCGCTCAAAGTTCATTTTCAAAGTACACTTAGTTTAAATGAACTGCCAGGTCGGGTCCGGGGGTCTAAAACCTGAAATACCGTCGGATGGCCGTGCCGATTATTCCAACATGACCTGGAGATGAAAGTGACTTGTCAGAACTGACGGAATCCAGATCGGATGCCCGGTTTGAGCTCGGCGCTCAAAGTTCATTTTCAAAGTACACTTAGTTTAAATGAACTGCCAGGTCGGGTCCGGGGGTCTAAAACCTGAAATACCGGTCGGATGGCCATGCCGATCATTCCAACACGACCTGGAGATGAAAGTGACTTGTCAGAACTGACGGAATCCAGATCGGATGCCCGGTTTGAGCTCGGCGCTCAAAGTTCATTTTCAAAGTACACTTAGTTTAAATGAACTGCCAGGTCGGGTCCGGGGGTCTAAAACCTGAAATACGGTCGGATGGCCGTGCCGATCATTCCAACACGACCTGGGAGATGAAAGTGACTTGTCAGAACTGACGGAATCCAGATCGGATGCCCGGTTTGAGCTCGGCGCTCAAAGTTCATTTTCAAAGTACACTTAGTTTAAATGAACTGCCAGGTCGGGTCCGGGGGTCTAAAACCTGAAATACCGTCGGATGGCCATGCCGATCATTCCAACACGACCTGGGAGATGAAAGTGACTTGTCAGAACTGACGGAATCCAGATCGGATGCCCGGTTTGAGCTCGGCGCTCAAAGTTCATTTTCAAAGTACACTTAGTTTAAATGAACTGCCAGGTCGGGTCCGGGGGTCTAAAACCTGAAATACCGGTCGGATGGCCGTGCCGATCATTCCAACACGACCTGGGAGATGAAAGTGACTTGTCAGAACTGACGGAATCCAGATCGGATGCCCGGTTTGAGCTCGGCGCTCAAAGTTCATTTTCAAAGTACACTTAGTTTAAATGAACTGCCAGGTCGGGTCCGGGGGTCTAAAACCTGAAATACCGGTCGGATGGCCGTGCCGATCATTCCAACACGACCTGGGAGATGAAAGTGACTTGTCAGAACTGACGGAATCCAGATCGGATGCCCGGTTTGAGCTCGGCGCTCAAAGTTCATTTTCAAAGTACACTTAGTTTAAATGAACTGCCAGGTCGGGTCCGGGGGTCTAAAACCTGAAATACCGGTCGGATGGCCATGCCGATCATTCCAACATGACCTGGGAGATGAAAGTGACTTGTCAGAACTGACGAATCCAGATCGGATGCCCGGTTTGAGCTCGGCGCTCAAAGTTCATTTTCAAAGTACACTTAGTTTAAATGAACTGCCAGGTCGGGTCCGGGGGTCTAAAACCTGAAATACCGGTCGGATGGCCGTGCCGATCATTCCAACACGACCTGGGAGATGAAAGTGACTTGTCAGAACTGACGGAATCCAGATCGGATGCCCGG
This sequence comes from Amorphophallus konjac, assembly GCA_022559845.1. NCBI lineage: Eukaryota > Viridiplantae > Streptophyta > Magnoliopsida > Alismatales > Araceae > Amorphophallus > Amorphophallus konjac. The sequence continues at coordinate 336,898,197 of CM040124.1, read as the reverse complement.
TTTGAGCTCGGCGCTCAAAGTTCATTTTCAAAGTACACTTAGTTTAAATGAACTGCCAGGTCGGGTCCGGGGGTCTAAAACCTGAAATACCAGTCGGATGGCCGTGCCGATCATTCCAACACGACCTGGGAGATGAAAGTGACTTGTCAGAACTGACGGAATCCAGATCGGATGCCCGGTTTGAGCTCGGCGCTCAAAGTTCATTTTCAAAGTACACTTAGTTTAAATGAACTGCCAGGTCGGGTCCGGGGGTCTAAAACCTGAAATACCGGTCGGATGGCCGTGCCGATCATTCCAACACGACCTGGGAGATGAAAGTGACTTGTCAGAACTGACGGAATCCAGATCGGATGCCCGGTTTGAGCTCGGCGCTCAAAGTTCATTTTCAAAGTACACTTAGTTTAAATGAACTGCTAGGTAGGATCCGGGTGTCTAAAACCTGAAATACCGGTCGGATTGCCGTGCCAATCATTCCAACACGACCTGGGAGATGAAAGTGACTTGTCAGAACTGACGGAATCCAGATCGGATGCCCGGTTTGAGCTCGGCGCTCAAAGTTCATTTTCAAAGTACACTTAGTTTAAATGAACTGCCAGGTCGGGTCCGGGGGTCTAAAACCTGAAATACCAGTCGGATGGCCGTGCCGATCATTCCAACACGACCTGGGAGATGAAAGTGACTTGTCAGAACTGACGGAATCCAGATCGGATGCCCGGTTTGAGCTCGGCGCTCAAAGTTCATTTTCAAAGTACACTTAGTTTAAATGAACTGCCAGGTCGGGTCCGGGGGTCTAAAACCTGAAATACTGGTCGGATGGCCATGCCGATCATTCCAACACGACCTGGGAGATGAAAGTGACTTGTCAGAACTGACGGAATCCAGATCGGATGCCCGGTTTGAGCTCGGCGCTCAAAGTTCATTTTCAAAGTACACTTAGTTTAAATGAACTGCCAGGTCGGGTCCGGGGGTCTAAAACTTGAAATACCGGTCGGATTTCTGTGCCGATCATTCCAACACGACCTGTGAGATGAAAGTGACTTGTCAGAACTGACGGGATCCAGATCGGATGCCCGGTTTGAGCTCGGCGCTCAAAGTTCATTTTTAAAGTACACTTAGTTTAAATGAACTGCCAGGTCGGGTCCGGGGGTCTAAAACCTGAAATACCAGTCGGATGGCCGTGCCGATCATTCCAACACGACCTGGGAGATGAAAGTGACTTGTCAGAACTGACGGATCCAAATCGGATGCCCGGTTTGAGCTCGGCGCTCAAAGTTCATTTTCAAAGTACACTTAGTTTAAATGAACTGCCAGGTCGGGTCCGGGGGTCTAAAACCTGAAATACCGATCGGATGGCCGTGCCGATCATTCCAACACGACCTGGGAGATGAAAGTGACTTGTCAGAACTGACGGAATCCAGATCGGATGCCCGGTTTGAGCTCGGCGCTCAAAGTTCATTTTTAAAGTACACTTAGTTTAAATGAACTGCCAGGTCGGGTCCGGGGGTCTAAAACCTGAAATACCGGTCGGATGGCCGTGCCGATCGTTCCAACACGACCTGGGAGATGAAAGTGACTTGTCAGAACTGAGGGATCCAGATCGGATGCCCGGTTTGAGCTCGGCGCTCAAAGTTCATTTTCAAAGTACACTTAGTTTAAATGAACTGCCAGGTCGGGTCCGGGGGTCTAAAACCTGAAATACCTGTCGGATGGCGGTGCCAATCGTTCCAACACAACCTGGGAGATGAAAGTGACTTGTCAGAACTGACGGAATCCAGATCGGATGCCCGGTTTGAGCTCGACGCTCAGAAGTACATTCTCCAAATGTAATTATCTTAAATACTGTTTCAAGCTAGTAGTTGATCTATAAAATTTGAAGTTATCAATTTCATGTCTGATTTAAATTTATGCTAATTTCTTCGCACTAATTAATTTTTTTATCTGTGAATGAATGTTATTATTTTTTTAATGTAGGGGGATCCTTCTGCGTGCGGCGATAGAGGAGATGAGCATGGCAGGGAGGATATGGACGTTGTACCGGATATTTCTTGATGTTTGATGATATTCAGACGGATCAGTAGGGTTGATGTGTTTTTTTTTGTGATATTTATTTGATCAGCATGGTGTTGAGTTTTTTTTTTCGGTGATGTTTATTTGATCAGCATGGTGTTGAGTTTTTTTTTTCGGTGGTGTTTATTTGATCAACATGGTGTTGGTGGGAGTTTTTTTTCCGGTGGTGTTTATTTGATCAGCATGTTCCCAATATTTTTTTCAGCAGGATATTTCTTGATGTTTATTTGTGATCCAACAGGTTTTTGTAGAATAATTTATAATTTTTTAAAAAAATAAATTTTTATAATTCAGACGGATTTTCAGACGGTATTTGAGACGAAGATTGTCCGTCTGAAGTTTCAGACGAACGATTGTCTTAACCGTCGTATAATCCGTCTGAAATTCAGACGGAATTTGAGACGAAATTTATCCGTCTGTAATTATCCTTCTGAATTTCAGACGCAATTCTCGCCAATTTTCGGACGGCCTGAGACCGTTTGAAATTCAGACGGAATAATGGACAGGCGGTATTTCAGACGGAAAAAATCTCGTATGATTTTCAGACGGACTTTGTGACTGAATGTAATCTGTCTGAAATTTTATTTTCAGACGGATTATAAAACTGTCACAAATTTGTGACTAAGAATATGAGACGGTCTATTTTCGTCTGAATCCCGTCGGAAATCCGTCGCAAACGTGTTTTGTGACGGATTTTCAAATGGATCTGAGACGGATATCGGCCGTCTGAAATCTCGCCTTTTCTGGTAGTGGGAGGAGGTCTCCTGACTTTGAGAGTGGCGATGTATCACCTCATTTCATCCCAGTCAATTCCACCTTCATCATTCATATCATAGATGTAGTCCTTAAAGTGGAAACATTTCTCTACTATATGTCTCGGCTGCCTGTGGTAGACACAGTATCTGGAAGTATCAACATTCGGGGACCATGCAAGCTTTTCCCTGGGTAGGATGAGTGTATTTGAGGTCATGAGGGCGCTGAAAATATCTGCCAAAGTTTCTGGCAATGGTGGGTAATGGGCTCTCTTGGGGCCGATCGGTCTCCTTCGTTACTGTGGGGGGCCGTAATTCCCTGGGGGTAGAACCTGGTGGTACTGAGGTGGTGGTTGCTGTTGCTGGGGTCAGGGTCGGGGTTGTTGCTGGGGTTGAGGGATATTATTCTGGGATGGATTATTTTGGGGCGGAGGACGAGACGGGAAGGGACCTTGTTGGAGGGGAAGTCGGGGCATTTGTGGAGGCCTTGGGTTGAGTGCATAGTTGGCGTTGTTGACTGCACTCACATGCTCATTTGTCACGACCCCTCCTGTCACTCCACCTGGGACACCAGTGCCTGTCTTTCTGACCACCTTGGGCTTCGGCGGCTCAAACATGTGCATAATGGAGGAGTCTTTTAACTGGGTCTGGATATACCGGGCCCTTTCATAGAGCTCTTCCATTGTGGTGAGCTTGTTCATGGCCAGGACGTGCCTGAACTGTGGGGTTGCATTGGACACAATCATTTTCACTTGTTCGAGCTCTGAGAGGGTATCTCTTATCCTTTCTGCCAGAGACCTCCATCTGTCGGCATAGTGGACAAAATCTTCGTCGGGCCTCATTTTCTCGGCCACTAGGTCGGTAATGTAAAGAGAGGGACCAACCCTATCCCGATACTTTTGCAAGAATCTTCTTTGCACTGTATCAAAATTCTTGGCCTCGCCGGGCTCCAAAGAATAGAACCACTCTAGCGCAGTACCGTCCAATGATCTCCGAAAGAGGTATGCCAGGGATCTCTGGTCATTTTGCCAATATGAGGATTCATACATGAAGTCCTTGAGGTGAATAAAGTGGTTGCCAGTGCCATTGTACCTGCGGTATGTAGGCATTTCGGAGGGAGGAAGATGGATCATCGGAAGGATTGGCAAAGCAACCTCCGGGGTGGATTTCACGTCCACCATTTTCTTCAAATTCTGAAATTGTTCGTCCATTCTATTGAACCTGTTGAGGAACGATTGGGCGAGCTCCTCGGAAGGTGAAGGTGGCACCTGCCACTGGGGAGGGAGATGTCTCCCGGAGACCTGAGGAGGAAACCCCGAATGGGAGGGAGCTGTCAGGCCGCCGTCAGTTGGCCCTGACTGGAGTGGTGTGTGGGTAATAGCAGGGGTTTGAGACTGTGAAGGGAACTGGAACGAGGGAGACTGTTGGCTCGCCTGCCCTTGAAGCGAGGGAGAATGGATGGCTTGTGCCAATGAAGGACATGGGATGGCCTGCACCGACTCTTGGAGGGGTGCGATGGCTAGAGTTGACTCCTGGGGAGTGGGAGAAACAAATTTTCCTTTTAGAATGACCTGGAAGGCTCGAAGTTGCTCAGAGGTGAGCTGCGTGTTGGCGAGGACACCCAACAAAGAGGAGATGTCTTGTGGTGGTGATGTGTCCCTTGTGGTAACCTGCACCTCGCGTGAGGGCTCGCTGGAAGGGCCCGAGTCCATAGCGTGGACACGCGGCTCGACTGACTGACCATGACCAGGGTGGTTCTCCTCAAAAGACTCGTGATCCATGCTCAAAGTTCTTCCGGAACGTAAAAATATACACCAACAAGCAGATAACAAATATTATCAAACAAGTTGATGCCTTTACGCCCTTTTTTTTGTTTTTGTTTTGATATTTTTTTGTGTTTTCAACCAAATCTGAAGTTCACACAAATATAAGGACCCTAGTTAGTTTTTGTTTCACCGCCGTGTCAACTAGGGTCGCTCGTCTCACCATGGATGGATCGACTAACTCCGAGAAACTTCAATGGTACAACCAGCCCAGTGAACGAAGAGGGAATCCTTCGCTGTCGGGGACTTATGGAGGTCCCGGTGGAGGAGATCCTTGTCCGTCGAGAGAAATTCCCGAACGGAGAGTCCTTCCTTCACCGAGAGACGGTGATCCTTAGAAAAATAAAAAAAAGGGTGGATGTATGTAATGGAGTGCTGAACAGATATACAGAACATGAGAAAACAACAGAGATAATAAAGATATAATCAACACCCAATGAATCACAAGGGATTAGGGGTGAAGTGCACGAGGTGCACGAGGGATAAGAGCTGAAAGTGCTACTGTGAGCACAACTGGAGCGCACGAGGGCGCAAGGGTGGAGGAGCACACAGCTATGTCAAGATTGCAAGAGTAACCAAGAGAAAGCGAAAGAGGTCCCACCGTGATCGCCAAGATGTGAGCGACGTCACGCGGAATGCGGCTGCGAGCGGAGCGTGCGGGCCCGTTTTTCTGCGACACAGAAAAAAGAGAGAGAAGTAGAGAAACCACCACGGGAGATTGCTCCGGCGGGGTGTGCATAATAGATACAGCGTAACAAGATATGGGGATTAAACGGCCATAGCGGGAAGTGACTCTCCGCGACCTTGGGGGATGGGAATGGTGCAGAATTTAAGTGACAAAAATTTAAACGGCCATAGCGGGAAGTAACTCGCTGCGGCCTCGAAGATATGAGAAGATATGAGAATAACACAAGATATAAGTAACAGAAATTTAACAGCCATAGCGGGAAGTGACTCGCCGCGGCCTCGAGAGTATTAAAGATACGAGAATAACACAGGATATAAATGATAGAAATTTAAACAGTCATAGCAGGAAGTGACTCGCCGTGGCCTCGAGAGTATTAAAGATATGATAATAACACATGATATAAATGACAGAAATTTAAACAGCCATAGCGAAAAGTGACTCGCCGTGGCCTCGAGAATATCAAAGATATGAGAATATGATAGGATATAAATGATAGAAATTTAAACAATCATAGCGGGAAGTGACTCGCTGCGGCCTCGAGAATATGATGTGATCGCTAGGGGCCGGAGACCCCAAAATAAGAAGAGTGATCGTGCTTACCTCAAAAGCGGGAAATGGCGGGTTACTTCTTCCTCTCCCTTCGACCAGCCGATGGAGAGGGCTTTCCTTGGTTACCATTGCAAAAGAGAAAACAGACAGATAACAAGTGAATCAGAAAAATGGCAGTGTAGTATTAGTCACTTGTGATGAAAAATGATGAAATCATGGCGATACACACACCTGGTTGGTGTTGTTTTTAAACCCCTCTCGGACATGAGTAGGAGGAAAATGCTATGATGAATGGAAGATCATGCAAACGTGCATAAAAATAGATCTCTCTTATGAAGGGAGATGACATATGACGGGATGATGCATGCAACGGAAATGACAAAAGAGAGTGGGAGAGAATGGCTTATTGAAGATGCCGATGGCGGGATCCGACAGAGCTTCGACAGCATAGGGACGATGTGGAAGCACGATGGACAGAGTTAGCCTTCCTCTCGCGAGCGCGGGCACCCAAAAATTCGGCAGAACCTCCTCCTGCAAAAGCCCACGGGTTAGGAAAGGGATCCGACAGAGTCTCTCTTTCCTCTGTCGGATCTAAAGCTCTCTCCTTTCGAGGGAGGGGGTCTTCTATTTATAGGAGAAAGTTTCATTGAGGCGTCTGGGGTCCTGGACGCCTCTATTATTTTTTTTATAATTTCAATTCATTGAGGCGTCTAACCATCTTGACGCGTCAATACTCAGGCGTCCAACTCCCCAGACGCGCCCCTTCTGCCCACCGAAACGATGCCGGAAACCGCCGGTGGTTTCGGCGTGCTCGTGACTCCTAAACCGCGTCTAAGAACAAATACGTCTTCATGTTTGGATTTATTCGAAACGTCAAACTAAACTGTCGGAGCGGCGCCGCGTGCACGCTGCACGAGACTTTAAAGAAGGCGTGTAGGCTCCTAGACGCCTCTAAAAGAGGGGTCCTGTTACCCTGTCACTTTTAAAAAGGAGAAAAAATATTTTAAAAATAATAAAAAAATAATAATAAATATTTTTATGAAGGCGTCTAGGAACCTTAACACGTCAAAGTGAGGCGTCTAGGGACATGCCACTTTCAAAAAAGAGAAAAAATTATTTAAAAATAATAAAAATAATAATAATAAATATTTTTATGAAGGCGTCTAGGAATCTTGACACGTCAAAGTGAGGTGTCTAGGGTCCTTGACACGTCAAAGATTTTTCACGAAAAAAAATTCAAAAAAATGTAAAAAAATCAGAAAAATAGGAAATCACCAAAATAATTAAAAATGTGAAGACAACCTTGGGGTATCATGGTGTAATATGAGATTTACTCACGGTAATGTCAAAAACGGCGTGTCTACAGCTTTCAGATCATCATTTTTCATAATGAAACAATCATGCATTATGTGTCTAAGTTTTCCACAATAGAGACCGGAAACATTTCTTTTCTTAGATGCATGGGGTTTCACATGAATGTTTCTAGTATGCACATTTGGGACATTCAAACTATTTTTTGAATTTTGTTGAGTTCTTGGCATCGTGTGTTGCTGGGAGTTTGATTTGGAGGTGCTAGGTGTACATGTTTTGTGAAAAAATGAAGTGTATAACTTGTTCTCAAATTTCTTTTTGTTCACAGGATTATATCTCAGCCATTCTCTTTGAAAATTCACTTTCATTTCCAGTAATTTGTCTAGATTTTCTTTGCCATCTACAAATTTGGATAGCAAATTATTCAAGTCAATAATTTCAGATTGAAGAGATGAAATGTGCAATTCAGCACTGGCAAATTATTCTTCAAAAGTAGCAAGCCTGACATTCAACAATGCATTGGTATTCTTGAGGCTATCAACTTCCTATTTTAATCCATCCACATCTTCACAATTACTTACGGCCACAAATTTTCCTTTTTCTAAAACCAACAATCTTTCATAAATGGCCGTGTTCAATTCCTTCAGTTTCTCATTTGCTTGCATAAGCTTCTCATCGCGAATGAGTTCATCTATCAAGGTTTGATCATTGGCCATTGAGTTTACCTTTTCTTTCAGCTCTTTATTTTCATTTCTTAAGGAGTAAATTTGATCTTTATGAAATTCAATGTTGAACACATGAGCCTCAATCGATTCCTCTAAATGTGGGCATTTTTTATAGGAGGAATCACAGTTGTTTTGTTCAACCTTCTTTTTCAATTTTTTATTCTCAGATTTTAGCTTCTTATGTTTACTTGCAAGCTCACTATATGCATCCAATAGCTCATCAAGAGATATATTTTCAGAATCTGAATTTACCTCCGAGGGTGATCCATTCTGCTGATCACTGCCGTGATCACTCATACCTGCCATAAGAAATTTGTCCTCATTCTCTCCATGGAAGCTGGCTAAGCCATCCAATATGTCCTTTGCAGAGCTGCAGCTGAAGACAAAGGGAAAACTATTAGAATTAACTGCAGCAGTGAGCAAGTTTAGAACTAAGCAATTTTGATCATGTTTAGACTCATAGTCTACAGTCCAGACTGATTCGTCTTCAGACAACTCATAAGGACCATGTGAGATAAGCTTCCATAGCTTAGGGTCACATGAGTTGACAAGACTGCACATTCTTCCTAACCACAACTCGAAGTTAGAACCATCAAACACAGGTGGAGAATCCATAGTGAACACTTTGGTAGCCATTGATATGGATCTTGCTCTAGATCGTTAGATCTGTGAAAAATAGAGCCTTAGCTTTGATACCAATTAAAGTCCTGTGATCAATGGCACCCGAGAGGGGGGTGAATTGGGTGATTCAAAATTTTAAGAAACTTTGACCCGATTTGAAATAGATGTGATAAAGTAGCAATTAGATATTCAGATATGTTAAACCTCAGATTAAATCTATCAAGATCAGTCACCATGATAGTTCTTCGGTACTGGGCGGAGGTATGAATCCGAAGATCCTGCTCACACAAGGTGTTATCGTCCTGACAAGATTAGCCTTGTCAATTCAAACCCACCTTTCGATATACCAAAAGATCTATTACTGAAATGATCGATTATGCAAGATCTAAAGGATCAAACGCGGAAGAAATAATAAACACAAACGATCACACAGAATGGGGGTAGAGGAAATGGATCAAATCACACAACTCAAACCACAAGGCACAAGGAATTTTAAGGTGGTTCGGATGCAACAACGGCAACCTACGTCCACCCCTCACCAAAACCCGGTGAGGTTTCACTGTTGGAAAACCAGCACGGGGATAACTCCCCAACACGGAGTCAAACTCCAAACACACATGCAGGATGACGCCTGCACACACACACAGGGAACAAACCCCAACACACACGCAGAAACGGAGTTTCCACCACAATCCGACGACCGGATCAACAACACACACACACTAGAACAGATGCAACACTCTACACACACAAACACGCGGATCTGGATAGATCCACACACACACATAGATGTTCACAGATTACAAGGAACACAAACTTGAAGCACAAAACAATTTAAAGAATGAAACACAAAAGAAGAACTTCAGATCTAGGCTTCCCCTTAGTGGATGATGAAGTTCTTTGATGAAGCTTGCTTCTCCGCTTGATTTCCACTTGAATGGCTTCAGAATAATCTTCAAATGCTTGAGATTTGATGAAGAATGCTTGGACGAAGTACTGTTCAGGGAGTTCTTCCTACATCTCTCTTTCTCCCTTGATAGCATTCCTTTGATCTCCTTTTTGCAATTAGGGTTTCTTGGCCCAAGACTTATTTTTATAAGACCTAGGATGGTTAAGGAACAAGTCAGGAACCAGATCCACAATTTTAGGCAAGTTGAGAGACTTTAAGATCAAAAAGTCCAAGATAGGGGCTTTGAACACATTCATGAAAAGAAGTCAACAACGGCAGCCTCAAAGGGTTCGGTCGACCGAAATTATTCGGTCGGTCGATCGAACTCCGTAACTTTCTGAAACATCCAACGCTGGGAAATTCGGTCGACTGATTCATGGCCGTCGGTCGACCAAACTCTGTAACATTACAGAGTTCTGAGTTATGGAAGAATTGGTTGACTGAACCAACTGAGTTGGTCGACCGAACTCTGGAATTCCTGCAAAACAAAGTTGTTAGCCCAAGAAAACATATCCAAATAATCAAGCCTTGGATTGAACGTATGTTAACATTGATTTCAAGTCCATTTGAGCTCTTTTGATGCATTTGGAAAGCTGTGAACATTTAAGCATATGTCATGACGGAATTAGGCCTTAATTGCGTACGAAGCTCACTCTTAATCAATAATGCACGGCACTTGACGAAAAATATGTCCGGGGTTTTATTATCATCAAAATCACCTGGAGATACTCAACACGCGGCTTGCTCGTAGCACTTCGGAGGCCTCGTGAGGAGCTGGTGGCCAGTAGTAGCGCCAGTTGCCAGTGACGAGGTATGCCCCGTAGTCTTGTACCCTTTTTAGTTTACTGCACTTATGTATGAACATGTAGACTTTGGACTGTATAATTATTGAATTGTATAATTGTTAAATGCTATAACTATTTATTTCCTATAATTAATCATGTTAATTATTATTGGGTTGTAATGATTTAGATTCTTATACACTGCTACTCCATCCCTTTAACTCTTCCGAGCCTCTGGCTCGTGGGTGGTGGGCCAGGATCCAAGAATATCAAGATATTTCTTAGTGTTCGGGTCTTGGGTCGTTACAACAGGTCACCATAGCCTCCAACATGTATGCGATGCTACGCAACTCTATGCACCTGCTTCTGAGACCTTCTTCCTTGTGCTGACTTAAGTATGGGAGGGTTCTCCCCAGGCACCTCACCTCGGACGAGAATTTCACTTTCCTTGTGCAAGAAAAGCTCGGCTCTAGATGTTATGTTCTTATGCGGTACTCTCTCTCTCTCTCCCCCCCCCCCTTCAGTCACTAAGGAAGCCTCAGCTCCAACTGTGTGGCGCTCAGCTCACCGCTCAAAGCTTAGGAAGAAGCTTGCGAACCCTCGGCCTCAATGCTCAGCTCGACCGCTAGAAGCTCTGATCACTCATGATAGTGCTCACTTGCTTGATCACTCATTAGAAATTCAAGTGTACACAACGGGAACAATTTAATCATTCGATCAGATTGTAGTCTGCTGCCCTGGTTGGATTCGTTGGCAGCAAACTATAACAGAATCCATCCTGGTCTCTTGAAACAAAAAGGAAAGGTGGTGCTCCCTTGAAAAAAATAAGAGGAAAAGCGCCGGGTGTCATTCGATCTGAGCAATCGAATAGGCACCCGAAATCATCCAAACCCCATATTTATTTTACAATTTTCTTTTAACTTTGACCCTGCACATTGTACTATCAGTGGTCTAATGCACTCTAATTGGACCTATATATATATGGTTTTTTACATAAATACTCATGTAAATATCGATTATGCCAAATATACCTCTCATTTGAGTATATTATCAACAATATCCTCCATTTAGTTTTAAATGTTGCGGCTATACCCTTGTGATTTGCTGTCGTCAATGGGAGGTGAATATTCTATATAATATACCTAGGTCATAGTTATATTTAGTGAAATATCTAAAATGCCCCTAATGAGAGAGAGTGTGTGTGTGTTTGTGTGCTGCTCTCTACCGCCCTCCTACTCCCCCCACCTCACCACCCTCCTTACTTCCCCTCCCCCCACTGCACCGCCAGTCACCCTCCCCCTCACCCCCCACCCTCATAATTCCCCTCCCCCAACCGCACCGCCGACACCCCCTCCCTACTTCACCTCGATCCACCCACCGCACTATCTACACCCCCACCTCCCTGCTTCCCCTCCCCCCACCGCACCGCTAGCACCCCCTCCATATTTCCCCTCCCCCCATCACACCGTCGGCCGCCCTCCCTACTTCCCCTTCCATCACTGCACCGTCGACACCCCCTCCCTACTTCCCCTCCCCCCACCGCACTGTCTGCACCCCCTCACCCCTACCTCCATGCTTCCCCTCCCCCCACCGCACCGTCGGCACCCCCTCCCCCTCTCCCCTCACCTCACCACCCTCCCTGCTTCCCCTCCCTCCACCACACTGCCACCCACTGTCCCTGCTTCCCCTCCCCCCACTGCATCGCTGGCATCCCCTCCCCCTCTCCCCCCACCTCACCGTCGGCCCCTCTCCCCCCACCTTGAAGCCGGCGGCGCTGCTCCCCCTACCCTAGGGTTTCCATCGAGAGATCGAGATCGAGCGCACGAGAGAGAGGTAACTTAAGGGTAGATTAGTATTTTCATCACTTGACCCACGTTTAACCTAAGTTAAACCAACAGGGGCTACGGTAGGGGTACAATTACAACGTTTAAGGCTAAATGGAAGATATTGTGGATAATATGTTCAAGTGAGAGGTATATTTGACATAACTGATATTTACAGGGATATTTAAAAAACTCATATATATATATATATGTATATATATATATATATATATATATACATATATAAAAGATTGAAAAAGACATAATTGAAATATGTTTTTTGTATAGTTAGTTGTAGTAAAAATCGACCAACAGAATGCCCGGATGGTATTAAATTGAGTATGATCTTGCCACTTGCCTATTTCCTTACTCCAACCTTAGTTTGCAAATGATGTTTCAACTACCAATGAATTCACGACTCAAGACAGAAAAGCCAAGAGCAAGAATTAACCGATGGATTCTAAGGCCTATGTTCTAGTTCTCCCATGGAAGGATCCCTCTTTAAGGAGATTATTACTTTTCATGGTGAGACATTTGAAGCCGAAATAGTCGCTCAACCTGGTAGAATTGTCACGGTGATATGGGGGAAAAAACTCCTATTTAAAGAGATGTAGTTAAGATGTAGTTAAGGTTACTCGGATCTATATTCTTCTCGTTGCCAATGACTTGTAAATCTTGATAGCAAAAAAGGACTTTCTACTCTGTCAGCTGACAAAGAGAAACGATTACTCATGTTGTCCCTTTTTAATACTGCACAAAAAATGTATATGTTGTAGTTTCAGATTGCGTTTGATAATTAAATGGCTCATAGATTATGTCTTCGTAATTTTCACTTTTTTAAAACTTCATCAAATATGTAAGTGTTATGTCGTGTTATTCAAAAATTATAATTTAAATTTTTAGAGAGAGATAAAATCTCTCAAAAAAAATTCATTAAATTATTCTCACTTTAAAAACTTATGAAAAAATTTATAATCCCATTTAATTATCAAACGAGTCCCAGTCCACCATGCTGGCTACTCTCTCTCGAGGGTCCAATCCTTTCAGCAGCCGGCAGCGTGACCTGGGGAAAATTAGCGCGGCAGCCACGACTTGCAAAGCGGCAGGTGAGTAGCGCCGCCTTGCGAGCGTGGTAGCGTCTCGACTCGATTCCTTCGGTTCAGCCGCCAAACGGCTCCATATTTAGAGGTTCAACAACCTCAACCGCAAGGGTCCATTCAATAAAACTGGATGAGTTCTGAAGTCTAAAGAAATCAGATCTATTAGCTTTGAGTTTTTGAAAGTCCTTGATCTTGTGTAGATCTGAGTCGTTCAGCCATCAGATGCCGGTTATGTAGTTCAGACTTGCATCCGCTGACACGGGGAAAATGATAAAATATTCGATAAATATCAAACCAGGGGTAGAGTTCGCAGTTCCAGTGGTAGTAATCAGCGGTGTAAGAACTAAAGCACAGCTATTCGGTCATCTCCCAGCGTCAAGGTAACCAGGGAAATGAATCCATGTACACGTACTATTTACATGGGACAAATAGTAATTTTTATATATAAATCAGATTGAGTTCTATGATCATTCTTAAAATTTAATTTTATACATATCTCACTAATAATGGCAAGGGTATTTTGTAAGACCATTTTTAATGTGAAGAACCACTCGGACATTTAAAAAAGACCGTTTAATTATCATGTGTATGTGTTATGTGTGTATATATAATATAAAATGCAAGAATGATAAAAGTACGTTTCTTGTTCTAACAATTATTTACATGCAAAAATGTCTAAAAAGGTATCTAATATCATTTATTAAAAGATTATTTGATTTGGCATAAGAAATCTGTAGAATATTAGACGTGAATACCGTACTAGGTGCGAATACGGTATTTTGCGGTGTTCCACAGCAAGCCAAGCAGTCCCCAACTCTAATAAGTGAAACCCGCATTCTCTAGTTACTTACATTCCTAACATTTTACAAACGAGTACTAATTTTGAGATGAAAACTGAAAAAAAGAAAAGCAGTACTGGACATCTGGTTATTTTTGCATAAATGATGGGCCAACAACTGATCACAAACAGACGTAGAGACTTTATTGGAAAAAATTACAGGTCTATCAACATCCAATCGAATAAATTAAATCTAAACAGCATTCTTACGGCAAACACCCTCCCTTCCCTGGTCTTTTTTTTTTTTTTACACCCGATACCCACGCTCACTATAATACATACACGTTGACGTTGGCCACACTAACCTTTTCACAGGGAAGTCCTGGGGGTTGAGCTGTGGAATAGAGGAAATGTTGTGATAAACTTCACAGGATGGAAGCGGATTACTGCACATAGCACGACCCGGCAGCTATTGGAGGTTGACGAGCAAAGAAGTTGGTCACGGGAGCAGCTGCAACGCCACGCTGATTGAGCAAGCACCTGAAGTATTCCAGTCTGGGCAATGCAGTCGCGTTTAGATCTTCGGTAGGGATGTCCTCCCTCTGACTCCATAAGCGCTCTGGATAAAAATGGGATCGACATCACTCAAAGGAAGCATCCCATGCAACAGTGAAGGAGGTTTCTCTGAGAATTGTGAATCTATTGGGAAAAGAAGAGTAGATAGAAGTAGAATGCTAAGAAGAAAACAGCGAATGTTCTAACTTTCCCCAGTTTTTGACCCAGGAGAAGAGCCACACGTAGGTGTGACGTTACATGGGGGAGTGGGCAAGGGAGTGTGCGTGCTATCGTGCCAGTTGGGCGCTCGTATTTGCAGGGTTTGGGTGTGTACGATATTAGACACGAGTTCATGGAGGCTGTACGTATTAACAGTTCGAAAATTAAGAAGCCGTGAAGCAGCAATCAAACTAAAATTGCATGCCAACATACCTGCAGCAGCTGCAGCGCGTGGCCATATTGTTTGCTGGATGTCAGAAGAATCAACGGTCTCACTCCACATGCAGACTTCTCCGCCAATTACAAGTTCTTGCTGGGAAACGTCATCTATTCCGTCCAATGGTTCACTGTTGTAGAGATCCTCCCAGGGTACGTCTAAATGATCAAGGTACCACTCGCCTTGGTTACTCACAATGCATCTCAAGCCTCTCTCGACAACTTTGGGGCAAACTCCAGGACCCCACCTGAGGGAAAATATGAAAAAAACCAAAAAAAAAAAAAGGGAATCACTTTATGCCCTTGATAGAAATTATGACAGCCTAAAAGTCGAGCAGAACAATTACATCTGGGACACACGAAGAATTTATTATGGGAGATGAAACGGTGGGTTAACGTCAATTCTGTAGGCGATACGAAGTGGGGGAAACTCCCAAGCCACGAACAAGGTTGTGTCAAATGAGGAACTAGATCCCTGTGAGTTGACCCATTTGGCGGCACCTTCTAGGTGCAGACATTAGCACGAACGACAGCGCTATAAAAGCTACTCTTGAGGAAGAAGCTGCATAAAATTTTGGCATACATACCCAAGGGATCGCCTTATTTGGCCACCTGTCCTGCATGTGCCTCTTTGCGAGGTGTCTGGACGGCAGGAATTTGTACCTCTGTTTATAGGGAATGTCAGAAAGACAGCTCTCAGTTGATCTTGTATGTAGAAGGAAATTGGAAACGAGAGGACATGATCAGATACACTACTTGCTAGCCTCTGGGCAAGTTGGATAGAATACAGAAGCCCCGAGATGAAGCCCCGAGTAGAAGGAGAAAAGAATTGAATGGAAAGGAGGGACCAACAAATTTGACCAGGATACATAGGGAAAATGAAAAGCACCTCCTGTGTGGTAATTGTTTGACTCTAGTTTTTTTACAGTTTCGAAATGGCTGGTTTCCAATCTTCATGGGTAAGACGTCTCCCCCCACCCCCCACACACTTCTCTTTCGCACTAGCTGGAAAGAACGTCCATTTCCTACACCTTTTTTTTTAAAAAAAAAAAACTTACAACACAGTGGTATACTCCAGCTGTAGAAAGAAAACAAGAAGATTCCTGAAGTCCACATGACAACGTGTCTATTAGAAAGAACTAACCAATTGTGTACCACGGTCTGTGGATGAAGCTTTTCTGCAAACGTGTTGAAAGTCTCTTCCCTGTGAAATTTAAGCAATAAAACGTCATGAAAAACATTGGGACATATAAATGCGGTATCTCAACATACCAATGGTTACAACTACTTGCAACAAACAGATGAGTACCAGTTAACAGGTGTACAGTTCAGAGCAGCTGCTATCTCTTGAGCTCTCAGTACAAAATACTGGTATGCTTCTTTGCTAGTCATGTTGTGCTCTTGGAGCCTGTACACAAGTTTAGCCAGGTCATAGAAATGGATGGCGGCACACAAGTGATGCTTGAAACCTATATATCCCCAAGCACAGAGATGTGCATAGGAGCATCTCATTTTTAAAGTAGCAATATGAAACAGAAACTTACAGATCCACAAATTTGTTACATCAGATGGTGAAAGCACTCGTTGGAAGGAGTTAATTCTAGATGTGCACTAGCACACTCAGTAACTTAAATAATCAGCAACTCTTCTCCCTGTTTGGTTAAACTTGGCTAAAGCACAATTCACATGGTCACAAGTGGCCAAGCACTAGTTGCAAGCAGCCTAAATTGTTTTCATTTCTACATTTATCATGAATGTGGTATCAAAATAACATAACATCAAAAAAACTTGAGAAAAAAAAGGCATTCCTTGGAATATCTCACTGATGAAGTGGAATCACGGGAGTGGCTTTAATTTGTTATTCGTAGGCTTGTCCTTTTTTGTCCACTTTAGGCTGTGGTTTTCTTTCTTGCGTGGGTGTGTGCATTACTGTGTATATGTAATTGACCCTTAGGCGCCTCAATCTCAGGCACACATGTCACATCAAGAAATTGTAAGAACCACTTACCATGGGACCTATCAGGGAGACGATCAAATTCCACGGTAGATGTTAAGCAAGCATTTCCATTTATATATGAAAATACAACAGTCAATATTTGTTCCTTGTAATTTGATGACAAGTCAGTGACAACTACTAACAAACAATCAAGCCAACAGGGTACAACCGCACAACTATGGATCCACCCGGCACATATGTACCTCCAGATGATTTGAGTATATCTTGGATGGATAAGAATTTCATGATGTAGTCTTAGGTGAAAATGAACGGGAGAAACTTACTATCGCTCTCCCTCCAACTTAACATCCAAAGAAGTAATGTTCCCATTAGTTCTTTAAGATGAGAATCCCTCTGACCTTGCTTAACACAAGCAATGGAGAGCTTGCAGTAAAAATTAGTTTAAACAAGGGCAGTAACTACGTAGCATCCATATATCTATTTATAAGCCCTCACAATTAACACGTTTCTTTCATAAACACCCTTATACGTGTTTTTTCTCACAAAATCCCAAGGGGCTTAGTCATAATTTTATGGGGTGTTTCACTAAATAACTTGAGATTTTGAGGAGTTAGAAATAAATATCTGGATTGGGGGGTGAATCCACACACACACACACACACACACACACACACACACACACACACACACACACACACACACACACACACACACACACACGATATGCATGATATGCAACCATGTGGTGACCATTGGAGCGAGTTCTTCATCAGAAATTAGATAACAGTGTCTGTTAGAGTGTGGAGTCAGAACTCTTTCATTCGTGCGCCTCTGCACGGGATCACACTCTGCCTCAGGAGCGCATCCACTGCTCCAGAGGAGCATTCACAGCATCAGGGAAGCATGGCGAGCTTATGCCATCTCCAGGAGAGCATTCGCTGCTCCAGAGGAGCAATCGCTGCCCCAGGGGAGCATCCACTGCTCTAGGGGAGCATCCTCAGCTCAGGGGAGCATGGCGAGCATATCGCATCTCCAGGGGAGCATTCGCTGCTCCAGGGGAGCATCTTTCAGTGCCAGGGAAGCATTCGTTACTCCAAGGGAGCATATGCTGTCCGGGTCTAGCAGGGAAGCACATGCTGTCACTGGAGGGCATTCATTGTCCCAGGAGAGCATCACTGGCGTCAGGGAAGCATGCATTGCGGGTTCAAGGCAAGTCGATATCACTTGGGATGCGTCGACCTTGTCTTGGCAATGCGTCGACCTTGCCTTGGCAATGCTTTGATCTGTCTGATGGTGGGGGAGCATCTGCAGTCGCTGGAGGGCATACTCGGTCCCAGGAGAGCATCCGGGGGGACAGGCGAGCATGCGCGTCTGATGTATCCCGGAAGAGGATTTCTGTTGATCAGGGGTATTATTGTCCTTAATGCCCTGACTTATGACGCCCTAATCTCCTAGTATAAAAGGATGGGCTCTCTCTTTGTATTGAAAGAAGTCTGTGATTATCTAGTGGAATCCTGTTGCGGCCGTGGATGTAGAAAGGCATCTTGCCTCCGAACCACGTAAAAATCCCTGTGTGTTCTTGTGTGATTGGTTTTTTCTCTTCTTCCTCCTCTGCTGTTTGTCCTCCTCGTCTGGGTACTCCGGTTCTATCCCCAACAACTGGTATCAGAGCCTTGTTCTGGTTCGAGGGAGTAGTGGGAGTAATGGCGGCAGATGAAAGAAAGGTGAGGATCGACAAGTTCGATGGCAAGGACTTCGGTTTCTGGAAGATGCAGATCGAAGACTACCTGTATCAGAAGAAGTTGCATGAGCCGCTTCTTGGAACGATGCCGGCAGGGATGAAGAAGGAAGATTGGGATCTACTAGACAGACAAGCACTCGGAGTTGTTCGCTTAACGTTGGCCAGAAACGTCGCCTTCAACATCGTGAACGAGAAGACCACGGCAGGATTGATGAAGGCGCTATCAAATATGTATGAAAAGCCCTCGGCTTCAAACAAGGTATATTTAATGCGTCGTTTATTTAATCTGAAGATGGCCGAAGGTGCTTCTGTTACAGACCACATCAATGAATTCAATGTGATTACAACTCAGTTGAGTTCTGTAGAAATAAACTTTGATGATGAGATTAGGGCCTTGATTCTTTTATCCTCCTAACCTGAAAGTTGGGGTGCAACTGTGACGGCTGTAAGTAGTTCTTCCGGTTCGAGCAAGTTGAAGCTTAATGAGGTTCGAGACCTGATTCTAAGCGAAGATATTCGCAGAAGGGAATTAGGTGAAGTCTCAGGTTCTGCCTTGAATACAGAGAGCAGGGGAAGAACAAAACAGCGGGGTCAAAATAGGAGCAGATCTAGGTCCAAGAAGAAAGGTCAATCAAAGTTTGGTGGTGATGGGTGCTGGAATTGTGGTAAAAAGGGGCACTTAAAGAAAGATTGCAAGGCTCCAAAGAAGAAAAACCATAATGAAGAGTCTGCCAATGCAACTGCAGCAGAGCAAGTTCAAGATGCTTTAGTTCTTTGTGTTGACACTCCTTTAGAGTCATGGATTCTTGACTCAGGTGCGTCGTTTCACTCTACCTCACATAAAGAAAGTATGCAAAATTATGTTGCTGGAAACTTTGGGAAGGTTTATCTTGCTGATGATGAGCCTTTAGATATTGTGGGGAAGGGTGATGTCAATGTAAGGACCACAAATGGCACTTTGTGGAAGTTAAAGAATGTAAGGCATGTACCTGGCTTGAAGAGGAACTTGATATCTGTTGGACAGCTTGATGATGAAGGTTATGTCACAACCTTTATGGGTGGATCTTGGAAGATCACCAAAGGTGCTATGATTATAGCACGAGGCAACAAGATGGGTACTCTCTACATGACTAGCAACAACAAAGATATAGTGGCAGTGACAAATTCAGGAGTTGACTCCAATATATGGCACTGCAGGCTTGGTCACATGAGTGAGAAAGGGATGAAGGTATTGCTGTCAAAAGGAAAATTGTCTGGCTTGAAATCTGTGGAAGTTGGTCTTTGTGAAGACTGCATTTTTGGGAAGCAAAAGAAGGTTACATTCTCAAAGACAGTTAGAACTTTGAAGACACAGAAGCTAGAGCTTATACATACAGATGTATGGGGTCCTTCACCAGTACCATCTCTTGGAGGCTCACTCTACTATGTCACTTTCATTGATGACTTTACTCGCAAGGTATGGGTTTATTTTTTGAAAAGGAAATCTGATGTATTTGTTACTTTCAAAAATTGGAAGACCCTTGTAGAGAATGAGACAGGTTTGAAGGTGAAGTGTCTGAGATCAGACAATGGTGGAGAGTATGACAACAAAGAATTCAAGGACTTTTGTGCAGCTAGTGGTATCAGGATGGAAAGAACTGTTCCAAGAACGCCACAGCAGAATGGAGTTGCCGAGCGCATGAACAGAACCTTGAATGAACGGGCTAGGAGTATGAGGATACATGCCGGACTGCCAAAAATATTTTGGGCAGATGCAATTAACACAGCAACTTTCTTGATAAACCGAGGACCATCTGTCCCTTTGGATGGTGAAATTCCAGAGGAGACCTGGACAGGGAAAGAGGTAAATCTTTCACACCTGAGAGTCTTTGGCTGTGTTTCATATGTGCATGTAGATTCTAATGACAGGGATAAGCTAGATGCTAAGTCTATAAAGTGCTTTTTTATTGGATATGGTTCTGATGAGTTTGGATATCGATTTTGGGATGATGAAAATCGAAAAATTCTCAGAAGGAAAAATGTTATATTCAATGAAAATGTCTTGTACAAAGACAGGGCTGTTGTAGAATCTGACAGTGCAGGGAAACAAAATGAGAATGGTGGACAGGTTGAGCTAGAAGAAATTTTACAAGATGATGTGAATGATAAGATACATGATGTATCTGAAATAGAAGCACAACCTTGTACACCGGTACAACTGAGAAGATCTGCAAGAATACCTAGGCCTACACAAAGGTATTCTCCATCTTTGCATTACCTACTGTTGACTGACGAAGGTGAACCCGAGTGTTATGATGAAGCAATGCAGGTTACAGATTCTGTTAAGTGGGAGTTAGCCATGAAAGATGAGATGAACTCATTGCAAAAGAATCAGACTTGGGAGCTAACTAAACTCCCTAAGAACAAGAAGGCATTGCATAACAAGTGGGTTTACAGAGTCAAAGATGAACCTGATGGCAGTAAGAGGTACAAAGCAAGGTTGGTAGTGAAGGGCTTCCAGCAGAAGGAAGGTATAGACTACACTGAGATCTTTTCTCCAGTTGTGAAACTAACCACTATTAGACTAGTGTTGAGCATTGTTGCTGCTGAGAACTTACATTTAGAGCAACTAGATGTGAAGACAGCCTTTCTCCATGGTGACTTGGAGGAAGACATCTACATGTTGCAACCAGAAGGGTTTTCAGTCCCAAGCAAAGAAAACCTTGTGTGTAAGCTCAAGAAAAGTTTGTATGGTCTGAAACAAGCCCCCAGACAATGGTACAAGAAGTTTGATGGATTCATATGTAACAATGGTTTCATTAGATGCAATATGGACCATTGTTGTTATCTTAAGAAGTTTGATAATTGTTATATCATATTGTTGTTGTACGTGGATGATATGCTTATTGCAGGATCAAGTATGACAGAGATTAACAATCTGAAAATACAATTATCAAAGGAATTTGCTATGAAGGACTTAGGAGCAGCAAAGCAAATTCTTGGGATGAGAATTGTGAGGGATAGAACAGCTGGTATTGTGAAGCTATCTCAAGAAGGTTACATCCAGAAGGTGTTGGGCAGATTCAACATGCAGGATGCAAAACCTGTTAGCACTCCTTTGGCAAGTCACTTCAAGTTGTCTAAAGAGCAGTCACCAAAGTCTGCTGAAGAGCATGAGTCCATGAAGAAAATTCCTTATGCATCAGTTGTAGGAAGTCTGATGTATGTCATGATTTGTACCAGGCCGGATATAGCACATGCAGTGGGAGTTGTGTGCAGACATATGGCAGATCCGGGCAAGCAACACTGGGAGGCAGTGAAATAGATTCTGAGATACCTAAAAGACACCTCAGGCAAATCACTTTGTTTCAGGAAAAGTGATGTTATCTTACAAGGTTTTGTTGATTCAGATCTTGGTGGTGATCTGGACACCAGAAGAAGTACCACTGGCTATGTTTACACCTTGGGTGGCACTGCAGTGAGTTGGGTTTCAAAACTTCAAAATGTTGTTGCTCTCTCAACAACAGAAGCAGTTCTTATCTCTGAAGCTAGCAAAGAGATGGTATGGCTGAAAAATTTTCTGAAGGAGTTGGGTAAGGAACAAAGCAACAATGTGCTGTTTTGTGACAGTCAAAGTGCAATTCACCTTGCCAAGAACCCAGTCTTTCATGCAAGGACTAAACACATACAACTGAAGTATCACTTCATTCGTGGTTTGCTTGAAGATGATGTTTTGCTGCTGGAGAAAATATTTGGTGCAGAGAATCCAACAGACATGTTAACCAAGGTGGTGACCACAGAGAAACTGAGGCTGTGCAAAGCCTCAGTTGGCCTCCATGGATGATTGATGGAGGGATGCCGTAGCAGTTTATTTCCATTGTTATATTGAGCAGGGTTAATACAATGAGAGGTTTGCTTTCTTTGGAGTTCAGACTCCAAGTGAGAGATTGTTAGAGTGTGGAGTCAGAACTCTTTCATTCGTGCGCCTCTGCACGGGATCACACTCTGTCTCAGGAGCGCATCCACTGCTCCAGGGGAGCATTCACAGCATCAGGGAAGCATGGCGAGCTTATGCCATCTCCAGGGGAGCATTCGCTGCTCCAGGGGAGCAATCGCTGCCCCAGGGGAGCATCCACTGCTCCAGGGGAGCATCCTCAGCTCAGGGGAGCATGGCGAGCATATCGCATCTCCAGGGGAGCATTCGCTGCTCCAGGGGAGCATCTTTCAGTGCCAGGGAAGCATTCGTTACTCCAGGGGAGCATATGATGTCCGGGTCTAGCAGGGAAGCACATGCTGTCACTGGAGGGCATTCATTGTCCCAGGAGAGCATCAATGGCGTCAGGGAAGCATGCATTGCGGGTTCAAGGCAAGTCGATATCACTTGGGATGCGTCGACCTTGTCTTGGCAATGCGTCGACCTTGCCTTGGCAATGCTTTGATCTGTCTGATGGTGGGGGAGCATCTGCAGTCGTTGGAGGGCATACTCGGTCCCAGGAGAGCATCCGGAGGGACAGGCGAGCATGCGCGTCTGATGTATCCCGGAAGAGGATTTCTGTTGATCAGGGGTATTATTGTCCTTAATGCCCTGACTTATGACGCCCTAATCTCCTAGTATAAAAGGATGGGCTCTCTCTTTGTATTGAAAGAAGTCTGTGATTATCTAGTGGAATCCTGTTGCGGCCGTGGATGTAGGAAGGCATCTTGCCTCCGAACCACGTAAAAATCCCTGTGTGTTCTTGTGTGATTGGTTTTTTCTCTTCTTCCTCCTCTGATGTTTGTCCTCCTCGTCTGGGTACTCCGGTTCTATCCCCAACAGTGTCGGGGTAATAAAAATTCTAGAACTCAACTCATTATCTACAGTATGAAATATCCTTTCTTCATATGGAACTGCGGACTTTTGGAATGATAAAATCGACATCTTCCCAAAGACTATTGGGTCTTTAATTCATATTAAGCCTACACCAGAAGCCGTTATACATTGTGTTTGGAACAACAAAATGATAGAATCAGATGGCTGTAGTGCATGAGATCACAGCATGGAGAAAGTATTTACATACCATTGACTCACATGCGGGGTAGAATTCCAACAACCTGCCAATTGTTGGACAATTAAAAAAATACTTTTGACTTAAACAAAGTAAACATCAATAAAATTAACCTGACTTATACAAAAGAAACATCAATAAGATTGGCATGGAAACTAATTTTATATAGATCTAAAGTCCTACTCACAATAATACCATGTATTGCTTAATGAATGGAACTGATATAGAGGCATGCACCAGAAAATCATAATGTCAAACAAATAAGCAATGCATTTGAAATGACATTGTCAAAATCCTTTTGTTTCATTATTCACACAAACATTTTTCATATTCACATTATAAATGTGAAACACATTTCCTCCATCTTCAATTAGTCTTATCAAATATAAAAACCAGATCAAAGGACAGGGGAGGTTAATTGGAAACATGATGAAATAAACACATATTAATCAGCAGTGACCAGCTTGAATTCTAACTGCAAGCCTGCATATTGCACCAATAAAACAATAGGAATATGCATTCACACATAACACCCTATGTAGTCTACCAAATCACTTTGGGTCGAGAACTTGGAGTCATGCCGTGGACATTTTGGGTAACTATGGCTTCTTGTCAGTTTGAGGATATAGTTTTGATTGTGTTGAAGAAAGTATTGCATCAAATCTCCTTTTTCCCATCTCCGTCAAGACAAAATTTCAAAGTCCGGCAAATCTTTGGAAGTTGTTCCCAGTATGAGCTGAAAAATGCAACCACTGAGAATAGACGTTTCTCACCAGCTGCTGCTGCTCTTGTATATGTGTGTGCATGTTGGAATGGTGAGAGGGGCAAGGCTCGATAGTTGTTTTATGTAAAAATACTGCAACTAAGGAAAGGCTCGATGCCAAGAAGGATAAACCATCAGAAACTTTGCCTCACCCTTGATAATTTTGATTGGACCAATGGAAGGATAAGGCCTTTCCCCTCCAAGTTGGTAGTTGGTGGTAAAATTTTTCTTCTGTTCAAAAATCCAAATAAATCCCTGGGAATGGAACAGTGCTTTTATAGATATAAACGTTCTTATTTTTAATCCAGCAGGAGATGCACCCACCGGAAAAACAACTATGTCAGAAAACATGTGCAGAACAGTGACAACAGTCTCACTGAACATTTTATGGGTCATAGCAAGGACCCCGAGATCCAAAGTCAACCAATTTATACAAGCATCCAAATTATTTAAAAGAAGGAAATTAGGAAATGTTTTTCATGATGATAATGATGATGTTTTTAGCTTGTTCCTTCTCCAGTTCCCCTTCTTGGATGTAACTCAGGTGTCCCAGAACAAACATGTTGTTTGGGTACATCACTTCATCATTTCCAATGATAATGTCGTGCATCCCAACTCCCAAGATAAAATATAGGTCATTAATTTTTGCAATTTGCGTTATTTACTTATATGATTCAGTAAGCAATGTATGGTGCCTTTGAGAGGGGAGGGGGTGGTCCAGGATGTCAGCAAAAGAGGCAGCACAAACATACAGGAGAGAGAATAAAATTTTACAAGTTAGATTATTCACTTACATGGATACAGTAAGCATTGTTGATCACATTTTTCGGAAGGTAGTTATTGATCTCACTAAAAAGTAGATTAAACAATGGGAGAGAGTTGGCTTTATTTGCAATCACCATTAAATCCCATTGGCAAATTGCAATTAACACAATCTTTGCTCAACCCTCTTTTAATATGTCTCACAAAGAATCCAGAAAATAATATATCATGGCAGCACGGGCACATGGAATTCCTATAGTTAAAGCTTGGGTTCAGTCAGTTCTAAACTTCGCTTAAGCCTTGAGCCCAGCAAAGTCTTCTAGCATTTGGCCAAGTAGATATATAAGAATCAAAATAATTCTTTAATTTTTGGCCAAATAGATATATAAGAATCTAGGTGCTTAGCATCACATTTATAGCAACAAACTGTAAGAACTACTTAAAAGTCTGCAAAAAGTGGTACAAGTCAATAACAAAGACTGCATGAGAATATGTTACTATGGCAATTATTTCTGTACAAGAACTCAGTGGCGCCACTTTCACTTGTATTTATCACACTAAATCAAGCTCCTTTAGAACTCAAAAACTGAGATCTTTTACTAAAGGAAAAAATAGCATCATGTTACTTTTATGAAGAGAAAACTTCCTAAACTAACCTGGGTGCACTTCATCCCCTCCCAAGTGAAAGAGCTCAAATGGGAAAATCTTCCTCATATCTGTAAAAGGAGAGAAGAAGACAATGAGATTATGGCACAGTTTTTCAATTTACAAAAACTATGAAAACAGCTAACTGTATATGTTATTCACCAGAATGTAGAAGCAATAGACTGCTCTTACCCAAGCATGGCATGTCTGCACTAATTTGTGGCCATCAATTATCGAATTGTACATTTTTTTCAAAATTTATAAAGGAAAAGCAACTACAAGATACTTTCAAGGGAACAACCCCAGTCCTATCTCATATATTCGTGGAGGGTGAAAGCAGAAATGATACAGTAGCTGTCATGTTTTCCCCTTCTCTTCTAGGTTCTTTGTTTTACGCTGAGTGTGTGTCATTGTTTACACGCGAAAAATAAATAAAAAATGCAGACACGCTGATGATAAATTAAAATTTGGGTGGTTTTGGGTATCACCAGCATGTTTATTTGCATATCTTTATTTCGCGTTTTAAGTTTATCAGACGATTTAGAGTTCATGTACAGAACTTTTCCCCACCAACCGGAGTCGGTGTTAACTTACATCGGAACAAGTCCGAACACCTTTGATTAACTGTCGAAGAACGTCTTTTGCCTATATTTGTTGTGACATAAATGATCTTGATGATCTCCCATTACGAGTACATACTCTTGCAAAGAAATTTGAAGACTTTATTTCCTTGAACATATGTGATTAGAATTACAATCGGTCTTTCAAGACCTTTACATATGGTCCCGACTGTGTAATCAGGTTTTCATGATAACATCCGTTTGCAACCAGAACCTTTGAATTTGCTTCAATCAGCATTTAGATCTTTGAATTTGCTTTCGTCCTGATCGGGTCATTAAATTTACTTTTGTCCCCTAATAATTGGACAGTTGAACTTGAATTCCATCACGAGGACTGTTAGATCGCCAAGATGATCATTGTCGATCTCTCGGAGTTGCTTCATGATCACAATCACTCTTTTGATTGTAATTGGACCCTTAAGTTGCCTTGGTGTCCATAAAGGGCATTCCCGCCTGAGGTGGGTTGTATTTGTAATTTTTCCTCCATCAGGATATTTCTGTAGTTTTTCCAAACTTTGAGATGTTCTTGTAGTTTCTTACTTTCTTGGAGATAGCCCGTCACGTCTCGACTTCCTGGGCATTCTTGTCATTCTGACTTTTCGGCATATATTCCCGTCACTTCTTGACTTCCTGGGCATATCTGCCATTTCTTGACTTTTTAGAGATTGCCCCGTCGTTTGATTTCCTGGGCGCTCATGACTTCCTTTCTTGACCTCTCGAAAATAGCCCCGTCATTTGACTTCTTGGGCATTCCTCGTCTACATTTCTTGATTTCTTGAAAATAACCATGTCATTTGACTTCTCGAGTATATCGGCCACTTCTTGACTTTTCGGAGATAGCCCCGTCACTTCTTGACTTCCTGAGTATATCTGTCATTTCTTGACTTTTTGGAGGTAGCCCCGTCACTTCTTGACATTCTGGACATATCTGTCATTTCTTGACTTTTTAAAGATCGGTCTGTCGTTTGACTTCCTGGGCATTGCTGACTTACTTTCTTGACTTCTCGGGAATAGCCCCGTCATTTGACTTCTTGGGCATTTCTCGCCTTGATTTCTTGACTTTCCAGGGTTCATTTGTAATTTCAACATTTTAAAATTTTCGGACACGATAGCTCTCAGCCATGAAAAAGATGCATGGATTTGGATGGTTAGGCTCTCGGCCATGAAAAAGATACATGGATTTGGATGATTAGCCATAAGTCGAACTGAAGAGAGCGCACACCGCTTCAGGGAAGGGACGTGGTCTCGCTCCACCGAGTCGTGCAAACAGTACCAACCGGAATAAAAGCATTCTTTAGTGATTTTGAGACAAACCGTGAACTTGTGCAGTTTCTAGACTGAACAATAACTTTAATGCAAGTTTCCCACAAATGTGATATTTTTACAATTTTCTAATATTTCAGGATCTTTTTTGCATTTTCCCACCATTTGGGGTATTTTTGTAATTTTTTCGCCATCAGGGTATTTTTGTAATTTTTCCACCACCGGGGGTATTTCTGAAAATTTATGACCTCCCGGAGATATTTCTGCATTTTTCCTGCTACTGGGGGTATTTCTGTAATTTTCCGCCACGGGGATATTTCTGTAATTTTCCCACTATTGGGGGTATTTCTGTAATTTTTCCACTATCAGGGGATATTTTTGAAGCTTTCTGACCACCCGGGGATATTTCTGCAACTTTCCCGCTATCGGGAGTATTTCTGTAATTTTCTCACAAGCGGGAGTATTCATGCGATTTTCTAACTACCCGGGGTATTTATGTAATTTTCCCACTATCGGGGGTATTTTTGTAGTTTTTTCACTATCGGGGGAATTTCTATAATTTTCTACCACCGAGGATATTTCTGTAATTTTTCGAGACTTAGTCTTGAGCGGAGATATTTTCATAGGTTAGGGAACGTTCCCTGAGGACAGAAATACCTCTCTCTTGAATTTCAACATTTTCTGATTTTTCTTGCAAAAGATAAACTTTTACGTAATTTTTGCAAAAGCTTGGGGTATATTTGTAATTTCTGAAATCTGTAGGGATTTCTTCATAATTTTCGCATAAGGGATCAGACTTTGAACATTTCTGGGCTTCCCATGAACTTCTGGCACTTCTTTATTTACGAATTTATAACAATACAACAATATTTCTTCGTGACGGGGTTTTCTAGCAATATATCCAAGTGTGAGGGTCTTTTTACAAAAGCAATCCTCAAACTTGGGGGAAGAAAGCCCAGCCGCAAGGGAGAGGGCGCAGGCTTCTTTTCCTTCTTCTCCAAGCTCGTCTTCCTCTTCATTTGGGCCTCTTAGAAGCTCTCAAGTCTTCAAGTGCTCCGAACCCCCTTTCCTTGGAGCTCTAGGCTCCTTTTTATAGATGTTGGAAGGTGAAGTGGAGGGGGTGATGCTCCGGTTGAGAGCTACCTCCGGTGGAAGGTGAAAAGCCAAGGTATGACCCCCTCCCCCCCTTTGCACACTTTTTCTTCTTTTTTTTTTCTTGCGCAGCACAAAGAAGGGCCAGAGGGGGTACCCCCTTCCAGTTAAACAGTGACCGGAGGGGGTCCCCTCCGGTCAAACAAGTACCGGAGGGGGTCCCCCTCCGGTCAAACCTCCGGTTCGCAAGGCACCGGAGGGGGCTCCCTCCAGTCCTGTGCAATCGGAGGGGGTCCCCCCTCCGGTTTATAGCTACCGGAGGGGGTCCCCTCCGCTGCCACCCGGCCGGAGGGGGATCCCCCTCCGGTCTCCTATGCTTTTTGAGAGAGGAGGAGAGGGCGGAGGGGGTTTCTTAACCCCCCCCCCTTTTTTTTCACGGTTCAACAGCCATCATAGGGGCTCGGAAATCATGGCTATTGCCTTTCTGGCATCTGCTATACTAATTTTATCATATACATCTACCAATACTTTAGAAGCCTTAGCAAGATTATGACCAGAAATCATGCACCACATTTGACTGCATGAAAATTTACATCCTCTTTGTAGTCTGGTACATAAGAAAACAATTATGAAACTCTTAAAGGAACAATAGAATATCTAAGAGGGAAGCAAGGGTTTCGGAGAGGGTAGTCTCTTTTATCTGTGAGATAGCAAGAGAATGGGAAAGCCATCTTTGTAGGGTGGACTCACAAAATTCTAGTATGTTTGTTTTGTTGGGGGGTCAATAGTAGCCACGCTGTTGTGGCGGAGAGCATCTTTTTGTGTAGGGATTTTTTTGGGAAACTTATTGGCTATTATTGTACATCCCTCCATTTTACACTTTAATACAATGTGGTACTACCCACTTTAATAAAAAAAAAAAAACTCCAACAGCTATGCAGACGAAAAGTTTTGATAACTTGACCCAAGAACAGGTTAGTGATCTGTGAATGAATTTGTATTAATGGATCAAGCTTGATACAAGTAAACAGCTTGTCCAATATGATCTTGGCTGGAGTAGTCTAAGCAAAAACTCAAACCTTGAGAAAATGAAAAATGACAAAACCAGCAAAATGAAGGGAGAAAAAAAAAGGAAGAAAGGCAACAGAACAAAACCCCTAAGAAAAAATTGACTGCAGAAGATCAACCAACCAAAAACCAAAACTAGTCTGCTCAGCTAGACAATTTAACTGCACTGGCACAGGCTCCACTAGCATAAAAGATGATGGGGCATCAAAGGCGATTTCATTACACGGGTGAAGTGTATTTGTGAGTTATGGCTTGTATGAGATTGTAATTGTGTATTTTCTTTCTTTTGGGCTCCTTGTAAGGCTTATATCAAGCCAATGGGCCATTTGTTATGTTAAGTCCAAGGTTAGATTGCTATTAGTAGAGTCCATTAGAAAGCCTAGTTCATATTGGACCAAGTGCCACCCTTATGGACCTTATTAGTCATTTAAGGCCCAATTGGGCCACTCCCTCTCATGGGCCACCAAGACTTGGAAGGCCCAAGTCTAGACTTGAGTTAATGGGTTGGGTTGGCTGCCCTTGGACCAGCCTAGGCCCAAGAGAGGCCCATGAAGGGGGCGCCCCCTCTTTTGGCCTTATTAGGCTAGTTAGGTGGTGTTTGAATGTAATTAGTCTAAGGTTGAATGGAGATGGTCAAGGTGGATTAAACAATTGTATTTGGTGTGTTATTCACACCTCATCTCAGCCATTCAATCCCCAACCCTTGATCCAAGGGTCCATATTAGATTTGATTGGAGTCATATATAATGTTGTATTTTCATAAGAAATTCAATGAAAAAATCAGAAAATTGTTGAGTCTCTTGGAGCTTGGTGCGCCCCTCTCTCCTCCCCCTGCTGTTCTTCCACCTTCAACCCCAGATCTAGAGTGGTTCTACCTCCCTTCATCCCCTCTCAACCTCTGATCATCACCGGTGCCACCGCCGCCGCCGTTCGTGCCGCCTTCGAGCCGCCACGGGATCAATTTCGGTGTTCTGTCTTGCTGGACAGAGGTGAAGCTCGGAAATTCCTCAAGTCAGCCACGAGTTCAGATCGACTTCAAATTTTGAGGGTTGGTTCCTACCTTATAGACCCTTCCCCACAAAAAAATTCAGCTCCAAATTCCCCCGTTTCATATTGTTTCCACTTCGTTCATTCCCCAAACTCAAATCAGATCTGTCTCTGTCTACAGTGACAGAACCTTTGAGTTCGTCCCCTTCTACCACCCTTTTGAATTTTTTTTGCCCTCCCAATTTAACTGGGGTTTCTGTCCATTTTTCCCTACCACCACCATTTTTATTAATTTTTTTTGAGTCTTTTACCTATTTTTCAAAATTCATGTTCTACCGGAGCTACAGTACCTCCAACCAGATCTCAGATTCGACCTTCTTCCAGTAAACAAATCATAGAAATTCATAGACACATCCAAACGTGTCCAAACCAACTTTGCCATCTTCCCAACTCAAAATCCTACAACTTTCATGAAGAAGTCGAAGTCTGAATCCAAGGTCCTCCTAGCGGTCAACGGCAGTTATCAGAGATCAGCTCTGTAGATCTGAGTGTTCAGTTACTGTACAACAGGAGGTTGTAAATTCCATAAGTCCAGATCAGCGAAGCTCCAGGCCAGATCTCTAGGCCTACATTGAAGTACTTCGAGTCAGCTTTCCAACGGCGCTAATTTCGTGTCAATCCGACATCGGATCTGATCTCAACGTCCGTTCTCGCCGGACAGCGCGCTGAAAACCAGAAACTGCAGATCCGTGGGAAGTTTTCCCGACGGGCGCCGGCCGGAGCCGCCCGGCCTCCGATCGTCATTCCAGCGTGCCGCCAGCCCGGGGATCGCTTCCATCAGTGTCCCCCACCACAGCGGTGACCCGGGTCCCACACGGCCCCTTCGGACAGCACGTGGGCCCCACCGTCATTAGTTCGGGTGCTGCCGAAGCTACGCGGAAAGCCGCCCGTCAACCCGAAATCGGCCCTCCCGGGCTCCATTGTGTCGCCCTTTACCTCCCTGCGTGGAGTGGGCTTTACATCATTGCTGTAATCTTTATATAATAACTGTCCCGGGAGTGCGAGATCGGCCGGGTCCGTCGTCCCCACGCCGGGCGCGTGGAGGTATCGTATTCGCTCCTACACTTGGCATTTCGCTTATTTCATATATGCTTGTTTATGCCACTGCTAGAGAGCATGTTTTAGGACCTAACTCGTTATAATTTCATATCACCGTTGCTGCGAGAGAGTGAGCGAGACCGTCCCGTGACCCGATCCGGGCACGAAAGTGTGAGCCGACCACCCTAGCTCTTGCCGGTTTCTCAACTGTGCACGTCCAACGCTTCCCTCATCAAGGGACGATCGCGAGCTTGCCGTGTCCTTGGTCCCGTCCCGCATCAAAAGAAGTTCCAAAATCTTTGAGAAATAGTTTTACAAGATAGAGGACCATCCCTTATGTGTGCCCACCGCAAGTGATACAAAAAGTAGACCGCTCTTACACACCAGCCAATTTTGAACACATTGGAACATGCTCAAAAAGAGAAGTTCCAAAAGCTTTTAGGAATAACTTTAAGAGGCATAAGGCCATTTCTTTTACATTCTACATGCATCTTTGCACGACATCAGGCAACAACATGAATGCTGTTGTTTAACTGAAAAAGGTATTGAAGATGGGATCACAAACAAAAGCAAAATTTGAATAGGAGAACCACATTCTGCTCACTATTCCCATGTCGGC
The DNA here is from genome assembly GCA_022559845.1 of Amorphophallus konjac. Taxonomy (NCBI): domain Eukaryota; kingdom Viridiplantae; phylum Streptophyta; class Magnoliopsida; order Alismatales; family Araceae; genus Amorphophallus; species Amorphophallus konjac. The sequence goes on along the minus strand of CM040124.1, from coordinate 336,865,600 downwards.
TACCAAATAATGAAGTTTATGGGGATAACTCAAAAGATACTACAAACCCTCATTTATATGTAGTAAGGGAAAACTCTGCACCTCCATGAGGGAACGACTACAGGAATTCATGCAAGAATGCAAGGACAAGCGCTTTTGTCAGAGAAACTTGTGCTATGCAGCCATAAATTCAGAGCTGTAACAAAGGCAACTTTAACTGCTGTAGCTCAGGGACAAGTGCAAGAAGGTGTAATGGCCACATCATCTTTTCTGAGGTGACCTAGGGAATGTTGAGAGGTCATGCATGGTAAAAATATATGTGTGTACAAACAGACAGAGAATTGACTGTACCTATTGCTGGTGAGGCAGTGACGAAAACAGACCTAATCGGTAGAAAATGCACAAATTACTTCATATTCATCACTGATTACTAAAACATCACACCATGAAATTCTAAGCACAGATTGATACAGAAGCTTGTTTCTGGTGATTTCCCACTATTATTGGACACATACGTAAGTAAACTTAAACATTAATGGCATCGGAAATAACAAAATTGTAAGCAGAAGATAAATGTCAAAATAACAGCTAATGTGTTTCCTAATGTAGCCTTACCTTTCAAAACTCCAGAAATCACCTCAAATGTGAAATTCTTGCTCACATCAAGGGGCTCTCTACATGTAGGCGATGGCCAAAGATCAGGATAACCTATGCCCCTGCATAAAAAGTCACAGTCACATGTTATTATTTGTACTCCATTACCATTCCTTAAGGTAAAACTCAGGTAACTTTAAGCTCCAGGACATACAATAGAACCTTAGTGTTCTGCAAATTAACAGAGGAACTCACATATAGTGGCCAATATTCTAAACGTAGGATCTAAGCTCCAAAACCAAATATGCTAAACGTACAGCTTTGAACATGGGCAGCAAACCCAAAACAAGGAACAGAAAGTGCCATCAGCTAGTGTTTGTTTGTTCAGTCCCCCGCCAGTGGCGGAGTGGACACCCTCCCCCTTTGCAAGGGGGAGGTCCCGGGTTCCCCCCTCCCCATAAAAAAAAAGTAACTACTGAAAAAAAGTGGTTGTTTGTTCAACTACGTAAAACAAGCAATGGCTACTTCCATAAACTTATACCATCTTTTAAAATGTCACCAGTCACTTCAGCTACTTTATACTATGCTCCAAGGAGAAAAACAAACTTGGCTATTGGAGAGAGAGTTTAAGAAGGCATTTGGTTTGGCTCTTGGGAGGGATTCCAGGAATTCCAATGAATGGAATCCCTGACATAATCCACAGCCCAACCAAATGAAACAAGTCCGTCTCGACTTCCGTGCACACCAGATTTTCAACAGGAGAGAGAAGCAGACTCATGGGCACCTATCTCCCAGAATCTACAAAATCTCCCAAGAGGGATCTTTTCGTGGATTTCGAAGTTCATTTTGACACCTTAACATATTTTTGCGTGGATTTAGAAGACATAAAACAATCCACCCAGTACAACCCAACGTTTAGCCAAGCATTAATCAAAAGGGCTTCAAGTTAATTACGTTGGTCACTATTCATTTTAAATTTTATAATTTATTTAATTTTTAAAATATTTTTTAAAATATTCTATAAAATGAATATATCGTGAAAATAAAAAAAATTATAAATATCATCATTTATGTCACTAATTAAAATTTAAAAGCCAAAAACATCATTATTTAAGCATTTAGCGTCTACCTGCATGGACGATTTTTAAAGTTTTACTGTTCATTTCAAATTTTTATTTTATTTTATTTTTTAATATATTCTATAAAATGAACATACCATGAAAATAAAAAAGTTTTCATAAATAACACCATTAATGTCACTAATTAAATTTAAAAGTAAAAAAAGTCATTATTTAAACATTTGGCATCTACCTCCGTGGACACTTTTTAATTTTTACTGTTCATTTCAAAAAAATTATTTTATTTTACTTTTTAAATATTTTTAACATAATCTATAAAATAAATATACCATGGAAATAAAAAATCATAAATAACATCATTAATATCACTAATTAAAATTTAAAAGAAAATTGCCATTATTTAAGCATTTAGCCTCTACCTCCATGGACGTTTTTTAAAAAATCTACTGTTCATTTCGCATTTTTATTTTAATTTATTTTTAAATATTTTAATATATACTATAAAATGAATTTACTGTGAAAATAAAAAAAATTCATAAATAACATCATTAATGTCACTAATTAAAATTTAAAAGTCAAAAACATCATTATTTAAGCATTTAGCGTCTACATCCATGGACACTTTTTAAAATTTTTACTGGTCATTTCAAATTTTTATTTTATTTTAATTTTTAAAATGTTTTTAATATATTCTATAAAATTAATATAATGTGAATTTTTCATAAATAATGTCATGAATGTCACTAATTAAAATTTAAAAGTAGAAAACGTCATTAATTAATCATTTAGCATATTCCCCAATGGACTTGTTTTGTAATTTTTACTGTTCACTTTAAAAAAATTATTTTATTTTTAAACATTTTAATATATTATATAAAATGAATATATTGTGAAAATAAAAAATCATAAATAACAACATTAATGTCACTAATTAAAATTTAAAAGTCAAAACTTCATTAATTAAGCATTTAGCATCTTCCCCGTGGACGCATTTTGTATTTTTACTGTTCACTACCAATTTCGATTCAATTATGGCTCAAATCCCCAGACACCTGACACTGCCATCGCATGTGTACGAAAGTGGGATTTTTCAAAAAATCCCCACCTCTTCAGCAGAAACAAACGCCACCTAAGGTTATGGCCAGGTCACCAAATTTCTAGAATGAAAAGTTGACTTAGGGTCTTGCATGCAGCGCCGAAAGGTATTGGTTATTATTGAGAAAGATATCCAGATAGACATACCATGATTCTGCATGACCAGGGACATCAATTTCTGGCATAATGCTGATACCTGTGGTGAAATGAACTGAAAAGTAAGTCGCAAAATATTGATGATTTTTTCAGATTTCTCTTCATCGTGAGAATTTGATTGCGATGAATGATGCAAAAAAATTCTCCTAAAGTCTTCTAGATTCAAATGCATATCTGGTACAGTACTGCATTCGGGCATGCATATGCGATAAAGTTGCATTTCTTGTAGATTATTACTGCATAGAGCAAGCATATGCAATTTGATGTAAGGAACTGAACTGGTCAAATGCATTTCTTGTAGATTACTGCATATGGCATGCATATGCACTTTGAGATAAAAGAACTGAACTAGGACCCCTAAACCCTAAATCTTTTAATAAAGAAAAATGTGATGTTATAAAATTGGGGATTTGGCGGTACAATCCACTTTTTCTTGAGAAAAAAACAAAGCAAAATGTGGTCTTTTTTGTTGTTAAAGAAAATGGAAGATGGAGCTCACCTCTCTTTTTGGCATAACTGCAAGACACGATTGGTAGACATAAAAGTGAAAAGAAAAAAAAAGCACACAAACACTGAGTTAGTCCAAAGTCATTTAATAAAGTGCTACATAGTAAACAAATAAACATTGCAAAAAACTAAAGACTTCAACATAAGCAAAGAAGTTTAAAATATTTAGCTTATTAAGAAAGATGATATTGAATAACCAAAAAAGAAGATGCAGAAAGAAACAATTCAACCAGGGCAGCATAACTGACACTGTAATGACATATTAACCAATGAATTAGTCAATTGAAACCTTCTTTTATGCCCTTACAATAAGCACCCATGAGATACCCAGAAATTCTGTGTGTTTCTTCTAGCAATTGTGAAAAGATAACTTGAGTTTCAAGTTTAAGATATCTGAACCCTGTGCGGATCAGGATCTCATTCCCTATTGTCCTTTTCTTGCTTTTGCATGGGAATGTGCATCACCCTCTAATTTAGATACAGAGCACTAATTCACTGTGTTGCACTTTCCATCTGAATTCTATACCAACATGTGACTATCCCATTGTATAGCTACTCAGAAGCCCAAGATGTTTTTCTTTTCAGAAATGATCATCTTTAATAGAGTATTTCTCCAATGTAACATGAAAATATCTGTGATTCTTTTGATAACATATTTCATACAGATACATAACCAGAAAGCACAGAAACAGTCAAAGCTCAGAGGTCAACATAATGTTAATCATCAAAACATTTAGGACAACATTTTTAAGATGTACTCACTAAGAAAGTACATTCAACATGGTATTTTGTCATAGAGTTTCTGTATAATTACATATAATTAACATGCATCCAGTTTTGAACAGATATTAGCAATTGGGAACACAAATGCTCAGGGAGAACCACAAGTTAAGGGTTTTTTTTTTTTTGAGAAGTGGATGGTACCACGTACGTATTAATTGTAAAAAGAAAGTGGGATATACAAGTATAGTCAGTCAGCAACCAAAAAACCCTATACAAAACACCACACTAAGTCAGTGTACCCCTTGGGAAGCAAAAGTTATGTTGGGATGACTCCGATGACAAGTTTCTGGGAAATTTAGGTGATTGATTACCAATATAACAAGAACTAAAGAGAACTTCTAGTGAGACCAAAACAAGGAGTGTTGTTCTACAAATAGATTGATAAGGTTCACAAGACAATCACTTACTCAACAATTTCATAAGCATCCTCCACTGAGAATCTCTCCCACTTTGTGTAAGAACCTTTCCACAAATCCGGATATGAAGGAACCTCTAGAGGAAATGATTCTTCATCGATGATGTGCCAGTGAAGAACATTCTACTGAATATGATTCTCAACATCATAAAGTACATGGAAAATATGCAAAGGACAGCAAAACAAAGTAATCAGAAGAGAAGATACGGGTGTGTTTGCTGAGGATTGCAGAAGGATACACAGAGCATCCTTACCAGTTTAGCATATGACATGGACTCAATCACTTGCTTGATCACCTTGACGGGTACATAGTGCCGTGAAGTGTCTGCAAAAGAATGCACATGGACATGGTTATACATTGATGTATCGGTACATTGAAGGGTGTATATGAGGCAGGATAGTGCACCACTAAAAACTTTTGCCTACCTAGAAGCAGCCCACGAAATGCAAACCTTGGTTGATCTTGAATATACCAAGGTGCCTTGTGGACTTCGATCAGTTTGGTTTTGTAATTAAAAATACACAGTTGGCTGAATGTCTGAAAGAGACAGATTATAAAAAATAAAAAATGAGTTCAAAAACCATGTACCATTCAGTTACAACATTTTGCACTATTTAAGACAATATAACAAGTGCAAACATCGTATCTATAACAGGAAAAGTGTCATTTTCTTGTGTCACTATTTCACATGTTGTAATACTTTTGTCACGTTTTTGCATGTTGTAACATCAAATTTGATGAGCAATGGAGTATAAACTTTCCCAAGAATTGGTGCTAATGAAGCCAAAAAAGAAGGTGAACTACAAATCTAGGTTATGTAGTCTCAGATCAGAAAAGCAAATCAGAAACCCGCAGGCCCAAATAATGGTGCTTTAACCAATTATCTTCAAATTCTTTACAGTGCTTTTTATGTTTAAGATACCCATATTTGTACAATGTGCATATATGTCAACCCATTTTGCAGTTTCATAAGTATCACCATAAACACATACCTCTAATCCACGGATTGCCCCATAAATGGTAGTTGCCTGCAAAAGAAGCAAAAGGAAATTATTTCAAATGAAATACAAAAAATGTTCCAATAGTTTACATGCTGATAAAGGCACCAGATAAGAGGGGAAAGAAATGAGACTGTAACTACAGTAGCTAATTATAAAACCATAGGTATTAGAAGCATAGCTGGAGAAAATTAAAGGGACTATGACTCTGCAGATTTTAAAGTTCCTAACAAATATAAGTATATATTAATAATTGGCTAGATGAATATACAAGTGCTAACATGAAATGAAGAGGGTCACTCATATGTTTACTGAGAAGTGCAATAAGCTCCATGCAAACTCATAAAAGGTTAATGACGTTAGAAAGAGAAAAAACAATACACTATATTGCGGCATGTATTTCTGTATATAAAAATTACTTGACTAAAATTAAGTAATTTGTTTATAGCTATGCTTCCAAGTAATTGGTACATCAAAAAAGTTCCAAAAGACTACGTTATCTTAGAGTTTGTTATATTGAAATTTAAAAATTAAATTATTCTAAGGCTCCACTTTCGGAGACAGCATGTCTGTACCCTTGATGCAAAAGTCTCAAACCATGATTGGCTCAATTAACATCTTATTGCAGGTAGCTTGAAGAAGGATGCCAGTTTTCTCATCATGCACGCTTATCTTTTCTGATAGACTAGGTGATTTTATTTAAACATTACAGTAAAAAGCAGCTAACAGAAGTATGAAAGTGTTATGGCATGTGCTTTCAGATTTTATCATCAATGATCTACTTCAAGAACATAAAGAAAAAACTGTGGAGACCAGTGACTGATCAGGAGCACTCAACTAAGTTACAGGGGAAATGGTATGGTTGACAGTAGTTGCAGTATATACCGCCCATGGTTCAAAGAACAACTATCTTTCATCCTTTAAAGACATTTTCTTTTTCGTCGATTAGCTACTCTATGGAATAAGATACAGGCAAGAAGCACCTCTATTTTTGATATGGCTCTATGGAAACATGAAAGCAAAACTATGATCTCATGGTCCCCAGCCAACACAGAGAATTTAGGGACTTCAATCCAATGTCCCACTTTACTCACAAAAAAACCTAGTGGTTCATTTTAGGCAATAACAGAGGTTTCACTTAACCATCAAGTCATCGACTGGTTTCCAGGGATCAGAAGCATTGACAAAAGTATGTAAGAGGACAACGTAGGGTAAATTTTCTAAGATGGTTCTTGCAGCTGATTACTCCACTTCCTAATCCTTTGAGCTGAATGACTAAATGCTCAAAACTACCCATATTTACAATTAACCGCAGAATTAATGTGCACATGCATCACTCACGGGATCTATACTAGCCAAGGAGAATGAAATTTTCAAATGAGACGGACATACATCCAAGTTTCAGCAAACTCTGTGCCTTCTTACTTCATGATATTAAACCCCAATTTCGTTCCACTAGATAAACCAGTGTCTGGTCAACCCTGGCAGTTCATTTGCCAAAGACATTATCTCCTTACAGGGATGCGGATGAACCCCACATTTATCTGAACGCTGAATTATTGATGTAAAATTACATGAAAAGAAAATCAATATTCTGACGGGAAGGAAAAACTTCAGAAGCAGTTTTGCACGTCGGAATGCACACCGCACAGTTCTCAACTCTCAAAACAGTCAAGGTCCAAATCACCTCTCTTGTCAGCTGCATGAATCCGTCAATTCACGTGGTAGGTGACAAATCTCATTTGATTCCCCAATCCTACCACACTTCCACAACGCGCAATCCACGGGAAAAGAAAACCTAGATAGATGCAGAGAAATCGATCTCACCGCACCTCGATCGTGGCCTCCGCGATGACGGACCGATCGTCCCCTCGTGCAATCAACAGAGTATAGCTCTCGTTCACGCCGAGCCGAAGCTGTTAAGGAACACGTGAAAACCCCGATGGCGACCGGCAAGAGAGAAGACAGTAAACCAAACAAAAAAAGAACTGCAGGGACGGCCAGGATCCACGAGCTCACCGTCTCGTCACCGGAGTCAACCACGATCGTCAGCCTGCGGAGGTCGAAGAGCGACCCCCGCGACAGCCTTGTGCGGTACCCGAAGATGACGCTCCGGTACCTCTCCAGAGCCTCTCCGAGGATGGAAGAGTTGCCGCCGGCGCCCTGGAGGTGGAAGAAGATGTCGGGGTCCACCGAGAGGGTCCCATTGCCATGGCGGAACTGCTTGGGCAGCGGCCACAGGTAGGTGAGCGCGTCGTCCAGCCGTAGGCGGGGGTTGGACCACGCCGGGGCCCGCCGGCCCTGGGCGGGGGATGGGAGGAAGGCGGCGGAGATGGCGAGGACGACGACGAGGAGACCAAGGGGGCAGCCAGATTGAGGCGCCATCGTGGGGGGTCGAGCTCCTCTGATCTCGAGGCCTCCACTAGGCAGTACTACTCCACGCTCCGATCCGGAGGCGCTGGTGGCGGCGGTCGTGTGCTGGAGCTTTATATGTAGACGTTGCGTGGCGGACTGGGGCAATGACGCCAGCGTCACATCGGAGTGGGTGAGGTTACCGTTCCTACATTCTTCTTCCCCCGGCATCAGGTCGCGAAGCACGAGAAGCGCTGCGCGCTGCCCTGTCCGTGGGGGGAACCGGACAAAGCGAGAGGGCGGTGAGCGTATCTGCGTCGCGTGGGGTCGGCGACAGCCAGAGTTCTCACCGGAGGTGGGGCATGCGAGCGGAGATTCTTTTGCTGCGCCCAACCAAAAGGGATAATCATGACTTGTAGTCTCATGTGAATACGTGAGGGGGACTTTACTAACCGGTTGCGGTTAGTGCGCTAGTTAGTGAGGTTCTGTGAGGGAGAGATGGGGTCCACAGCTCTCTCTCTCTCTCTCTCTTAATCGGGTCATACTAATTTTACGATTTTATCTTATTATTATTTTTATAATAATATTTTTGATAATCAAATAAGGAAGAATATTCGTAGTGACTTGTTCCCATTATTTATCTCGATCCGGGTTGTTCAGTCTCGGGTGAATTATTTCGAAGTTAAGATAAAGTAATTTATTCTACCAAAAAAGTTGAATTAATTATTTTAGACTATGTAGTATAATATTATATAATTTTTTATTTATTTTATTTTTTTAATAATTTTATCTATTTTATTTTTTAGTCTAACTAGAATAAGAAACTAATTATTAAACTAGATCAAGCTTAACTCTAAAATAAATTATGTGGACTTACCTTAACTGGTTATCAAAATGGCCCTCATAGATTAAGTTTAATGCATCCTAGATCATGATTTTTTTTATTGTCTAGGTATATAGTAAAGATTTAAGATATTGGACGGTAAATTAGGGTATTCAATAAGAATGACTTTTCACTTTGAGACATGCCTTCTCTCGGAATTCCGTCATATGATGGGTGTGTCGATGACGATCAATAATGAAGGGATGCCCAAAATTTGAGACATCGCTGTCGAAGGGAAAGATGCGATAGCTAGTCATTGGCAGTATCTAAAAGGGATTTTTAGTTTTAAGTCTCTATAACTTGTATATTTACGAATTGATCTATCTAAGTTAGATATTTACTTACATCACTTCAAAATTTCAAAGTACTTAGTAAAACATCTCATAATGTTACGAATAATTAAACTCCTTACGTATTTACGAAAAAATTTTCTGAAAAAGTCATTTATCAAATGAATATGTAACTGTGACGTCTTATAAATAAATCCCTAGATTGGATGGGCTATCCGTAAGTGTGAAAGAATATAGGGGTTGCAAAGTAAAAATTCCTTGGCGATATAGTGCCAGGGTTTGCCGACCCGCCCGACCCGGCCGACCCGGTCTCGGTGCGGGACGGGTCGGGTCGGGCGGGTCACAAAGCGACCCGGTCCGCCCTTTGGCTCTCCACGCGATTTTTTTGGAATTTTTTTTAAAATTTTTAAGAAATTTATTTTGAAAGATTAAACGGTATATATATATTTAAAAATATTAGAATGTATAGTTTATTTATGATAATAGATCCATACTACATTATACATATTAAATTATATAAAAATTACATATTACACTGCTTAATTAAACATCCTATTATATATAATACATAAAAATTTATTTTAATTACTAAATATGTAAAAGTAAACAGTGACATAATAATGACATTCATTCATGAAGTATAAAATACAAAAACTCACTAATCCGTGTCCATCTGTGAAGTCCGAATCCCAAAACTCACTCATCCTCCTCATGTGTGTAATCCGAATCCCAAAACTCACTAATCCTCATCATCAGTGAAGCCCGAATCCCAAAACTTATCATCAGATACATGAGACTGATCACCCGTATAATCTAACTCTATCCTAGTGGGTGGAGGTACATATGGGTGAGACTGAAAATATGTAACCATCTGCACAAATGATGGGTCGTGTGCTGCGGTGGAGGGTACATGAAAATCTGTAAAAAAAGTCCTCACTACATCTATAGCTTCAATTCTATCATGTGCGACTGGTGCTGGTGCTGGTGCTGCTCGAACTCTGGACGTGGAGGAAGATCCTGCTCCGCCATGTGCTCGTGGTGGAGGTACCCGGGACGTAGAAGAAGATGTCCTCGGTGTGCTACGAGAACCGTATCTATCATGTAACTGTGTCCGAAAGGAATGTCGAACATCTCCCGGAACTCGGTCGCATGCACGAACATCGCGTCCCACTCCCGCAAGATGCTCCGCAAACCTGTGTATGCCGGTGACGCGATGTTCGCAGTATCTACAGTGCACATGTCCATCACCCTCAACAGAATATCCATGCTCCCACGCAGGGTGACGCCGTCCGTCCATGATGACCTGCAAATGATGTAAAAGTTTACATTAGTGATTTCGATGACAAGTACAAAACTCTATATATGAAGAAATGTACAATTAATTATTAGTTAGTTCTAAATGTAACCAAATGATACATACTAATAAAGCCTATGGACCCAAACTGGGCCAGTGCCCATCTCCAAACAATCTGACATTAAATGTGGTCCGCAGATAGGACAGATAGTCTTCATAGCGCATTGAACCTGAATAGTTCTCCCAGTACATGCGTACGTAGTATTCATACTCATGCGAACCTTGTGCGTACACGACCTCTACTGACGTAGCTGCGGCATAAGGATATGGATACGATGGGAAAAATGAACTACTGTTATCTGAGTCGCCATGATACATCGGCTGCTGCGGCCATGACCGTCCATACGAGCTTCCAGATCCCTGGGAGTCATGTGTGCTCATCCTCTCAAAATCAGACAACATGCCTTGATAGCTGGTACTGTCTGCAACCGAACTTCCATAGTAGGGATCCCAATGATCAGCTGCCCGTCTCGTCCCTGGCAGTGGAACACCGTGGTCCTCATCTTGCGTGGCATGTGTGAAGTGCTGCTCCTCTGTCCATGCGCCATGTTGACGGCCCCCACGACCTCTACTATGACCACTGCTGTACTCTCTGCCACCAGCACTCGTATTCTCACGAGGACTCCGTTGGTCACCTTGAGAACCACCACCTCCATGGGATGAAGACCCTGTCGGTGTACTCTCAGCATCGGAGTCATGACTCCCACTAATGCGGGGCTCAACAGAAGGCTCGGTAGTGTCGTCATCTGCATTGGGATCTAATGTCTCCATGTCTGCAAAATCTATCGGATTTAATGGTGGTCCCTTGTCCTTCTTGCTGGTGAATAATGTGGTCCATGATGATTTTTTCTTCTGTGGAGCAGGGGGCGGCTTACATGCTGCATGTTGTGTCCCTATAGATGCCTGAGAAGCAGAAGCCTGTTTAGATAATTTTTCAATTTACTTTCTATTGTGTAAGTCTGTACGTATACCTGAGAAGACTGATTGGGTGCCTTAGTCTTAGATGTTGAGCGTCGGGGCGCAGCAGACTGAGATGGTTGTTTCGATGCTCCCGAAGACTACACAATTGAAAGAAGAATATATTCAATTACCAATGAATTATATATTAACAAATGTAGAAATGACAATATAATTTCACCTCTCTAAATGAGGAACTCCCCCTAGCCTCTCTTGAAGTGGATAACCTTCTTGGTTCCGCAGATATTGAATGCCGCGGTACAGCAACTCGAGACCACTGTTCTCCCGCAATGTTGTCATTTGTCGGACCGACCTGCAATATATTGCTATCATACATAAATATATGACTATGCTATCTAATGAAATTTGCGATTCGATTTTCATGTATTAATTCACCTGAGGTGGCTCTTGACGCTCAATTAATGGGGGTTGGATCAATCGCTCCCATGCTGTATCATCATACGCATACGATGTGTCTCCACCCCCAATGACGAGGTCTTCATCTAAATTAATTTCATCATCACGTCCCGTTGCAGAGTCGTCACCACCCAAATGCACATGGGTGTCATCTCCCTCCCCGACTGCCTCTTGTACAGCTGATACGAGAAAAGTATTAGGCCGTGGTGTCTCGCCAGGTTCTTCAGCCTCCTCGTCTAATTCTGCCTCACCACGCTCGGTTGTGGCTCTTGCAACCCATGCTACCATAGGGTCGTCATCGTCTCGCAAGTACACAGCATCCGTTGGGTCGTAATCTCCCTCTCCTCTCCTTGTATCCATTTGTACATGCCGGACCTTTAGCCTCATGTTGTAATGAACATACACCATTTTGTCTAGCCTGCGGTGTGTTAGCCTATTCCTCAGCTTAGTATGCAAGAAGGAGAACGTCGACCAATTCCGCTCACACCCACTCGACGAGGATGTTTGCGATAGAACTCTCATTGCGATCTTCCTTAATACGGGTGCACTTGTGCCGTAATTTAGCCACCACTCAGCTGTGTTTAAGACAGATCATGTACAATATAATAATTAGATGTAAAAATTCTTTCTCGAGATATAGAAGGTACATTGTGAAGACACATTACCTGGGTCGAGTCTATCACGACTGGCCACGGCATTAGGTGTCGCAAATGAACCAATTCCCTCTCTAAATATTTTCATCTGCATTATCAAAAAATATGAAGTGTATATTTCATTTAATATTGTCAATGTTAAAATATCCAAGTATACCTCATTCAACGCATCAGCGGCATCTGTTGGGGTGAAAGACAATCGGTCTACCACAATGTTGACCGATTCTATCAACGTATCGTCATAAGCAAGGGCCCGAGCATATTGGAAGGCCGGATGTAGATAGTACGCTGCAATCGTAAGACAATGAATTACATATTAATATCAACTGAAAATCACAGCTCATTGATTGGACGAGAATGTAAGTGTTTACCTGCCATGTGAAGATCACGGCTCATTTGTCTGTCCCATCTGTCCCCCACAATCTCCAGAATAGTGGGTCCATATTTTTTGGACGTTGTAAGGATCTTCCGCTTGGCTGCTTCTATTTTGCTGTACACCAACCCCATGGTTGGTACTCTATCCCCATCCACGCATCGTAGAACCTCATACAGTGGCTCTATCAATGACACTAATATCTTCACTCTATCCCAAAAATTCGAGGTGTTGACAATCCCCTCGACCTCCGCCCCTTCACGTGAAGCAGCAAAAGAGGAACTCAGCCAGGTCTCACCTCTAAACATTTGCTTCAATCCATCCTTGTGCTTCAATAGGCTCTGCAATGCGATGTAGTTGGTGGCAAATCGTGTGATGCCAGGCCTCAACAGTTCGCCGCCACAGTGCTCCCTCATCCATGCCAATACAAGTGTGTGGTTGTAGATATATTTCGTGATTTTTTGTGCCACCTCGACCACAGATTTTACCATACGAAGCTGCCCAATCTCCTTCAGCATCAGATCTACACAATGTGCTGCACAAGGGGTCCAGAAAATGTGCCGTTTTTTCTTCATTAGCTCCTCCCCAGCCTTCTTATAGTTCGACCCATTATCAGTCACCACTTGTACAATGTACTCCTCCCCAATCTCAGTCACCACTTGCTCCATCAATGATAAAATATATTGGTGACTGTGAATTTGACCAGACGCATCCACTGATTTGTGAAAGAATACCTGTCTGTCACAATAAACAAGGAAGTTAATCAGGCTAGATTTTGTGGTACCTGACCATCCATCACACATCAGTGTGACTCCGTACTTTGTCCATTTCTGCTTGAATGAGTCAATGTAACTCTTGATCTCAGCAACTTGTTCATCAAGGTATACGCCAGCCAATTCTCTCGCTGTAGGTGGCTGCACGTGTAGCCCAAGGATCTGTGCTTCCTGAAACATTGGCTTGTAGTAAGGGCTATTGGCTGCATTGAAAGGCAGACCCGCGTGGTGCCACCATTTTGCAACAGCTTGACCAAGTTTCCATTTAGGTCCCTTCTGGCCATACGCATCGTCCATCCTCGTTTGCTTACCATGCTCTCGGGATAGTGCACCGGGCTCCACATCTTCGATGTTGATCGATTGTGTCCTTTTCCTTTGTGTCCCCGAGTCACCAGTCAATAAACTCCTTATGCCTCGTGATTGTCGAGTCATAGATGAACCACCACTCCCTGATGCTCCGGTCCTCGCGGCCTCGCGACTACGGACTATAGTCTCCTCGGGATGTCTTGACTCTTCCCTGCTCTGACGTACTGCCTCACGAAGCTCTGCTTCGTATGGATCGTTCACAGTGACATACACATTAGCCTGCTCAGTACATGCTTGTTCGTCTTCGTCACTGGGTGTCCATGCACATTCCTCCTCGTTGCTGCCACTTGGGCGCCCGCTCACTGCCGCTTGATCCCTTTTCTTCTTTTTTTCCTTTTCTTTCATCTCAGCTCTCTTCTCACGCAGGTGTCTAGCCATTGCAAGTTTCACATCTCTAGGCACATGGGTACACCCAGCAACCTCAGAGTATCCTGCCCCGGCTCCTCCGGCCAAATGCTTCTTCAACCGAGACACCCCTCCTCCCCGGTGTTCTATTTTACAATAGTTACAACGCCAGCACCTACGGTTGCCATCCAACAAAACTCCGTGTGACCACCCAATATCATTTGTTCGTTCCTTAGGAGCCATATTAAGTACTTAACTGTATCTCCTAAATGTAAAAATTACAAATCATATTAAGTACATTATTTTAAACAGAGACTAACAATGAAAATAATATCATTATTTCTACAATATGCAAGACTAAATTCAATATTTACTACATGTCAATATAATTTAGTTCAAAATAATATCATTATTTCTAAAACATGCATATAATGCTAATTTTTTATTTAATAGACCTACATTTAGTTTAAATTAATTTGTAACATATTTATCACTAATTATATATTTAAATTATAAACATGTCTAATTAAATTATATTATATTAAATTATTTATCAGTAATTATTTATATTATATTAAATTATTTTACGTCTACAACTAATAATGAAAATAATATCATTAATTCTATAAAATTAAATTTAAATTTTAATACATCTCAATTAAATCTAATATTTAAACATTAATTAAATAATATATCAAACATAAATATATTTCTACAACATGAATTAAACGATCTTTATATTATTTCTACAACCAGAATTAAATAATATATCAATATATTAAATTCTACAAGATGAATTAAATAAAAATTATATTTTTCTTACAACATAAATTCAACCTGACATCAAAAATAATATTAAACAATGACAATCTAACAAATTTTATTCATATATTTTTAAATTAAAAAAATATATTATATTTTTAAAAAATAAAATTTTTTCCTCCCCCCCCCCACCCCCACGGTCGCACACGCCCCCCCCCCCCCTCATCCCCCCACCGCCTGCCGGTGGCAGACGCCCAGCACGGCAGCACCCCCCCCCCCCCCCGTCCCCCCCCTGTCCCCTCCCGTCCCCCCACGGACGCACAGCAACACCCCCCCCCCCCGTCCCCCCACGGCGGCCCCCGTCCCCCCCCTGTCCCCTCCCGTCCCCCCACGGACGCACAGCAACCCCCCCCTCCCCCCCCCGCCCCCCCACGGACGCACAACAACCCCCCCCCCCCGTCCCCCCACGGCGGCCCCCGTCCCCCCCCTGTCCCCCCCCCCCCCCGTCCCCCCACGGACGCACAACAACCCCCCCCCCCGTCCCCCCACGGCGGCCCCCGTCCCCCCCGTCCCCCCACGGCGGCAGACGCCGGGCACCCCCCCCGTCCCCCCACGGCGGCCCAGACGCCCAGCACCCCCCCCCCCGGCGGCAGACGCCCCACCCCCGACCATTTTAAAAAAATTTAACTTACCTACCTCCGATCGCCGCCCAACGCCGCCGTCGGCCGCTCAGATCGCCGTCCGAAGATCCTGCTCGCCGTCCGCCGCCGCTGCACCGCCGTTCGTCGGTGGGAGGGGTGGAGCTCTTCCTCCCCCTTCGGCCCGTTAAATGGGCGAACCGCCCCCGACCCGCCGTACCGAGCCGGGTCCCGCCTCGCACCGGAGCGGGACGTGGCGGGACGCACGGGACCTTGCGGTCCAGTGCGACCCGTCCACGACCCCCAGCCCGCGCGACCCGGTGCCCGCCTGGGTCGGGTCGGGTCGTGCGGGTCGGGGCGGGACGGCAAACCGTGTATAGTGCAACAAGCTGACAAAGTTTTATGACTCACCTTTCAATAACACCTCTAAAATACATGGGCCCAGTTTGGTGGTGTATATTGTGCGCATGAGGTAAATACATCAAAAATATTTCCGGACGGAGAGAGATAAAAAGATTTGAGTCCACCGTCTCTCGAGTCTGAGGTTGAGAGGAAGTCCATACTCCATTGCACCATGCGTCCACATTTAAAAAAAAATGCACGGTGTTTGTTTCGACGATGACATGATATCCTATGTTTCGTTGCAGCAACTGGGCGTGCCGTATATTTTAGATGTGTAATATTTTTAAAGTTTTTATTTAAAAAAATTAAGTGACTCTCAAATTATCTTAATTTAGACGGTAAATCATGTCATCATTTGATTATTTAAAAAAATAAAATAAAATAAATTATTTTTAAAAGAATGAATCTAATACTATTTAATTAATATAATTTTTTATTTTTTAAGAAATTTAACGACGACATGACTTAGAGATTAGAATACCGTGAGAATCACTCTAAATTTTTTTTTAAAAAAATAAAAATATTATACATCCAGATTGTGTAACGAGCTTTTCTGATCTTAAAGAGAGAGAAATTCGCGACTCACTATGTGCAAGGCCCAAATAGCCTATCAGGGCCTACCTAGCCCAACAAGTGACAGCCCGATCGAGCCCACTTATTTTAAGGCCTCATTCGACCAAGGCCTGCTCCGCCCCATCGAGTCTTACCTCAGTGCCAGGTCGGTCGGCCCCCTCACGCCCAGGGGAAAGCATACAGATTATCCCGAACGATCCCACGGTCGGGCGAATGCCCCCGATGAGACCAGGGAGGGCCCCTCTTATCCTCCATAGATTAGCTCGGCGTCAAGACTCCTTAGCGACCTAGGGCTAAATTCTTGCTGCTAACTCTTATTCCAGCGAGGGTTGCACTGTTATCTGGGAACGGGGGGCCAAGGGATAAGGAGAATGTGAGAGTCCTTGGCCGAGAAGAGTCCTTCCGACGGATGTAGCGTCCTCCGGATCCCCTGCATCCGTTACCGTGGCGAGATAGCCCGCCACTATATAAACCCAAGGAACCTCTCCAGAAAGGTAAGCTCACTCTCAGCCACTTCAACTGCTGGAGAGCGATCTCGTGCCCCCTTCTCTCCTGTCCCCTTCGCACATCGCTTATACTATTCACCGACTTAAGTATCGGAGGATTTTTCTCGGGATTCTAACCTTGGGCCCCCTGATTGTCTTCTTCCCGCTCTGCAGAATCCTGTGCTGGAGTAACCGTACTCTGTAATCATCTTAGATCGGACGACTCAAGACTTAGCCCGAGATCTTGCCTCTTCAGATCTTATAATGTTCCGAGATACTTAAACCATTTAACCCATGCATGAGCTTCTGCCACGTGTGAGAGATTCAATTCGGTTGTGAAATTGACGAAACCCTATTTTGTAGCCCAATAAAGAGAGAAAATTAACCAAGACTCTTATTTTCATGCTCAATGATACTTCGGTTTTTGACATTATAGCAAACATGGTCCATTGTGTCCACCATTGATACGAGCTGCTACTATTTCAGGGTCACTTTGATAAATGAGTAAGTTTGATTAAGATGGATTATTTGAAATGAGATGACTTACTTTTTTTTTCTTAATCGAAATTGATTAGAGATAATTTTAAATTTTTTGAATCAAATCAAAAAAATAGAATAAATCACCCGGGATAAATTAGGGGTGAGACATCCACGCACCCGCCCCTAATCCACCCTTTATCAAAGTGACCCTCGACACGTGGTATCAAAATGCGTGTCTGTTTGCAGGTTTTTGGTTATCATACATGATGTTTAGATTAAGAAGAAAACACGTAGACACATCGCTGGAGGGGTTTTAGCTGTTGATTTGTTGGCAGCGGCATCTGTGGGAGTCTCGATTTTGGCAACAAGGAGGGGGCTTCATCTCTCCCGAGTAGCGCTCTTAGCTACGGGCGTGTTAGCCCTCTGCAGAAGGGCGGCTTCCATGGCTCATGGCTGGCCGGGTCCTAAACTGCCATAGCCATAGAACACAACCAGGAACATGCAGAGAGGGGCACAGGAGCCACTTGGCAACGGAACAACGCAACTGTCGGCACTCACTCATTGGAGATTGACCACGGGTCGATGAGGCTTCGGTGTTAGCAGTGTCTTACGTCAAAGGCCCACCATCTTCCCCTCTCGGAATCAGATGATATCACTCGAAAGCCGCTTACAAACCTTCGCAAGCTCCGGCTACGAAAAGTTTCACGGTGAGAAAGATTCATGTAGAAGACTCTCTGAAACTAACCAGATCATGACAAGAGTACAAGATTGCAATTAAAAAAATAATAATTTAAGGGGGAGTTCACGAAGCCGAAGTGTCCAAAATATAAGAGTCTCTGTGTGCGCATGTGCGTGTGAGAGAGAGAGAGAGAGAGAGAGGAGTGCCCATGCGAACCAAGTGCCCATTAACCTGCCAGCTGCAGAGTTCCACGTCAAGAAGCGCAATAAAAGAGATGTATCCTCTGATTTAACCGCAGCATTTCTACGACCATCCCTACTGGATCTCTCGGCAGTAGTTCTCTGGTCTCAACCGGGAAAACGAAAAATCTGACAAAGTTCACCTCTGCCCTACGCTGCATATCCAGGACGATAGTATTGATCGAAATCGAAACGAGTTCGGTTGAAATGTATCATTTTTGATCGGGATTGAAACGAGTTAGGATCTACTCACTGTAATAGATTCGAAATTAAAAAAATTAATAATAATTTCAAGTGAAACCGATATCAATTTCATCTTAAATTTATCCGTTTCAATCGAAATCAGACATATTCACTATATTTTTTATCTTTTTTAAATATTTTAAATTGATTTCGATCAAAATCAAAATCAAAATCAAAATCGATACATTTTGATTTAGATCCTAATCAAAATTGATACTAAAATCAGTACTGTCATCTTTAACACATATGCTAGGAGCCCTTCTTGATCCCCAAGCTTGCAAATCTGAATGGTAGGTGTCTCTCTCTTTCGTGAAGAACAAACGGATGCCCTATGCCTCCTCTCGATAGACAACGACCGCCCGAGTCGCTGTCAGTCAAAATTTCGAACGCCACAGCGTTGAGAGAAGGAACGAGGCCTTCCCCCTTTTTTCCCCCACTTTCCTGTGAGTATGCTCTTTCATCCCATCTTGTAAGAAATATGCTTCTGATCGGTAGATCGGGATTTGGATGTACTCTCGTGTCATTTAATGCCACCCCGACGTCATGCGGATGACGTGTGCACAAGCAATCAAACGGGATTATAAAATATTTTAATATATTTTATAAAATATCTTACCTCCGATTTAACTTATCCGCTTAACTTATTATGCAATCAAACAGGGACTTTCCAACCATGTCCTCTGCAATAACGATAGGAGAGTCTGTAGCGTCTGCCAGCAGATTTTCGACATCTACCTTGGCGGCATCATCCCCGTCCTTGCTTCCCAACAGTGGTGACGGTGGGCGTGACCGCCAGTGTTGGAAGGGGGAGGGGAAGGAAGGAAAAGAACACACATAAAATTGGATCAGAATATGTTGAGAGGAGAGGACAACTGAGGCAAAAAAAAATATCTTTTTATTGCTTTTGTTTAACAAAAAGATGCTACAAAGTTAATACACTGTACAACGGTGAGTTTACAATCCGTGCGCAAGTCGACACGCTCGGGTATCATATCATAGCTTCATTTGCCTTCCATCTTCAACTTTTTTGCAAGATTCAGTGAGAAAAGTGGGGAAGTTACAATGGATAACCACATCTTCGGGGATCTCTAGTAAAGAAAGGGTGCCGGAGGGCTTCTCGTGCTTTCAGGCGCTCAGAAGGATCATAACGGAGGAGCCCTTGTAATAAATCAATAAGATCCCCAGCAGAATGATCGACATGTTGCATTACTAAGTTCTGCAGCGTCAATCCAATAACTATTCACTGAACCCACTCAAGGAAAGCACAACTAAAGGAGATGTTTAAAATTGATATTAAATCAAAAGATGGTATTATTATTCGGTTGCGATATAGTAGTCAAAAACAAACCATGTTCAGGAACATGCAAACACAAAAGGTTACGAATGGCTACCTGAAGACGAGGCAGTTTCCAGACTGCCCTCATGCTTTCCCTGGAAGCTGCACCTTCAGGCCAATTCAATCGCATACCACGCCTGAAGTATTTCTCTGCACATCGACTGCATTAAAGATAGAGAAAACTAAGAATCCAGATTTGTTTTTTTGAAAAAATCCTAGTGAGGAATTCATGTCCATGATTCTTACTCGGCTCCATTCACCATATGCTGGGGCAGTGGACCCAGCACCCTCTCCATCATAGCCAGATGCTCCAAGTTCTCATGAGTTTGGAATAATGCCTCACCCTGGGGTAACGAAGATAGCAGAAAGAATTAGATTTGGATCTGTTCAACCTCGTACCCCTGGCTTGCCCAAAGCATTATGACGCACCAAATAAAGGAAAAAAGGAGGGGGGGAACACTTTGAAACACAAAAACCTGGGGTTAGGAAAACATTATGTTTTAAGATACAGAAATCACGTCCTTGAAAGAGAAAGATCAGCGCTATTCTGCTCTCAACTCGAAATCAAATTTTCTCTGTTTTACTTTTTATTTAAATCTGTCCCGCCTCCATGTGTCACTTTCTACATTTCAAGAAATGCTACCACACTTTTTACCAGCCATTTTGTCACTCTTTTCCCGCTGTCCAATTTTCAAAAAAGTGAACTTAAGTTTCTCGGGAGCACCAATCTTAAATCCAGGCCAGCATCACCTCAGTTGTCCGATC
Organism: Amorphophallus konjac; assembly: GCA_022559845.1. Classification (NCBI taxonomy): domain Eukaryota; kingdom Viridiplantae; phylum Streptophyta; class Magnoliopsida; order Alismatales; family Araceae; genus Amorphophallus; species Amorphophallus konjac. Next base: position 336,844,628 of record CM040124.1, on the reverse strand, counting down.
TCCCAACTGGACGGCCAAGACTAGAGTGGCAATTAAGTGGCAAAAGGTGTAACACTGTAGCATTCCTTATTAATAAGCAGTATGCCACTATACCCCCAGATTATTATGTACATTTGTGGTGAAATGCTTAGACAGTGTTCTGTGGCTGTGTAAGGAAACCAAGGGACATCTACATATTCTCACTTCTCAGTAATTACACGAGAAGAGCTACGGGAAATTTAATGCTAAACCAGGGATGACAAAAATCAAACTAAACCCCAAACATTTTCTCATCAACAAACAAATAATCATTATAAAATAAAATTGAAAAATCATCATCATCAGAGCCTTATCCCATTTATAAAATGGAAAAGATGTTTTCAATAAACAATATCAACAGCATTATGCATATTGAACACCAATGGACATCTACGAACATGATAACTAGTAGATTCCCTGTATTTCCTGCCTGCCATAAACTTCCTAGAATCCAAGACATATATTTCCTCCAAGAAACTTCGTGGATTGTAGTTCTTTGTGGACAAAAGAGTTTAAAGTGGAAATAGGTGATGTTGTTTCGTATGGTAAATGTTATGTTTCAGTGCACCAACATTCAGAGATTCAACCATGTAAAAACTCAAAACAAGCAGCAGGAAAGAACTTACTCAATACAAAGTACCTTTTAATATGCATAGGGAGATGATTTTGATAAAAATATATGCATAGGAAGATGCAGATTTAATGCTTTCATGTACTTATGTGATAAGAAAAGTCGTAGTTTAGAAGAAAAAAATAATTAGCTCCCCTCTTTCGCTAATCAGGCCTCCCGAGTCATTTTCCCCTCCCTGTCAAAACATGGCAGATTAGTAAGCCCATATTTTTCCATAAAGACTTATTTTCAACCTCCTATTGTTGACCGCCGTTTGCTACTTTTTCCTAGATACTAATTTATTCTCATTAATTGTGAACCCGCGATAATAAAGACACCAGTTTCTCCGTTTAATTTTCTGACCTTTCGTGCAACCTATCATTAATAACACTTTAAACATTCACATGTTAATGCATTAACATATTATCACATTAATACATTAAGACATTAAATCATAAATTTATTAAGTATTAATGCATTAACGTGTTGACATATTAAAATATTAACACCACAAAGTGCCACAAAGTGCTAATATATTAATGTATTAACGTATTAAGATGTTAATATTTTAACACATGGAATATACAAATATTACAATGTCAATGTGATAAAACATTAACATATTAAAATGTTGACGTATTAAAATACTAGCATATTAAAAAATGAACACATTAAAGTGTTAATGTATTAACAAGTTAACATATTGGAGATTAATACATTGACATTAACATGTTAATATGTTAATACGTTAATATATTGAGATGCTAGTATTTCAGCATCTCAACGTACGTAAAATTTTGTTTGAAACTCTGACTCAGTCCTCATTAACCATTTGTATCAGAAAAGAGAATTTAATATGTTAGTATGTCAATGCTTAATCCACTGTGTTAGTATGTTAATACATTAACATGTCAATATCTTAATGTTCTAATGCATTAATATGTTGACACTTCAACCCTTTACTATGTAAACATATTAACATGTCAAGGCATTAAAGTATTAACACAGTAACACATTAATATGTAAATACAAAAAAAAATTAATGCCAATGTGTTAACACTTTAACATATTAACATGTTAACACATTAAATCATTAAGCATTGACATATTAACTTATTAACTTCTATTTTCCCTTAACAAGAGTTAATTGGGGCCAAATTAGAGTCTTGAAAGAAAATTTTACATATTAATATGTTGAGGCATTAAGGTACTAACATGTTAACACATTAACATAGTGAAGTATTAATGTATTAATATCTTATTGGATTGTACTAGTGTCTTTAATGTTTTAATGTGTTTTTTTCTTAAAGTGGATAGTACCACTGTATATTTAATTTGAAGATGAAAAGAGGAATTTGTAAGTACATGTTGTGATCTCTCAAAACATCAATATACATCCCAATACAAAAGAAATATGCAACATCAAGATGTGCCCCTCACTAACCTCCCAATAAAGACAAAAGAGCACAATTGTGTGTGTCTGCTTTACAAAGAAGAACCCACTCTCTCACCCTCAATAATTGCTCGACCGTCTGCCTGAGCTACACACCACACTAGATCTTGAAAAGGACATGTCGCCACACATCTTGAGAAAACTGACCGCCAATGATGAGGTAGTCAATATTCTCCTCCTCTGTCCCGCACAGGCAGCAGCATGTCTAGATACCATCCAAAAAGGTAGCAAGTCTATCACAGGTAAAAAGTCTCCCATGTGAGATCCTCCACAGCAAAACCTTCATCTTAAGAGGCCTCCTAACTTGCCACACATGTCTATGCAAAGGATGTCTCAGCCCACTATCAGCAATCACCTGGTACACCGATCTGATTGAGAAGCGTCCCGCCTTGTCCCATCTCCACATCCACCGATCTTGCTTACCTCTGGCTCATGCTGCTGAAGGACTGCAAGCAGCGTCTCCAACTGTGCAATCTCCTCTGACCTCGGATGCCTTCTGAAAATTGGACTCCAAGCACCCCCCTGACGAGTGCCTATCAAACAACTGACTCACCACTGTGAAAGACTCCACAGAGACTAGATATAGTCAAGGAAACAACTCCTCCAGCGGGTGGCTTGTGCACCATATGTCCTTCCAAAACCTGCACTTTTGCCCATCCCCCAACCTCACTCCAACTCCTGCCCTGACAAAATCGCTACTCTGCAGAATGCCCCTCCAAATATGAGCTATGTGCCCATGAGATGGGGTTACCAAATCTCATATCCTTTCACTGCCATAGTATTTCTACCTGGTGACCATGCTCCAAAACCCCTGCTCCTCTGTGCTGTTTTTCCAAATCCATTTACTCAATACGGCCATGTTAAAATCTCTGACATTTTTTAGCCCCAAACTGCCTACCTCTTTGCTCTTACATGCTCTTTCCCATGCAATGTCATGCCAGTCTCTGCCTCTAATGTCACCACTATGCCAGAAGAACCTTTGCCTGAATGGATTGTAGCTTCCTTGCTATTGAGAGAGGGATCCCAAAAGTAGAGATGAAATAAATAGGGAGGCTATCTAAGACCGATTTGCATAGTACCAACCGGCCTCTATACAAGAGTAGCTTTGCCTTCAACACTGCAAGCTTGGACTCAAACCTCTGCACTTCTGACCACCAATCCCTACACTGTAAAGCATCACCCAAATAGGAAAGAAAATTGGCCAACCTGGCAGCCAACAATAATGGCAGCTCTCTTAATGACTCTCCGTTCCAGATTCACACCAATCACTTGGCTCTTATTGAGATTGATAGAGTTTACTGACCTCCTGCAATAGTTCCAACATTATTCTAATATTATAGAGTTATCCTTTTATCTTCTGCCACAAATAGTATTGTATCATCAGCATACTACAGGTGTGATATGTATTGTCCCTGCGGAGCAACCTGGAACCCCCTAATTAAGCCATGAGACTCGGCTCTCGACCAGATCTTGCTCATAATCTATGCCACCAGAACAAACAGGAGAGGAGACATGGGGTCTCCTAACCTTAATCCCCTCCCACTATGAAAATAGGGTGAAAGTTCCACATTAATGAGAGCAAGAAAAGTAATTAACTGGATGCAATCCGGAATCCATCCAATTCGCCTATCATCAAAGCCTATCTTGCTGAGAACCTCCAGCATACACTTCAGGCTAACCCAGTCATATGCTTTCTCAAAAAGTCAAAATCAAGTTTGAACACTAGTCCTCTACTCCTTTGTGTCTCGGTCGCATGTAAGCATTCATGTGCGACCAGAAATTCGCCCGAATGATGCATCCTTTGATGAAGGCACCCTGACGTCCACCGATAACCCTGCCCATAACACTACCTAGTCTCATGGCCAGCAGCTTTGTAACTATTTTATAGGTCCCATTGAGCAAGCTAATGGGCCTACAGTCTCTCAAGCACTGGGCACCTTGCTTTTGGGGGATGAGGACGAGTAGAGTCTTTGTTCATACCTCTCAAATGAGCCCTCCCTTCCTAGAATTCCCACATAGCTTAGAGAAGATCTTCTTTAATGATTGCCTAACAGTGGTGAAAAAAAGCCATTGGGAACCCGTCTAGCCTTGGGGGTTTGTCACCTGCAAGCAAGGTAGGCAAGATCGGGGATGAGGATCAGTTCGCTCGGTCCCGAACCAATCCAGATCGACAGGATCGACCGATCACGATTCCGATGCAATCCAAATTTTTCTTTTCAGTTGAGGTTTTTATGATTGTTTATGTTTTATAACAGTTTTTAAGCAAATAAACTATTTCCTTTAATAGTCTCGGGGTCTTTCCTTTCTTCTTTCTTCCCCCACACCCCTCGCTCCCCCACTCCCCTGCAGGTGCAAGCCAATTGCAAGGAGGAGATGAGGAGGACGATGACATCACTAGTGGCTACGACGACAGCAGACGGCGACAGCAACGGCAAACGATGGCAGCAATGGGGAGCAAGTAAGTGTTTTTCTCTTTCTTCTTCTTCTTCTATGCCTAACCCTAAACCCTCTGTAGATTTTTTTTTTAATTTCCTAGGTGGGGATCGCATCGGATCAGCCGATCCGCCCGATCCCAGCCTTGGATCGGGATAGGTCGGATCGGGATCGAATCGAACCGATAGAAAAACGATTGGATCAGCCGATCGGATTGGTCAATTTGATCAGATTCGATCTGATTCTGCATTCTGCATTCCTTGCTTGCAAGAGATAATATAGCCTACTTCACCTCCTCCTCAAAAGAGCAAGAAAGAGTATGGCTCTTAATTGCCAACAAGTGTGGAAGGAGATCTTGTGCAATGGGCGGTCATACTGGCTCCTCAGAAAAAAGACAGTGGTAGAACTATCTGGCATGCCTCCTCATGTCTTCTAGTGTGGTGAAGAGTTAGCTCCCCTCCTTAATGCATTTGATGTAATTTAAATGCCTTCTCCCGGATGCAATCTTTAAAAAATAACAAGTATTCCTATCTCCCGCCTTGATCCATGCTACTATGGATCTTTATTTCTAGTAGATTTCCTCTTTAGTGAGGATCTCATCAAAATCTGCCTTCAGCTTGTCTCGTTGGATTCTATCAAATTGATCCAATAGGCCTGCCTTCTCTAGCGCATCCAATCCCTCTAACTTAAGAACTCTATCCTTCGTTGCTTTGCCAGGAAGAGTCTTGCTAGCTCCCCTTATCAGCTCCTTCGCTAGGTGCTTAATCTTCCCCACCATTTTGGCCATGGTAGACAATTCTTGCCTCTACTTCCCCCATTCTCTCCTGACAGTGTCCATGAAGTCATCTTCTTTGAACCACTATCTTTCCATTCTAAACTACATCTTCCTCGTCCTCTTGCAACTAGTCCTGAGCAAAATAAGCCTATGATCAGAAACAGACCTGACCAGAACCATAACCTCCATGCGTGGGAAGTGATCTTCCCACTCAACTGAAACAAGGGATCTGTCAAGTCTGGACAATGTTAGGCCATCTCCCAAGCTTGACCATGTGAAATGTGCGTTGGAGGCATGTACATCAATCAAGGCTGTTGTAGCTACTAATTCCTTGAAGTCCTCTAACTCCCCTGAGGGAGTCGAGCCACCTGGTCACCTGACCTCTCCTGCATCAAGAGGACGGCATTAAAGCCTCACTATGGGTAGCCTGAGCTGGCATGATGGAGTAGGAGCTCCATCACAATGCTCTCTTGTCCTCCCTATTCTAAGGTCCATGGACCCTGGAGAAGTCCCACCTGAAGCTATCCTTGATACTTCAAAAAGAGAGGGATATGAATCCCCTGCCAATATGCCTGAATTCCTCCCACCTCTTCCACCTCAAATTCATTCCACATCACCATTATATCCCTTGCTCTCCCCTCTGCCGAAGAAGCCACCCTCTGGATAATCTCGTGTCCCCTACCTCCCTCATAATAGCCATCCCATCCCCCTCACATTTTGTTTCATGGAGGCAAAGAATGTCAATCTTGCATCTCCAAACAAAGCCCCCTTCAATACTCTTTTTTCTCCCTCCCACATATCCCCCCTCACATTCCATGAGACAATCTCATCGGTACTAGAAATTGTTCTCCCCTCCCTCACCCTCCTGGTCACCTGTTCTTCTTCACCCCGTTCACTACCCTTTTCGCCCTTCCCAGCAGATTTTTCACCCCTTGATCTCCCTGGCAAGAGTAAGCCGCCACCTCTTTTGAATCTTCATAAATAACACTTTAATATCCTTCTCAAGCCCAGAGAAAGACACCCTTGCCTTCTCAGCCAACTCCCTCAGTTGATCCTCGATCCATCTACCAACCACAACCACCATCTCTTTAACCTCCTTCCCCACCCCATACACCTCCTTTCGGGTCTCCTCATCCCACCGACCCGATCCCAACTATGGTTTTACATACCAATCTAATATTCTACATGCTGCACGCGCCGGATCATACAACCGTGCGACCGGTATGGCCGGTGCGGGGGACACAAGCGGTCCGATACGTATATATTTTTAAATACATTTTTTTATATTTTATGACAATGTGACTTATTGACTTTGTTGGAATGTTAGATTATATATTTGAGGTCGTGAGTTCGAGATTTACAAGGGACACTTTTTTCTTGTTATTTTTAAATTATTCTTTGCTAATCTTTAAAAAAATTAACGATTTTCTCATTTTAAATTTTAATTAGCAATCTTAATGACTTTTTTAAACATACCATTTAGATAATTATAACATATTTACTTAATAGAATCTAAACATAAACATCACAATATCTCAACATTATTCATCTTCAACTCATTTATTTTTATTTATTTAATAAATTATATTAATTAAATATATTATATTTATCTAAAATTTATATTTTAAAAAAGTCATTAAGGTTGTTAATCAAAATTTAGAAGTGAGCAAACTGCTTCCTATTAAGTGAAGGAACTTTTTCAAGATTAAAAAATATAATGAAAAATAATAAAACAAAAATGACCAATGCAAGTCTCGAATCTGCAACCTCGATCATATAACTTAACACTCTAACCAACTAAGCTAATATGCATTATTAAAGTTTGTTGTAACTTAACACTCTAATGAAAAAATGACCCGTGCCGACGGCGACGGGGAAGAACTGGCTGACGTCAACGATGGGGAGAAGAGAGGGAGAATACAAACGGCAACAGAAAAAAACCTTTGTTCGTGGAAAGAGATGATGGGGGTTTTAAGGTTTGTAAAAAAATAATAAAAAAGAGGGTGGGGGAGGGCGGCGGCTTTGAGCAAAAGGGAGTTGTGATCAGAGTTAACTGAAAAATTAGACATGAAATCCTCCAAATTGTATTTTTTGTTATTTAAAGTTCAACTTACTTTTATTAAAAAGACCTTGTTAAGAGCTCCTTAAATTTTTTTCAAAGAATAGAAAAATTAATGAAAAAATGACCCTTGCAGGTCTCGAACATGAGACCTGCATATATTTAACACAACACTCTAACCAACTGAGCTAGAGGTACATAATTTATGATGATTTTATTATAATAGATATGTATAAAATAGATTTTTTTCTTCCATCCTTATTGACAAGCAACGGCACAGTATAGTACCATACTGTACCAAACCATACCAGTCAAAGACCGATACGACCAGTACGGCAAACCTTGATCCCAACCCCTAGATTGCCTCTACCATCTCACCTGAGTGGTCCTCCAAGAAAGTCGATGGAGGTTCATCATTCGGGGGTAGCTCCTTGAAGAGATGCAAGGTCCCCCAAGGCCGAAATAAGGAACGCCCTAAGATCCCTGTCGTGTGCTCCAGAAAGAAACCTTTACTTCTATGAAGCATCAAAGAGTTGACAGGCGAGAGCGGGGCGAAATAGTTCTGTTGGCTGATGAAGGTACCCCTCACAGCAGAGGGGAATAGTTCTGTAGAGCCTCCCTCAATCTGGCTATCACCTGGGCCACCACAAGAGGTTCATCATTCAGGGGCAGCTCCTTGAAGAGAGATGCAAGGTCCCCCAAGGCCGAAATAAGGAACGCCGTGAGATCCCTGTCGTGTGCTCCAAAAAGAAACCTTTACTTCTATGAAGCACCAAAGAGTTGACAGGCGAGAGCGGGACGAAATAGTTTTGCTGGCTGATGAAGGTACCCCTCACAGCAGAGGGGAATAGTTCTGTAGAGCCTCCCTCAATCTGGCTATCACCTGGGTCACCACAAGAGATGGAAGTCAACCGCCCTCGCCACCCCTCTGCCAGTCTAGCCGCGGCCATCGCGATGCCGCTCCCATGCTTCCTGCTGGGAAACACCTACGATCGCCTTTCGACCCCGCTATGTCTGACTCCCCGGAGGCCGACTGACATGCCATCAGCGATATGCAAGACGATAGGCCGTGGAGAGCCTAGGGGACGATTCTTGAGTAGGGATGGGGTTGTCCTCCTACCGCAGGGGTGGCCAGGGGAGGCCGGGAGAGCCACCGGGAGCAATTAGCGACGTCGGCCGCCCGCCGGGCTGGTCACTATCTGCCTAATTCAACCCAGAAAATAAAAACATTTTCAAGTTGAGAAGACGAAGCCTACCGGTTCTGTCAGACTCGCTATCCCCATTGGAACCGGATTCGGGTAAATGTTGGGCACCCAGATCCAGCCCATGGGTCAATCCCTCCACTCAGACACCCAAGCCAGCATTACTCGGCCTACTATCTAGCAACGATGTCCCCTGACACAACCCATCAGCTCGCCCGTAACCTGGCCCATGCTTTCGTTGAAAGAGTCCCGACCCATGCACTACTCACATTCAAAAAAGAAGCATCCCAAATCCATTGTTCGAACTACCCAGCCCATCGGCCCTCACCAACTTCGGCCCAACCTGCACACCAACTTGCCCACTCGATTCAAATTTGAATCGAGGGCTATCAAGCTGCAATGTACAACCAGATATTGTTCCTCTTCCTCCTCTCGCGCAAAAACCTATTACACTAGGGTTTCTGACCGCCACCATCGCCGCCGCAATGCCAAGCTGGATTGTGACTCGGGTTATAATAGCCTCCCTACCAATGCCAAAGGACAGTGCTGGAGACATTGATGTACTACTCACCGCCTTGATCTTCACCTCCACTGTGTTTAGGTCCCCAGAAGGAGTGAGGTGAATGCTACCAAGTTCCACCTTCCCGAAAGGGCCAACCAGCCAGGACACTCCCTATTCGTCACATAGTGGGAGGGGATTCCAACCCGTTTGATCTAGAGGCAAGCCTGACTCGTAATAGGGAAGGTACTCTTCACGAGCAACCATGGTTGGCTCCGATCGAGAGCTCCTACGGCCATCAAAAACCCTGCCTCCGCTGCTACCTACATCGTTCTTGTATTTGGTCCAACGGCCAGGAAGCCCTATTGGTGAACTTGCCAAACCTCCCATCGGTCTTGACCGTTCCCCCTTGCCTCCAGAGCCAGCCATACTACCTCCTCATCTACCTCACCGTCCACTGGGGAAAGCCAGATGCACTGGCGTATCCACTCTATCCGGCCCTGCATAAGGTTCGAAGGGAAGTTGCCAACCTTGAGACAATCCTCCTGTTGAGCAAATGGAGCCGCTGGACCTCTGCAAACCACATCCACGTAGGTCCCCATGCTTAGGAAACCCCCTCTCACTGCTCTGGCCATCAGCCCTTCTTCCCTGCCTGCAGCCTACAGAACCGCATTATGTGGCCTGGTTTCCGGCGTTGGAAACAAATCGGGCCATTCCCCATTGTGGTCGACATTCCGACGAGACCGTGTCGAGGGCTGCCACCCCCAAGCAAGATGCAGTTAGCCCCGGGGGCGATCTCAAGCGGGTGACTCACCCACATAACAGATGCACTTGTCACTAACTAATGTTTTAATGTGTTAATACATCAATGCTTTATTCTGTTAAAACTTTAATAAGTAGATACTTTAATACGCAAATGCTTTAATGCACTATTACTTTAGTATACTAACACTTCAATACTTTAACGCTTTAATATGTTAACAGATTAATACGTTAATGCATCAATACATTAACATTTTAATGCATCAATAGTACTTTAATAGAAGAATTGCCATACCGATCGTACCGACCGTACCAATATTTGATTGGTACGGTTCGGTATGGTACTATACTGTGCCGCTACATGCCAAGAATGAAAAAAGAAAAAAAATCTGGTTCATACATATCATCATAAATTGTGTACCCCCAACTCAGTTGATTAGAATGTTGTGTTAAATATGTGCAGGTCTCCTGTTCGAGACCTACAGGGGTCATTTTTTTATTAGCTTTCTCTATTCTTTGAAAAAAAATTAAGGTCTTAACGAAGTCTTTTTAATAAAATTAAATTAAAATTTAAATAACAAAAACTACAATTTGAAGGGTTCCATGTCTAATTTTTCAACTAACTCTGATCACAACTCCCCCTTTGCTCATGGACGCCGCCCTCCCTCACCCACTATTTTTATTTATTTTTCAACAAACCATAAAACCCACCATCACCTCTCTCCATGAACTAGGATTTTTCTGCTGTAGTCTATACTCTCCCTCTCCTCTCTCCACTGCTGGAATCAGCCAGTTCTTCCCCGCAGCCGTTGACATGGGTCGTTTTTTCATTAGTGTCAAGTTACAACAAACTTTGATAATACAAATTAGCTCAATTGGTTAGAGTTAACATATAATTGAGGTTGCAGATTCGAGACTTGCGGGTCATTTTTGTTTTATTATTTTTCATTATGTTTTTTATCTTGAAAATTTTCCTTCACTTAACAGAATCGATTGACTCCTAAATTTTAATCAACAACGTTAATGACTTTTTAAATATATATTTTTTAGATAACTATACTATATTTAATTAATATAATCTAATAAAAATAATTTAATAAAAAATAAAAAATGAGTTGAACATAAATAGTGTTGGGATATTGTGATGTTTAAATTATTTTAGATTCTATTAAGTAAATATATTATGATTACCTAAAAATTGTGTTTAATAAGGCCATTAAGACTACTAATTAAAATTTAAAAATGAGAAAATCGTTTAATTTTTTATCAAGATTAGAAAAGAATAGTGAAAAAATAACAAGAAAAAGTGTCCCTTGCAAGTCTCGAACCCACGACCTCAAATATATAATCCAACATTCCCAACAAACTAAGCTAATAAGTCACATTGTCATAAAATATAAAAAATATATTTAAAAATATATACGTACCGGACTGCTTGCGTCCACGCACCGACTGTACCAGTCGCACAGTGGTACGGTCCAGCACTTGCGGTATGCAACATACCAGGCCGGTATGTAAAACCATGCTTTAATATGTTATCATTTGAATGTGTTAATATTTTAATACATTTACACTTCAATATCTCGATACACCAATACAATAGTGCATTGATGTGTTAACACTTTGATGCTTTAATGCATTAATACATTGACACATTTAAAAGATTAAGGTGTTAACATATTAACTGCATGTTACAAAAAAGCTAAGGGAGGAAACTAAGAAATTTATGTCTTTAATGTTGTGGGATGCACAGCTGTCAGGGGTAAATCAATACTTAGGAACAAGTAATTTACCACACGGGAAAAAACTAGGAAGTTTTTAGTTTTATCCATTTTGGATAAATATGCACGTTTTCGATTAGTACGTGCATGATAATTTCCGCGCTTTCTTTTTATCAGACGATTTAGAGTTCGGGTGCTAGACATTTTTCACCGACCGTAGTCGGTGTTAATTTACATCGATGCAAATCTGAACACCTTTGATTAACTACCAAATAAATTCTCTAACCTTTGCATTACAGTGTGATATGAAAGTCCAAACCCAAAAAGGACCCCTATACCCTAAGCACGAACTGGGGTTACTTTGTAATTTTTCATGAATTGGGGGTTCATTTGAGTTTTCCCGCAACCATGGATCTTTTTATAATTTTTCCTCCGTCGGGGGTTTATTTGTAATTTTACCCCAATCGGGAGTTTATTTGTAATTTTCCCTCAATCAAGGGTTTATTTATAATTTTCCCCCAATCGGGTGACATATTTGCAATTTTGAACATTTGTTGTTCAATTTATGTATTTTCAGGATTTTTTCCCGAATTTTTTAGACATTTGTGTAATTTCACACATTTGTAGGGATTTTTCCGAAATTTCACACAAAACAGGGACTTGTACATAATTTTTTCATAAAAATAAGTTCCAGACATATTTTCTCAGTTTTGGGGCTTGTTTTTACACGATTTTCACATATTTTTCTTATTTTTACAAATAAATTCCCAAGACAGAGGTTTAATTGTAAAAACACTAATATACCATTGTCAAAGGGAAATTTCAGAACAAACAAACAATCTTGGGGGCTGGGTGAATCAGGCCTTATCTCAAGTCTTCAAAATTCTTGCAAGATCTTTGGGTTGAGTGCGCCTCCCCACCTTGCATTCTCCTTTTTTTTTCTTCCTTCCTCCCCTTTCTGTTGTGTGTCTCTCCCTTTTATAAGTGAACCGGGGGGGCTCCACATATTATGAATTTATTGCATTGTGGGAGACCAAAAGTCGCTTCTGTTTGGGCTTTTGCGCAGGGTGTGACCCAGGAGAGATCTTCCCCGGTTAACATTTAATTGCATGGATGGGGGACTGGACTCCCCCTGTTATCATTTAATTGAGATAAAAGAGGGAGAATTGGCGGGGCTTTGGCCCAGTTAGGTGGGCCCGGCGGAGAGAAGGGGAACCGGGGGAGATTTCCCCCGGTCCAGCTGGCAAAAGGAGAGGGGGATTCTCCCCCAGTTTGACTGGCAAATGGAGGCGGCAAGGGGCCGGGGAACTTCTCCCGCGGTCCACGCTGGCAGGAAGAAAGGGGGGGCCTCTCCCTGGTCCAGCTGTCAAGTCCGAAGAGGAGAGGGCGGCTGCTGTTTCCCCTCATTTGTCTGGCGGAAGAACAAGGTAAAGGTCCCTTCCTTTTCTTTATCCCACCCTCTTTTTCTTTTGCTTCCATCTTGATAGGTCAAAGAAAGGACAGGGCTGTTGCTATCCTCCTGTATCTGCACCACACGAGAGAAGAAAAAGAAGATAGGACGGCGGATACTGTTTGGCTGCACATTCACCCAAAAAGGAGGGCCGGCTGACTATTATCTTGTATTGTGGACCCAAGAAGACCCTACAAAAAAGGTCTGTTCATATGCTCGTAGAAGACCTGACCCTTTCATCTCCTTTTTTTATTGTTTATTGGTCAGGAGATGGCAGAACATGTATATCTCTTCTATATATGTTTTTTCTCGTGGAATAAAGACCCTACAAAAAGGTCCATTCACCTGCTCGTAGAAGGCCAGCAAGAAGAATAGATATAGATTATTTGGGTGATTGACAAGAGACATCCCGGGAGATATATATAAACTGGTGGTACCCAAACTAAACATCCCCAGCAAATATAAAATCCAGCTCTGTTATGTGCAATATCCATCGTACTCCATTATCCAGACTCCCACCAGAATAATTTTGAGACATAAACAAGCATCAATATAGTATTGACGAGCATTGAATCAGCTACCAGACCATTTTCTTCGTACTGCTTGATGCAGTAAGTCACTACTAGAACGGCCCATGACATCATACCAAACTGACAATTTGTGAAGACCTTAATATCAAATATTTTCCCAATCCTAGGGTAGAGTTCCATTCCCTTTGAACGGTAGTCATCTCGGAACTTTCTACTCAAGGCGACGATTTGTCTGTGATCTCGTGCCTCCTGAAAATTCCCAAAAAATGGCCAGAACATTCCTTAAAAAATATTTCATAATTCTTGAAAAGTCTCAGGACGTTCAGAAAATATTTGAAAAATATTCTCTAAAGTGTGTTTAATCATTTCTGGAAATTATCAGAAAGTTTCTGAATTGTTTGGAAATTCTATGAGATTATTTATCCAGTCTGAAAATTTGCGGGGTTCAACAGTAGCTAACAATGGTTAATGACAAGCGACTAAAAGTAAGTCCCCTAAAAAAGCAAGGGTCCACCAATGTGCCATATTTTGATGGGGGGCAGGACTTAGTCAAGAAGGTTGGGGAGAGGGGGGAATTAATTTTCCCTCGTCTATCAAAATAAATACTGATAAATAGATATTTATTATTATGAGTTTTTCCTAATTCATAAGTGCATATCTAAGCACTTGATATCCCACTATGCCATAACAAACGCCCCAACATCTTTTTCGTTCAAAGGTCAAGAAAGAAATGACAGCAATTCTAGATTAAAATCCCTAACAAGAGCATTGAGATCCTCAATATCGAAAATTCAATGCCATCGAAAAAGTGCTTCAAAGTTTTACATGATAGAAAATCCGGCTGTGTATTCATTATGTCAAGAGAATCAAATCACAAATAGGTGATATCTATAGACCCCATACCATAAACATGCAAGTGCAGACAGGTATTTTAATAGCAATAGTTCCATTCATTATCTTAATAATTATAGAAAAGACCCCAGAATTTTGACGTGCATATTTTAGCAGCTATGATCACTGGGGTCAATCTTCCATATAAAACCCACCATTACAGAAAATCTTCTATTGTTATGTGAAGCAAACCTATAGCAAGAGAAGTTAAATTACAAATTCCTCAAGAACTTCAATAATTAATGAATCTATGGATTTGGGAGACACCACTACAGCACAAGGCAGCCACGTCAACCACACATGTATCAGAAAACAGGGGCATCTGAATAATCTAAGTTTTCCAATATTAGAGACAGGTTTCTTGTTGGTGCATGACTATTGACGATGAAAATAGTTATATCACCACTCATTTCCCCTGTTACGGTTTTCAATTGTACCTAGTCCATGTCAACATCCGAACTAGTGTTTCTATCTCAATCCATTGTTTGTGCTGTCTATTGGTATTGGGCAGGTCAAATAGCAGGAGAACCAATCAACTGCAACAGTTCTCCCTTTTTCCCATCTGCTGGGAAAGGAATCTAGATTATTGTGGTGTGACAAGAATGGCGATGACTTGTCAATCTGAAATCGCTCCTTAAGCCCTGGCCAATTACATAACTTGTTGACAGGTGGACTCTGGTCAAGCATGAAGCCTAGAAGAAAAGACAGTCTAAAATTACAAGGAAAAAATTACTCCAAGTAGAAATCTAATCAAATATCATTTTAAGGTTTAATTAAAAAAATCCTTCACAACATAAAAAAATCCTTCACAACATAAAAAAATCCTTCACAACAACAGAAAAAAGTTTAACAGAAAACAAGTCTTAAAAGCATCGGTGTTTATTTTTTAAAAAAGTGGACAATACCACAATTGTATTAAAAGAAAACGGGATATACAAGTGTAGTCAGTCAAAGAAGGCAGTTTCGGTGTCGGTTTCGGTTTCGGCCGGGTCCAAAACCGAAACCGTTTCAGTTTCGCTTTTGGCCCAAAACCAAATAAAATATTATTTTTTTGCCAACTACAGGACATCCAATTTCTCCTGATTTCGGCCGATTGGTTTCGGATCGTTTCGATCCGAAACCGATACGTTTCGGTTTCGGCCGAAACTGCCATCCATGTCAGTAAGATCTCAAAAATCCCTATACAAAAGAGACCTTCCACATCGAGAGGGAGTGGTCAGCACTAGCCCCCCAAAAGACCAAAAATGAAAGAATTGTGAGAGTTCACATTACATAGTAGCTCCACCCAATCGCCCATCCTATCACTTTATCACAAATAAAAGAAACCACTCTATCCGCAGCCCTAACTTCTACTCTGAAAAATCTATTGTTGCTTTCACCCCATAATGTCCATAAAATAACATGAAGGATCAACCACCAACTAAGTCAATCGCCTTTGTTCCACTGCATGTGCCACCGACTAATCAAAAGATGGACACTCTCGTGCATGTTAATAGTAGAATGAGTCCTCCCTATAAAGAGGAACATCTTACAAAAAGGTGATTCAGTGCCTCGTCCTCCTCTCCACAGAAGAGGTAGACCATGGGTAGATCTTAAAGAAATAGAGCAATCCTGTCACAACTAGATAGCTTGTCATGAGAGATCCTCCAGATAAAGAGCTTCATCTTCTGAGGACTTCTTGGGCCCAAATCTGTGAAGACTATGATGCAAGCCTCCATTGGATATGCACGAGTAAGCTGATCTAACGTAAAAACAACCCTCCTTATCCCACCTCCACCACCACTGGTCCTATGTATCTACCTTTGGGACAAAATCAAAGACAGAAGGTAAGCAGACTCTCTAGTTGATCCATCTCTTCTGATCTGAGATTCCTTCTAAAAGTCGGGGTCCACGTCTCTCCTACTAGCTGAAAGTCAAAAGACTGGGATAGTAAAGCCAAATGATCTACAGTACAAGAAAAGAATCTCAAGAAAGACTCCTCTAAAGTGAAGTCTCCATACCATCTATCTTTCCAAAATAAACATATGTCCCCCCTGCCCAGGTAGACCCAAACACTTGAAATGATGAAGTCCCTACCTGACAAGATACCTCTCTAGATGGGTGACATATTATACTGAGTCGCTGGTGCCATGTCCCAAACCCTCGCGTAGCACAAAAGAGCCAATCGTTTGCACAAAAGAGCCAAATACCTTTGTCTGATGACTTTGAGCCCACGAGCCACAGTCTCTCCCCCCACCTTCCCCAATCGTTTGCACAAAAAAGCCAAATTGAAATTTCTAATATTTTTAATACAAACCTCTCCCATTTCCTTACTTTTGCAAACCTTATCCCAAGCTATGTCATGCCAACCCCTGCATGTCTCATCACTACCATGTCAGAAGAACCTCGCTTGATTAGTCTCCAACTTTTTAGCAACTACCTTTAGGATTCGAAAGCTAGATAGGAAGTAGATGGGCAAGTTGTCTAGCATTGATAACGCGGAGCGAGACTTGTGACCGCATGTTGGCACTATTTACACATCGAAGTCGTATTGGTGTCATTTTTATTTTTATTATGTATTTTTATTTTATTTGAGTCTAATTTAATAGTAGTAAGTTGGTGGTATTGAATTTTAATGTTTCAAGGTCTATTGGTCTCATTTGGAGCTAATATTATAAATTTTTATTTTTATTTTTCTATCTTTTTTGGTGTAATTTTTATACTTTTTAGGTCTTAGGGTATTTTGGTCTTTGGGTCCGAGAGGAGGACCATTAGGGTTCCACCTCTATAAATACATGTGTAATCTCCAAGTTTAGAGGAATGAAAGTGAAGAAAATTTTGAAAGCCCGCCGCTTTTCTCCGTGGGGTGCGATGCCCTAGATCCTGTGGGGTGCGAAGCCCCAAGATGTTCTCTCCATCTTCTCTGTCTCCTTCCCCCTCTTCCCCATCGTCTTCCTCCTCTCTTCTCCCACAACCTTACTTCTCCTTTCCTTTCTTTTGTAATCCCACGCCACCACAGATCCTCTCTTTTCCCTTCTTTATGTTCCTTTTCCTCCTCCACCATCGAAGCTCCTTCCTCCTCTCTTTTTTTCAGGCGATCTATTTTCTCCTTTCATTCTTTTCTTCCCACGGCCGCAAACCCCACGGAACCACCAAGGGTCCCTGCACCCACTCGGCTGCACTGGCCTCTTCCCCACCACCACAGGCGCAGCCTCCCATCTTCCGGTGATCACCGGCCACCCTCCCTTCTCCTCGTCGTTCCCCTCTCTCTCACCTTCTCCTCGCCAACACTCTTGTTCTCACACTCTCAGTCATCGTTCTCTTCTCCACTCTCGTTGTTAGCCCGCCGTTCGTCGCTTGCGTGTGCACCACCGTCATCATTGCCCCCGCCGGCAGCCCCTGTGTCAGCCGACGACGCCCCCGGAGCCATCGACCAGCACAGTCAAATCCCTGTCGGTGACAGCACCTACGGCCACTGCCACCACAGCAGCCGCATCAGCTGCCAACGTGCACCTCCAGTGGAGCACTGCCGTCATCCCCTGCACATCGTCCTTCACCCTCCCCTGCGCATCGGGCGCCACCGCTCCCAACAAAACCCGCCTCAACTGCCAGCAACTACGAACCGCCGCTCTGCCCGCCTCCCATCGTTGGGGATCCTAATTTCGCCCATGCATCCCACCAGCGTTCAGGTCGTCCGCCGGCAACCCGACCTCCCTCCCTCTCTCTTTCCCTCTTTCCCTGTTATCTCTCTCTCTCTCTCATATCTCTCTCGTGACGTTCTTTCAATAAAAAAAGAGAAACAGAAAGAAAAACAGCGACGTTCGGGGGAAGAACGATAAAAGAGAGAGAGAGAGAGAGAGAGAGAGAGAGCACATAGCAAAAAGAGAGAAGATAAAATTAGAGGGAAAAAGTGAGAGAAAGAAGAGAGCATCAAAAAAAAGGAAGGGTAAAGATAACAAAAAAAGCCCAATAGCAGGCCCAACAACCGAGTTTAGTGCAAACGGTCCATTTGGAGATTCGTCCCGCATCAATTTGGTATCAGAGCTTTGGGAACCAATTTATTCTATTAAATTAGAGCCCTAGGTAATTTCTACACTCGTCCAAATGCAATTCAGTTTCATTGTCTCTTTGCCGAATGAGAAGGGAACAAAAGTAATCTTAGATGAGCCGTGTCAAAATAACTATATTTCTCAATCTATTGTTGATTGAAAACGGGTAAGATTGTTGTTGACGGTGACAAAGTTTTTGTGAAATTCCACCGACAGGTCACATGTAACAACACATTAAAACCTTTTAGATATTTCGATGGAGCATGGTGCAGTATTGTTTCTTCGAGATCCTATATTACTTAGGGACACGAGTGGATGGAAGAATGACATGTTACTATATAGACCCTGATCAGTCTAGTTGTACTATCCCGCCACCACATTTAAGGGGTAAATTTCGTTTTCCCAAGTACATTCCTGCCAGTGCCAAGACAGTGATTCCAGCGCAGAGTGTGACAAGCAGAGAGTCACTAAAGATGGCGACCATTGCTCAGGATAACCATGTATGTGTAGAGCCTAAAGTTGATGTTGCTTGGGATCATGACTTGTTCATCGAGTCCAGAGTTCATTTGATATGTGATGATGTGTTTGAAGTAGGCCCGTCATTGATAGCTACTGACATGGATTCATGGGATCAGATATTGATGATTGACGCAGGTTTTGACTTACTATCTGATCACATGTTCGAGTTCCATGATGTTCCATGTTGCCCTCTTCCTGTTACAGATGTGGATTTTATCATAGATCAGTGCGTCTATGATATGATATTGTGTGATTTTGAGGCACATTTTGCGCGTCTACTCCGACTTCTCAGTTTGGTTATCTCTATGGAGTTATTCGCAGTGCATGGATTTGTTGCTTTCCTGGTTGTTTTGTGGATACTTCGGCACTTCAAAACTTGAGGATAAGTTTTTTAAACCGGGGGAGAATAACACGAAGCGAGACTTGTGACCGCATGTTGGCACTATTTACATAGACAACGATCAGAGTCGTATTGGTGTCATTTTTATTTTAATTATGTATTTTTATTTTATTTGGGTCTAATTTAATAGTAGTAAGTTGGTAGTATTAAATTTTAATTTTTCAGGGTCTATTGGGCTCATTTGAAGCTAATATTGTGTATTTTTATTTTTATTTTTCTATTTTTTGTGTAATTTTTGTACTTTTTAAGTCTTAGGGTATTTTGGTCTTTGGGTCTGAGAGGAGGACAATTAGGGTTCCACCTCTATAAATACATGTGTAATCTCCAAGTTTAGAGGAATGAAGATGAAGAAAATTTTGAAAACCCGCCGCTTTTCTCTGTGGAGTGCGATGCCCTAGGTCCTGTGGGGTGTGAAGCCCCATGTTCTCTCCATCTTCTTCGTCTCCTTCCCCCTCTTCCCCATCGTCTTCCTCCTCTCTTCTCCCACGACCTTCTTCTCCTTTCCTTTCTTCTGTAATCCCACGCCACCACGGATCCTCTCATTTCCCTTCTCTACGTTCCTTTTCCTCCTCCACCATTGAAGCTCCTTCCTCCTCTCTTTTCTTCAGGCGATCTGTTTTCTTCTTTCATTATTTTCTTCCCACAGCCGCAAACCCCACTTAACCACCAAGGCTCCCTACACCCACTCGGCTGCACTGGCCTCTTCCCCACCACCACAGGCACAACCTCCGCCCCCCCTTCCCATCTTCAGGTGATCACCGGCCACCCTCCCTTCTCGTTGTTCCTCTCTCTCACCTTCTCCTTGCCAACACTCTCATTCTCACGCTCTCAGTCGCCGTTCTCTTCTCCAATCTCGCTGTTAGCCCACCGTTCGTCACTTGCGTGTGCGCCCGCCGCCCTGCATCACTGCCCCAATCTCCACCGTCGTCGTTGCCCCCATCGGCACCACCGCCACTACCGGCAGCCCCTACACCAGCCGACGACACCCCCGGAGCCACCGACCAGCACAACCAGATCCCTGCTGGCGACAGCACCTGCGGCCACAGCCGCCACAGCAGCCGCGGCAACTGCCTACATGTACCTCCAGTGGAGCACCGCCGTCCTCCCCTGCACGTCGTCCTTCACCCTCCCCTACACATCGGACGTCGTCGCTCCCAGAAGACCAGCCTAAACCACCAGCCACCGCGAACTGCCGCTCTGCCCGCCTCTCGTCGCCAGGGATCCCAGTTCCGCCCGTGCATCCCACCAGCATCCAGGTCGTCCGCTGACAACCCGACATCCCTCCCTCTCTCTTTCCCTCTTTCCCTGATATATCTCTCTCTCTTTCTCTCTCTCTCGTGATGTTCTTTCAATAAAAAAAGAGAAATATAAATAAAAAGAGCAACGATCGGGGGAAGAACAATCAGAGAGAGAGAGAGAGTGCATAACAAAAAGAGAGAAGATAAAATTTGGGGGGGGGGGAGTGAGAGAAAGAAGAGAGCATCAAAAAAAGAGGAAGGGCACAGATAAAACAAAAAAACCCAATAGCAGGCCCAGCAATCAAGTTTAGTGCAAGCAGTCCATTTGGAGATTTGTCCCGCATCAATTGATTTGCAAAGCACCAATCTCCCCCCATATGAGAAGAGTTGTCTCCCATCTTACAAGTCTAGACTCATACCCTTGTGCAATGGGCTACCACTCATTGCAAAGGTGAGCCCCTGGGGGCAACGGGGGGCCCAAATAGGAGAGAGGGAATGCTCCTATTTGATAGCCCAAGATGAATGCCGCCTATCAGGAGCTCTACCCTCCATGTTCAGACCCATCATTAAACTTTTACTAAAATTCACCTTGATACCACTAACATCCTCTAGAATCTCTAACATCAATCTAATCGAAAAAAGCTGGAACTCATCCTCCGCAAGGAATAAAATGGTGTCATCCGCATACTGCAAGTGAGTGATGGTGGTGCCACCTGATCCAACCTGGAAGCGTCTGATCAACCCTACAGACTCTGTTCTCATCCACATCCTACTAAGGATGATGTGGGCCACCAGAACAAAGAGGAAAGGGGACATGGGGTCTCCTTGTTAGAGCCCTTTACCACTATGAAAATAAGTGATAGGCTTCCAATTAACCAGAATAGCGAAGGGGGCAGATGAGATGCAGACACGAATCCAGCCAAACCATGTATCACCAAAACTCATCAAGTCCAACACATCCCGGTTGACAGTGTCATATCCTTTCCCAAAGTCAAGCTCCAGGACAATTATTTTCTTCTTCCGAGTCTTCGTATCAAAGAGACACTCATGAGCCACCACGAAATTTTCCTGAATATTCCTTCCTCTGATGAAAGCTCCATGAAAATCATTGAACATTCTGTCCATCAGTCCCTCCATTCTTCGTGCCAGCAGTTTGGTGATGATCTCGTAAGTGCCATTCAAACTATTGATGGGCCTGAAGTCCCTAAAGCTTCAATGTTTATTTGCTACACTAAATGTTTGCTTGCACCATTTTGTCTCCATTCGGATCTGTCCTAGTACGGTATGAGTCGCCTTGACTCGAGTTCAATCACCCAATTGAGCCATTTCTTATTTATTTAATATTTTTGCAAAATGACTCGACCAACTCGTTATCGTATCACGTTCTGGATTCTCCATGGTATAGTACGAGTCACCCGACTCAGAGCGGTATGGTACAGTCCGACAAACCATGGTCTACACTTCAAAATGACTACATTAAGTAATCAAAGTGCAATATGTGCGAGATTCCTTCCTTAGTCTCTCGTTCAGTTTTTAGTTGCCATCGAACTCTTCATTTTAACTCCACAAAATTATCCTCTAGAATGGCAGTAACTCAAGTTTGATGTGAATACTTATTGTCAACAAATGATGTACATAAGAAGCCTTTAGGACACCAACTTGTGTCAAATTATAGTGGTCGGGAGGTATTCAACAAGCAAATCTTATATGAAATTGTGTAACTGAAACCTTTTACTAATGATGAAAGGCAAACGGTTGGCTTCCTTGAGTATGACAGTGTATGGTTTGATGAAGAATTAACTAGGAAAAATACATAAAATTGATTAATAAACTTACTGAGCAAAGCTCAATGAGTATGCAGCCCACACTCCATAAATCACAAGGATAATTCCATCCAAGTCCTGTAGAGGAAGAAATTATTAAAAGGTCCAATAAAAAAATAAGCTTCACAACCTACATGACCCCTAGCATAAAAAAGCTAGGTCTTTAAGGTAACTTACCAAGAATAACCTCTGGAGCACGGTAATGGCGTGTTGACACCACATAACTATGATCTTGATGACCAAATGTTGTACTACCAAAGTCAATAAGCTTGATCGCATTAGACTTTGGTAAATTCTTGAAAAGAACACAGTCCTTAGTGGATCGCACCCAAAGCTTCATGAAAGATTAGGCAACACCACAACAAGAAGCCAAAAGAGATAAGATATATAACTATAAAATGTTTATAAACAATATATCCTCCAAGCAATAAAGCAGAAATAGCTGTGGCTTCCTTTTCTAAGTGCAAATGAACAAATTCAAATGAGAAATACCTTATAATCTGGCACCTTGATGTAATCTGAGGAAACTAGAAGAATATTCTCTGGTTTCAAATCAGTATGGACAAGTCGCAGATCATGCATGACTGCAGAAAAATGAAACATAGACAAAATAAACAAAAATATGCACAAAAAATATTTTTTTCTGCAAAAAGAACTATCAGCATAATGAAATGTTTAACCGCATGCCAAATCAAACAAGAGAACTAATGTAGAAACAGTGAAGCTGAAGAGGGACTGTTTCCAACTGCCAGTCTTCACAAAATATCAGTTGATCAATTGAGTTGGACAAAGAAAGGGATAGGCAAGTATTGTTCACACACATGCTACAGACTCCAAAAGTTGTCTGCCAAATTCACGGACCATGTCAATGGGAAATGAACGGAAGCTGTTCTTCCGGAGAAAATCGTATAAACTTGGTCCAAGCTTCTCAAAGACCTGATAACCATTTAAATCCATTTGCAAGTTTTACTGGCTCAATGATTGAGCAATGAAGTAAATCATTGCCATCATAAACTAATCAAATTGCAGTACCAACGAAATACTTACAATACAAATATGATTACGATAGTCAAACCAATTGCGTATTTGCACACAACTGCAAGGAATGAAACAGCTTACACAAATACATCTTAAAGGTATACAAAAGTATTTTTAAAAAGTTTGATGGAAAACATAAACCCTACCGAGAGCCACCAATGTCATGTTTCGCTAGCTTTTGAAGCACATCGATCTCAATCATAGCAGCCTCACGGTACTTGTGAATTGAGCGCACAATCTTGATTGCAACAACTTCTTTTTTTTCCTGGTCCCAACATTCCAAGACTTGTCCAAATGTTCCTGTGAAATGTTCACAAAGTGACAGGAAGAGGGCCAAGATCAAATAAAAACTTAAAATAAACAATGAAGGCCAAATATGAAATCTTGAAGCTCATATTCACACGAGATGATAGATAAAGTGGCTTTTCATTGATAACATCAGAAAAAAAAACTATTGCATAATAATCGGAGAACCAAGATAAAAGTACACCAACCTTCACCCATTTTGCTGAGGATCCTATCTGAGAGATGGAAAAAAGAAGAAGATCAGCATATGAGAAGGAGAGCAAAATGAAGACTGAAGTAAACTAGAGATAAGAAGGATGATTAGAGCAATTACACCGGGAAGTCAGATTCTCTCCAACAGCAAAAACATAGTGGCCATCCTTATCGTCATCTCTCCATGGAGGGGATGCATTACGCGGCACTCCTTCATTGCAAAATGATGAAGCAAATACCTGATTTGTGCCAGACCTGTTTGCAACTTCTTGCGCACAATATAGCACCTGATCACCCCAACAATTGCAGCCAATCGAAATGTTTATTTATTTCTTCTCAAAAACAAAAGTACTCAATAGTTAACAGACATCTTGTAGAATTTATCAAAATTGCAGTTGTGATATTCCATAAATTCACTGACAGATTCTTGGCAAAAACTGGCACATAAATTCAACCATTGATTGACGAGAAGCCAAAATTGCTGAGAATCGCATGCCAACTGCCCTAACTAACTAAAGGCATCATTTGGTACTGATCATGAAAAGCATTTTCATGTCTTTACTGGAAAAATTAGTACAATTTTCACATCATACCATGTAAAAAGGCTTACTACTTGGAAATTACTATTTCCAAATTTTCAGGTTGACTCACTCGTTACCTAAAAAACTTTTTTCAAAAAAACACCGCACAACTGCGATCTAGAATCTGAGGGAACTAAAAAAAGTGCCTACTTCAGCGAAAGAGCACAGTTCCCAATGACACGCATGATGTATTTGGATCGAAGAGGCACCCTACAAACCTAAAAGGCAAAGCCCAAACGAAAACAAATACACGAAATTTCCACTTGGAACACACCGCGGGACAGGAATATATCGTAAAAAGGACAAAAAAGGAAGAGAATTGAACCTTGGGAGGGGGCACCACAGGGGCCACATCCCAATTCACCCTCGCCCTCTTCCTGGGTCGCTTATCCATCACGTTGGCATGCGGGTACTCCGCTATCCACTGCGACTCCATTACACCAGCTTCTTTATCTCCCCCTCACTTCTCGATCTACAGAAATTGAGGCCACACAAATCTACCTTCAACCGGAAGGAAACCTGGCGATCTAACCTTCCAACACCGACTTGGAGGGAGATCTGCTCCCTGACGTTGCCCATGGCCATGCCCAACTCCGGACATCAAATGTCATCTCGATCTGCTGCCCGATCGCCGAGCCCCAGCGAGGTCGAGGGGCTCCGCGACTCGCAGGTTTCTAACCCTAGAAGGGGGCGAGATTTTAGAGCTGGAGCTTAGCGCGACAAGCCGAGGGGTCAGAGAAACGCCGGGTGCGAGAGCACTTGCCCGTTAAACGCCGATCAAACGGATACGAAACGGTCGATCCGATTAAAGATGCCTGTTAATCGTGGCGTCGCGAGGGATTTAATGGAACATATCGGGACGCGATATAGGAATTTATCGACACGAGATCATGCACGAGTATCTGAAAAATACCCGCGAGAGGGGGAATCCTCATCGGACAGCGTGGTCATTTTATCGGACAGCGGGCGCACAAGGCCGGTGCCACTCACAAAATCGGACACTGACGGGTAGGGGGTGTCACGTCGGCTACACTCTGGATATCGAGGAATATGCTTATTTATTAGGGACAACCGGACAAATAATACCCGTAGTATTGTACATATTTTATTTATATCCCTATATTTGTATATTATCATTGTATATCATCAATATGATATTTTAAAAACTAAGTTATTGATAAATTTTAAATGATAAAAAAACATATTTAGAAATATATTAACAAGGATATCCTTATTTTTTTCAAACAGTGCACAAATGTCATCGTGGTTAGATTTTGTCGATAAACTTATAAATATTCTATAGAATTTTTTTACAAATAAATCACACTTAATGGTGAAATTAAAGATATTGAAGATGTGAGATATCGTGTAAAGTTATTGGGGGTAAGATGTGGGACAATCGTAAGTCGTAGCCATCTCAAAATATAGTTCTGCAAAATGAGAGAAGCGATCTTGGGGCCTAAGATGACTATCCTAGGTAAAACTCTCCGATACTTAAGTCAGCAAGGGCAAGAGCGGGGTGCGAAATGTGACAAGAGAGTGTGGGGCATGAGACTACTCTTCACCAGTTGAAGTGGTTAGAATTGACTTACCTTTTCCAGAGGGGTCTCCTGAGTTTATATAACTGCAAGCTCCCTCTCCTGAGTAGGGGGAAGTGCGAGAGTCTACATGGCATTACGTCCGTGGTAGGAACTATTACTATTCAGGAACTATTGCCCTCCCCTTATCCTCTTGAACTTCACATTCTCAGATGATGGTGTAACATTCACTTTGATTATTAGGGATAAGTGCCCAACTGCGAGGAATTCGCCCTGGCTCGTTAAGGAGTCTTAACGAAGAGCTGATCATTGAGAGAGAAAGGATATTCCCTGCCTAAGCAAAGAGTCCTGGGCTTGGGCATCCCTGAGGGAGCATCTCATCCACCTTTGGATGGGTCGCGATTTAGTCGCCCCCTG
Source organism: Amorphophallus konjac (assembly GCA_022559845.1). NCBI lineage: Eukaryota > Viridiplantae > Streptophyta > Magnoliopsida > Alismatales > Araceae > Amorphophallus > Amorphophallus konjac. The sequence goes on along the minus strand of CM040124.1, from coordinate 336,818,145 downwards.
GGCTTTTCTCGAGCGATGGGGAGGTCTCCGTTCGGGTGACCGAGCCAAGGCTCGGTGGACATTGTTGGGCCTTTTACCATGGGTCCCATAACAAGTGACCCTTAATGAGGTTGTCACTTACTTGGCCGCGCATGCCTTTATGGGCCTTTGAGTCGTGAGATGTTGGACCGCAAATCTCCCCCTCTCCGGATATATCATTCTTGAAAATATATTAATAGGCATATCATTTCTGTTGACATAAACTTGTAAATATGATATCATCGTAAACTCCTCGTTATCACTCGTCAACTTAACAATGACTATGATTAACCGGACATAGAAAATACGACTCCCTATTGTTGCCAGAAATCCCATCCCTCGGCCCCCCTACCCCCTCCTTCCGCTGGGAATGCCCATGCAACCACCCTCCCCCCGTCGGAACCATCGTCGTTGGTTTGCAACCACCCTCCCCCCGTCGGAACCATCGTCGTTGGTTTGCAACCCCCCTGCTAGGCTGCTACCCCGTCGATCTGCAACCCCCCTCCCCCTTCCATGTCGTCGGCGGTCTGCACCTCTCTCTCTATTTGTCTCTCTGCAAGCCCCCACTGGCGTGAAGGGAAAGCATCTCTCTCTCTCTCTCTCTTCTGTGTGTGTGCAAACCCCCACATCAGCACTGGAGGGAGAGCACCCTCGCTCCTCCTCTCTCTCTCTCTCTCTCTCTCTCTTTGCAAGCCCCCCACCAATGACACGACCGTGAAACACCTCCCACCCTCTCCTCTCTCCCTATCTCTATAAGGCCCCACCAATGCTAGAGGGGGAGCACCTTCTCTCTCTCTCTCTCTCTCTCTCTCTCTCTTTCTGTGTGCAAGTCCCCACCAGCACTAGAGGGGGAGCATCTCTCTCTCTCTCTCTCTCTCTCTCTCTCTCTCTCTCTCTCTCTCTCTCTCTCTCTCTCCCTCGACGGCATATTGAGACTATAAAGAGGACAATGAATAGGAAGAGGAGCGCCTCTGTGATGGCAAGGAGGCCGTGGAGACAACCGGGTGGTCCACAGGGAAAGAAGATCACCATGGCAGACAGAATCGACGTACACGGGGGGATCTAGAGAGCAATGGGCCTTCGACCCTCCTCATTGACCCCTTCTACTTCTCACCTTTGCAAGATCCGCGGCACTCACTGGAAGCCCCCCCCCCCCCCCCCCCCCCCACACACACACACACTTTGCACATATCAGACTCTGCCAATGAGGATAATGGTCAACGTCGGTGATCCTGATGCCCTCTGGCAACCTCTACGACCACCTCGCCGATGATGCCTTTGCCATGCTGACAAAGATGATCCCATTGCCTGGCCGGCACCATTGATGCTTCTGCAAGGTCCGTTGGATCAATGAGTTGCTAGAGACCATCGGATCAATCAGGGTCATGTCAATAGGTTTCCGGTCTCAATGTCGATGATCCCCCTACCAAGCCCGCCGAGGACCTCTCCTTGCCTCAAAGCCCTGTTGCTGGGAGCTAACTCAGATACGAGGTATTTAGCAAGCTGGGGAGCAACTAGGGGTGATCATTATTCGGGTTCAACCCAAAAATCAAACTGAACTGATAGATTTGGTTCGGTTTGATTTGGGTTGAAATTTAAAAATTTTCAGTTTGGGTTCAAACCGAACCGTATTAAAAAGTATGGTTTGGTTTGATTTTGAAGTTCAAGAAACCAAACAAAACTAAATCGAACCGAATAATCCGAATTTAAGAATATGTTTGTCAAATTAATATAAATATATATGTAATTATAAATTCTAATTCAAAAGGTTTAATTCTCGCCATCCTAACGGGATTTCCGACTTTATGAAATATGTTTCAAATCACCTTATATTTTACCGTAACCGACGTTCTTAATTTTTTACGTGAAAATATTGTGAAGTTTGTTCTTACAAGTTATAATTGTTTATGTTATTTTTTTAATATTTACTTTATTTGTTAGAAATTCTTTTACCCTATCTTTCTTTACCGTTGTTTGAATCCAATCTAATTTCTAACTTAATTTTTTACGTGAAAATATTGTGAAGTTTGTTCTTACAAGTTATAATTGTTTATGTTATTTTTTTAATATTTACTTTATTTGTTAGAAATTCTTTTACCCTATCTTTCTTTACTGTTGTTTGAATCCAATCTAATTTCTAAAAAGAGAGATGAATATGGTTCAAATCGAATCAAATCGAACCAAGTCGAATTAATTCGGTTTGATTTGATTTAGTTTCAAATTAAATTTGGTTTGATTTGGTTCAGGTTGAAACCTTAATTTGATTCGGTTTGATTTGAAAAAAATTCTCTTCAAACCAAACCAAAATAAACCGTGCTCACCCCCAAGAACAACAGCGGAATCCCAAATTCTCAATGTGCGAGGGGACTCTAATAAAAACCCATAAGAAGTGAATTGCCCAGTTATTGCTGGTTTTATTCGTGCACTTGTCCGGTGGTTCATGCATTTTTCCGGTTCACAAGGTGATCAAGTCTTATTTAAACAAGATTTAAAGTAATTTCTTCCCCGAAGCATGTCTCATGGATTAACAAAACCCAGTACCAATATTTCCTTTTGGTCTTTACACTCGGGGGACCATGGTTAGCAATTTGGTGATCGTCTGATGTCTTTGCCATCGTGCATTCAGTTGTCATAAAAGCACAAATTCACAATGTATCTGCTAGCATGCGTCTTTTACACATAGCTAGGTGTGTCTCTTTCGCCATTTTATTAGCTATTCTTAGATCGCTCTTTGCAAGTTTCTGGTGGGGGGGCGGGGGGCAATGGGTATAACGTTTATAGTTCTTCGTCCACGAATTGAAGTTCCTAAAAAAATTCCAGTCAAATCAATTATTTATCCAACAGAAGCATATGTACTCTTTTTCAACAGTTCGTCATGTTTTATGTTCGGTAAAAAAAAAGAGGAAAAAATAGGGAGTTCGACTCTTGTTGTTTGGGTTGATTCTATTTTCAGAGCAACTGATCCTTTTGCTGGATTCTCACATATAAAATAAAGGGATTTTTGCATATATACCCTTATAAAATTTGATTATGTCAAATATACTCTGAACATATTATCATGAATATCCCTTCGTTTAGATAAAAATATTACAGTTATATCCCTTCAGTTTATTGCCGTCGACGGAGGATAATATATTGTGAAATATGTCATTTACGGTCGTTAGATGTAGGGTATGTTTGACAAAATCAAACTTTATATGAGTATATATACAAAAATTTTACTATTTAACTCACACTTAACTCGGATTAAACACACGAGAGTTACGGCGAGAACATAATCATGATATTGTCCATATTTCGAATATATTTATGATAATATGCTCTGATGAAGGGTATATTTGACAAAGCTGAACTTCACAAAGATTTATATGTAAAAATCCCTAAAACAAACTAGAGGGCATTGCTCTCTGTGACTTTGAAGTATCTATTTGGTGTCTCGTCTGCTCTCTATGAATTTGATCAAATGACTTGTATGATTTCTCTCTCTCTCTCTCTTGAAACAAACAGTAGGATACCATTTTTCTTTCTAATTATCCATTATCACTTCATGAACTTGAGATACATATTTTCTCAAGAGATTTTTACGTATAAACTATCATTAGATAAAAATTTACATATTTATCGTTCATGCATTTATATTTACACACGTATCATTAAAATATCGGTGTTGTGCAGAAGACTACGGAATGATCTTTTCTGCAGTATTTTTATTAGGATTATAATGGATTGGGCCAGGTTGGGCCCGGCTTTGGCCCGATTAAGACTCTCATCATGTCGTTTAGGCTTGGCCAGGCTCGCATTTATTTACCGGCCCAGCCCTACCCGGCCCACATTCAGCCATGGCCCGGCCCAGCCATCACTTTAACAATCGCGTGTGATCCTACCTTTCCCTGCTGCAACGCACATCTGTATCTGAAATAGTGTATGATTACAGAATCCCTGTCGCAATTCTTTCGGGTCGAAATCAGAGACGTCCAATCGAAAGATACGATATGATCTTAATTTTCTCAAGAGCAGAGGGATAACATAAGCGAGAGCGTTAACTGTGAAACCAATTTTAAAGCAATTCAAGGAATGGCACCCACCACATCCACCAAAGAAAAGGCAAAGCTTATTTCATAAGAATAAGAGTAATGTTCTTTGCAACACCCATTTACTTACATGTTGCATTTGAAATATATTTTATTTTATTATATTAAAATTTTAATAGACCTGCACGTCAAAATTAATTTAATGCGTTGATTACATCGTCAAATATGTTGGCCTCTTTACGTGAAGGACATGCTAAATTAATTTGACATGAAAATCACTAAAAAAATTTAAAAAATGTTACAAGTGTAACAACACCTAGATGTCAAATTAATCGAGTGTTGCACTAATTATTACTCTTCCAACGAGTATATAAAAAGTAAATTGTAACAAATTTTCACATGAGCTATAATTTGCTCGACATGAAAGAAACCTAGAATGGTACAGATCGTGAAGAATTGGGGTCGGGAGGATCCTAGGTTTTGCTGTCGCTAGCGAGAGCACAGTGATGCCGCGAAACTATCAAAAAGAGGAAGAGGAAGAAGCGGCGGCAGCAACTCCATGCGACAACGAACATGTTGGCCGATATAGCTAGACATTACGTCGAACATGTGCTCGACATTGTTGGCCGCCCCGTGCAAACCGACATGTCGATGAGGTGCTTGGCACTGTTGGTGCGCTAGAAGAGGCTATCTTGGCATGGGTGAAGAGCACGGAGCGAAGGCCCCGAGGCTACAGGAGATGACGAGGGAGGAGGAGATGGTGGTGGATGCTAGAAACGATGCAGAGGATGTGGAAGTAGTTTTCCAGATACTGCCGCTTCTGGTTGCATGGTGCTGGCGGGGATAGAAGAGGGACCAGACCACGTAGAGGACGCACACGAAGAGGGAACGACAAAGCACAAAGATAGGCGGGGGTGTGCGATGGAGCCTATAGCTTGCAAGAGGGATAAAGATGTACCCATAGCAAACAGGATCGTGGCCCTTTGCGTGGGCTTGCGGGCTCAACCCAACTTGGCCCGAAGCAAGTGGTGGGCTTCATGTCTAGGCCCGATTTCGACCCGCTGACCTAAAATCTTAGGTCATCTTTTGATCCGCGGTTGGCCTGTGTAATGTCCCGAACCTTGCAGATCCTTCGTCGTGGGTCCCAGATCTGATTTTTCGGAGTGTATGGCTCCGTTGTGTCCGAAATTTCGTTTCGGACATCTTTCGTGTCCGGATCGGCACGATCCGGAGTTGTTTCGGAGGCCCGGAGTGCGTCCGCGGCTTTTCCGTGCGTGTTTTCCGATTTCCGTGTACGGGTTTCGGCAGACCCTTCAGAACTTCGTTGCGGGTGAACCGGACCGTTCACCTAGGCGAGGGTTGTACCGTTGCGATCGGTGCGTCGCGGGGATCGAGGAGGTGTATTTTTCTATTTTTTAAGATTTTTTCAATTTTTCGGATTTTCTATAAATACCCCCCTATTTTTTTCCTTTTCTTTTTCCCCTTTTCTTCTTTTCCTTTTTCTTTCCTCCTCCCGTGAGCCACGGCCGACCGTTGCAACCCCCCTTGCCCGTTGGACTTCGCGGCGCCCCTTCCCCTCCGGCGACGGGTGGTGGACCTCGGTGGCGGCGCGGTGACGACGGCAGTGGCGAGAGGATCGTGACGGTGCCCCCATTGGTGCGTGGGAGAGGAGTTCGTGTTCGAGCAAGATTCGGCGATCGGCGGCGATCCGGTGATTTTTGAGCTTATTTATGATAGGGGGACGGATCCTTGCCCTCTTTACAGCATTCCCCGTGATTTCTAGGCCGCGGAGAGGCCGAGTGGGGCTAAATCCATGTCGGGAGGGTTATTTTCATGCTTGGGGTTTGAGCATCAGATCCATTGATTCGTGGGGGTTTTTGATTGATTTGGGGCTCTAGATGCATGCTAGGACGTCGGGGGGGGGGGGGTGATTCCCCGTTGTTTTCCCTTCACCAGAGGGGGTGAATGGGCGTGGTTTTACGATTTCCGGGCGTATTTCGTGAACTGGGATCGGCCCGTTATCGCGCTATATTCCAGTGGCGCGTTCTTGATGAACGCGCCGTATCGTCCGGGCACGTTCATCTGAAGGGATGACCGCTCTGGCGGTTCGGAACGCGCCAAGGACGGGTAGCGCGATCTGGCAGATCGCGCTAGCCCATGCTAGCGCGTTCTCCCGAGTCGCGCTAGGGGTGCCTAGCGCGACCTTCCCCCTCCCCCGAAACCGTGTTCCTTGGGTAGCTTAGCTCCGGTTGGGTGAGTTTTGGACCCGGTCATGGCGTGTGGCCCGAGGGTTGCCGTGGGCACCCAGGGAAAGCCACAGGGGCGCCCGGGGGTCCCCGGAGAATCAGTTACCTCGGTGGGAATGCCGCGTGACTTGAGGGACGGTCAGACCTCATGCGTGTCCCCGGCATCCGTACCTACCGTTTGGTTACCAAGAGTCTGTGTTAGTGTGTTAGTCGGTGGGTTCCGTGAGTCGAGTCCTTACTTCCAGTGACCTGTCCACTAGTCGTAGCTTCCTGCGCACGCGTGTGCGGACCCACCTGGGAGTGGTGGAGAGCGAGACCTAGTGAGAGGCGGTTTTTAGGCTGGTTACCGCAGGGCCCGTTGCCTTTGCCACCAGAGTCCGGTGGGGGGGAAAACCAGCTAGAGGACCCGACCTAGAGCAGATGGTCTGTGTGTGCACACGTAGTTGGGGGCTTAGGACACGCACTGACGAGCGTGACCCCAGCTAGTCCTTGTTGTGGTTCTTGGTGCGTGTCTGAGTCTCACGCCCGGGCCGTCGTAGCTGGACACTTGTGACGCGGTGTAAGACGTCAGGGGACGCATCCGGTCATTCTTCTGGTGGGTAGTGCTCCTGCTCGCTGGCAGGCGTGGACTCGAGTTTTATTGGACCGAGGTTTAATAGTACGGTACTGTTAGAGTAGATGGCTTTTCCGTTTATTTACTTTAGCTTGTCGGTTCCACCGTACTCTTGCTAGGTAGGGTTACCTTCTACTTTCTCGTTTTCCGCGCGAGGTGGGGATTCGCGGGATCCCTACTGGGCCAATGAAATGAGGCTCACCCCTACTTTTCAGGTGAGGCGGGGTCTTCGAGAGGCGCAGCCGAGTTTCAGCGTGGTTCTTCTAGCCAAGGTTAGTCGCCAGTCTGCCAGAGCCGTGGGATGCCCCGTGTAGTTGTGCGCCGGGGGATGCCCCGTGTAGTTGTACTTTCCTTTCTGTTGACTGTACTTTTATTTGGACATGAGACTTTGTGGACCTTGCAGCAGTTTATTTATTTATATTATTATGTACATTTTATTTTATTTTTAGATTATTGTGCTATCTATGCGGTCGTTTCAGCCTCTCTTGTACCCCCACACCACTCCCTTCTACCCTTCCGAGTCTTCGGGCTCGTGGGTTGGCGGGCCGAGATTCGAGACGCGTCGGTTCCTCTCCGGTACTCGGATCCCGGGTCGTCACAGCTGGTATCAGAGTGTATGTTGTGGAGGTACATCGGAATTTGAAACGAATTGCGGTGGTCCAGAATGTCCATGAATGTCCTGTACAGTCGGCGACTGGCTGAGGGCCGCGCGTGTTTTATTGATTTGTGGTTGTTTTCTTGATGTCAGGTGCGTTATGGCACCACGGAGGAGGGCTCGTCCCCAGCAGGGAGAGTCTAACGGTGGTCCGGAGGAGCAGAGCAGGGCTTCAGTTTCCGAGGGTGTAGCTGGAGATGCGAGAGCTCCGGGGATGGGCGATTTCTTCTGAGGCATGTTTGAGTATGTGTTTCAGCGGCAGCAGGGAGATCAGCAGCAGGGCGGTGAGGCTGGTGAGGGCCAGGCTCGTGGTGGTCATGGTCGCGTGTTGAAGGAGTTTTTGCTGTTCCAACCTCCTTATTTCAGTGGGCAGCCAGATCCTGAGGTGGCCAGAGAGTGGCTGGATGATGTTCGGCGGATTTTCAGCGCGATGGAGTGTCCTGAGGAGGAGCAGGTGGCGTTGGCTACTCATCGTCTTCAGGGAGCGGCCCGTACTTGGTGGACGTCAGAGTGGGGTTCAGTGCTCCAGTCTCGTCCTCTTCGGCAGATTGCGTGACAGGAGTTCGTCACGGCCTTCGAGCGTGCCTTCTGTCCGTCCTTTGTCAGGTCGCAGAGGTTGCGTGAGTTTATGGAGCTGACCCAGGGTGACATGACGGTGATGCAGTACCGTGCTAGGTTTATCGAGTTGGGCCGTTATGCTCCTCACATCATGGCCGATGAGGAGGTGAAGATCGATCAGTTTGTGGGTGGCCTGAGGCTAGAGTTGAGGCATCATCTTCTTGCGTCGGGGTTGACCACTTTGGATGCGACATGTAAGGCAGCAGCGGCGCTGGAGAGAGACTTGCAGAAGGTTCGAGGGCAGGGCAGTGCTAGTCAGGCGCAGGCAGATTTCAGCCAGCCGTCAGGGATGCAGCAGCAGAGTACCGTCCAGCTCTCAACAGGTGGATCAGTGGCGACGCAGTCTACGGCTCCTGCGCCAGGGTCGTCCTTCAAGTCGAAGCTTAAGAAGTTGCTTAAGGAAGCTGGTTTTGGCAAGAGGCGTCAGGATCGCAAGGAGTCGAAGCAGAAGTAGTTGGGCAGTGTTCAGCAACCGGTGGCTTTTCAGCGCCAGGGTTCGATGACTGGTTCGCGGGGCGGTTGTCCTAGGTGCGGTGGTTCTCATCCAGGCAGACCGTGTTCAGCGCCTGTGATTTGCTTCAGGTGCGATCAGCCAGGACATATGGCACGTGACTGTCCGCAGAGACCGAGCCAGCCGCATGAGTTTCAACAGCAGCAGCAGTTTCAGCCCCAACAGTTGTCATCACAGTCGCAGCAGTACCAGCAGCATGGACACTTTCCTCAGTTGTCACGGTCAGCTACCGTAGGGAGGCAGAGATCCCGAGGCAGAGTGACTCACATGACCAGGGCAGAGGCTGAGGCGTCGCATTTGGTGGAAGGTACTCTCTCGATTTTGGGTCGTGCGGCTCGTGTTTTGTTTGATTCAGGTGCTTCTCATTCGTTCATCTCGGAGGATTTTGCTCAGAGCGTGGAGGACCCAGTGACCGAGGTGTCCTGTGACTTGGCGGTAGAGTTGCCTACCGGTGACTTCATGATCACCCTGTACTGCTTCGAGAAGGTACCTGTGTGGGTGGAAGGGCGGAGTTTGCCGGCTAGACTCTATGCGTTACCGCTTCAGGACTTCGATGTGATTTTAGACATGAATTGGCTCGAGGCTCATCATGCCTTGGTGGATTGCGGCTCGAAGAAGGTCTACTTCCGACAGCTTCGTGGACCCACCTTCTATTTTCAAGGTATTCGGTCTTCCTCTTCCCACTTGCTTATTTCGGCTATCCGTGCGCGTCGCTTGCTTGATGCGGGTTGTTAGGGCTTTCTCGCATCCGTGGTTTTGGTGGATCGGCAGTGTCCTGAGGTAGAGGATATTCCCGTCGTGTGCGAGTTTCTCGATGTTTTTCCCGAGGAGCTACCAGGGTTGCCACCGCAGCGAGAGATTGATTTTGTGATTGAGGTGGTGCCGGGTACGGCGCCTATGTCGAAGGCCCCTTATCGGATGGCGCCTGCTGAGTTGCGAGAGCTGAAGGTGCAGTTGCAGGAGTTGCTGGCCAAGGGGTATATTCGTCCTAGTTATTCCCCGTGGGGTGTGCCGGTGTTGTTTGTGAAGAAGAAGGATGGTAGTTTGAGGCTGTGCATCGACTACCGTCAGTTGAACCAGACGACTGTTAAGAATAAGTATCCGTTGCCTCGGATTGATGACTTGTTCGATGAGCTTCAGTCGGCCCGGGTGTTTTCGAGGATCGATTTGAGATCAGGCTACTATCAGCTGCGGATTCGAGAGTCGGATGTGGAGAAGACAGCGTTTCGGTCGAGGTATGGCCATTATGAGTTCTTGGTGATGCCGTTCGGGCTCACCAATGCCCCCGCAGCGTTCATGGATTTGATGCATAGGGTGTTTCGTCCGTACTTGGACCAGTTCGTGGTCGTGTTTGTGGACGACATCCTTGTGTATTCGCGGTCTGCTGAGGAGCATGTGCAGCATCTGAGAGCAGTGTTGCAGACCTTGCGCGATCACCAGCTGTATGCCAAGCTCAGCAAGTGTGAGTTCTGGCTTCGTGAGGTGTACTTTTTGGGGCACGTGATTCTGGTGATGGTGTTTCCGTGGACCCAGCTAAGGTCGAGGCTGTGGTGCAGTGACCGAGGCCGAGTTCTGTCATGGAGATTCGGAGTTTCTTGGGGCTCGCAGGCTATTATCGGCGGTTCATTCAGGATTTTTCTCGTATTGCAGCCCCGATGACCAGGCTTACGCGGAAAGAGGTGCCATTCGTCTGGACGGAGGAGTGTGAGCGGAGCTTCGTGGAGCGGAAGATGTTGCTTACCACTGCTCCGGTTTTGGTGTTACCATCTGGCTCGGGTGGTTTCGTAGTATGTACGGATGCTTCCGGGGTAGGTCTCGGTGCTGTGTTGATGCAGCATGAGAGAGTCGTGGCGTATGCATCGCGGCAGCTGAAGCCACATGAGGTGAACTACCCTGTTCATGATCTTGAGTTGGCAGCGGTAATTTTCGCTCTGAAGATCTGGAGGCATTATTTGTACGGCGAGAAGTTTGAGCTTTTCACTGACCATCAGAGTTTGAGGTATGTGTTCACGCAGAAGGACCTTAACCTCAGGCAGAGGAGGTGGATGGAGTATATGAAGGATTATGACTTCACTCTGTCTTATCAGCTTGGTAAGATGAATGTCGTGGCTGATGCTCTGAGTAGGAGGGTAACGGTCAGTCGGATGTTGAGGAAATGGAAGCTTTGGGAGCAGGTTCCGGCCATGACTTTTAGGCTCAAGGTCCCGCAGGACCAGGGTTCGGCTGTCCTTGCGAGTCTGACTGTCACGCCCGCAGTGCGTCGACAGGTGACTGAGGCTCAGCGAGCGGACCCCGAGCTACCTCGTATTTTATCGATGACCGAGGTGGAGTTTGGTGAGGATGGAGCTGTGAGGTTCAAAGGTAGATTGTACGTGCCGGTCGAGGAGCAGGTACGGCGTACGGTATTACGCGAGGCTCACGGGAGTCGGTATGCCGTACACCCCGGATCGGCCAAGATGTACCAGAACCTGAAGAGGCAATTTTGGTGGCCTGGCATGAAGAGAGATGTGGCGGAATTTGTGGCCAGGTGTTTGACCTGTCAGCAGGTGAAGGCTGAGCACCAGCGACCAGGAGGCACACTTCAGCCCTTGGATGTTCCTGCTTGGAAGTGGGACCACGTGACCACTGATTTTGTGGTTGGATTACCGAGGACGTCCAGCGGGGAGGATAGTATCTGGTTGCTAGTGGATAGACTGACGAAGACTGCGCGGTTGTTGCCGGTCAAAGTCAGTTAGAGCGTGCAGCGTTTGGCTCGTCTGTATGTAGAGCGGATTGTTCCGTTGCATGGAGTTCCCATCTCCATTGTGTCGGATCGTGACCCCCGTTTCACTTCTGGATTCTGGAGGAGCTTCCAGAAGGCTCTAGGCACTGAGTTGGCATTCAGCTCGGCCTATCATCCTCAGTCAGACGGTCAGTCTGAGCGGACCATCCAGACCCTAGAGGATATGTTGCGAGCGTGTTGCTTAGAGTGGCAGGGGAGTTGGACCCACCATCTGTCATTGGTGGAGTTTGCCTATAACAACAGCTACCATTCGAGTATCGGTATGGCTCCCTATGAGGCGTTGTATGGGCGACCTTGTCGGACTCCGCTTGATTGGTTCGAGGTGGGCGAGTCTGTCCTAACCGGACCAGATTTGGTACAGCAGTGTGTTGAGGTGGTGCATCTCGTTCGGCAGAAGATGTTGGCAGCTCAGAGCCGGCAGAAGAGTTATGCCGATCGGAGGAGGCGACCTCTCAGCTTTGTCGTGGGAGACCGAGTTTTCTTGAGAGTTTCTCCCATGAAGGGCGTGATGCGTTTCGGTAGGCGTGGGAAGCTGAGTCCCCGCTACATTGGTCCCTTTCCCATCGTTGCGCGTGTTGGGGAAGTCGCATATCGGTTGCAGCTACCTCCGGAGCTTTCTGCCATGCATGATGTGTTTCACGTGTCGATGCTTCGGAAGTATATGCCCGATGATTCCCATGTTCTTGAGGATGCCGTTTGGCCTGAGGTGACCCCATATCTGTCCCTTCCGAGTTTCCTGTTCGCATTGAGGATCGGCGAGAGCAACGCCTGCGAAACAAGATTATTCCTCTGGTTAAGGTGGTCTGGCAGCGTCATTCTGGCGGCGAGGCGTCTTGGGAGCGTGAGGATGAGATGCGGGAGCTGTATCCTTATTTGTTTGTGTGAGTCTTTCCCCTGTTCTTGTGCTCTGTTCTTGAATTTCGGGGACGAAATTCTTTTAAGGGGGAAGGGCTGTAATGTCCCGAACCTTGCGGATCCTTCGTCGCGGGTCTCGGATCTGGTTTTTCGGAGTGTCTGGCTCTGTTGGGTCCGAAATTTCGTTTCGGACATCTTTCGTGTCCGGATCGGCGCGATCCGGAGTTGTTTCGGAGGCCCGGAGTGCGTCCGCGGCTTTTTCGTGTGTGTTTTCCGATTTCCGTGTACGGGTTTCGGTAGACCCTTCATAACCTCGTTGCGGGTGAACCGGACCGTTCACCTAGGCGAGGGTTGTACCATTGCGATCGGTGCGTCGTGAGGATCGAGGAGGTGTATTTTTCTATTTTTTGGGATTTTTTGATTTTCTATAAATACCCCCCTATTTTTTTCCTTTTCTTTTTCCCCTTTTCTTCTTTTCCTTTTTCTTTCCTCCTCCCGTGAGCCACGGCCGACCGTTGCTGTGACGACCCGAGGATCTGAGTACCGGAAAGGAACCGGCGCGTCTCGAATCTCGGCCCGTCAACCCACGAGCCCGAAGACTCGGAAGGGTAGAAAGGAGTGGTGTGGGGTATAAGAGAAGCTGCAACGTCCACATAGATAGCACAATAATCAAAAGGAAATGCACATAATAATAAATAAATCGAACTGCTACAAGGTCCACAGTGTCTCATGTCCAAAGAAAGTACAGTCAACAGGAAAGAAAGTACAACTACACGGGGCATCCCCCGGCGTACAACAACACGGGGCATCCCCCGGAGTACAACTACGCGGGGCATCCCCCGGCTCTGGCAGACTGGCAACTAACCCTGGCTGGAAGACCCACGCTGAAACTCGGCCGCGCCTCCCGCCGACCCCGCCTCACCTGAAGAGCAGGGGTGAGCCTCATCTCATTGGCCCAGTAGGGATCCCGCGAATCCCCACCAAGCACGGAAAACGAGGAAGAAGAAGACAACCCTACCAACCGAGAGTACGGTAGAACCGACAAGCTAAAGTAAATAAACGGAAAAGTCGCCTACTCTAACGGTACCGTAGTACGGAACCTCGGTCCAACAAAACACGAGTCCACGCCTGCCAGTGAACAGGAGCACCATCCACAAGAAGAACGACCGGATGCGTCCCCTGACGTCTTACACCGCGTCACAAGTGTCTAGCTACAACGCCCCGGGCGTGAGACTCAGACACGCAACAAGTACCACAACAAGGACTAGCTGGGGTCGCACTCGTCAGTGCGTGCCCTAAGCCCCCAACTACGTGTGCACACACAGACCATCTGCTCTAGGTCGGGTCCTCTAGCTGGTTTTCCCCCCCACCGGACTCTGGTGGCAAAGGCAAGGGGCCCTACGGTAACCAGCCTAAAAATCGCCTCTCACTAGGTCTCGCTCTCCACCACTCCCAGGTGGGTCCGCACACGCGTGCGCAGAAAGCTACGACTAGTGGACAGGTCACTGGAAGTAAGGACTAATCCACGGAAACCACCGACCAAGCACTAGCACAGACTCTCGATGATCCTACGGTAGGTACGGAAGCCGGGGACACGCATGAGGTCCGACCGTCCCTCAAGTCACGCGGCATTCCTACCTAGGTAACTGATTCTCCGAGGAACCCCGGGCGCCCCTGTGGCTCTCATTGGGTGCCCACAGCATCCCTAGGGCCACGTCACAACCGGGTCCAAAACTCATCCAACCGGAGGTCACGCTACCCGCAAAACGCGGTTCGGGGAAGGGAAAAGGTCGCGCTAGGGATACCTAGCGCGACACCGAAGAACGCGCTAGCTTTGGCTAGCGCGATCTTCCATGTCACGCTGCCCAAGGCTAGCGCGTTCAATCTGAACGCGCTAGTCTTGGATAGCGCGATCTGGAGATCGCGCTACCCGAACCAGGCGCGTTCCCCCACCACCTTACTGTTCGTCTTCTCCGACGGACACTCCCGGTTCGCGAACTACGGCCGGAAATCACAAAACCACGCCCATTTGTAGACACGCCATTCTTGACGCCTCCTGAGAAAGTCTCATATTACTATACGACGCCCCGCAACGGCTTACGCATTTTGAATCACTCGAGTGCTTCCTTTTCTTGGGTCTTCTTCTGCCTTTTTCGGCATTCGGAATCGTCCCGTCACGGCAGTCGGACGGCATCAACATCAGTCGAACGCATCAGGAGGTTCCGGAATCAAGAAAGGGGTCTACCGGGCGACCGCCGACGCCTGATCCAAGGACCCGGGTGGGTCTTAATGGGGGCGTCCAGGCCCCTGGATGCCCCCATATTTTTAATTTATTTTATATATTTTCTCAGGGCTTAAATCAAATAAAAAATATATAAATTAATGGCTCCATAAAAACAAATATAAAAAAATATAAAATGCCCGTTGGCATAAAAGACAAAAGATAAATAAAAAAATACATATTAATGGAGGCGTCCAGGCCCCTGGATGCCTCCATAAAAATAAATATAAAAAATCAAAAATGCCAGCCCTGACATAAAAGACAAAAGAAAAAAAAAATAATATAACTTTGGAGGCGTCCAGGCCCCTGGACGCCTCCATCAACTCCCTCACGGGCGCCGGCCACCGAACGACGGTCTGTCGTGTGTGAAAAAATCCAAATTATAGAGACGTCCAGCCAGCTGGACGCGCCCATTTCTGAATCACGAGGCGCCGCTCACAAAACCACGCGTTGTGCCAAACCGCGTGCGGCCGTCGTCGGTTTTCGGTGGACATGTTAGAGGCGTCCGGAACCCTGGACGCCTCCACAAAAGTATTCCAAAAAAAAATCAATAAAAATAGAATAAAATATTATTTCGGCCCTGATGGAGGTGTCCAGGGTCCTGGACGCCTCCACCCTCCGGAGCCCTATAAATAGAGGCCCACCCCCTCAGTTCTGGAGGAGCTCAGAGGTGATCCGATAGGCTACCGGAGCCCAGAGGCTACGGAGTCATTTTCTAACCCGTGGGTTCTTTTGTAGGTGGAGGTTCTGCCGGCTTCTCGGGTGCTCACGCTCGCGAGAGGAAGGTCGTCTTCATCCACCGCGCTTCCACGTCGTCCCCACGCTGCCGGAGCTCCACCGGATTTCACCCTCGACTCATCCAATAAGCCTTTTCTTCCCTTTTTTTCTTCGTAGTTCTTTTGCATTCATCATCTCGCATCCTCTATCCCCCTTCATAAGGGCGCCTCTTCTTTTATACTTCTTGCATCCATCATCTCATTTTCCTCCTACTCGAGTCCGAGAGGGGTTTAAAAGATAACACCAACCAGGTGTGTGTCTTGCCATCATTTCGTTATTTTTATCGCAAGGATTTGAATACAACACCTCCATCTTTCTAATCCACTTGTCATTTGTTTATCGTTGTTTTGCAAGGGTAGCCGAGGAAAGCCCTCTCCGTCGGCCGGCCGGAGGGAGAGGAAGAAGCAACCCGCCATCTCCCGCTCTTGAGGTAGGCGCGATCACTTTCTTATTTTGGGGTCTTTCAGCCCCTGGCGATCACATCTTATTTTCGAGGCCGCGGCGAGTCACTTCCCTAATGGCCGTTTAAATTCCCGTTTTTATATGTTATATTCTTATCTATTCGTGTTCTCGAGGCCGCGGCGAGTCACTTCCCCAATGGCCGTTTAAATTCACGTTCTTATACGTTATATTCTTATCTGTTTGTGTTCTCGAGGCCGCGGCGAGTCACTTCCCCAATGGCCGTTTAAATTCCCGCTCTTTGTATTCTCTCTATATTCTGTCATCTTATTATCTGCTCATATTCTTGAGGCCGCGGCGAGTCACTTCCCCAATGGTCGTTTCAATTATTGTTATTTAATTTTTGCACCATTCCCGTCCCCCCGAGGCCGCGGCGAGTCACTTCCCGCTATGGCCGTTTAAACCCCATATTTTGCTATATCACACTTGTCCCGCTCGCCCCGCCGGAGCAATCTCCCGTGGTGGCCCCTTCTCTCTCTTCTCTTATTTCTGTGTTGCAGCAAACAAACACCAAAAGAAGGAAAAGAGGAGCGCGCGCGCTCCGCGTCTCCTCTCCGCTCTTCCCCGAACCGCGTGACGTCGCTCACAGATTGGCGATCACGGTGGGACCTCTACTGCTTCCTTTCGGCTACCCTTGCAAGTTCGGCACCACCCGTGCCTCTCCACCTTCGCGCCCGCGCGCGCCCCCGTTGTGCTCACGGCAGCACCGTCAGTTTTGATTGGTTCTTTGTTTATTATATGTCTGTTATTTCTGTTGTTTTCCCACTCCATATATCTGTCGGCATTCCATTGCATACATCCATTCATCTTTTCTATCCTTTTTTTTCATTTTTTGAGGATCACCCTTTCCCGGTGAAGGAAGGACTCTCCGTTTGGGAATTCCTCTCAACGGACTAGAATCTCCTACACTGGGACCTCCGTAAGTCCCCGACATCGAAGAATTTCCTCTTCGTTCACTGGGCTGGTTGTACCATTGAAGTTCCCCGGAGTTAGTCATTTCATTCGTGGTGAGACGAGAGACCCTAGCTGACACGGCGGTGAAACACAAACAAACTAGGGTCCCCATTTTGTGTGAACTTTGGATCTCACTAAAAATACAAAAAAAAAATCATCAAAATCAAAACACAAAAAAAAAGGTCGTAAAGGCATCCACTTGTTTGATAATCTCTGCTACCTACTTGCTAGTGTATGTTTTTACATTCTGGGAAAACTGTGAGCATGTCTCACGAGTCTTCTGAGGAAAACCACCCTAGTCGTGGTTTGACAGCCGACCCGCGAGTCTATGCTATGGACTCGGGTCCTTCTCATGACCCCTCGCATGAGGTGCAGGTTATTGCCTGGGACACGTCCCCGCCACAGGATATCACTTCCTTACTGGGCGTCCTCGCCAACACGGAGCTTACCTCTGAACAGCTCCGGGCCTTCCAGGCCATTCTAAAAGGGAAATCTGTTTCCCCCACGCCCCAGGAGTCAACTCCGGCCATCGCACCTCTCCAAGAGTCCGTGCAGGCCATTCCATCTCCCTCATTGGCGCAAGCCATCCAGTCTCCCTCGCTTCAAGGACAAGCGAGCCAACAACCACCCTCATTCCAGTTCCCATCACAATCTCAAACTCCCGTTGTTCCCCAGACACCGCTTCAGCCGGGGCCAACTGTCGGCGGTCCGACAGCTCCCTCTCATTCTGGGTTCCCCCCTCAAGTCTCCGGGAGACAGTTTCTCCCCCAGTGGCAAGTGCCACCTTCACCCCCAGAGGAGCTCGCCCAATCGCTCCTCAATAGGTTCAACCGCATGGACGAGCAGTTTCAAAATCTGAGAAGGATGGTGGACGTGAAAGCCACCCCGGAGGTTGCTTTGCCAATCCTTCCCGTCATTCATCTTCCTCCCTCCGAAATGCCCACGTACCGCAGATACAATGGTACCGGCAACCCCTTCATTCATCTCAAGGATTTCATGTATGAGTCCTCTTACTGGCAAAACGATCAGAGGTCCCTGGCATACCTCTTTCGGAGATCATTGGATGGTCCCGCGCTTGAGTGGTTCTATTCTCTGGAGCCCCGCGAGGCCGAGAATTTTGAAATAGTCCAGAGAAGGTTCTTGCAGAAATATAGGGATAGGGTCGGTCCCTCACTCTCCATTACCGACCTAGTGGCCGAAAAGATGAAACCCGACGAGGATTTTGTCCGATATGCTGATAGATGGAGGTCTCTGACGGAAAGAATAAGGGATACCCTCTCCGAGCCCGAACAAGTGAAGATGATTGTGTCTAATGCAACCCCACAGTTCAGACACGTCCTGGCCATGAATAAACTTACTACGATGGAGGAACTCTATGAAAGGGCCCGGTACATCCAAATCCAGTTAAAAGACTCCCCCATTATGAACATGTTTGAGTCGCCGAAGCCCAAAGTGGTCAGAAAGACAGGCGCTGGTGTCCCGGGCGGAGCCATAGAAGGGGTCGTGACAAATGAGCAAGTCAGTGCGGTCAACAATGCCAACTATGCAGTCAACCCAAGGCCTCCACAAATGCCCCGACTTCCCCTTCAACCAGGTCCTTTCCCTCTTCGTCCTCCACCCCAAAATAATCCACCCCAGGATAATATGCCTCCATTACGCCAACCCCAGCAACAACAACCACAACTTCAGCAACAACAACCACCGCTTCAGTACAACCAAGTTCCACCCCCGGGGAACTATGGTCCCCAATAGCAACAAAGGAGGCCGCTCGGTCCCAAGAGAGCCTACTATCCACCATTATCGGAAACCTTAGCAGATATTTTTAATGCCCTCATGGCATCAAACCAACTCGCCCTACCCAGAGAAAGGCCCGCCTGGCCCCCCAATGTTGATACCTCTAAATACTGCGTCTACCACAGGCAGCCGGGACACACAGTAGATTACTGCTTCCATTTCAAAGATTACATCCATGATATGAATGATGAACATCAAATAGATTGGGATGAGATGAGACGGTACGTCGCGGCTCTCAAGGCTAGGAGACCTCCTCAGAGGCCACAACAGCAGTTACAACAGCAGCAGCAGCAGCAACCACAATAACAACAGCAGCCTCAGCAGGCCCCACAACAACAGCCCGACATGGGAATAATCCAGAATCCATTACCGGAGCACCAACAGCCCAATCATCAGGTTAACCCCATCTCCTCCTTCCCGGAAGTCGGGAGAGAGCAGGTGTGGCACCAGGAAAGTACCTCCATTCTTTCTACCTCCAACCCTATCGTCATGCACCCCCCTCACCTTGCCCGGGTAGCACCTCTCTCTCATCAACCCGCGTCAGTATCGCCTTCACCATTTCCACTACCATTACGCCCTCTCATCCGCACCCCGACCTCCTATCAACCGACACTCTCTACTATGCCTTCACACCCTCTTACCTTCTCCCACTCCCCCACTTTACCATCCACCTCTACCACATTTACCCCTACGCCTTCTAAACCCCTTATCATCCGTCAACCATACATAACCCCATCTTTCTCCACCACATCACCACTAATGCCTTCAAAACCACTCATCACCCACCATCCACCTCAAAACCATTACCCGTTTCAAACCTTACCCACTTCCACTTTGCCTCCGCCGCCACATTCTAAACCCCTTATCCTTCATAATCCGCGCAATATCCCCTCTACCTCCGCCATGCCCCCACCTAACAAACCCCTCATCAGAATCCCTGCTCCCGTCATCACCCCTGCTTCATCAACCATTCCTCCACTACTACCCCTCAAACCCCTGTTAAAACCCACTGCTACCCCCACAGAGGTACAAAAGCCGCAGGTAATGGTGCTCCGGAGTGGAAGGATTTTCCACAGGGTTTTCCCCCACAACAGTCAGAATCCCGAGCAATCTCAGCCAGAGAAGGATGATGCAGAACAACCAGAAAGAGCTATCCCTGGAACACAGTATGACCTATTAAAACATTTGGACAAGACGCCTGCTCGGATCTCCATCCTGGAGCTACTTCAAAGATCCACATCCCACCAGGCAGCCTTAATGGAGTACCTTCAAAGGGTCATGGTGAACGAGGACCTCCCTGTGGAAAAGATTTCGACCGTCCTGACCCCAACAGACACACAACCGGCCATCATGTTCCACAACTACGAGCTCGCTCCCAAGGAAGCTCGGAAATATACATTGTGCATTTCAATAAAAATTAATGGGGTATCCATAAACCCGTGTCTTGTGGACACGGGTGCGTCCATAAATGTAATCTCCATGAGCACTCTTCAGTTGTGTGGGGTCAACGAGGAACAAATAAGACCTTCCTCGATCACGGTCACGGCTTATGACAATAGCAAAAGGCCGCCGCAGGGGATGATTATTCTGAAGGCAGAACTAGGCCCCATGGCAATTCCCACGGAATTCCATGTCCTCGACATGGACCCCACATTCAAGGCTATACTGGGTCGCCCTTACATCGAAGCCATGGACGCTGTGCCTTCCACCAACCATCAATGCATGAAGTTTCCTTACAATGGGAGAATTATTAAAGTGGTCAGTACACCCGTCCTTCACACAGTGGATGCTATCAACACCTCTCTGCCTTCTGTTTGGCCGTCTCATCGGCCCATATTGTCACTGCTGGACGTACGTGATCCGTCTCATGTTCCACTAGCACCAAAGGAGCCGGTCAGGGCAACCGCAACATCATGTCTCCCTTTTCACTCCAAAGGTTGAGAGATTATGAGGAACATCGGCTATCAACAGGGAAAAGGTCTGGGCGCACAGTTACAGGGTATGCTCAAGCCGCCAAAAGAAATTAGGCCGAACCGTAGGTTTGGCCTAGACTTCAAAGGACCGTTCAAGGCAGATTGGAAGCCCCTCACGTGGACTCTATCAAACCACTTCAACAGAGGGCCCGTTGTTCAGATGGGAGATCACCCACGAGAAGCATATGGGGGATCACATGCTGTATATTTGGCTGAAAAATATCCGAGGATCACCAAAAGAGGCAAGATCAAAGATCCGGAATGCGAGTGGGACAAATGGTTCGACATACGGGACATTTCCGTTGCACTGGAAAGGATGTTCTCATCTCCGCAGCTTGAAGGACCACCATTGATCTCCGAAATACCAGAGAATATTACCACTCTTGCCAAGGTTCCAAACTATCCTCGTCCTCGCCAGAAGGACTCTGTCATCGACGGATCTTCATCCGTCCTCAACATTGCCGTCGACGGCTCATTAGCCGCCATCCTCTCCATCCACTCGTCTCAGCCTTTGCTGATATCTTCTTCCTGGGCCAGACAATTGTCTGATGATCTTCCCAGGTCCCCTTCTTTGCTTACATACATGCGCAGGCTTTTCAACCCGCGCCAGGTCTTCAACCATGATCTGCTCTATGAGCCCCACAATCCTCTAGCCATAACCACTTTCCTCTCTCCTCCAATCTCTTTTCACTGCTTTGTCATTAAAAATGAAAACGAAAAAAAAACGTCAATTTTCAAACTCCCCAACAACACATCTTCGTTGAGGAAACCTCCTACATCTCCCACGGGTGCGTACCGCCTTGCGGACCACCCGTCCAAGGTCCGATGAGCGACTTTTTCTACCCCTCCTCTGAGGGGTCTTCTCCTGTACATTCTACACCATCCTCTTCATGTTCCTCTTCTTCTGTAAATATTGTCAGTCAATCTAGGAATGATAGGCCAAGGGTAGTACCTAGGAAGAAATCCAAAGGTAGGCAGATCCCTCGTCGATTCCTTCTGGATTTGGCCGCCAGGTGTCAGGCCCTTCTTGCCATCCCCCAGTTGTTAGAAAATCCCATCCAGCTACCCGAAATAGAATGCGAGGGCGACTGTGCATCTGATGAAGGGTATGGAGTCTACGAGATCACAGATGAAGAATGCCCCACTGAAGATGAGGGTGAAGAATATGAGGATGCGGCGGGCGCATACGCTAGTGGAATGAGGAGATTCGACGAGCCGTCAACCGCCGTAGAAGAATCCACCAAAGAAGTCAACTTGGGAACTGAGGAAGACCCTAGGATCATCCTCATAAGTGACAACCTACCACCCTCTGAAGAAGAGGCATTAATTGAGGTTCTCAAGGAATATAAGGACACGTTTGCATGGAGCTACGAGGATATGCCGGGTCTGGATTCAACCTTGGTCGAACACCGTTTAACCCTAAAACCAGGGTCCATCTCGGTAAAACAAAGGTTAAGGCGTTTCCACCCTCATATGGCTTTGAAAATGAAGGAAGAGGTCGATAAGCTCCACAAAGCCAGGTTCATTAGAGTCGTCCTTTATCCTCAATGGGTGGCAAACATTGTCCCGGTCATGAAAAAAGATGGAAAAGTCAGGATTTGCATCGACTTCCAGGACCTTAACCGCGCGTGTCCGAAGGATGATTTTCCCTTGCCTCACATTGATGTGTTGATTGATAACACGGCAGGCTATGAAACCCTCTCGTTCATGGATGGATTTTCAGGATACAATCAAATTCGTTTGGCAGAAGAGGATCAGGAAAAGACGTCATTCACTACCCCTTGGGGAACATATTGTTACGTGGTCATGCCGTTCGGATTAAATAATGCTGGAGCTACTTACCAAAGAGCGATAATGGCCATATTTCATGACATGATGCACATATATCTGGAAGTGTATGTGGATAACTTATTGGTGAAATCGAGGACCAGGATGGAACATCCAGAAGTTTTGGCTAAGGTCTTGTAAAGGTCAAGAGAGTTCCAATTGAAAATGAACCCGAAAAAGTGTGTGTTTGGTGTGTCATCGGGTAAATTGCTGGGGTTCATTGTGAGTAAAAGAGAGATCGAGATAGATCCCGACAAAGCTAAGGCCATCAGGGATATGCCGCCTCCCAAGAATTTGAGGGAAGTCCGAGGTTTAATCGGGAGGTTGCAGTTTATTCGTCGGTTTGTGTCTCAACATTCACAAAGGTGTAGACCTCTCTACGAGTTGACCAAGTCAGGAGTAGAATTCCACTGGAATTCTAAATGTCAGAAAGCTTTTGAAGGGTTGAAGGAATATCTGGCTAGTCCACCCGTTCTCATTCCACCCAAACCAGAAAAACCTCTGATCCTTTACGTCTCAGTCTTGGATGACTCCGTGGGAGCCGTCCTCGCACAAGCTGATGAAGAAGGCAAGGAACGGGCAACCTATTACTTGTCCAAACTTCTCAATCCCTGTGAGCAGAAGTACACCGGCATGGAGAAAACCTGTGCTGCCCTCGTTTGGGTAGTGCAGAAATTGAAGCACTACTTCTTGGCTCACGAAGTCCACTTGATTGCTCGAATGAATCCTATCAAATTCCTTCTGGAGAAAGCCGTCCTTACGGATAGGCTAGCACGCTGGCAAAGTTTTCTCTCTCAGTTCGACATCACCTACATCCAGCAAAAGGCGATTAAAGGCTATGCCATAGCCGAGCATCTCGCTCACCATCCTCTTCCCAAGTTCGATCCCGTCCAATCAGAGTTTCCAGATGAGGAACTAATGTCCGTCAACCAATCAGATGAGCCAATGTGGACACTATATTTTGATGGAGCTCTGAATTCTCAAGGGAGAGGAATCGGCATCGCCCTCCTGTCGCCTGAAGGCCTCACATTCCCATTGGCATACCAGCTCAAATTTCCAGTCACCAACAATATAGCCGAATATGAAGCTCTTCTAGCTGGCCTAGAACTCGCCCATTCTTTTCGTATCAATGAGTTGCGAGTCGTAGGTGATAGTCAACTCATCCTTCGCCAGGTGCTCACTAAGTATCGCACTCGCGATCCCAAACTCAAGCCATACCAAGAACTCACTGCTGCCTTTGCCAAACTGTTCACAAAACTGATCTTTGTTCATGTCCCTCGTCATCAGAATATTCTCGCCGATGCCCTCGCCTCGTTGGCATCATCCATAAGGTTCCCTCTAGGAAGTTGGTTTAAGTCCATTTCCATCTACAAACTTCACGCCCCTGCAATCGATGATGCTTCCTACGTAAACATCAAAGACAGGATAGCAAGGAAGATCCTGCAGGAAGATATCCTTGAAAAGAGAGAAATCATGTTGGCAGAGGCCGAAGAAGAACTGGCTGATCAAGAGAAACCATGGTTCTATGAAATTGTCAAATACTGCCAAGATCAGTCTTATCCTGAAGAGGCCACCGCAGAGGACAAGAAAGCCATAAGAAGGGTGGCTCAGAAATACACATTGGTTGGAGGTCTACTCTATAGGAGGAGCCTTACTGGTATTCTGTTAAGATGTCTTGGTGACGATGAGATTTGGAAATGTGTAGAAGAGACGCACTCGGGTGTGTGCGGTGGCCACGTAAATAGTCAGATGCTCGCCAAGAAGATCATTCGCCAAGGCTTTTATTGGCCCACTATGGAAGAAGATTGTGCTGTCTATGTCCGTAGGTGTGTCAAGTGTCAACTTCACGCCGATAAAATCCATTCACCATCTTCCTCACTTCATCCAATATCCTCCCCATGGCATTTCTCCATGTGGACATTCGACATCATTGGTCCCCTAGGTGATCCCAATTCCCTCACCAAGCAGAAATCTTTCATCCTTACTGCGACGGAATACTTCACCAAATGGGCCGAAGCCGAAGCTTACGCGGAAATCAAGGCGTCAACAGTCTGCAAGTTCATCATGAAGAACATTCTCGCCAGATTCGGCATCCCAAGCACGATCGTCACCGACAATGGGCCACAGTTCATTCCTCAGGACCTACAGGACCTCTACAAAAGGTACGCAATTGCATTGCATCATTCATCGTCATATTACCCACAAGGTAACGGCCAAACGGAGGCCACCAATAAAACATTGCTCAAAATCATCAAAAAAACCTGCGAGTCTAGTAAGTTTTCAGACTGGTCAGAAAAGCTTATCGAAGCCCTATGGGCCTATCGCACTTCAATCCGTACCCCCACCGGGCAGACTCCATTTGCCCTCACTTATGGTATGGAAGCGGTAGTCCCGTACGAGACTCTGATCCCTTCTCTCAGGGTACAATTGGACGAGGAATTTCCCCTCGACGATCGTCGTAATTCACTCCTCGCCCAGTTGGAACTCTTGGATGAGAAGCGGCTGGCCGCTACCGAACACGCGCGTGTGTATCAAAATAGACTCGCTCGCTTTTACCAAAAGAAAGTCGTCGAGAGAAAATTCAAAGTCGGTGAGATGGTCGTAAAAAGAATTTTTGTCAAACCTGGAGGGCCGCGTTCTAAACTCCAACCTAATTGGGAAGGACCATTTGTAATTCAAGCCGTGTACCCTGGCAACGCCTACAAGCTAGTCAACGCCGAAGGGACCGAGTTATCCCACCCTTGGAATGGGCTTTATCTTAAGAAATACTACCCTTAGCACAAAACAAAAAAAATGATGAAAAGATAAAAAACATCAAAAACAAGGAAATATTGAAAACCACTAAAAATATGGAAAATTCAAAATACCGATGCCCGGCAGTCACCATATAGTTAAGTCTCTGCATCTAACCTTCATGTTAGGAAAGGGCCCATTAAGGCTCGGTAGGCACCGGGTCTTGGTTTGCCAGAACCGTGGAGACCCCTGTCCGGCCACGTCGGCCTATGCTCGCTCGAAGGAAGCTAACATGTGTTCACTTATGTATTTTATTCAAAAAAGTTGGTAGCATCACCTACGGTAGGGCCACACCTAGAAGATCTCCGGAAGCTGTAATCTTTATTCTTTTCTCTTCGACCAAATGAGACAGTCGGCGCCCTTAAAACGCTGAGCATGAGAAACCGAAACTCAAACCCCAAGGGCAAGAGTAGGATCCATTTCCTCGAGCATCGATCAGTGCACGAGAAGAGGGCAGTGTCCCCGCAGGCATACAAAAAGGGAGCCCACAAACGTCAAACGACTATATCTCCCTCACAAAAAAAAATATAAAGTCAAAATCAAGAGAAAAGCCTGGTCGTGACCGTGCCTGTTGCGATAAACGGAACCCCTCAAAGCAAAAGTCTGAATCCACAAAAGGGGTCGTGGAATGTAAATGCTCGAGATTTGGTCCGAAGTTGTCCGAAAGGAAAGAGTTAATGGGCCCTTATTCGCTCGTCGGGTTAACGGCTTTGCCGGTCCTCTCAGGAGGTTTATCCCCTACACTCTTCCTTCTCCCTCTAAAGATGAAGGTTCGATGGAGTTTCTGAAAGGTGAAAACTGCCCAGGGTCTGCGACCTTATTTTAATATACACATTTGGTTGCCCACTTTGAAAAGCAAAAGCTATCGCTGCGAAGGAGTCTCCGTGTTTCTGGCTGGTCAAGACTCCTGTTTACCACCTTGATGTCTTCTTGTTTAACCTCGGGCTTAGGCCAATGCAAGCGCGTCACCTATGGGTGCGACGGCGTCTGATTCCGGGTCAGCGTCGCCCGGTTGGTCGTTAGGGTTCCAGGGTGTTCCATCATATACCATCTAGAGTTGTGAGGAAACAGACCCGGGTCGGGCAAATCTTTTACCTCAAACACCTTTTGGGTGAATCCCTGTGGTCGGAAGCAACTGGGAGCCTAAGCATGGCATGACGGTATTGTCATCAGGGTAAGTCTTAGCCGGCGGGATCATCATTCGAGGGGTCTAGAGGCCCAAATCAACCTAGATGTGCACTTAGGATACCTGGGAGGTTAGTAAGAAACCCCTGTCTCACGAAGGTTAGGTGCCATTTGGGTGCTTGCCGGGCGTTAGCAATAAAAAAAATTGAAATGATAAAAGCACAAAAAAATAGAAAAGAGAAATGTACATATTTGTAAACAAAAAAATCTTTTTATGATAAAACAAAAAAAATATCAAATATAAAAAAGAAAATAAATTAATTTTGCATGATTGCATTTGCGTGCAGCATCTCACTTTTAATACCGCTTGCATTCGTGTGCTTGCCTATCGTATTTATCATCACCACATCTTTCCCTTGCCTTCGTTAAATAAAGGCTTGGCCCCTTGACCAGTTATCAAGGACAGTCACAGTGACCATTTGCTTATTGAGCAAGGGGCCAAGTCAGAACAGAAATTCTGATTTGTTTGTTTCAGTGATGTATGCAGGCAACAGAAGCATAGGTGAAAAATAAACAAACCGAACCTTGTGATTTATTCCAAAAACCAAAAAAATTACATCAAGTTCCGCCCTCTCTCTCTGCATTACTCGTCCCACTACTCTCTGGGCAAAACACTCTCAAAGGTGCTACCCAACTACGAAAAGCAGTACTCCTACCGCTTTGTACTCCCCTTTCTATTCCCACATCCCGGCGTTGATCCACGGAAGCAGCAGAGAAGCTACCAACACGAAAGCCACGCTCTCGTGCTCTTCGGTAGCGCTCCTCACCATCTCTCAGCCACTGTTCAGCAAGACCAAGGCTGATTCGGAGTTCGAATAGTTGGGCCTCCATGGCCCTTCGTTCCTCCCTTTCAGTCAATCTGTTGGCTCTTTCTCTCTCTGCGTCTCTTTCTTCTCTGCACGTTCTCTCTCGCGGTTTTCCCTCTCCAATTGGAGAGTGATCCTCAGTTCCACAGCATCCCTAGAGGAGTCGTCATCAGGATGACGCCGCAGTTCCCTCTCCAGTTCTGCTATCCTAGCCTCCTTCTGCGCAGCTTGGGCAAGCGCTTCTTCCGTCTCCTTTTCCTGCCAAGTGTACCATCTCAGATACACGATAAGGCATAAATAAGGAGAACTCAACACTGAGACTCTTACCTGTATAGAGAGCATCCCTTCTGCCTCCGCAGCACGCTGCATGGCGTGAGCAAGTTGCTCATGAAGCGAGTCAAGTTCTGAGGTAGGAATCCACAAGCTGGAGGAGGTACCACCCACTCCCATCGTTGGGGAAGCCGCGCCAATCTGGGCATGCTACGACCGCGTGAATTAGCAGCCAACATCTAGAATCTGGGGTTTTAATTGGGAACGTACTGTACACCTACCAAGGCGCTCGTAGCTCCGCGGGCATCGCCCGACTGTTGTTCCATCTCTGCCAAGCGAGTTCGTAAATTCGCTATCATGGCATCCCGGACATCCTGCAGCCATACGAGTCAGCATTTTCACCAGAAAACCAAAAAAAGGAGAAAGAAGAAAAGAGAAAAAGGGGAAACCTACCTCCACAAGTTTCTTGGGGTTGGAGCCGCTCTGCGTACTTTATCCTATATAGACGCAAGTAGTCTTCGCTATCCCGCGCCTGCGATTCTACAATCATGCCACCCCGTTGCCAATCTTCGTACTGCTCGGGGAATCGCACGCGCCAGTCAATGCAGGTCGCCGGTCCCCGCGTCTTTCTCCCGACACGAGGTGGCGCAGCTGAATCCACCCATTCTTGAGCCAGTCCTAAAGTCCTCATAACCAATCGTAGCCGAAGTGGCTCGATTTCATTCAGGCAGTGCATCCACAGTTCCCGTCCGAACCGGGCACGACTTGCTAGAACCCACGGCTGGTCGGCATCGACCATGTCTGAGTAGGGTCTCCAGTTTACCATCGCTGCAGGGAACTCCTGTAGCTCCCGCCTTAGCACCATCAGTTGGTAGGTTAGGGGTGCCGCACTCATGATGGGTTCCCACCGCCTGGCTAGCGGCACCATCACGGGTCGCCAATGTCGAGCTCTCCCCATAGGGAGGTAATAATAGCTCCACAGCTACTCGGCGCAGGTCATCAGAACTTTGTAAAAACAAAAAAAAAATATAAAACAAGCAAAACCAAAAAATACCTGGATGAATGGTGTGAAACCACTCACAGTCATCTCACGATCCGTTTCTTGGAAAAGACTGCAAACAAGTGTGCCAGCATGGCGGCTCCCCAGGCATAATACCCTACTCTTTCAAGGTCTGACAGCAGCTCCAGGAAGCAACATTGGATACCGTCCCCTTTCGAGCTCAGTACCAATCTCCCCAAAAGGAAGAGGAGAAATCTCCTCAAATCTATGTTGCATCTTTCCCAGTCGCCGAAATCTGTGCAGTACACGGCGCGGCATCCTATTTCCATCCTTTCCATGAACTCTTCTGAGGATTCATCGTCCCGCCGACGAGTGTCGGTGAGCCCTAATGCATCCATCAGGGACGCCCTAGCTACCGACCTGTTTTTTCGACCATCCAGGTCCAGACCCAGTAACTTCTGGGCACCTTCTCTGTAGTCCGCGTAAGTGACTCCGGTCACTGCCTCGCCCTCTACCTTCAGGCTTGTGATCCGGACCACATCCTCCAAGCTGGGCACCATGTGCCCCCAGGGCATCAGGAATGCCCGGCTCACTGGGTCCCATCTCTCACACAAGGCTTGGATCAGACCAGGTCGGGCTTGATCGGCTCGATCCGAAGAAGGTACCAAATCCCATCACGTCTAGCCTCGCCTTCTGAAAATCTGGGAGGCCCCTGTACGCTGCTACTACCAACTCCCATAAGATTTGTGATTTCATCACAACCTACGCATACAAGGAATGGGGGTGAGGTTTGGTCGGAAGAAAGGAAGAAAGAATGAGAAAAGGGTAAGAAAACTTGGCTTACGAGTTGAGATTGGGCCCTTTCGCTGAAGTGCCCTTCTAGGTCTGAAAGCCTCCTGGAACTACTACCACTGGACCTGCTTCTCTTCGAGGAATGGGAAGATTCGCCCTCCATCCAACTCTCAGAATTTTGAACTCCTCCTCTCCCGTAAGAACTTGTGCTCCTCGAGTTAGTCCTCGATATACCTGGGAAGGATAAAAGGGACAAGAATTTATAGAAATGGAAGGAGTGCGGGCCAAGATTGCCTCCATCACCTGTCAATGATAGCCCTCGCAATGAGGCACCGCCAAGCGGTCCCATGTGTCGCTTCACCGCTCGCACAGGGTGATTGACTGACGAAGAATAGGACGAATAGCCCCTATGTTGTCTAGGGATACCCTATCATGATTTGGAGGACGTCCGCAAAATTTGACACAGCATCGGGAAAAGAAACTAGGGCCGTCATTATTGACTTCGACGGCAGATTCCCGTGGAAAATGGTCACAACAAGATGCGATTCTCTGCTTGGGGCGGAGTCTCGACAGACCTATCACATGGAACAGTGCAAAGGAGAGAAGCGTAGGGAAGAAGGAACGCACAAGAGAACAAACAAGCAGCAGAAAATCAAATCACTCCATTCATAATTCTACACAAGCTGTCATAAACACTACAATCATAGAGAGGTGGCGGGTCCACTAGCTCGCCAATCCTCACCATCACTCATCTCTCTGGGCACTCTCCTCCTCTCCCCGAGGTGAGGGTCCCTCAGAAGCCTCCGGGATCCTCGTGCAGTAGCACCTGCCTCGCCTCTGGGCGCCTGCTCCGCAGCAGTGACTCGCTGCTCCTCCCCTGGCGTGGCGAAGAAGCCACTGGCGGCAAAGCTACCGGACTGGCGGAGTCGCTCCCCGAACTCTCGCGCTCTCTCGTAGCGCGTCTCCATCCCTCCTAGCCTCTGCACGACGGCCTGAAGGCCCAGCTGGAGCTCCCTCACTTGGGCCTCCAAGGCCCTCCTCTCGGTCAGATCCCGCTGTCGCTCGGACCTTCTCTCGGCTTTCTCTCTCTCTGCCTCTCTCCTCATCATCTGCAGAAGAACCCTTAACTCCAGGATGTCTGGAGAAGGTCTCTCCTCACCGCGATGCCGCAGCTCCGCTACAGTCGCCACCCAGGCGTCACGCTCCTCTTCCGCCCGGGTCACGCGGGCCACCGCACCGGCAAGTTGCTCCCGGAGGGAGGCAATCTCGAGAAAAGGGGCCGAGGAACTGGAAGATCCGCCAGCCACTCCCACCGTCGCTGTCTGCTGGGCACGCTGGAACAAAATAAACAACGGCCGTCAGTGAAACTCCAAAATCTGAAATTAAAAGTGCGGCACATAACTTACCAGGAGCGATAACTCATGTTGAGCGACGGCCAGCTGCCGCCTAGTCTCTGACAGTTGGGCGCGCGAGCCGCCGATGCCACGCGTGTCCCCAGCTTGGGGAAGCCCCGCGTAACTCTCTCTCTGCCGCCGCAGGAAGTCGGCACTGTCCTGCACCAGTACACCCCCTTGCTGTCCAGGGAGACGTACGGGCCAGTCCTCGAGCCTCGCCTTGCCGCGACTCTCCCTCTTGACGCGGCTCGGCTTGTCCGCACTCGCCCACTCATCGGCCAGACCCAGGGTCCTTGCCATGTCCTGCACCAAGAAAGGGGTCCCATATCAGTCAAAAGGAACGCGTCCCCTGTCTAGGACGCGTCCATCATTTGATTGCAACACTCGCCGAACCCTTTCCCCCTCGCGCGACTCGCTTCAAAACCCAAAATGAATTAAAAGAGGAAGAGATCGGAGGACCTACCGGACCGTGTTCACCTCCTCCCACGCCATCGGGTCCCTCGGGTCCCTCGGGGGCCCGAAGCGGCCCTTCCTCCTCCATGGACGTCGTTCCGTCTTCGGGCGCGTCCCTCCTCGGGCGAGGAGTTCCTCGTCCCTCTCCACCTTCACCATGATCGGACCCACCGAACTCCATCGATCAAAAGAGGAGGAAGACGAGAAAGGGGGCGAGCGAGTTTCGGCAGAAGGCGGGCTCGTTTGCGGGTAAGGCACGGGAGAAGAAAGACCACCCGTCGCTTTAAATTTGAAATCAAGGATTAAGACGCGTCCTCGCTCCTGGACGCGCCCAAAAGGGGGAAAAGGAAACAAAATCCCCCCGTGCAAAGCGTAGATCCCCGCTGTTCAGGGCAAGGTCTCGCGGAGCGTGCCTCAAAGGACAACTCAGTGCAAAGAAGAAAGTGTGGGAGAGAGAAAAGTACACACAACACAAAAAAGCCATTTCCGTTTCATATAATAGCCGAAAGTACATCATACAGTGAGAAGGGTGACGTGTACAAGCAACTCTCTAACTCTCACCACCACCCTCCTGGTCATCTCTCTCCTCCCTCCTCTGTCGGGGATCCCTAGGGGGCCTCTGCGAACCCTGAGAAGCCGTGCTCGCCTCGCCCTGCGGTGGCACTCCATCCTCGAAGGCGCGACGACGCTCCTCGGCCGAAGAGACCAGATAGCTGCCCATGGAAAAAGAACCAGACTGACGAAGTCGCGCCCCGCGTTCCTTCGCCCTCTGGTACCGCTCCTCGCTCTCCCGAAGCCTCCCCTCCGCCGTGCCGAGACTCAATCGGAGCTCCAACAGCTGGGCCTCCAGAGCCCTCCTCTTGGTTGTAGACACGCCATTCCTGACGGCTACGGAGTCATTTTCTAACCCGTGGGTTCTTTTGTAGCTGGAGGTTCTGCCGGCTTCTCGGGTGCTCACGCTCGCGAGAGGAAGGTCGTCTTCATCCACCGCGCTTCCACGTCGTCCCCACGCTACCGGAGCTCCGCCGGATTTCACCCTCGGCTCATCCAATAAGCCTTTTCTTCCCCTTTTCTCCATAGTTCTTTACATTCATCATATTGCATCCTCTATCCCCCTTCACAAGGGCGCCTCTTCTCTTATACTTCTTGCATCCATCATCTCATTTTCCTCCTACTCGAGTCCGAGAGGGGTTTAAAAGATAACACCAACCAGGTGTGTGTCTTGCCATCATTTCGTTATTTTTATCGCAAGGATTTGAATACTACACCTCCATCTTTCTAATCCACTTGTCATTTATTTGTCGTTATTTTGCAAGGGTACCCGAGGAAAGCCCTCTCCGTCGGCCGGCCGGAAGGAGAGGAAGAAGCAAACCGCCATCTCCCGCTCTTGAGGTAGGCGCGATCGCTTTCTTATTTTGGGGTCTTTCGGCCCCTGGCGATCACATCTTTTCATCGAGGCCGCGGCGAGTCACTTCCCCAATGGCCGTTTAAATTTCTGTTCTCATATTCTCTTTATATCCTGTTATATTTTGCTCATATCATCGAGGCCGCGGCGAGTCACTTCCCCAATGGCCGTTTAAATTTCCGTTCTTATATTCTCTCTATATTCTGTTATATTCTGCTCATATCATCGAGGCCGCGGCGAGTCAGTTCCGACCGGCGACCTGCATTGACTGGCGCGTGCGGTTCCCTGAACAGTACGAAGACTGACAACGGGGTGACACGATTGTAGAATCGCAGGCGCGGGACAGCGAGGGCTACTTGCGTCTATATAGGACAAAGTACGCAGAACGGTTCCAACCCCGGGGACATGTGGAGGTATGTTTCCCCTTTTTCTCTTCTCTTCTTTCTCCTTTTCTTAGTTTTTCTGGTGAAAATGCTGACTTGTAAGGCTGCAGGATGTCCGGGATGCTATGATAGCGAATTTCCAACGGGCACCGTCGTCGGAGGGGATGGGCCGCCGCGAGGTTCCAACGGGCAAGGAGGGGAAAAGGGGGGGTGACCGTTGCGCGCTCACGGGAGGGGAAAGAAGGAAGAAGAAAAAGGGAAGAAAAAGAAAAAGAAAATGCTTTAAATAGAAAATCCAAAAAATGCCAAAAATACCGAAAAAATAGAAAAATACACCTCCTCGACCGTCTCGACACGCTGATCGCAACGGTACCACTCGCGGGCTGGTGAACGACCCGGTTCACCCGCTACAGGGTTCCGAAGGACTCGCCGAAACCCGTACGCGGAAATCGGAAAACGCGCACGGAAAAGCCGCGGACACACTCCGGGCCTCTGAAACGACTCCGGATCGCGCCGATCCGATCACGAAAGATGTCCGAAATGAAATTTCGGACACAACTGTGAGCGACGTCACGCGGTTCGGGGAAGAGCGGAGAGGACGCGGAGCGCGCGTGCTCCTCTTTTCTTTTGTTTTGGTGTTTGTTTGCTGCAACACAGAAATAAGAGAAGAGAGAGAAGGGGCCACCACGGGAGATTGCTCTGGCGGGGCGAGCGGGACAAGTGTGATATAGCAAAATATGGGATTTAAACGGTCATAGCGAGAAGTGACTCGCCGCGGCCTCGGGGGGACGGGAATGGTGCAAAAATTAAATAACAAGAATTGAAACGGCCATTGGGGAAGTGACTCGCCGCGGCCTCGAGAATATGAGCAGATAATAAGATGACAGAATATAGAGAGAATACAAAGAGCGGGAATTTAAACGGCCATTGGGGAAGTGACTCGCCGCGGCCTCGAGAACACAAACAAATAAGAATATAACGTATAAGAACGTGAATTTAAACGGCCATTGGGGAAGTGACTCGCCGCGGCCTTGAGAACACGAATAGATAAGAATATAACATATAAAAATGGGAATTTAAACGGCCATTGGGGAAGTGACTCGCCGCGGCCTCGAGAATATGAGCAGAATATAACAGAGTATAAAGAGAATATAAGAACGGAAATTTAAACGGCCATTGGGGAAGTGACTCGCCGCGGCCTCGAAAATAAGATGTGATCGCCAGGGGCCGAAAGACCCCAAAATAAGAAAGTGATCGCGCCTACCTCAAGAGCGGGAGATGGCGGGTTGCTTCTTCCTCTCCCTCCGGCCGGCCGACGGAGAGGGCTTTCCTCGGCTACCCTTGCAAAACAACGACAAACAAATGACAAGTGGATTAGAAAGATGGAGGTGTAGTATTCAAATCCTTACGATAAAAATAACGAAATGATGGCAAGACACACACCTGGTTGGTGTTATCTTTTAAACCCCTCTCGGACTCGAGTAGGAGGAAAATGAGATGATGGATGCAAGAAGTATAAAAGAAGAGGCGCCCTTATGAAGGGGGATAAAGGATGCGAGATGATGAATGCAAAAGAACTACGAAGACAAAAAAGGGGAAGAAAAGGCTTATTGGATGAGCCGAGGGTGAAATCCGGCGGAGCTCCGGCAGCGTGGGGACGACGTGGAAGCGCGGTGGATGAAGACGACCCTCCTCTCGCGAGCGTGAACACCCGAGAAGCCGGCAGAACCTCCACCTACAAAGGAACCCACGGGTTAAAAAATGACTCCGTAGCCTCTGGGCTCCGGCAGCCTATCGGATCACTTCTGAGCTCTCCTAGAACTGAGGGGGTGGGCCTCTATTTATAGGGCTCCGGAGGGTGGAGGCGTCCAGGACCCTGGACACCTCCATCAGGGCCGAAATAATATTTTATTCTATTTTTATTGATTTTTTTGGAATACTTTTGTGGAGGCGTCCAGGGTCCCGGACGCCTCAAACAGGTCCACCGAAAATCGACGACGGCCGCACGCGGTTTGGCACAACGCGTGGTTTTGTGAGCGGCGCCTCGTGATTCAGAAATGGACGCGTCCAGCTGACCGGACGTCTCTATACTTTGGATTTTTTTCACACACGATAAACCGTCGTTCGGTGGCCGGCGCCCGTGAGGGAGTTGATGGAGGCGTCCAGGGGCCTGGACGCCTCCAAGATATATTTATTTTTTATTTTTCTTTTGTCTTTTATGTCAGGGCTGGCATTTTTGATTTTTTATATTTGTTTTTATGGAGGCGTCCAGGGTCCTGGACGCCTCCAAATATATATTTTTTATTTTTTATTTTTTATGTTTTTATGCCAACTGGCTTTTTTTACAAACATTTTTTATTATTGTTTTTATGGAGGCGTCCAGAGGCCTGGACGCCTCCATAAATATATATATTTTTAGTTAGTTTAAGGCCCTGAGAAAAGAAATAAATAAAATCAAAAATATGGGGGCGACCAGGGGCCTGGACGCCCCCATTAAGACCCACCCGGGTCCTTGGATCAGGCGTCGGCGGTCGCCCGGTAGACCCCTTTCTTGATTCCGGAACCTCCTGATGCGTTCGACTGATATTGATGCCGTCCGACTGCCGTGACGGGACGATTCCGAATGCCGAAAAAGATAGAAGAAGACCCAAGAAAAGGAAGCACTCGAGTGATTCAAAATGCGTAAGCCGTTGCGGGGCGTCGTATAGTAATATGAGACTTTCTCAGGAGGCGTCAAGAATGGCGTGTCTACAGCTGCCCCGCCTTGGCGTCTGCTTTGCAAGGGAGCGACATGTAGTGGAATGGTATCGAAGTGGAGTGAAATGAAGTGGGAGCGGACTGATAAGTTGATGCCAAGGTGTGATGAGACACGCTTTTGACGTTACTGTTTGGAATCTTTCCTGAAGTTTCAATGAGGCGACCTTGAAGAAGGTCTTTCAAATATTGACGATAGCTTGGACGGAGATCAAATAAGGGAGGGTGAGGTGTGCGCTCAGGCACGAAACAAAAGGAGACCAACTTCTCGGTGTGGAAGTACCTGGGTCATAAACCGGAGGTTTCACCTTTGGAGAGCGGTTACCAGCCAATGTGGAAGTGCTGCGGCCAAGGTGGGTCAAAAAAGGTAAAGGAATATCTGAGGGTCTGTCCAAACAAGGGTCTCCTTTGGAAGAGCAGCGTAGGGCTGTCTCAAGGAAACTCAGTATTTCATTCGGAGTGGAATATCTCATATTTGTGGGAATTGGAGCACAACGGCTTTCACAATCGAATCACTTGAATGATCTTCCGCAATAAATCAAAGTCCTATATGAATGCATGCTGGGTTCAAAGAAAAATTTAAAACAAACTAAAATAGAAAATAGCCAAGGATAATATTGTCAACTTGTGAAGAACGGGTCAGGATACCGACCCGGTGAGCTGATACTGGGCTGGGGCCCGTTTATCCGCGCACCAACTCACTAAATGGAACCGTCATCCCCATTCTATCACAAATTGACGGCCTATCCGTACAACCCAAATTCTTCCGGGATCATCACCGTTTTTGTTGAAGGGGAACTCAGATCCCGGATTCGTTCGGGCCGCATGGTCCTCGGCATGCTCTAGTAGCGTACGTATCATATACTACGATGCATGACATGGTGGGACCAACCAATGAAAGGTGGGACAGGAGATAGGACAAAGACGTCCGTTAGTAAAACCTGCACAGGCCAGTAAAGGTTAGCAACATCATAAAGTAGCAGAATCATAGTAGAATCGCACCACAGTTCAAAGGGGGATCCCGACAAAATCCTGATAGCGACCGCTGATGTGACATGTTCTGTCCTGTAGCGATCTTCCCTTCCTGTAAGAACTCCCCTTAGGCTAGTTCATTCAAATGCACCAAGGTGGGTTTTGGAAGCTCAGGAGAGGAAGGAGAGGAGAATCTAGAGATTTCAGGATGGAAGGAGAGTCTTCCCGCGTTATGAAGAGGAGCAAGCCTAGCAGCGAGATTAGGCGACTTTCCGACCTCGAGGGTCATCTGAGTGGGACGATAATGTCGCATATGGTAAGCTGACTCTTTTCAAATTTCTCCACGTGAACCTTCTTCTTACTTCCTTCATTTCTTCTTCTTTCCTCTTCCAGCCATATCCACTCTTCCCAGGCCCGAGGAAGTTTTCCAAGCTGCCATGGCTTTCAAAGCTGACTTCCAATATCTCCATTGGCATGAGGGTCATACTCTCGAAGTGGCATCTGCAGGGGCTCCTTATTCACGCCAAGCATTACGAGAAGATTCGTATGGACTGGGCGGCTATGGGCGCACTAGTGGAGATCTGGCATCCCCAGACCCACACTTTTATCTTCCCGACCTTCGAGGTGACCATCCTCCTCGAGGAGGTGGAACTTCTGCTCGGATTGAAGAAATTCAAGAGTGACGGGAAGGTGAAGGCTATGCGGATGCTGACACGGGGGACTTCTGAAAGTGTCCTTGGAAGCTTCATGCCGCCCGACGCAGCCAGAAAGGTCCGTACTCAAAAGGGGATCGATCTCCAAAAGCTTGCGGAGTGGGTCATGGACGCCCTGAGAGGGTCACCAGATGATGACTATTTGGAGGGAATCATGAAGGGGTTCACTATCTGTCTGGCGGGTGCTCTCTTGTTCCCTTATACCGACAACATGGTGGAGGAAGACCAACTGGGTGCTATCTGCGGGATCTGGCGTGGAAAGAGGGTGGGACCCGCCGTCCTTGCCTATCTTTACAGCGGTCTTACTGCTTCGAGCATGGGTAAGCCTCCATTTGGTTGTGCACTTATCTTGAATTGCTGGCTGGATTTGCATTTCAAATTTGACCACCGCGAGGGAATGCCAACCGCTTCGAAGCTCTTCCAACAAAGCCCTCTTCATCACATAGCCGACGTGTTAGGCTTTGGTGGTACCGTAGTGAACCGCGTTCCGTGGCTGAAGAAACGTGAAGACTGGCGGTCTCACTTTCGCACCGTGACACAAGGCTTCTTTACTTGCGCACCGGCATGTTTGCTTTCGCTAGATCTCCTCATGAGGTCTTCTCCCGAAGTTGATCTTCAACTGATCGGCGCGACCGAGTTCGTCCTTTATAATGCGCATCGGTGCTGCCTCCAGATTGGCATCCCACGCCATTCGTTCCCGCCACCGACTGGCATTGTTCCTTTGAAGAAAAGGGAGTTGGGCACTGAAGCGAACGCGAAGGAAGCGAAGGCCATTAAAGCTCCCTGGAAGACAAGTGTTGCGGGAAAGGCCTTAGCGCACGTGGTGGAAGAATGCGAGCCGTGGAGGGCTTATGTAACCGAACTGGGGAAGTTAAGGCCTAAGGCGCCTAAACCCCTGATGTAGTTCACTCTGCTTTTCTGATGGAATAAAATCTGGCATTTGGATGTTTCGGACCCCCGTCTCCTTAATTATTATCTTTTTTGTGGTTTTTCTTTTTCTTTCCTTTTTTTTCTTTTGTTTGGATTATATACATACTCTAACCCCTTTTTTCTTTTTATTATAATTTTATTATTTTTATTATTATTTATTATGGGGGTGTCCAGAGGCCTGGACGCCCCTGTTTTTTATAATTTTTAAAAAAAAATTTTTTTGGGGGCGTCCAGGGTCCTGGACGCCCCTAATTTTTTATTTTTTTTATTTTTGATTTTTTTTGGTTTGGGGGCGTCCAGGCGCCTGGACGCCCCTAAGGTTTTTTGAATTTTTTTAAAAAAATAAAAAAGTGGGGGCGTCCAGGCGCCTGGACGCCCCAATTAAAGCCCAATCTATATATAGGGGGGGGCTCCCCCCCTACTCACTTACTGTTCATTCAAACGATCCGGTCAAACCAGACAGACCCATTCTTCGCCCCAATGGAGTTAGGAGGCCCGAACCGAGGTGGAGACAAGCGTAAACGACTGACTCGTCGTCCGAGGAGACCGAGAGACGATGCTGAGGAGGCCGTAGCAGAGGAGATTGCTGCGGAGGAGGAGATGGAGGTGCCGCTTCTGGCCGCGGAGGCCGCTGCGGATGCTGGTGACGCGGGAGAGGATGATCACGACCCGGTAAGTACTTCGGAATTCTCACTCTGTGGTTTAATAGTCTAAAACGGGCGTGCGAGAGGCTGTGAGAGAAGGCCGGGTAGTGAGAGAAGTAGGCGTCCAGGGGCCTGGACGCCTCCACTTTTTCTTTTTATTTTTGTTTATTTATTTATTTACGTAAATAATAAAAAAAGGTTTTGAAAATAAGGAGGCGTCCAAGGCCTAGGACGCCTCCATAATAATATATATATTATATATATATATTTTGTTTTTGATTCTTGGATTTTTTCGAAAAAAAGAAATAAAGAAAATAGGAAGGAGGCGTCCAGGGGCCTGGACGCCTCCAAAAAATAATATATATATATATATTTAAAAAAATAAAATAAAAAGAATAAATAGTATATACAGTGTTATTGTTTATTACTGTTCATGATGCTGATGTGTTCTTTGTTGGTTTTTGTGGTGTGCAGGGCGTGATGAAGGGCCGGATCAGCTGGTCCTTGGTGGTGGCAGCATACCGTGGGCTGCCGGATTTCCAGAGGGCGCGTGTGGACGCCATGGGCTTTGGAGCTTTCCTTAGGATCGAGCCCTTCCGGCTCGACCTTCCTCTTATCCAGGCATTGAGGGAGCGGTGGCACGCACCGAGCCGGGCGTTTTTGATGCCCTGGGGGCACATGGTGCCGACACTAGAGGACGTGGCTCGGATTACCGGGCTACGGGTTGACGGAGAGGCAGTCAGCGGGGTCACCTATCCCGATTACCGAGAGAGTGCCCTGGACCTGCTGTGGTCAGAGACGAGCGTGACTGATAGAGACAGCAGGGTAGTCGACCGAGTGGAGATCATGGAGGCGCTCGGATTCGTCGACCCGCGCCAGCGGGTTAGCGAGACTGGAGCGGAGTTCTTGGCTCGACTGGAGGGGGATGCTCGTGCAGCTTTCACCCAGGATCCGAGCGAGAGGGAGCTGGTGGACCTAGATCTTCGGAGGTTTCTTTTCTTCTTCCTGGGCCGCCTTCTGCTGGGGACGAAGGGGGATGGCATCCACTGCCGTTTCCTCGAGATCTTGGCGGATCTGGACAGAGTGGGACACTACGCGT
This sequence comes from Amorphophallus konjac, assembly GCA_022559845.1. NCBI lineage: Eukaryota > Viridiplantae > Streptophyta > Magnoliopsida > Alismatales > Araceae > Amorphophallus > Amorphophallus konjac. The sequence continues at coordinate 336,778,158 of CM040124.1, read as the reverse complement.
GGGGAGCGGCTCTGCTTGCCCATTTGATTGCTGATCTCTCCCAGACTTCGGAGAAGGAGACGACAGTCAGCGGCTTCGCACCTTTCCTCCAGGTAAACATTTTATTTATGCATTTACCACAGTTAAATATGCAATTATTTTACTAATGATGTATGATGGATGCAGGTGTGGAGCTATTACTATTTCCCGATGGGGAGGGCTAGGCATGGGAACAGGAGGGCCGTGCCTCTGGCGCGGCAGTGGAGGCCGGTCGTGGTTGCAGCACCCCACGGCTACCAGCTGGCGTCACTTCGTCGGGAGCTGAGCGAGTATCCCGAGGCCATGGTATGATGCGTATGATTTTTTTTTGTGTTTATGCATGTGACTGAATGGTAACTAACATAATGTATGTATGGTGATGCAGGTGGTGTGGAGGCCCTACCTGGGCATGGGCGATGCTGGCCAGCCCTGGGTTGTAGCGGGTCTTCCTCGCTTCAGGCGGGACGTGTGGGTCCATTGCCTGAACGAGATCGAGCCGCTGCGGCTTAGACTGGTCATGAGGACGTTGGGGCTAGCCCAGGAGTGGGTTGATGTAGATGCGCCGGCCCGCATTGGGCGGAAGACCAAGGGGAAGGCGAAGATTGTGGACTGGCGTACGCGCTTCCCAGCACAGTACCAGGACTGGCAGCAGGGCGGGGTCCCAGTGGTGTCCCATGTACAGGACAGCACAGACTACATGAGACGGTACCGAGCTACGTACGGGGACCGCCTCTCCTTGGGTGGTATGGCAGGGGTAAGTGAAATGAAATTGCTCCACCTTTCTATATGTATATGCATGGGACACTAACTTATGTGTAATGCAGGATGCTCGTGATACCATGATCGCCGACCTGCGGGCCCAGTTGGCGGACGCCAGGCGACAGTTGGTGGCCATCCGACAGGAGTTGGAGATCCTGGTGAGTTTATGTGATGCATTTTTTGTGACCTGGATTTTTGATGCTTGGCCTTTGACTGACGTTTGCCCCGTGTTTCAGCGGGCCCACCAGACAGCGACAGCCGGGATGGCTGGCGGAGCGGGTTCCAGTTCGCGGGGCCCTCCTCCGGAGGTTTCTGCCCTCCAGGAGCAGCTGGCGTATGCGGTGGCTCGGGCTGAGGAGGCCGAGCGTGACCGCGAGGCTCGAGTGAGTGCTTGCTTGGCCCTGACCCTCTTCTAGCTGCTTTCCTTCTATCACTGTTCTCTTACGGTGCATGCGTGCTTTGACAGGTGGCCGAGATTCGGGAGGCCCTGGCCCATGCCGTTCGTGCTGAGCAGGAGCGCGATGCCTGGGTGGCAGAGCGTGACGCCCGGATTGCGGAGCTGGAGGAGGAGCGTCGACGGGAGGCTGAGGAGCTCCCTCGTGACGTGCTGGATCTGCGGATCGCCCTCGAGCTGTCGAGGAGAGAGGCTATGAGGGAGAGAGAGGAGAGGGAGAGGGATAGGGAGAACGTGGAGAGAGAGAGGGAGAGCGTGGAGAGAGAGAGGGAGAGGGATAGGGAGAGAGAGAGGGAGGAGCGACAGCGGGATCAGACCGAGAGGAGGGCTCTAGAGGCCCAGCTGCTGGAGCTCCGATTGAGTCTCGGCACGGCGGAGGGGAGGCTTCGGGAGAGCGAGGAGCGGTACCAGAGGGCGAAGGAACGCGGGGCACGACTTCGTCAGTCTGGTTCTTTTTCCATGGGCAGCTATCTGGTCTCTTCGGCCGAGGAGCGTCGTCGCGCCTTCGAGGCTGGAGTGCCACCGCAGGGCGAGGCGAGCACGGCTTCTCAGGGTTCGCAGAGGCCCCCTAGGGATCCCCGGCAGAGGAGGGAGGAGAGAGATGACCAGGAGGGTGACGGTGAGAGTTAGAGAGTTGCTTGTACGTCACCCTTCTCACTGTATGATGTACTTTCGGCCATTATATGAAATGGAAATGGCTTTTTTTTGTGTTGTGTGTACCTTTCTCTCTCCCACACTTTCTTCTTTGCACTGAGTTGTCCTTTGAGGCACGCTCCGTGAGACCTTGCCCTGAACAGCGGGGAACTACGCTTTGCACGGGGGGATTTTGTTTCCTTTTCCCCCTTTTGGGCGCGTCCAGGCGCGAGGACGCGTCTTAATCCTTGATTTCAAATTTAAAGCGACGGGTGGTCTTTCTTCTCCCGTGCCTTACCCGCAAACGAGTCCGCCTTCTGCCGAAACTTGCTTGTCCCCTTTCTCATCTTCCTCCTCTTTTGATCGATGGAGTTCGGTGGGCCTGACCACGGTGAAGGTGGAGAGGGACGCGGGACCCCTCGCCCAAGGAGGGACGCGCCCGAGCACGGAACGGCGTCCATGGAGGAGGAAGGGCCGCTCCGGGCCCCCGAGGGACCCGAGGGGCCCGATGGCGTGGGAGGAGGTGAACACGGTCCGGTAGGTGCTTCGATCTCTTCCTCTTTTAATTCATTTTGGGTTTTGAAGCGAGCCACGCGAGGGGGAAAGGGTTCGGCGAGTGTTGCACTCAAATGATGGACGCGTCCTAGACAGGGGACGTGCTCCTTTTGACTGATGTGGGACCCCTTTCTTGGTGCAGGACATGGCAAGGACCCTGGGTCTGGCCGATGAGTGGGCGAGTGCGGACGAGCCGAGCCGCGTCAGGAGGGAGAGTCGCGGCAAGGCGAGGCTCGAGGAGTGGCCCGTACGTCTCCCTGGACAGCAAGGGGGTATACTGGTGCAGGACAGTGCCGACTTCCTGCGGCGGCAGAGAGAGAGCTACGCGGGGCTTCCCCAAGCTGGGGACACGCGTGGCATCGGCGGCTCGCGCGCCCAACTGTCAGAGACTAGGCGGCAGCTGGCCGTCGCTCAACATGAGTTGTCGCTCCTGGTAAGTTATGTGCCGCACTTTTAACTTCAGATTTTGGAGTTTCACTGACGGCCGTTGTTTATTTTGTTCCAGCGTGCCCAGCAGACAGCGACGGTGGGAGTGGCTGGCGGATCTTCCAGTTCCTCGGCCCCTTTTCTCGAGATTGCCTCCCTCCGGGAGCAACTTGCCAGTGCGGTGGCCCGCGCGACCCGGGCGGAAGAGGAGCGTGACGCCTGGGTGGCGACTGTAGCGGAGCTGCGGCATCGTGGTGAGGAGAGGCCTTCTCCCGACATCCTGGAGTTAAGGGTTCTTCTGCAGATGATGAGGAGAGAGGCAGAGAGGGAGAAAGCCGAGAGAAGGTCCGAGCGACAGCGGGATCTGACCGAGAGGAGGGCCTTGGAGGCCCAAGTGAGGGAGCTCCAGCTGGGCCTTCAGGCCGTCGTGCAGAGGCTAGGAGGGATGGAGACGCGCTACGAGAGAGCGCGAGAGTTCGGGGAGCGACTCCGCCAGTCCGGTAGCTTTGCCACCAGTGGCTTCTTTGCCACGCCAGGGAAGGAGCAGCGAGTCACTGCTGCGGAGCAGGCGTCCAGAGGCGAGGCAGGTGTTACTGCACGGGGATCCCGGAGGCTTCTGAGGGACCCTCACCTCGGGGGAGAGGAGAGGGACGCCTAGGGGGACGAGCATGAAAATAATGTCAAGAGTTGGCGAGCTAGTGGACCCGCCACCTCTCTATGATTGTAGTGTTTATGACAGCTTGTGTAGAATTATGAATGGAGTGATTTGATTTTCTGCTGCTTGTTTGTTCTCTTGTGCGTTCCTCCTTCCCTACGCTTCTCCTCCTTTGCACTGTTCCCATGTGATAGGTCTGTCGAGACTCCGTCCCAAGCAGAGAATCGCATCTTGTTGTGACCATTTTCCACGGGAATCTGCCGTCGAAGTCAATACTGACGGCCCTAGTTCCTTTTCCCGGATGTTATGTCAAATTTTGCGGACGTCCTCCAAATTATGATAGGGTATCTCTAGACAACATAGGGGCTATTCGTCCTATTCTTCGTCCAGTCAATCACCCTGTGCGAGCGGTGAAGCGACACATGGGACCGCTTGGGCGGTGCCGCATTGCGAGGGCTATCATTGACAGGTGATGGAGGCAATCTTGGCCCGCACTCCTTCCATTTCTATAAATTCTTGTCCCTTTTATCTTCCCAGGTATATCGAGGACTAACTCGAGGAGCACAAGTTCTTTCGGGAGAGGAGGAGTTCAAAATTCTGAGAGTTGGATGGAGGGCGAATCTTCCCATTCCTCGAAGAGAAGCAGGTCCAGTGGTAGTAGTTCCAGGAGGCTTTCAGACCTTGAAGGGCACTTCAGCGAAAGGGCCCAATCTCAACTCGTAAGCCAAGTTTTCTTGCCCTTTTCTCATTCTTTCTTCCTTTCTTCCGACCAAACCTCACCCCCATTCCTTGTATGCGTAGGTTGTGATGAAATCACAAATCTTATGGGAGTTGGTAGTAGCAGCGTACAGGGGCCTCCCAGATTTTCAGAAGGCGAGGCTAGACGTGATGGGATTTGGTACCTTTCTTCGGATCGAGCTGATCAAGCCCGACCTGGTTCTGATCCAAGCCTTGTGTGAGAGATGGGACCCAGTGAGCCGGGCATTCCTGATGCCCTGGGGGCACATGGTGCCGAGCTTGGAGGATGTGGTCCGGATCACAAGCCTGAAGGTAGAGGGCGAGGCAGTGACCGGAGTCACTTACGCGGACTACAGAGAAGGTGCCCAGAAGTTACTGGGTCTGGACCTGGATGGTCGGAAAAACAGGTCGGTAGCTAGGGCGTCCCTGATGGATGCATTAGGGCTCACCGACACTCGTCGGCGGGACGATGAATCCTCAGAAGAGTTCATGGAAAGGATAGAAATAGGATGCCGCGCCGTGTACTGCACAGATTTCGGCGACTGGGAAAGATGCAACATAGATTTGAGGAGATTTCTCCTCTTCCTTTTGGGGAGATTGGTACTGAGCTCGAAAGGGGATGGTATCCAATGTTGCTTCCTGGAGCTGCTGTCAGACCTTGAAAGAGTAGGGTATTATGCCTGGGGAGCCGCCATGCTGGCACACTTGTTTGCAGGCCTTTTCCAAGAAACGGATCGTGAGATGACTGCGAGTGGTTTCACACCATTCATCCAGGTATTTTTTTAGTTTTGCTTGTTTTATATTTTTTTGTGTTTTTGCAAAGTTCTGATGACCTGCGCCGAGCAGCTGTGGAGCTATTATTACCTCCCTATGGGGAGAGCTCGGCATTGGCGACCTGCGATGGTGCCACTAGCCAGGCGGTGGGAACCTATCATGAGTGCGGCACCCCTAACCTACCAACTGATGGTGCTAAGGCGGGAGCTACAGGAGTTCCCTGCAGCGATGGTAAACTGGAGACCCTACTCAGACATGGTCGATGCTGACCAGCCGTGGGTTCTAGCAAGTCGTGCCCGGTTCGGACGGGAACTGTGGATGCACTGTCTGAATGAAATCGAGCCACTTCGGCTACGATTGGTTATGAGGACTTTAGGACTGGCTCAGGAATGGGTGGATACGGCTGCGCCACCTCGTGTCGGGAGAAAGACGCGGGGACCAGCGACCTGTATTGACTGGCGCGTGCGATTCCCCGAACAGTACGAAGATTGGCAACGGGGTGGCATGATTGTAGAATCGCAGGCGCGGGATAGCGAAGACTACTTGCGTCTATATAGGATAAAGTACGCAGAGCGGCTCCAACCCCGGGGACTTGTGGAGGTAGGTTTCCCCTGTTTTTTCTTTTCTTCTTTTTCCCCTTTTTTGGTTTTCTGGTGAAAATGCCGACTTGTAAGGCTGCAGGATGTTCGGGATGCCATGATAGCGAATTTACGAACTCGCTTGGCAGAGATGGAACAACAGTTGGGCGATGCCCGCAGAGCTACGAGCGCCTTGGTAGGTGTACAGTACGTTCCTAATTAAAACCCCAGATTCCAGATGTTGGCTGCTAATTCACGCGATCGTAGCATGCCCAGATTGGCGCGGCTTCCCCAGCGATGGGAGTGGGTGGTACCTCCTCCAGCTTGTGGATTCCTACCTCCGAACTTAACTTGCTTCATGAGCAACTTGCTCACGCCACGCAGCGTGCTGCGGAGACAGAAGGGATGCTCCGTATACAGGTAAAAGTTTCAGCGTTGAGTTCTCTTTGTTTACGCCTTATCGCGTATCTGAGATGGTACACTCGGCAGGAAAAGGAGACGGAAGAAGCGCTTGCCAAAGCTGCGCAGAAGGAGGCTAGGATAGCAGAACTGGAGAGGGAACTGCGGCGTCATCCTGATGACGACTCTTCCAGGGATGCTATGTGTAATATCCCGGACCTTTCGGATCCTTCTTCGTGGGTCCCGGATCTGGTTTTCGGAGCGTCCAGCTCCGTTGTGTCTGAAATTTCATTTCGGACATCTTTCGTGTTCGGATCGGCGCGATCCGGAGTCGTTTCGGAGGCCCGGAGGCGTTCCGCGGCTTTTCCGCGTGTGTTTTCCGATTCCCGGTGTGTGTTTCGGCTTTTCCTTCGGACGCTCGCTGCGGGTTAACTGGGCCGTTCACCCGGGCACGAGTGGTACCGTTGCGATCGGTGCGTTCCGAGGATTCCAGAAATGTATTTTTCTATTTTTCGGTATTTTTCCGAAAATTCGGATTTTCTATAAATCCTAATTCCTTTTTCTTTTTCTTTCCCTTTTCTCTTTCTTCTTCCTCCTCCTCTCTCTCGCGACCGTGAGCCCCCTCTCTCTCCCTCTCTCCCATTCGGACGTGGCGAGCCCCTCTCCGGCTACGGACGGCGGCGGGGCGACGGCGCGGACGCGTGGGCGACGGTGAGGCGATCTCGTGGGCGTGCGGCGAGCGTGGGAAGCGTGGGGAGTTCGTGAAGCTTCGAGCATTCTTCGTGATTCGTGATCGATCCGGCGGAGCATTCGCTCCATTGAGGTAGGGTGACGTTCCTTAACCTCATGCCGTTCTTTTCCGTGATTTATAGGCCGCGGGGAGGCCGAGAGGGGATCATTTGAGCGTTTTTGGGTTTTTCCATGATTTGGGGAGAGCTCGCCCGATCTATGGATTCAATGCATGGATTCGTGTTTTGAGGGCCTAGAATCATGCTAGGGGTCCCCAGGGGTCTTCCCCTTTGTTTTCCCCCTCTCCTATGGAGGTATGGGGGCGTGGTTAGAATTTTTGGGCGTTCTTACCGTTTTCGGCCGCGGACTGAGAACGCGCTATACTCCAGTAGCGCGTTCTTGGAGGTCGCGCTGCCCCGACCGAGCGCGTTCATCGGAGAAGATGAACAGTTTGGCGGTTCGTGTCGCGCTATGGGGCCCTAGCGCGATCATCATTGTCGCGCTAGGAGGACCTAGCGCGATGGTCCGTGTCGCGCTATGGGGCCATAGCGCGACAACCCTTGTTGCACTAGGGGACCCTAGCGCGACATGCCCTGTCGCGCTAGGTATCCCTAGCGCGATTTTGTTCGTTGTTGGGTGTTCCCCTTGGGCCGTGCGTGCGTCCCGGGCACCCCGTGGAGTTCCGTGACCGTGTCTTTGGTGTCCGGAGGTTCCGTTTGCCTTGGTCATGAGTTTGGCCGTGGGCGGTGCGTCCGTTTTTCTCCGACCGTGGTCACCGTGCGACGGGGCTGGTGCGTGGGGTGATTCCCACACGTTGTCGGTTTCGGACGTTGTTTTCCGTTGACTCGAGAGTCTACTCCTTCAGTGACCCTCCACTAGTCGTAGCCCACCAGTACGAGGTGCTGGTCTCACCTGGGAGTGGTGTACGGGCACCCACCTTTCGAGACGGTTTGTGGACCGGTTACCGTAGGCCCCTCGTCGTAACCAGAGTCCGGCTGCGGGGGAAAACCGGTCAGAGGGCCAGACCTAGGACGCGTGGTCTGTGTGTGCACACATGGTTGGGGGCGGTTGGACCCACGTCGACGAGCGTGACCCCAGCTAGTCACTTGTTTGTGGTTACTTGTACAGTGTTTGCGCCTCGGGTAGGACCTACCACGTCAGGCGGTTCACCTGCGGTGCGGTATAAGACGTCAGGGGACGCTACCGGCTGTGCTTCTAGTGGGTGGTACTCCTGTCGAGTACGGAGTGTTAGACTGTCAGTCGTGTGTTTCCGACCTTCGGGTTTTGACGGTTTGATCGTTGAGTTTCGGTCTTCTCGTACCGTGGCACGTGTGTCGGTTTGCGTGCCGTAGGGTCTAGTTCTGTAGAGTACAGGGCTTTCCTTTCCGAGGTACTTTCCTACCGCTAGAGTAGTGGTTTCTCGTTTTTCGAGGTAGGGTTCGAGTGATCCCTACTGAGTCTTGTTCTGAGACTCATTCCCTGCGTGTTTTCACCGTGTTTCAGGTGAGGCGCCACCTTCGGGGAGCGCGTCAGGAGCGCAGCGTGGTGCGGGTGCCGAGAGGTAGTGCCAGAGGTCAGAGCCGGGGGATGCCCCGTGTAGCTGTACTTTTCTTTCTTGTCACTGTACTAGTCGTGGACTACTGTTGCTGTTGTTGTTCTTTATTGTGGACCATGTAAATTGTTAATTTTTTTCCTGCTTAATATTATAACTGTTTAATTTCTGCAATTATCTGTGATGCTTATGTAGTTTCCACACCATCCTTTTAACCCTTCCGAGTCTTCGGACTTGTGGGTGGCGGTACGAGTCTCGGGTTATCGGGCCTTCCCGGTAATCGGATTCTCGGGTCGTTACACTATGGAACTGAGGATCACTCTCCAGTTGGAGAGGGAAGACCGTGAGAGAGAACGGACAGAGAGAGAAAGAGACGCAGAGAGAGAAAGAGCCAACAGTTTGGCTGAAAGGGAGGAACGAAGGGCCATGGAGGCCCAACTATTCGAACTCCGAATCAGCCTTAGTTTTGTTGAACAGTGGCTGAGAGATGGTGAGGAGCGCTACCGAAAAGCACGAGAGCGTGGCTTTCGTGTTGGTAGGTTCTCTGCTGCTTCCATGGATCAACGCCGGGATGTGGGAATAGGAAGGGGAGTACAGAGCGGTAGGAGTACCGCTTTTCGTAGTTGGGTAGCACCTTTGAGAGTGTTTTGTCCGGAGAGTAGTGGGACGAGTGATGCAGAGAGAGAGGGCGGAACTTGATGTAATTTTTTTTAGTTTTTGGAATAAAATACAAGGTTCGGTTTGTTTGTTTTTCACCTTTGCTTCTGTTGCCTGAATCCCTGCACACATCACTGAAACAAACAAATCAGAATTTCTGTTCTGACTTGGCCCCTTGCTCAATAAGCAAATGGTCACTGTGACTGTCCTTGATGACTGGTCAAGGGGCCAAGCCTTTATTTAACGAAGGCAAGGGAAAGATGCGGTGATGATAAATGCGACAAGCAAGCACACGAATGAAAGCGGTATTTAAAAGTGAGATGCTGCACCCAAATGTAATCATGCAAAATTGATTTGTTTTCTTTTTTATATTTGATATTTTTTTTGTTTTATCATAAAAAGATTTTTTTGTTTGCAAATATGTACATTTCTCTTTTCCATTTTTTTGTGCTTTTATCATTTCAATTTTTTTATTGCTAACGCCCGGCAAGCACCCAAATGGCACCTAACCTTTGTGAGAACAGGGGTTTCTTACTAACCTCCCAGGTATCCTAAGTGCACATCTAGGTTGATTTGGGCCTCTAGACTCCTCGAATGATGATCCCGCCGGCTAAGACTTACCCTGATGACAATACCGTCATGCCATGCTTAGGCTCCCAGTTGCTTCCGACCACAGGGATTCGCCCAAAAGGTGTTTGAGGTAAAAGATTTGCCCGGCCCGGGTCTGTTTCCTCACAACTCTAGATGGTATATGATGGAACACCCTGGAACCCTAACGACCAACCGCGCGACGCTGACCCGGAATCAGACGCCGTCGCACCCATAGGTGACGCGCTTGCATTGGCCTAAGCCCGAGGTTAAACAAGAAGACATCAAGGTGGTAAACAGGAGTCTTGAGCAGCCAGAAACACGGAGACTCCTTCGCAGCGATAGCTTTTGCTTTTCAAAGTGGGCAACCAAATGTGTATATTAAAATAAGGTCGCAGACCCTGGGCAGTTTTCACCTTTCAGAAACTCCATCGAACCTTCATCTTTAGAGGGAGAAGGAAGAGTGTAGGGGATAAACCTCCTGAGAGGACCGGCAAAGCCGTTAACCCGGCGAGCGAATAAGGGCCCATTAACTCTTTCCTTTCGGACAACTTCAGACCAAATCTCGAGCATTTACATTCCACGGCCGCTTTTGTGGATTCAGACTTTTGCTTTGAGGGGTTCCGTTTATCGCAACAGGCACGGTCACGACCAGACTTTTCTCTTGATTTTGACTTTGTATTTTTTTTGTGAGGGAGATATAGTCGTTTGACGTTTGTGGGCTCCCTTTTTGTATGCCTGCGGGGACACTGCCCTCTTCCCGTGCACTGATCGATGCTCGAGGAAATGGATCCTACTCTTGCCCTTGGGGTTTGAGTTTCGGTTTCTCATGCTCAGCGTTTTAAGGGCGCCGACTGTCTCATTTGGTCGAAGAGAAAGGAATAAAGATTACAGCTTCCGGAGATCTTCTAGGTGTGGCCCTACCGTAGGTGATGCTACCAACTTTTTTGAATAAAATACATAAGTGAACACATGTTAGCTTCCTTCGAGCGAGCATAGGCCGACGTGGCCGGACAGGGGTCTCCACGGTTCTGGCAAACCAAGACCCGGTGACTACCAAGCCTTAATGGGCCCTATCCTAACATGAAGGTTAGATGCAGAGACTTAACTATATGGTGACTGCCGGGCATCAGCATTTTGAATTTTCCATATTTTTAGTGATTTTCAATATTTCCTTGTTTTTGATGTTTTTTTATCTTTTCATCATTTTTTTTTGTTTTGTGCTAAGGGTAGTATTTCTTAAGATAAAGCCCATTCCAAGGGTGGGATAACTCGGTCCCTTCGACGTTGACTAGCTTGTAGGCGTTGCCAGGGTACACGGCTTGAATTACAAATGGTCCTTCCCAATTGGGTTGGAGCTTAGAACGCGGCCCTCCAGGTTTGACAAAAATTCTTTTTACGACCATCTCACCGACTTTGAATTTTCTCTCAACGACTTTCTTTTGGTAAAAGCGAGCGAGTCTATTTTGATACACACGCGCGTGTTCGGCGGCGGCCAGCCGCTTCTCATCCAAGAGTTCCAACTGGGCGAGGAGTGAATTACGACGATCGTCGAGGGGAAATTCCTCGTCCAATTGTACCCTGAGAGAAGGGATCAGAGTCTCGTACGGGACTACCGCTTCCATACCATAAGTAAGGGTAAATGGAGTCTGCCCGGTGGGGGTACGGATTGAAGTGCGATAGGCCCATAGAGCTTCGATAAGCTTTTCTGGCCAGTCTGAAAACTTACTAGACTCGCAGGTTTTTTTGATGATTTTGAGCAATGTTTTATTGGTGGCCTCCGCTTGGCCGTTACCTTGTGGGTAATATGGCGATGAGTGATGCAATGCAATTGCGTACCTTTTGCAGAGGTCCTGTAGGTCCTGAGAAATGAATTGTGGCCCATTATCGGTGACGATCGTGCTTGGGATGCCGAATCTGGCGAGAATGTTCTTCATGATGAACTTACAGACTGTTGACGCCTTGATTTCCGCGTAAGCTTCAGCTTCGGCCCATTTGGTGAAGTATTCTGTCGCAGTAAGGATGAAAGATTTCTGCTTGGTGAGGGAATTGGGATCACCTAGGGGACCAATGATGTCGAATGCCCACATGGAGAAAGGCCACGGGGAGGATATTGGGTGAAGTGAGGAAGATGGTGAATGGATTTTATCGGCGTGAAGTTGACACTTGGCACACCTACGGACATAGATAGCACAATCCTCTTCCATAGTGGGCCAATAAAAGCCTTAACGAATGATCTTCTTGGCGAGCATCTGACTATTCACGTGGCCACCGCACACACCCGAGTGCGTCTCTTCTACACATTTCTAAACCTCATCGTCACCAAGACATCTTAACAGAATACCAGTAAGGCTCCTCCTATAGAGTAGACCTCCAACCAATGTGTATTTCTGAGCCACCCTTCTTATGGCTTTCTTGTCCTCTGCGGTGGCCCCTTCAGGATAAGACTGATCTTGACAGTATTTGACAATTTCATAGAACCATGGTTTCTCTTCATCAGCCAGTTCTTCTTCGGCCTCTGCCAACATGATTTCCCTCTTCTCAAGGATATCTTCCTGCAGGATCTTTCTTGCTATCCTGTCTTTGATATTTACGTAGAAAGCATCATCGATTGCAGGGGCGTGAAGTTTGTAGATGGAAATGGACTTAAACCAACTTCCTAGAGGGAACCTTATGGATGATGCCAACGAGGCGAGGGCATCGGCGAGAATATTCTGATGACGAGGGACATGAACAAAGATCAGTTTTGTGAACAGTTTGGCAAAGGCAGTAGTGAGTTCTTGGTATGGCTTGAGTTTGGGATCGCGAGTGCGATGCTTAGTGAGCACCTGGCGAAGGATGAGTTGACTATCACCTACGACTCGCAACTCAGTGATACGAAAAGAATGGGCGAGTTCTAGGCCAGCTAGAAGAGCTTCATATTCGGCTATATTGTTGGTGACTGGAAATTTGAGCTGGTATGCCAATGGGAATGTGAGGCCTTCAGGTGACAGGAGGGCGATGCCGATTCCTCTCCCTTGAGAATTCAGAGCTCCATCAAAATATAGTGTCCACATTGGCTCATCTGATTGGTTGACGGACATTAGTTCCTCATCTGGAAACTCTGATTGGACGGGATCGAACTTGGGAAGAGGATGGTGAGCGAGATGCTCGGCTATGGCATAGCCTTTAATCACCTTTTGCTGGATGTAGGTGATGTCGAACTGAGAGAGAAAACTTTGCCAACGTGCTAGCCTATCCGTAAGGACGGCTTTCTCCAGAAGGAATTTGATAGGATTCATCCGAGCAATCAAGTGGACCTCATGAGCTAAGAAGTAGTGTTTCAATTTCTGCACTACCCAAACGAGGGCAGCACATGTTTTCTCCATGACGGTGTACTTCTGCTCACAGGGATTGAGAAGTTTGGACAAGTAATAGGTTGCCCGTTCCTTACCTTCTTCATCAGTTTGTGCGAGGACGGCTCCCACGGAGTCATCCAAGACTGAGACGTAAAGGATCAGAGGTTTTTCTGGTTTGGGTGGAATGAGAACGGGTGGACTAGCCAGATATTCCTTCAACCCTTCAAAAGCTTTCTGACATTTAGAATTCCAGTGGAATTCTACTCCTGGCTTGGTCAACTCGTAGAGAGGTCTACACCTTTGTGAATGTTGGGACACAAACCGACGAATAAACTGCAACCTCCCGATTAAACCTCGGACTTCCCTCAAATTCTTGGGAGGCGGCATATCCCTGATGGCCTTAGCTTTGTCGGGATCTATCTCGATCCCTCTTTTACTCACAATGAACCCCATCAATTTACCCGACGACACACCAAACACACACTTTTTCGGGTTCATTTTCAATTGGAACTCTCTTGACCTTTGCAAGACCTTAGCCAAAACTTCTGGATGTTCCATCCTGGTCCTTGATTTTACCAACAAGTCATCCACATACACTTCCAGATATATGTGCATCATGTCATGAAATATGGCCATCATTGCTCTTTGGTAAGTAGCTCCAGCATTCTTTAACCCAAACGGCATGACCACGTAACAATATGTTCCCCAAGGGGTAGTGAACGACGTCTTTTCCTGATCCTCTTCTGCCAAACGAATTTGATTGTATCCTGAAAATCCATCCATGAAAGAGAGGGTTTCGTAGCCTGCCGTGTTATCAATCAGCATATCAATGTGAGGCAAGGGAAAATCATCCTTTGGACACGCGCGGTTAAGGTCCCGGAAGTCGATGCAAATCCTGACTTTCCCATCTTTTTTCATGACCGGGACAATGTTCGCCACCTATTGAGGATAAAGGACGACTCTAATGAACCTGGCTTTGTGGAGCTTATCGACCTCTTCCTTCATTTTCAAAGTCATCTGAGGGTGGAAACACCTTAACCTTTGTTTTACCGAGATGGACCCTGGTTTTAGGGTTAAACGGTGTTCGACCAAGGTTGAATCCAGGCCCGGCATATCCTCGTAGCTCCATGCAAACGTGTCCTTATATTCCTTGAGAACCTCAATTAATGCCTCTTCTTCAGAGGGTGGTAGGTTGTCACTTATGAGGATGATCCTAGGGTCTTCTTCAGTTCCCAAGTTGACTTCTTTGGTGGATTCTTCTACGGCGGTTGACGGCTCGTCGAATCTCCTCATTCCACTAGCGTATGCGCCCGCCGTATCCTCATATTCTTCACCCTCATCTTCAGTGGGGCATTCTTCATCCGTGATCTCGTAGACTCCATACCCTTCATCAGATGCACAGTCGCCCTCGCATTCTATTTCGGGTAGCTTGATGGGATTTTCTAACAACTGGGGGATGACAAGAAGGGCATGACACCTGGCGGCCAAATCCAGAAGGAATCGACGAGGGATCTTCCTACCCTTGGATTTCTTCCTAGGTACTACCCTTGGCCTATCATTCCTAGATTGACTGACAATATTTACAGAAGAAGAGGAAGATGAAGAGGATGGTGTAGAATGTACAGGAGAAGACCCCTCAGAGGAGGGGTAGAAAAGGTCGCTCATCGGACCTTGGACGGGTGGTCCGCAAGGCGGTACGCACCCGTGGGAGATGTAGGAGGTTTCCTCAACAAAGATGTGTTGTTGGGGAGTTTAAAAATTGACGTTTTTTTTTCGTTTTCATTTTTAATGACAAAGCAGTGAAAAGAGATTGGAGGAGAGAGGAAAGTGGTTATGGCTAGAGGATTGTGGGGCTCATAGAGCAGATCATGGTTGAAGACCTGGTGCGGGTTGAAAAGCCCGTGCAGGTATGTAAGCAAAGAAGGGGACCTGGGAAGATCATCAGACAATTGTCTGGCCCAGGAAGAAGATATCAGCAAAGGCTGAGACGAGTGGATGGAGAGGATGGCGGCTAATGAGCCGTCGATGGTAATGTTGAGGACGGATGAAGATCCGTCGATGACAGAGTCCTTCTGGCGAGGACGAGGATAGTTTGGAACCTTGGCAAGAGTGGTAATATTCTCTGGTATTTCGGAGATCAATGGTGGTCCTTCAAGCTGCGGAGATGAGAACATCCTTTCCAGTGCAACGGAAATGTCCCGTATGTCGAACCATTTGTCCCACTCGCATTCCGGATCTTTGATCTTGCCTCTTTTGGTGATCCTCGGACATTTTTCAGCCAAATATACAGCATGTGATCCCCCATATGCTTCTCGTGGGTGATCTCCCATCTGAACAACGGGCCCTCTGTTGAAGTGGTTTGATAGAGTCCACGTGAGGGGCTTCCAATCTGCCTTGAACGGTCCTTTGAAGCCTAGGCCAAACCTACGGTTCGGCCTAATTTCTTTTGGCGGCTTGAGCATACCCTGTAACTGTGCGCCCAGACCTTTTCCCTGTTGATAGCCGATGTTCCTCATAATCTCCCAACCTTTGGAGTGAAAAGGGAGACATGATGTTGCGGTTGCCCTGACCGGCTCCTTTGGTGCTAGTGGAACATGAGACGGATCACGTACGTCCAGCAGTGACAATATGGGCCGATGAGACGGCCAAACAGAAGGCAGAGAGGTGTTGATAGCATCCACTGTGTGAAGGACAGGTGTACTGACCACTTTAATAATTCTCCCATTGTAAGGAAACTTCATGCATTGATGGTTGGTGGAAGGCACATCGTCCATGGCTTCGATGTAAGGGCGACCCAGTATAGCCTTGAATGTGGGGTCCATGTTGAGGACATGGAATTCCGTGGGAATTGCCATGGGGCCTAGTTCTGCCTTCAGAATAATCATCCCCTGCGGCGGCCTTTTGCTATTGTCATAAGCCGTGACCGTGATCGAGGAAGGTCTTATTTGTTCCTCGTTGACCCCACACAACTGAAGAGTGCTCATGGAGATTACATTTATGGACGCACCCGTGTCCACAAGACACGGGTTTATGGATACCCCATTAATTTTTATTGAAATGCACAATGCATATTTCTTGAGCTTCCTTGGGAGCGAGCTCGTAGTTGTGAAACATGATGGCTGGTTGTGTGTCTGTTGGGGTCAGGACGGTCGAAATCTTCTCCACGGGGAGGTCTTCATTAACCATGACTCTTTGAAGGTATTCCATTAAGGCTGCCTGGTGGGATGTGGATCTTTGAAGAAGCTCCAGGATGGAGATCCGAGCAGGCGTCTTGTCCAAATGTTTTAATAGGTCATACTGTGTTCCAGGGATAGCTCTTTCTGGTTGTTCTGCATCATCCTTCTCTGGCTGAGATTGCTCGGGATTCTGACTGTTGTGGGGGAAAACCCTGTGGAAAATCCTTCCACTCCGGAGCACCATTGCCTGCGGCTTTTGTACCTCTGTGGGGGTAGCAGTGGGTTTTAACAGGGGTTTGAGGGGTAGTAGTGGAGGAATGGTTGATGAAGCAGGGGTGATGACGGGAGCAGGGATTCTGATGAGGGGTTTGTTAGGTGGGGGCATGGCGGAGGTAGAGGGGATATTGCGCGGATTATGAAGGATAAGGGGTTTAGAAGGTGGCGGCGGAGGCAAAGTGGAAGTGGGTAAGGTTTGAAACGGGTAATGGTTTTGAGGTGGATGGTGGGTGATGAGTGATTTTGAAGGCATTAGTGGTGATGTGGTGGAGAAAGACGGGGTTATGTATGGTTGACGGATGATAAGGGGTTTAGAAGGCGTAGGGGTAAATGTGGTAGAGGTGGATGGTAAAGTGGGGGAGTGGGAGAAGGTGAGAGGGTGTGAAGGCGTAGTAGAGAGTGTCGGTTGATAGGAGGTCGGGGTGCGGATGAGAGGGCGTAATGGTAGTGGAAATGGTGATGGTGATACTGACGCGGGTTGATGAGAGAGAGGTGCTACCCGGGCAAGGTGAGGGGGTTGCATGACGATAGGGTTGGAGGTAGAAAGAATGGAGGTACTTTCCTGGTGCCACACCTGCTCTCTCCCGACTTCCGGGAAGGAGGAGATGGGGTTAACCTGATGATTGGGCTGTTGGTGCTCCGGTAATGGGTTCTGGATTATTCCCATGTCAGGGTGTTGTTGTGGGGCCTGCTGAGGCTGTTGTTGTTGTTGTGGTTGCTGCTGCTGCTGCTGTTGTAACTGTTGCTGTGGCCTCTGAGGAGGTCTCCTAGCCTTGAGAGCCGCGACGTACCGTCTCATCTCATCCCAATCTATTTGATGTTCATCATTCATATCATGGATGTAATCTTTGAAATGGAAGCAGTAATCTACTGTGTGTCCCGGCTGCCTGTGGTAGACGCAGTATTTAGAGGTATCAACATTGGGGGGCCACGCGGGCCTTTCTCTGGGTAGGGCGAGTTGGTTTGATGCCATGAGGGCATTAAAAATGTCTGCTAAGGTTTCTGGCAATGGTGGATAGTAGGCTCTCTTGGGACCGAGCGGCCTCCTTTGTTGCTGTTGGGGACCATAGTTCCCCGGGGGTGGAACTTGGTTGTACTGAAGTGGTGGTTGTTGTTGCTGAGGTTGTGGTTGTTGTTGCTGGGGTTGGCGTAATGGAGGCATATTATCCTGGGGTGGATTATTTTGGGGTGGAGGACGAAGAGGGAAAGGACCTGGTTGAAGGGGAAGTCGGGGCATTTGTGGAGGCCTTGGGTTGACTGCATAGTTGGCATTGTTGACCGCACTGACTTGCTCATTTGTCACGACCCCTTCTGTGGCTCCGCCCGGGACACCAGCGCCTGTCTTTCTAACCACTTTGGGCTTCGGTGACTCAAACATGTTCATAATGGGGGAGTCTTTTAACTGGGTTTGGATGTACCGGGCCCTTTCATAGAGTTCCTCCATTGTAGTAAGTTTATTCATGGCCAGGACGTGTCTGAACTGTGGGGTTGCATTAGACACAATCATCTTCACTTGTTCGGGCTCGGAGAGGGTATCCCTTATTCTTTCCGCCAGAGACCTCCATCTATCAGCATATCGGACAAAATCCTCGTCGGGTTTCATCTTTTCGACCACTAGGTCGGTAATGGAGAGTGAGGGACCGACCCTATCCCTATATTTCTGCAAGAACCTTCTCTGGACTATTTCAAAATTCTCGGCCTCGCGGGGCTCCAGAGAATAGAACCACTCAAGCGCGGGACCATCCAATGATCTCCGAAAGAGGTATGCCAGGGACCTCTGATCATTTTGCCAGTAAGAGGACTCATACATGAAATCCTTGAGATGAATGAAAGGGTTGCCGGTACCATTGTATCTGCGGTACGTGGGCATTTCGGAGGGAGGAAGATGAATGACGGGAGGGATTGGCAAAGCAACCTCCGGGGTGGCTTTCACGTCCACCATCCTTCTCAGATTTTGAAACTGCTCGTCCATGCGGTTGAACCTATTGAGGAGCGATTGGGCGAGCTCCTCTGTGGGTGAAGGTGGCACTTGCCACTGGGGGAGAAACTGTCTCCCGGAGACTTGAGGGGGGAACCCAGAATGAGAGGGAGCTGTCAGACCGCCGACAGTTGGCCCCGGCTGAAGCGGTGTCTG
This sequence comes from Amorphophallus konjac, assembly GCA_022559845.1. Classification (NCBI taxonomy): domain Eukaryota; kingdom Viridiplantae; phylum Streptophyta; class Magnoliopsida; order Alismatales; family Araceae; genus Amorphophallus; species Amorphophallus konjac. Next base: position 336,759,719 of record CM040124.1, on the reverse strand, counting down.
GGGAACAACGGGAGTTTGAGATTGTGATGAGAACTGGAATGAGGGTGGTTGTTGGCTCGCTTGTCCTTGAAGCGAGGGAGACTGGATGGCTTGCGTCAATGAGGGAGATGGAATGGCCTGCACGGACTCTTGGAGAGGTGCGATGGCCGGAGTTGACTCCTGGGGCGTGGGGGAAACAGATTTCCCTTTTAGAATGGCCTGGAAGGCCAGGAGCTGTTCAGAGGTAAGCTCCGTGTTGGCGAGGACGCCCAGTAAGGAAGTGATATCATGTGGCGGGGACGTGTCCCCGGCAATAACCTGCACCTCATGCGAGGGGTCATGAGAAGGACCCGAGTCCATAGCATAGACTCGCGGGTCGGCTGTCAAACCACGACTAGGGTGGTTTTCCTCAGAAGACTCGTGAGACATGCTCACAGTTTTCCCAGAACGCAAAAACATACACTAGCAAGTAGGTAGCAGAGATTATCAAACAAGTGGATGCCTTTACGACCTTTTTTTTGTGTTTTGATTTTGATGATTTTTTTTTGTATTTTTAGCGAGATCCGAAGTTCACACAAAATGGGGACCCTAGTTTGTTTTTGTTTCACCGCCGTGTCAGCTAGGGTCTCTCGTCTCACCACGAATGAAATGACTAACTCCGGGGAACTTCAATGGTACAACCAGCCCAGTGAACGAAGAGGAAATTCTTCGATGTCGGGGACTTACAGAGGTCCCAGTGTAGATGATTCTAGTCCGTTGAGAGGAATTCCCAAACGGAGAGTCCTTCCTTCACCGGGAAAGGGTGATCCTCAAAAAATGAAAAAAAGGATAGAAAAGAGGAATGGATGTATGCAATGGAATGTCGACAGATATATGGAGTGGGAAAACAACAGAAATAACAGACATACAATAAACAAAGAACCAATCAGAACTGACGGTGCTGCCGTGAGCACAACGGGGGCGCGCGCGGGTGCGAAGGTGGAGAGGCACGGATGGTGCCGAACTTGCGAGGGTAGCCGAAAGGAAGCAGTAGAAGTCCCACCGTGATCGCCAATCTGTGAGCGACGTCACGCGGTTCGGGGAAGAGCGGAGAGGACGCGGAGCGCGCGGGCTCCTCTTTTCTTTTGTTTTGGTGTTTGTTTGCTGCAACACAGAAATAAGAGAAGAGAGAGAAGGAGCCACCACGGGAGATTGCTCCGGCGGGGCGAGCGGGACAAGTGTGATATAGCAAAATATGGGGTTTAAACGGCCATAGCGGGAAGTGACTCGCCGCGGCCTCGGGGGGACGGGAATGGTGCAAAAATTAAATAACAAGAATTGAAACGGCCATTGGGGAAGTGACTCGCCGCGGCCTCGAGAATACGAACAGATAAGAATATAACGTATAAGAACGTGAATTTAAACGGCCATTGGGGAAGTGACTCGCCGCGGCCTCGAGAATACAAACAAATAAGAATATAACGTATAAGAACGTGAATTTAAACGGCCATTGGGGAAGTGACTCGCCGTGGCCTCGAGAACACGAATAGATAAGAATATAACATATAAAAATGGGAATTTAAACGGCCATTGGGGAAGTGACTCGCCGCGGCCTCGAGAATATGAGCAGAATATAACAGAGTATAAAGAGAATATAAGAACGAAAATTTAAACGGCCATTGGGGAAGTGACTCGCCGCGGCCTCGAAAATAAGATGTGATCGCCAGGGGCCGAAAGACCCCAAAATAAGAAAGTGATCGCGCCTACCTCAAGAGCGGGAGATGGCGGGTTGTTTCTTCCTCTTCCTCCGGCCGGCCGACGGAGAGGGCTTTCCTCGGCTACCCTTGCAAAACAACGACAAATAAATGACAAGTGGATTAGAAAAAATGGAGGTGTAGTATTCAAATCCTTACGATAAAAATAACGAAATGATGGCAAGACACACACCTGGTTGGTGTTATCTTTTAAACCCCTCTCGGACTCGAGTAGGAGGAAAATGAGATGATGGATGTAAGAAGTATAAAAGAAGATGCGCCCTTATGAAGGGGGATAGAGGATGCGAGATGATGAATGCAAAAGAACTACGAAGATAAAAAAGGGGAAGAAAAGGCTTATTGGATGAGCCGAGGGTGAAATCCGACGGAGCTCCGGCAGCGTGGGGACGACGTGGAAGCGCGGTGGATGAAGACGACCCTCCTCTCGCGAGCGTGAACACCCGAGAAGCCGGCAGAACCTCCACCTACAAAGGAACCCACGGGTTAAAAAATGACTCCGTAGCCTCTGGGCTCCGGCAGCCTATCGGATCACTTCTGAGCTCTCCTAGAACTGAGGGGGTGGGGCTCTATTTATAGGGCTCCGGAGGGTGGAGGCGTCCAGGACCCTGGACACCTCCATCAGGGCCGAAATAATATTTTATTCTATTTTTATTGATTTTTTTGGAATACTTTTGTGGAGGCGTCCAGGGTCCCGGACGCCTCAAACAGGTCCACCGAAAATCGACGACGGCCGCACGCGGTTTGGCACAACGCGTGGTTTTGTGAGCGGCGCCTCGTGATTCAGAAATGGGCGCGTCCAGCTGGCCGGACGTCTCTATACTTTGGATTTTTTTCACACACGACAAACCGTCGTTCGGTGGCCGGCGCCCGTGAGGGAGTTGATGGAGGCGTCCAGGGGCCTGGACGCCTCCAAGATATATTTATTTTTTATTTTTCTTTTGTCTTTTATGTCAGGGCTGGCATTTTTGATTTTTTATATTTGTTTTTATGGAGGCGTCCAGGGTCCTGGACGCCTCCAAATATATATTTATTTATTTATTATTTTTTGTGTTTTTATGCCAACTGGCTTTTTTTACAAACATTTTTTATTATTATTTTTATGGAGGCGTCCAGAGGCCTGGACGCCTCCATAAATATATATATTTTTAGTTAGTTTAAGGCCCTGAGAAAAGAAATAAATAAAATCAAAAATATGGGGGCGTCCAGGGGCCTGGACGCCCCCATTAAGACCCACCCGGGTCCTTGGATCAGGCGTCGGCGGTCGCCCGGTAGACCCCTTTCTTGATTCCGGAACCTCCTGATGCGTTCAACTGATGTTGATGCCGTCCGACTGCCGTGACGGGACGATTCCGAATGCCGAAAAAGGCAGAAGAAGACCCAAGAAAAGGAAGCACTCGAGTGATTCAAAATGCGTAAGCCGTTGCGGGGCGTCGTATAGTAATATGAGACTTTCTCAGGAGGCGTCAAGAATGGCGTGTCTACAACAACAGGGTCGAACACCCTGACAAACCAGATCCGGGACCCATAACGAAGGATCTGAAAGATCTGGGACATTACAGTTGCAACCCCCCTTGCCCGTTGGACTTCGCGGCGCCCCTTCCCCTCCGGCGACGGGTGGTGGACCTCGGTGGCGGCGCGGTGACGATGGCAGTGGCGAGAGGATCGTGACAGTGCCCGCATTGGTGCGTGGGAGAGGAGTTCGTGTTCGAGCAAGATTCGGCGATCGGCGGCGATCCGGTGGTTTTTGAGCTTCTTTAAGGTAGGGGGACGGATCCTTGCCCTCTTTACAGCATTCCCCGTGATTTCTAGGCCGTGGAGAGGCCGAGTGGGGTTAAATCCATGCCGGGAGGGTTATTTTCATGCTTGGGGTTTGAGCGCCGGATCCATTGATTCGTGGGGGTTTTTGATTGATTTGGGGCTCTAGATGCATGCTAGGACGTTGGGGGGGTGATTCCCCGTTGTTTTCCCTTCACCAGAGGGGGTGAATGGGCGTGGTTTTACGATTTCCGGGCGTATTTCGCGAACCGGGCTCGACCCGTTGTCGCGCTATATTCCAGTGACGCGTTCTTGATGAACGCGTCGTGTCGTCCGGGTGCGTTCATCGGAAGGGATGACCGCTCTGGCGGTTCGGAACGCGCCAGGGACAGGTAGCGCGATCTGGCAGATCACGCTAGCCCATGCTAGCGCGTTCTCCCGAGTCGCACTAGGGGTGCCTAGCGCGACCTTCCCCCTCCCCCGAAACCGTGTTCCTTGGGTAGCTTAGCTCCGGTTGGGTGAGTTTTGGACCCGGTCATGGCGTGTGGCCCGAGGGTTGCCGTGGGCACCCAGGGAAAGCCACAGGGGCGCCCGGGGGTCCCCGGAGAACCAGTTACCTCGGTGGGAATGCCGCGTGACTTGAGGGACGATCAGACCTCATGCGTGTCCCCGGCATCCGTACCTACCGTTTGGTTACCAAGAGTCTGTGTTAGTGTGTTAGTCGGTGGGTTCCGTGAGTCGAGTCCTTACTTCCAGTGACCTGTCCACTAGTCGTAGCTTCCTGTGCACGCGTGTGCGGACCCACCTGGGAGTGGTGGAGAGCGAGACCTAGTGAGAGGCGGTTTTTAGGCTGGTTACCGTAGGGCCCCTTGCCTTTGCCACCAGAGTCCGGTGGGGGGGAAAACCAGCTAGAGGACCCGACTTAGAGCAGATGGTCTGTATGTGTACACGTAGTTGGGGGCTTAGGACACGCGCTGACGAGCGTGACCCCAGCTAGTCCTTGTTGTGATTCTTGGTGCGTGTCTGAGTCTCACGCCCGGGGCGTCGTAGCTGGACACTTGTGACGCGGTGTAAGACGTCAGGGGACGCATCCGGTCGTTCTTCTGGTGGGTAGTGCTCCTGTTCGCTGGCAGGCGTGGACTCGAGTTTTATTGGACCGAGGTTTGGTAGTACGGTATTGTTAGAGTAGATTGCTTTTCCGTTTATTTACTTTAGCTTGTCGGTTCCACCGTACTCTTGCTAGGTAGGGTTACCTTCTGCTTTCTCATTTTTCGCGCGAGGTGGGGATTCGCGGGATCCCTACTGGGCCAATGAAATGAGGCTCACCCCTACTTTTCAGTTGAGGCGGGGTCTTCGAGAGGCGCAGCCGAGTTTCAGCGTGGTTCTTCTAGCCAAGGTTAGTCGCCAGTCTGCCATAGCCGTGGGATGCCCCGTGTAGTTGTGCGCCGGGGGATGCCTCGTGTAGTTGTACTTTCCTTTCTGTTGACTGTACTTTTATTTGGACATGAGACTCTATGGACCTTGCATCAGTTTATTTATTTATATTATTCTGTGCATTTTATTTTATTTTTAGATCATTGTGCTATCTCTGCGGTCGTTTCAGCCTCTCTTGTACCCCCACACCACTCCCTTCTACCCTTCCGAGTCTTCGGGCTCGTGGGTTGGCGGGCCGAGATTCGAGACGCGCCGGTTCCTCTCCGGTACTCGGATCCCGGGTCGTCACAGCCTGGGCCGTTGGCAGTCATAATTTTTATTTATAAAATGACCACTTAAAAAAGTGTAAAAAGATGATTCATGGGTCTTTTTACACAACATTGATATTATAAGTACAAGAAATAAAATATATGGTTTTTATTTTAACAAAAACTATATATAAAAGTGCCTAATTTAAATATATTATTATATGTAGCGTGATCCAATACACTAAAAATAGTATATATACACATATATATATATATTTAAGATATTACAAAATTCAAAAAAGATACTTGTGTCTTGATCCTTATTTTGAATAAAAAGATAGGGATGTCCTTATCTATATCTAAAAATGGATAATCTAATCATCTCTCTCCTCCAAATAAATTACAAATAGATGTAAAAGTGAGACCATGACCTATATATATATATAGATATGTGTGTGTGTGAACCTGTATACAAACAAAACACTAAGGGCGTCTTTGTTAATCGGGTAAGGGGGGCGGCTAACCGACCCCGAAGGGTCGATTGAGATAATCGACCCTCGGTTAGTCGATTGTGTGAGGGGGAGGGCGAGCGGAGGTGGGGTCCCTCGGTTAGCCAGTGTCGGCTAACCGAGAGACCAAGCGGATGTCAAAGACGGCCTAAAAACATCATCAAATACAACTATTACTGTTAATACATCATCTCAACAAACACACCATCAATCAAATCGGTATACTTCATCCACACATCTCATTTTTTTTAATTCCCTTCAATTCACATCCCCATATGCACGCAACTTCCACCACCACAATGCCCAGGTAATGGAGCCAATGGGTGAGGGGAGATGTCATCAGCATGTCATGCGGACATGGACTCGCCAATCATCTCATCAAAATGGCACCCCCACCACCCACCCAAGAGAGCCGTCCAAAATCAACGGCGTGCGACTTCCAACCTCCAGAGACGTACAGCCATGCATGCATTGCAGACCAAGTTGGCGGGACTCGCCCTCCTCCCCTAAAAAACCCCGATGGCGTGTGAGAGAGATGAATCCTATGGGCATCATCCTCCTCCCCCCCCCCCCCCCCCGGGTCCCCCACCTTGTGACTATCTGGGCCCCACGGCGGGATCCATGCGGTCCGCGAGTCACGCGATCCACCTCACGGGGAATAGAAAAAGGGGAAAAACAAATCTTCGCCCATTTTGTTAGGGGGTCCGTTGTGGATTGTTTCAAATTTTCGTCCTCCGCCGATCTCGGCCGTACACGATTCCATCGGCGACTTGGCGGGATTCTAGGCGGCGTCGTCTACCTACCAATAATGCAACCCACTGCAGATACGCAGGGTCTGGTCACCGCGTCGGCAATGGACAAAGTAGGAATTCCGGGGCCCTATCTGCTCATCGCTTTGGATCATCCGTCCCCCTCGTTGGCGTCCTTTCACTCTTACAAATAACGGACGATCATGACTTCAATTTTTACTTTTTTTTCCAGTTGTGATCGTAGAGAGATCTAACCAGTGTAATCGAGATAGTTTATATTTGAATGTGGTAAGTTCTGTAAAAAAAATTTCTCTACGATAAGATCTCTGGAACTAAAAATATAAATACAATTGTTGCAAAATAACACTTAGAAATCTATTAAGATCATTTTGATAAAGGGGTGGATTAGAGACGGGTACGTCATCCAAGGTGACTCACTCTTAATCCATCTCCGGTGATTTATTCCACCGTTTTGATTGAAGTCAGAAAACTCAAACTTATCCTTAACCGACTCCAATTAATCTCTCTTTATTTTTCAGGTGGGGGTAAAATATTCGATCCCATGGGGTCTAACACCTTACCAGAGATTGGGTAAGGGCCATGTGTGTGAGAGGGAGGGTGTGAGCCCCTCACATATCTCTTTTATCAGATGCCATATTCTCCTATCTTAACCTATTAATAAATTGGCTTAAAAGAAAAAAAGTCAAACAAGAATAAATCATCTTATCTCGAATAACTCATCTTCATCGGACTTATCCTTTTATCAAATTGACCCTTAATCAAGAGAAATATTTAAAAAATTATTACAAATTTGTAAATGCTTTGATTTAAAAAAACTTACTAAGAGGACCGGATAATTTGTGCATTTCTATGCGCATTTTCAACGAGCAACTTATGAAATAGACATCGTGCCCCGTCATTTTTGGTAGCTCGATAATCTTGTTAATTTTGGGTAGCCCGGTCGTTACGTTGTTGGGGAGGCATTTTAATTGTGCCTGTGCTACATGTGGCAGGTCATCATCTTTCTTTTTCTTTTTTTTTTAAAAAAAGACCATGTCTCGTCCTGATCAACTGGTTTATTAGAAAAAGGAGGAGACTCTGGCGCAGTGCAAGATGATATTCTTGTTTGTTGATCCGAGGATCAACAAATAGGGATTGCTTTTTTATTTTTTTATTGGAGAGAAAGAGGCCAAACGTATCCAGATCCGACATTGGGCGTCCACAGGATTTAAAAGATGACCGGAACTTATGAGGATAAGAAAAGCAACCTTTTTAAAAATAAAAATAAAAATAAAAATGTTCCAGTTAGACATGACGCGCTGCACTTATTTTAAACTACATTATCTGATTTCAAGGGCACGTTATTTTTGTTTTTCAGAAACACCGGCACTGCCATCGTGCCTTAAAAGACCTGACGCACCGGTACTTCTTCTTTTAAGTCCCTTTCAAAAGGGGGTGGGTGTCCCCTTGCCTCACCCTCGTTAGTCACACATGAGTGTGAGGAGAAAGATGAGATCCATGTCTTTTCTCTCTCTCTGTCAATCGATGACCATTATTTTGTCATTTTGATAATAAGTTAGAATAAATTAAATCAGTTTGGGGTGAATTCTTTCTAAATTTATATATATTTAATTTAGTACCTATTTTATTCACAATCAGATAGAGTATTCATGTGATAGAGGTGAAACGAGTGAATCTCGAATTAAAGATCTTAACCTTATCTGACCCCGAGTGATATATTTCAAGTCTCAAATTAGAGCAACTCATCCACGCGTGAATAAATCAGCTTATCCCACCTTATTTCATTAGACTCAGTTTGATAACCGGGTAGGGCAGCGTATTCGTCGGTGCCCTCCCAATTATCATCCTTGTTCGCCGATTTTCATGACAATTAATCGAATTTGACAAGTGCAAGTTAAACCCGATTTTATATGAAGGCAATGGGTGTTTTGGTCGAATATCTCGTTCGACCCAGATGAGTCGAATGAGTTATTAGATGCATGGGTCATGGCCATTTATTCTATTCAATTATCAAAGACACCTTTAATCAAGTGACCCCTATTATATTCTCAATTCAAACATTGCCTTCAGAAATGAATTTAAACAAAAAAATAAAACATAACAAAATATTGGCCAAAATATTTTAATTTGAATTTTTCCATCAAGTCGAATGAATCTGAAAACGGACCCCGATCCGACCTACTTAGTTTAGCCCGTCCCATTTTTTCAGTTTTAATTTTTTTAACCATCTCTCAAAATTGTCCCGACCTGTCGGAATGTTGATCGCATAATTTTCACCCGAAAACCTACTCAAAAAATCAAATTCGTTTTCCAGTCTTTTTCCCGGACTCCCCCGCTCGACAGGTCGCCGCGTACGGGCTTCCGTTGTCCATGTTTCAAAATCTCGCTTGGTGGGGCCTGCGAGCTTACAGTGCTCATGGCCTCATGCTAGGTGAATCGAAGGAGGTGACAGAGGGGTTAAGTTCACGTATCGTCATCGGATCCAAGGATTCCCAACCCCCCCACCTTCCACTCCCACGGGTATCTCTCTTTCGTGGATCGGAAGTCGTAACGGTTTCTGGCAACAACCGAACAGTGCATTCCCCTAGCCTTCTCGTATCCACAACCGACGCGCCCAGCCACTCTCCCGGCGATCCCCCGCCGCCCTGCTCCTCGAAATCCGCCCGGAGTGGAGTGATCGCTCCCGGTCGACGGAGATGGTGGATCCTGCGGCTCCCCGCGACGCGGAGGGAGCGGAGCTTCTCCTGCCCGAGTCCGGCGAGCGGGAGCGCCCGTGGCGTCTCAACTTCAACGGCTTCCGGCGGGCCGGGCCCCCGCAGGAGAAGCCCCCCCGCGGCCTCCAGGACTGCCTCGGCGTGCTTGGTAGCGCCTTTTGCTCTCTGCCCTCCCCTCGTCTTCGATCATCCGTTTGCATTTTTTTTTTTCTAACTCGTGCTTGCGTCGACCTCGGTTGCGCTCTTAAGAAAAGCTTCTCGACGAGTGTTCTTTTACTCTGGCAACGTATTTATTCGTTTTATTTTAATCTGGATTGGTTCTTGTCCCGTATATTTGGATTTGACTTTACTGAAGTGTCTGTTCTTCGGTTTTGCTTTGAACTTGACCGATGTGCGTGAAATAAGTGGTCATTTTTGAATGAAAGATGACGTAAACGTTTAGACAATACGTGCTGAGTTGGGGATGTGACGACGAGCTGCGATCTGTGAGGTCGTGCATAAAGGAGCTACCGATTTCTACCAGGGTTCGCTGTCATTTGAGCATGAGAGTTGATCGTTTTGTACTTTTGTTATGGTTTGACGGATCATCGCTGGTTAAGCCCGGTCCGGTAATCGTGGCTGAGACAAGAGAGTCGTATGTTGATGCTGCTGGTCTACAGGTTTCGCTGTTGATGTGCTACCGATTTCTACCAGGTTTCCTTGTTGATATGAGTACGGAAGTTGAGTTTTGCTAGGATTTGGACCGATCGTCGCTGGGTGAAGTCGGTCCAGTTGTGACTGGGTCAGGAGAGTTGTATGTTGATGCAGCTTGTCTTAAGGGTTCACGGTGGTCGGGGGCTAACCAAAGAGCCTTTAATCAGAAAATTATTTGAGATGCATAGAATTAATGAATACAAAGTATTTCTATTTTTTTTTCTGATGAAGTTTCAGCTCTTATATGTTTTGATTTTTGTCTCAGTAGTTAGCCCTCTAAATCTTTTCTTGTGCAATGAGATAAAGTGGACGTGTGTTAGTGTAAGTGATATGTCATGATAACTTGTCGCTGGATGATCAGGAAACGGAGATGTTGTGGCGGAGTATTATCAACAGCAAGTAGAGATGCTCGAGGGGTTTAATGAAATGGACAACCTAGCTGACCGTGGTTTCATTCCTGGAATGTCAAAGGTTGGTCAATCTGTTTCCTTCACTCCATTGAAGAAGTCACAAAGTCAATGACAGAGCAGTTTTGCAGTTCACCATGCAGAGGGACTAACATGATTCTGAAAATTTTGTAGGAGGAGCGGGAAAGAACTGCCAGAAGTGAGAGAACAGCTATTCAGATATCAAATATAGCAAACATCATTTTATTTGCAGCAAAAGTTTATGCTTCCATTAGGAGTGGATCTTTGGCCATTATTGCATCCACATTGGACTCTCTCCTTGATCTTTTGTCAGGTTTCATCCTCTGGTTTACAGCATTCTCTATGCAAACTCCAAATCCCTATCAATACCCGATTGGGAAAAGACGAATGCAGCCAGTGGTAAATTTATTGTTTATTTCTCCCACCTTTGGTTAGTGACTTTACTTCATCTACAGGCATATTTATGTACCCTGATAATTTTATTCAGTCACTTCTTGTTACGAAATTTTTTTCTTGTTAGGTTATAGAACTGAATGGAACATGTAGCAGTTATGAGATAACAGTAATTTACTTCTCTTTCCTCTGTTTCCTCCATCCTCTCTCCATAATCCATTTTTTCTCCACTATGTGTATGTTGGCTATTAATATTCCATTGGGCCATAAAATAGGTCGAACAGAGTTATACCTCTGTGTACTTGCAGTTACTGGGAACATAGTCTTTTATGCTCCATGACTTCAGTCTTCACAAAACAAAAAGCATGCTTCATCCTTACACGCTTAGATGCAGGGTTCACCCATTTCACCATTTCTCTGCTCCCAAAAGTGCTCCCCCTCCTTCTACTAAAGTAAATTTGAATGGCAACATAAGCTCCCTATCTTGTTCCCGTTGCTGCTCCCATGTCTCTCTTTGCTTCCGTGACTTACTGAAGTGCTGGGTTCATTGGCACCTCTTCCATGTGTCACCTATTTCCGTTGACTGTAGCCTTTGTTTTGTTTTTCTTTTTTCAGGTGCTTTGTTCTTTATTTACTTCGCAAAAACTAATAATGGGGGCTTTTTAAATGTCACGACGTTACTGATCTGCATTGATTGAACCTTCTACGCTTCAACTTAGAAGCACTTCTCTGTCTATGCCGAAATGGTCTATTTTCTAAAAGAAATATAACTGGCCTACATCGCTGGGGAACGGGAAATTATTCTTGAGGCATTAGGAGTCCCCCCAACCTATTGCATTTTATCATATCTAATATTATCACCTTCAGCTTTAGGGATTTATCATGGGTGAATAAACAAGCGATCAATGGAGATCCATTGCCTCCCCTGCTTTACTTTCTACGTTCCAAATGCCTATCATGCCATTTTTGTTATTTCAATAGAATTCAGTTTATCATGAATTTCAAATGAAATCCGTATGAGAAGATAATTGTCAATTTGTCGTACTGTTGTTAACTGAGACACTACAATTTAAAGTTAGATGTTACTGAGCAGTTCTCTGAATGTAGGACATGAGACGATCAGCAGATCTTCGACCGCCCTTTTAGTCTGTGGTGAGTCTGATCTGGTTAACATCCTCCATGTGTAAACATAAAATATCCTTAAACATTTTCAGTTCCTGTGCCCCCTCCATTCATTCCTTTTTGAAACGTTCCAATGGTGGTCCATATAGATTGGAGTCAAGACTATTAATTTTGTGGATGTAGAAATGCGTCTTCTACATTTTCCTAGATGGAGGGACCTTTATTTTGATGTGGAAAGATTCTTGATATTGTAAACACCGACTCATGAGATTAATGATACTTTAAGGTGCATATTCAATTTGGGGATGTAAAGGTTTCAGACTCGTTTTAGACATGTAATGTTATCAAAAGGGGGGGGGGAATATTTTTCCTAGAACAAATTAGTACCCAGCACTGTAAAACAGAAAAAGGAACAACACTGGGCAGAGTTGGTGTTCTGATGATATAGTATATGCCTCATGGACTGCAGGATGGTGGTAAAGAACACTTTCTCATTAGACAGAGATAGAACAAATACCTTCTTTTCACTCTTATTAAATATTTGCAAACTGTCTCTAGAATAGGTGCTTGACTGTATAAATATTCAGGGTTTACTGTTTGTACTTGGTAGAGATAGACATTGGAAAAGAAAAAAAACTAATTTCAGAAAAAAAATGGAGTCACCTCCTATTAGATTAAATATCTGTGTGCTACATTTTATCAGGAAACATCAAGAATTCATGCCATTGAATCATGATTTATACAATCACAATTTTTTTAATGGTGGTGTTCATTTGAAAGGAATCTCTAAACTGAAATTATAATAAATTTGCTTCTTTTTTGAAAGATCAAAGATGCTTCTGATGTTCATAACACTCGAGACATTCCAGTGGACATGACTCAAATAAACTTTCCTCGGAATTCCTTGGCACACTGCATGAACCTTGCCTTGGAATGTACATGATAAGAACTTCCAATATTTTAAAAGCCAAGAACTAAATGAGTGGATGTTTTATGGGAAAAATTTGAGAATCACAAAATGATATTGTGCTCTCTCTCCTGTGTGCGGCATTGAATTAGAGCCCATTTGTTCAAAGTTTTAGTTAGTTTTAGTCATTCTCTTTCAAGGTAGTCCTTTCCCATGCTTCCTATCTCTTTCCTTTTTATTCTGTTGGGTTAGCAATTCAAGGAGAAAATTCCTGTTACTTTTATTTTTTTAAACTAAATTCCAGCTGCTGCTTAGTTGCTACAAGGACTCGCCTAACAGCTTTGAGAACCGTACTTTGATTTTACCGTTCTGCTGAGGCTTCATGTGATCTACATGCGAATTTGAATGACCTGGCTGGTCAATGGTCTTCTTTGCATTAATTCATCATGTAAACTTGATACTTAGAAAATTTCAGCAATTTTATGACACTAATTAATTGCAATATTTTTTTAGGGCTTTATATGTAAATAGATACAAAAATGACTCTCTTAATTGTAATTAATTCAATCCTCAATTAGTAGAATGGTTAAACAAACGTTAATCATGGATTAAGGTGCTTGTCATGACACGGTTAGCCAATAGTGAGTAGACTGCCATGGCAGTGAATCTTGTTTAGGTGGCTGAAACCCATATGTTGAGGTGGCACCACCTCATCAGTGGAAGCACATGCTGCAAATGGGAAGAATACAAAAGAGGTGTGTAGGCTAGTTCGCGGATGCGGGACGCAGTCCTATTGAAGATTGACACAACTGCAACATGGTACCCGGAACACTGCAATACAAAACTGTCATAGCCCTCCCTTACCCTATCTGACGAAGTCCCCTTAGAAGGATGTTCACATTTCTTGACATCTTCTCTATACTACTCATTTGCTGCATTGCTCATCAATGGTGGAGTCAATTTTCTCCGAGTGTTTTGACATAATTATTGTTCATTTCTTTCTATTGTTAAGACCAAATGCATTCGATGATGAATTGGAACTAAGGTAAATCTTTGTCTCATCTAGCCAAGATAAGTTTTCCAACTCGTGCATGCCCTCTTCTCCAGCTTAAGTTTCAAACTCTCTCTTTTGCTTTTCTACCAAAGACAAAAACTACTGTATTCTGGATTGTAAATTGCTCAGCGAATGTCTTATCCAGCTTCCTCAATCATTCGGAGTTTCAAAGTACATATCTTTTTTTTTGTTATGAACTTGCAGCACTGAATTGATCTGTTTCTCGAAGGATTTCTTAGTTCTCTAAATGGCTTGTCTCTCCTTGACACTCTCCTTGACAGAACAGTATAGGTTTATGAATGTGCATTCAAGTAAAATGCTGGTAGGCAATTTAGCAAAGTGAAAACATCACATGGATTTACCACTTAACATTTGTGTGAAATACTTTTTCTCATGTCATCTGGTTGAACCCTGGTTTTTAATGGATCAGTGAATGCAATAATTTCCTAAAATATGGTAGTGGAATGATAGTGCTGTCCTGCCCCTCTCCAACAATTTTCTCTTATTGGGACAATATCTATGTTTCTTGCCTTCAGTCAGGTTTTTTTGTCTCTCGTCTCCTGGTTTCTTCTGCTTGCTCTATGAGAAAGCTTCTCTCTTTCTTCTTTCAAATGGATGGTTTGGACTCCAATGACGTTTTTGAATTGGTTCAGTTGTCATTTGTAGACATTTCTTAGTTCAATCTAAGTCAAATTTTTCATCATAAAAGTTTGACGTGCACCGTATGGAATCCAGCATTATCATCATCATCTTCAAATCCTTTTCCCATTTACTTGAGATCATCATGAAAGTTTGTTGGGCACTGTATGGAATTCAACATCATCATCGAAGTCTTTTCTAATTTATTTTGGTTCAGCTAACTGAATCCTGCCCCACCATTTTATTCTGTCCAAGGCCATTGTGATTAATCTTAGGAAGGGCAGGCCCTTCCTAGCTACATCCAACTATCTCATTTTAGGCCTTCTCCAAGTTCTTTTACCTTCGCTGATCAAATTTAATCACACCTGTTAATCGGTGCCAAACTTTGATGTTGGTGCACATGATCAAACCATTTAAACCTACTTTTCCTAAGCTTAGTGTCAATAAAAGCTGCACTTAAATAACCACATCTATGTTCATTCTGAATCTTATCCTTTCTAATCTACACATCCATATCCTCATCTCTGTCAACAGTTTTGTATGTGTTTCTCCCTCACTGCATATGGCTCCTGTATATTGAAGGCATTTGGATGCTACCTGCTAGTAATAACGAGGAAGTCAACATTGAACACTTTAGAAGTGTAGCATTCACAATTCTTACCACAGCCTTCAGTTGTCAATTGGCAGGCTTTCAAAATTATATTATTCTCTCACAAATTCGATCTTAATTTGATATTCTTCTTCGAATAGTGTCCCACTGGGAAAGACTTTTTTGTTACCCTGAATGAGAACTTTTCTCTTAAAAAGTTTTAATATTTTATTATATTTTTTTATCGTGATGGTTAAAACTCACGCAACACAAAAATTTCATGCAGGGAATCTTAGTTTTTGCCTCTGTTATGGCAACGCTGGGTTTGCAGATAATTTTGGAGTCTGTGCGCTCACTGATTTCAGATGTATGCAAACTTCCCCTCAACTCTTTCATCCAACAGATTCTTTTTCCTTGTTAATTTGGTAATAGAGGAATCGTGCTTGCTTACCTAAAATTTTATATTGTTGGTTAAGCGTTAGGACAAGATATGAAAAGATTTCATTTGTTAGACAAATGTAAAGGTCATTGACAACGTTACAAACTAGTCAGGCCATCTTATAGCCATCTGAAGTGGCTGATTCATGCGTATCAATAATCACCAGTGTCGGCAGATTTTTCATTTTTGAGTTAAAACTATGCTGTATTTATCAGCCGTTGCAACCATTCAGCAGCATAATCTGATTGCAGGAGGACGAGTTCAGCTTGACTAAGGAGCAAGAACTCTGGGTCATTGACATCATGCTCTCTGTGACTCTCGTGAAGCTTGCTCTAGTTCTTTATTGCCGGTCATTCACCAACGAAATCGTCAAAGCTTATGCTCAGGACCACTTTTTTGATGTTGTCACTAACATCATCGGCCTTGTAGCTGCACTTCTCGCCAATTATGTCAAGGATTGGATAGACCCTGTCGGAGCTATTATTGTAAGTCTCCCTTGCACCATTGCCTATTATGATGGTTCAAGTGTGAACATTGTGACTGGATAGTAGTTATATGAAGACTGTCTACTCCACAAGTTTATATTGTGCCATACATAATGCCAAGTGCAAACAATTGAAGCATGCATTTACGTCATAGTGGGTTTCCTCGTTGTGTGAGCGGATTAATCTTTTTGTTAGCATCGGAACCATACACTAGTAGCTAAGTCTTTGGCAGGCAATGAGAACGAAGAAGTCGAAGTGTGTTACACGTGATAGATCACATTTTTTTCTGTTTGTCTTCCTTTCACCTAGAGAACTGACTTTGATCTCCTGATGCAGAAGGCAGCAAATTCATTTTTTTTTCTGTCACTTATGATACAATTTGTTAGAGATTATGTTCTGACGCTCCTGCTTCCTCCCTCAGCTGGCACTATACACCATCCGAACCTGGTCCATGACTGTGCTGGAAAATGTCAACTCCCTTGTCGGTCGCACAGCTGCACCAGAGTACCTACAGAAGCTGACATATCTGTGCTGGAACCACCACAAAGCCGTAAGGCACATTGACACCGTCCGGGCCTACACATTTGGCTCTCACTATTTTGTGGAGGTGGACATTGTCTTGCCGTCCGAGATGCCCTTGAGGGAAGCACATGATATTGGGGAGGCTTTGCAAGAAAAGCTCGAGTTGTTGCCTGAGATTGAACGAGCCTTCGTGCACCTTGACTATGAGTTCACCCATAAGCCCGAGCATGCACAAGCACATGACGCCTAGTATCCCCCAACTAAACGCTGCTTCTCCTCATATGCCCTGTTGGAATGAGTGAGATGCTGATGCAGTGTACTGTTAAGCTCTAGTATTGGTATTAGGTTATGAAAAACGAAGTCTCTTTGTCTTTTATGCTTTTTACCAGAAGGTAGAGGTTATGATTGGCTGAGATCTTAGCCTTCAGCTTGCTGTTCTTTGTTGCCTTCTGCTGTCACGTGCCCCGCTACACCGACTGAACCAAGATCCTCGGGACCGGATCTCCTTGCCTGAACTTAGCCCTTGTACTATTATTATTGCAAGGATGACAGGCAAGTTAACTTGTACAGCTTTGTCATTTGGTGTTGGTCTTTTTTTCAAATAAATCACTGTTAAAGTTGAAATGATAAAAAAATTATTCTTGAATTTATATTAGTAGAGATATCATTTCTTTTATCTAAACAGTACATATATATATATATATATTATCACAGTTAATTTTCGTCGATAAAAGATGATTTTTTTTAAAAAATAAATATTTATTTTTTTTTGTAATCAATGACTAAAATATCTCTCATAAATCTTAAAATTTTCACCCTTGCAAAAAAGAAATGAGAGAGGACAAAGAAAGAGAGGGAGGGGCCGGACTTCCCCCTCCGTCGTCGGCAACCCCCCCACCCTTCCCGACCTCCTCCGAGGCGGCCTCGTTCGTCCATGCCTGGTGGCAGAGAGGAGTTGCTATGACTGGGAGGCTTGCTCTGATGGTGAGCCCAACGGTGGAGGAGCGGGGAGAACCGTGGCGGCCACGGATTGGGGTGGGTCAGCTGGTCGGCCGTAGTTGGCGGTCATCCACTGCGGGGAGCAGCCGCGGAGGATCGGGGTGCCTCTGCCTTTGTTGGCGGTGGCGAGAGACCTCATGGTAGCAACGTCGGCGGACGCAGCCGCGGCTTTGACTGCTGTTGGTGCCAGTGGGGGAGTGGTGGCTTGCGTGGAGGGGGAAGGGACGGTGGTGGGCGCGGCGGTGGCGGACTGGGTCGGATGCTGCTTGGTTTGCAGGGAAGGGGGTGAACAGGGGAGGAGGAAGAAGAGGTCGAAGAGAGGGGGGATGAGGTGTGGTGGAAGACGAAGAAGGAAAACCGTGCGTCGGGGGGGGGGGGGTGGTATGATGCGGGAGGGCTGATTGGGAACCGCCTAAGGGGGGCTACACCTCATTTGCAATGGGAAGAAGGGGGGTGGAGGGGAGGTCACTAGGAGGCGGCTGGATCTCAGCTGCTCCTACCTACGAGGTGGGGGAAGAGTAGGGACGATCAGTGTGGCAGCAGTGGGCCGCGGCTTCATCGTTGATGACCTGCACCGCCGGCGGGGGTGGACGGCGTTAGATGGACGGGCACTATTGCCCTCCTCTCTCACAGCAACCCCCCCACCCTCACAGAGGAGAGAGAGAGAGAGATGCCAGCAAGACCCACCGGTGTCTTCTCACAATTGTGAGAGAGAAACAATGAGGAGGGGAGAGAGAGCATAGAGGTGAGAGATGAGAGAGATGGCCGAGGTGGGGTCAGAGAGAGGGGGGACGGGCGGGAAGAGAGGGGAGAGGGGCAGAGAGAGTAAAGAGGTGAGAGTAGGCGGCGTCGACGTGGGGCAGGGGCGAGGGAGAGGAGACAGGCGGCGCGACGGTGGCGTGTGCGGGCGGCATGAGGTAGGGGGTGGGAGGCCAGAGGGTTGAGGCCAGAGGCGGCAACGGTCTGTTGGGTGGGGTGGGGGTTTGAGAGAGAAAGAGATGGTCAAGGTGGGGGTCTGGGAGAGAGAGGGGGAGAGAGAGCAGAGTGGTGAGAGAGAGAGAGAGTGATAGCCGGGGTGGGGGTCTGCGAGAGAGAGAGAGAGGGAGAGAGACATCATAGAGATGAGAGAGGGAGAATAGAGAAGAAAGAACGACTTTCCTCTGAAGGCACTCTCACATGGAACGACTTCCCCCTACCCCTCTCTCCCCTCCAGGAAGCACCCCCCCTTTCCCTTGCCCCTCTCTCCCCTCTGGCAAGCCCCCTCCCCCTCTCCCCTGCCCCTCTTTTCCCTCCGACAAGTCCTCTCCCTTCTCTCCCCTCCGACGACCACCCCCTACCCTCCTTTCCCCCTGTCTCTCTCTCCCCTCCGGCATGCCCCCTGCCCCTCTGTCCCCTCCGGCGACCACCCCCACCCTCCCCGACACCACCGTTCTCGACGAGCACCCCCCCACCCTCTATGCACCCCCCTGCGCCACAGTTCTCGGTGAGCACCCCGGCCATCTCTCTCAGTCTCCGTCCTCTCTCTATCCCCCCCTTGGGATCCACTCGCTCTCCCTACACGCTTTCTCTCTCTCTCACCCCTCTGGCGCCCCCCACTCACACTCACCCTACACCCTGGCCATCTCTCTCTCTCTCTCTCTCATAGCCTGACCTCACCTGGGCCATCTCTCCCCTCCGGCAAACCCCTCACCCACTGGCGAGCCCCCCTCCCTCTCCCTGCAGTCACAGACCCCTACCCCAGTGATCTCGCTACTGTACGTATCCCTCCGTTGGCAACCCCCCGCTACTTACAAACCGTAAGTGAGAGTGAGAGGGGAATGAAGTTGGGAGAGAGAAGGTTTTTTTAACCCAAAGGTATTATTATCTTCTTCTTAGTCTTGTTAAACTTAAACGTGCTTAAATTCACGGTGAGTAACGGGAGGTCACGGAGACGACATTTTTGCACTGTTTTGACAAAATTAAAGATATCTTTGCTAATGTAAATCTAGAGATGATATATTTGTAAATATGTGTTTAACAATAATTTATTTATAAAAAACCCTAAAAATATTCTCCAATCTTGAGATCAGAAAATGCACTAACTTACAACTAATAATGATTCTAAAACCAAAAGAATCACATTGTTTTAAAGCGAAACAACCAACACTTGGGTTGGATGGAAGACGATGGTCGATTTCAGAGGTAGTCTTTAGGCTGCAGGTTAGTTGCTGGGCTTCCCTACCACGGTGGCCTAAGATGGGCTTTAAGCTTGGGTTGGATAATCCGGTTCGACTTCGACCACCCTTTCCGATACCCTGTGCCAACCCCTTGGATTGGCACTGTGATTTGTTACAATTAGTTGGATTAGTGAGATGGTTTAAGCTTGTGGCAAACTTCTCTTGGAAGTTTCCAGAATGCAAACACTGTAAAAGTGAAATGGAAGGATTGCATGGGGGCCAGGTTGCTGTGGTTCCCTTCTTATCCCCTTCCTTCTTCTCCCTTCTCTCTGATGAGCCAGCAGATCCCGTTCTTCCCCCAACGGTGAGCTCGAGGGTCTTCCTCTGACTGTCTCCTTCCCACCCAAGATGATGGGGAATCGAGGAAGGAACATCACAGTTTGGTGCCAGGCCCTTCCTCGTGCAACAGTGCTTCTACGTCTGCCGAGACGACGTCGGAGGAGTCCAATAACTTGTTTCTCGAATCCCAGACATCAATGCAAGAACATGCTAGTGGCATGTTGCAGAGGGTTTCCACCATTGCATGAGCCCATTCGGAATTGCCAAGAAACTGGATCCCCCTCCGATGACGTCCAGTTTTTCTTTTGCTTGTAAGCCTCGTGCGTTTGATTTTATTTTTTTTTTTGAAATTTTTTTAATGTAGACTCCAAATTAGTATAATTTGTTGTGCAAGTTTAGTTGATCCGGTTATCTAAGGGCATCTTTTGTAAGAGTTTCTTTAATTTCATGCAATCAACATTTAGGCATGAACTCTAATTACCGGATCTTAGAATTTTATGATTTTCACATAATATATAAAAAAAATAAGGAAGCGTACCTTGTTCCATTGTAGAAATAATAAAGATCAAAATTAATAGTAGATATCAATAATATGATGAAGAAAATCGAGTTTCTCTCTCTAATCCCTTCTTTCCTTGCACATCTGTGTGATGGAGAAGATGCACCTATTACTGGAGAGAGAGAGGACCGGTTCCTCTTTTATAGGGAGAAGTTTTCCCTTCCATCAAGGGATGTCTCGTAAGAAACTACCCAACTTCTCATTAGGACCCAATAAGATTTTAACAGTTTGTTTATTAACCCTCAACTTTTATTAATGTCATTTTGGGCCACAAACCTTTTAATATAAGATATAAATCTTACATTCTCCCACTTGGCCCAAGTGACATTAATATCACTTTTCATAGATCAATAAACAAACATAATGCGCAAAAGCAAAAATCCTTCCTACATTGGCAACTTTAAATATTATCATTAAGTAAGAACTAATGTGAGTCATGGCAGTTCCACATCATTGTATCGACATAGTCCCTTCCATGTACCACAACATTAAACTTACCTAATATAATATGTACTTGAGAAACCTCATAATGGTCCAACTTTAATGTCTTTATCAAAGACAAGTCATGTCAACATTTATCTATTCATGTGCACATTAATAAAATAAAAACAAGATATGTATATATCAGAAATAATACATAAGTGAGCTCTAAGTGTCAAATACATAAAGAGCATAACATTACATCAATGAGAACAAAAGATGATGCCCATTCGTTCAACATGTTCATTAAATGTCTTTGGTGGTAACCCTTTTGTTAATGGATCCGCGACCATAAGATTGGTGCTGATATGCTCAATTGACACTCTTTGTTTCTGAACTTCCTCTTTGACGGTAAAGTATTTCAATTCCATATGTTTAGCACCCTTGGAATACTTGTCGTTCTTAGAGAAGAATACTGCTGCAGAATTATCACAATAAATCTTCAGCGGCTTGGCTATACTGTCAACAATCGCAAGTCCTGAAATAAAATTCTGCAGCCAATTTCCATGAACTATGGCCTCAAAGCATGCCACAAACTCAGCCTCCATGGTGGAAGCAGCAATGACATATTGCTTCGCACTTTTCCATGAGAGTGCTCCTCCGGCTAAAAGGAATAAGTAACCGAATGTAGATTTTCTAGAATCTAAACATCCAGCAAAATCTGAATCTGAATATCCAACCAGCTCTAGATGACTGGACCTTCTGTAAGTAAGCATATGACCCTTTGTCCCTTGTAAATATCTTAGCACTTTCTTTGCAGCTTTCCAGTGATCCAGTCTTGGGTTACTTTGATATTTACCCAGCATGCCTACAGCAAAGTTGATATCTGGTCTGGTGCAAGTCTGAGCATACATCAAACTCCCAATAACAGAAGCATAAGGAATGTTATCCATTTCTTTACGTTCCAATTCAGTCTTTGGACATTGCATGAGACTGAATTTGTCCCCTTTCTGAATTGGAACTGCACCTGCTGAACATTTTTCCATCCTGAATCTCTGTAAAACTTTATTGATATATTCTTTCTGAGACAATCCTAACATTCCTTGTGATCTATCTCGGAATATTTCAATTCCAATCACATAGGTTGCCTCTCCCATATATTTCATTTCAAAGTTCTCAGAGAGAAATTTCTTAGTCTCATATAATAGACAAAAATCATTAGTTGCAAGTAAGATATCATCAACATACAGAATCAAAAATATAAATTTACTCCCATTGACCTTCATGTATATACACCGATCAACATCATTTTCCTTAAATCCAAATGAAGTAATGGTATCATTGAACTTAATATACCATTATCGGGAAGCCTGTTTAAGTCCGTATATTGATTTTTTCAATTTACACACCACGTGTTCCTTTCCTTTAATTGAAAAACCTTCAGGTTGATCCATATAAATGTCTTCATCTAAATTCACATTCAGAAAGGCTGTCTTCACATCTATTTGATGTAACTCTAAGTCATAATGAGCTACTAAAGTCATAATAATTCTAAATGAGTCTTTCTTGGAGACGGGTGAGAAAGTCTCTTTGTAATCAATCCCATCTTTCTGAGTGAAACCTTTAGTAACAAGTCTAGCCTTATATCGTTCAACATTATCCTTTGAGTCGTGTTTGGTCTTAAAGACCCATTTACGCCCAACTCTTTTACAACCTTCAGGTAATGTAACAAGTTCCCAGACTTCATTTTGCTCCATAGATTTCAACTCTTCTTTCATAGCATCTACCCATTTAGAATAATTAAGGCTTTCAATTGCCTGTGAAAATGAAATTGTATCATCATCATTTCCTAAGTCAAATTCTGACTCTTGTAAATAAACCACGTAATCATCAGAAATAGCAGCCCTCATTTGCCTTTGAGATCTCCTTAATGCTATTTCTTGTGATTCATTCACCATAGGTTCATTGACAATGACATCATTGTGGGATGCTTGATCATTCATTTGTTGTCCTTGAAAATTGTTTAACTGTTCAACAATTGTAGGAACAACAAGTTTAGAAGAAGCTATGGATAAATGAACTTGTATCCTGACTTCTTGAATCACCACATTGCGTGGTTCAATACTCCCACTAACTTCACAATTTTCAATGAACCTAGTATTTCCAGTTTCAACAATTCCTGGACTATGGTTAGGACAATCGAATATATACCCTTTAGACTTTTCTAGATAACCAATGAAAAAATCACTGGTTGTCCTTGAATCCAATTTCTTTTCATGTGGTTTATAAATCATTGCTTCTGCTGGACAACCCCAAACATGTACATGCATTAAACTAGGTTTCCTACCAGTCTAAAGTTCAAAAGGTGTCTTTGGAACTGCCTTACTAGGAGTCCTATTTAATCGGTATATAGCAGTCTTTAATGCATACATCCACAATGATAAGGGTAAAGTTGAATTACTCAACATGCTCCTAACCATATCCATTAAGGTACGGTTTCGCCTTTCTGCTACACCATTCTGTTGCGGTGTACCTGACATTATGTATTGAGCACATATGCCATGCCTTTCAAGGAATCTAGCAAATGGACTAGGGCATTGACCAGTTTCAGCATATTTTTCATAATATTCACCACCCCTATCAGATCTAATGATTTTCACATTTCTATCTAATTACCTTTCAACCTCACTAACAAATACCTCTAGGGCATTTATAGCTTTAGATTTTTCATGCAGCAAATAGATACAACTATAACGTGAAAAATCATCAATGAAAGTGATAAAATACTTTTCTCCACCAAAAGATGAAACATCAAAAGGCCTACATATATCGGTGTGTATAATTTCAAGAAGTTGTGTGCTTCTTGTGGCTCCTTTCTTTGTATGTTTGGTTTACTTTCCTTTAATACAATCCACATATACACCAAGATCTGTAAAATCCAAATTTGGAAGGATTTCATTCTTTACTAATCTTTCCAATCTTTCTTTGAATATGTGACCAAGTCTTTTATGCTACAAGAAGGCTGATCTTTCATTCATTAAACCACGCTTAGTACCAACACTATGATGCAGGGTCAAAAGAGTTTCAGCAAAAAGAGAATCAAGCTTCAATTTGTACAAACCATCACAAAGAACACCAGAGTCAAGGAAATGATTATACTTAAACAAACTGAAACATCCATTACCAAACTTAAAAGAGTATCCAGAAGTATCAAGTTTAGAAAGTGATACAAGATTACGGGAAATAGTAGGTACATAAAGAGTCTGAAATAAATCTAAATGATGTCCAGTGTCTAACACTAAACGATAAGTTCCTATGGCTTCAACTGGAGCTTTGACTCTATTTTTCATGAAGACAAACTTTTCACTTGGGCTTGTGGTTTGGATCGTAAGGAATCACTGCATTGTATTAGAAACATGAGTGGTACATCCAGAATCAATCCACCAGTATTATAAGGAACTTCTGCCAAATTTGATTCGAAACATACAAAAGCACTAGGCTTACCTTTCTTTTCGAACCATGCCTTATGTTTAGGGTAATTTACCTTAAAATACCCTGACTGATGACAGAAATGACATTTGTCATTCTTTTCTTCCTTCTTGTGAATTTGAATAGAAGACTCATTAACCTTCAATGGTCTCCGCTTACCTTTTCTTTTCTTTCCTTTAAATCTCTTTCCAGCTTCTTGATGCCTTACAAGATGAATAGAATGGTTTCCCATATTCTTAAGTCTTGTCTGTGTAATTCATTCACATTTCATTTGTCCTTCATTGTATTGTAGTTCATTTGGAATGGACCATACTGAGGAGGCAAAGAGTTAAGAATAAATTATATAAGGAAATTATCATCTACATTCATCCCTAGTGACTTTAACCTTGCTGCAATGTTAGTCATTTCAATGACATGTTCATGCATGGTACGAGAACCATCAAATTTCATGGTGGTTAAAGTACTCATTAATATACCAACAAGTGATTTATCAACAGTCTCGGAACGCTCTCCCACAAATGTCATAAATTCCTTAGCATTTTCAGTTTTGGGAAGCGTGGATTTGATGTTATTTGCCACAGTCATTCGCATAAACATTAGACTAAGTCTGTTTGATCTTTCCCAAGCTTTATAGAAAGAGCTCTCTTCAGTGCTGCTTGAGTCAATAATAGCAGCATGTTTCTCATGTTGGAGTGCCAAATCAAGATCCAAAACACCTAAATGGGACTGGATTTGCTCACACCAATCAGAGAAATTTAGCCCATCAAATTTTTCAACAGACGTAGCTTGCGAATGAAGAGAAACATGAACAGATACTGCAATAAAAATAAAATGCTTACACATTAATGCTTTGAATCATAACTTTAAAATAAATCATCATTTAAATTCAGATAAATACATTCATAAACTATACATGCATATCAAAGTTTTCCTTTGGGAAATACTAAGATATACAAAATATAAACTATACTGATGCTAATAAAAAATAATGTAATTTGATAATTGTGTATACTATAATTAGATGTGATTGCTATCTTTGGACATGCTAAACACAACTAATAGAATATACTAATCATCACCATCATATCATTTATCATAAGATCACATAATCAACCTTTGGGTTAATTCCTAAGTGTTTTATAATAAATGAAATTCAATTATCCATATATAAACTATTATGTCATTTTAAGGTAATCATCCACAGTTAATGGATATTGAATAAAAATCACACAACTTAAAAAAATCATTTACTATTTTGATTTGGCCACTTTGGTGACTAACAAATCTCTATAAGAGAATTTCAAATTGCATGATATAAATCATAATCATCAAAGTAAACATTAATCTTTTCTTCCACTCTTATAAATAATTTAATAATTAAATTATCAAGGAGGGGTAAAAGTGTAAACCATGATAGATTTTAACTTTCTCGTATAATTCCTTAAGTGGAAGATTAAAAACTTTTAATTTACAACTCTTTATACTATTAAGAACATGAAAACATTAACTTTAAAGGAAAAGCGTACATATACAATTATATAAACTTTTAGATCATTCTAAAATCTCTTTCCTCTCACTGACAACAAGGACTTTGCCTTAGTGATGGGAATCGACGCCGAGCATGTACATTTTATTTTACATTTATGTCCTTTAGTTTATTTGTATATCCACGGGAAAGTATATGCGCAATTGTACGGCTTTATAAGTCAATGCATCATTCCCACGGATTGTTTGGGTTTCTTTGTAATTTATCAGTAGGACCATCAAGGGGGCCCTCATCCCTCTCCCATTGGTCCATGTCACCTTGTGGGGCTAGTCAATCATCCTAGGAGGACATCTAGAAGGTTGGACTAGTCATATGCCACATGGGTAGACAAGGGGGTAAGAATTTCCATGGTAGGCTACCTAAAAAGTCAAATTGTCCCCCTTGCCTCCCCTTGGTCAATAGGCCGCCCCCCCCTCTTATATATTAATTATTTTTTTTGTGTGATTGGTGGCATGCAATCCAGACCATCCATCTCACATCCCAAGATCTAAGGGTGGAGGTTGGATTTGGTTGGAAGCATATATAAGGTGTATTTTCATGTGAAAATTAATGAAATGTTAGAAAAATTTGGTGAAATTCTTGAAGCTTGCGCCCCCTTCCTCTCTCCTTGAGTTCTCCCCTCAGCCCCTCTGCAATTCTAGAGTGCATCTACCTTCTATCTCCCCCCCCTCTCAACCTCTGATCTTCATCGGTGCCGCCGCCGCCGCCGTTCGTGCCGCCATCGAGCCACCGTCGGAATTCTATCTTCAGCCAACAGCAGCATCTTCCACGAATTCTAGCTGTCAGCCATGAGCTCAGATCAATTTAAAATTTCGAGGGTGTGTTCTTACCTTGGATCCCCACCTCCACCTAAAGTTTCACGCCAAAACTCCTCCATTTAGTAATTTTCCATTTTCGTTCATTTGTCATTCCCAGATCTGTTTTGTCTCTGTCTACAGTGACAACAGCTCTGAGTTTCCAATCTCCGACCACCTTTTTGATTTTTTCAAACCCTCCCAATTTCACTGGGAGTTCTGTCCATAATCCCCTACATCCACGAATTTTCTTAATTTTTGATCATCCTTCCATCTATTTTTAAAAATTCGTGTTCTTCCTCAGCTACAGTGTTATCAGCCAGATTCCAGATCCGACCCACTGCTAGTGCAAAAGTCATAGAAATTCGTAGCATTTCTGAAATCCAGATCCAAAAATAGTTCTGATTTCCTAGCTTGATTTCCAACAACTTTGCTGAAGACCATAACCTCAGATTCGGACGTTCACATATCGGTCAGAGGTACTTCTCAGATAAGTTCTCTGCAGATCTGAGAACCCGGTCACTGTACAACAGCAACCTTCAAAATTCGCCAATCAGAAGTACAGGCTTGATTATTTTTCTGTAATCCCCTTGGGTTGAAGCCCTTCGAAGCATCTTTCCAACTGCGCCAGTTTCGTCGCATTCCAACGTCGGTGCTGATCGCAGTGTCCGTTCTCGCCGGAGCGCGCGCCAGAAAACAGAACCGACAGATCCGTGGCTGGTTATTCCGACCGGTGCCGAACGGAGCCGCCCGGCCTCCGGCCGGCGAACCAGCGTGCCGCCAGCCCAGGGAACACTTCCACAAGTGTCCCCACCATAGGGGTGACACCGGGTCCCGCACGGTCCCTCCGGACATCACGTGGGCCCCACCGTCACGTGTTCGGGTGCTGCCGAATCAACGCGAGAAGCCGCCCGTCAACCCGAATTCGGTCCTCTCGGACCCCATTGTGTCGCCCTTTACCTCCCTGCGTGGAGTGGGCTGTAACTCATTACTGTAATCTTTATGTATTAACTGTCCCGGGAGTACGACTTCGGTCGGGTCCGTCTTCCCCACGCCGAGCGCGTGGAGGTATCGCATTCGCTCCCTTACTTGGCATTTTGCTTACTTCATATATATTTATTTATGCCGCTGCTAGAGAGCATGTGTAGGGATATCTAGCTCGCTTTATATGTTCATTACCGCTGCTGCGAGAGAGTACGTGACCGTCCCGTGACCCGATCTGGGCACAAAAGAGAGTCGATCACCCTAGCTCATTACCGGTTTCTCAACCGCGCACATCCGACGCTTCCCTCGTTAAGGGACGATCGCGAGTTTGTTGCGTCCGTTGTCTCGTCCCGCATCACTTAGTCAAATAGTCAAAGCATTCATTTAACACTCACACTTTAATGCATATAACAGGCACACATTATAGTCTAGTTAAATAAAGGATGTGTGCAAAAATTTAAAACTTTAAGGTTTTTTTTATTTTAATCAATAACTATACCCCGAAAGGATGTTCAACTTACTTCTCTGCAATAAACAGTAATAGGAGAGAATAGGCTCTTCTCTTCCGTTTCTTTCCCAAATAAACAAAGCCTTAGTAAGGGTTTCTCAAAACCACCTCTTGTGAAAGAATGATGAATAGTAAATAAACTAATAAATAATGCATAACAGTAGTATGAAAGCATCAGTCAACCGTGATATTTGGAAATCAATACTATTGACGAACAATGCTCGCCTTCACTCTCCCTTCTCTCCTCAATTCTACTGCACGTAACCGGAAGGCTGGTCGCAGGCCGAGTGCGATGTCAGAACCAACTATTATTGTGGATCGATATTTTGAGAGAACAATAATTACGTAAGATCAAACACGGAAAATCACGAATTCTACAACCTGACTATGATACCACAGGTAAGAGTTTCTTTAATTTCATGCAATCAACATTTAGGCATGAACTCTAATTATCAGATCTTAAAATTTCATAATTTTCACAGAATATATATAAAAAATAAGGAACCGTACCTTGTTTCATTGCATAGACAATAAAGATCAAAATTAATAGTAGATATCAATAATATGATGAAGAAAACCGAGTTTCTCTCTCTAATCCCTTCTTTCCTTGCACATCCGTGTGATGGAGAAGATGCACCTGTTACTGGAGAGAGAGAGGATCGGTTCCTCTTTTATAGGGAGAAGTTTTCCCTTCCATTAAGGGATGTCTCATAAGAAACTACCGAACTTCTCATTAGGACCCAATAAAATTTTAACAGTTTGTTTATTAACCCTCAACTTTTATTAATGTCATTTTGGGCCACAAATCTTTTAATATAAGATATAAATCTTACATCTTTGACATCCGATTGGGTTAACCCGCGGATAAGAGAGAGAGCGGTGAGCTCCGTTCTCTCCTCACACACAATCGCGTTAACCGGGCTCGGTTAACGCAGGCGACCTCCGGGGGTCGCTTAAGCTAACCGAGCTCGGTTAGTAAAGTGACTCTAAATTTTTTTTAAAATAAAACATGTCAATTTTAAAGAAATAAATCTAACATTATTCATTTGATTTGATTATTTTTTTATTTTTTAGATAATCAAATAAATATGTGACTTACACGATAAATTAAAATAACGTGAGGTTCACGTTAATTTTTTAAAAAAATTAAAATATACCGGACACCAAGAAATTTGCATAAGTCATTAGTTACTCTTTATTAGATGGTCTAGAATCTAAATTAATTCGATATCCTATCTTGATCCCCCCCCCTTCTCGGTGCAATCTCCTCCTGCGCCCCCCCCCCCCCCCCCCCCCGAAACCCCCCAGCACACTCACAAACACAGACCAGATTGCCTCCTCTGCCGTTGTTCTCTCTCTATTCCCCAATCCGATTTTCCCTTGTTGTCCTCTCTCCCTCCGTATTAAAGATATAAATGAGAATAAACGTTAAAAAAATTATTTTATCCTTCTTATTGATTATGATTAAAGTTAATATTTCTCCTTAATGATCATAATTAATACTAACATTTTTAATTCTATTTAATATATTTATTCTTAATGATCATAATTAACACTAATATTATTAATTCTATCACAATTAATTATTCATTAGTAACGACGAGATGGTTATAATTAATTATTTAATAATAATTAAATAATATATTTATTAATTAGCACGGATGAGATTAAGTAGCATGATTAATTAGTATTAATAATATTAATTAGCACTAACAAGATTAATTAATATGGCTAATTAGCACTGATAATGTTAAATAGTATAATAAGATTAAATATCAATATAATAATTAATTATTTAATAATAACTAAATAATATATTTATTAATTAACACTTATAAGATTAATTAGCATGATTAGATAGCACTAATAAGATTAATTAATATAGTTAATTATCACTAGTAATATTAAGTAGCACCATTATAATTATTTATGTAATTATAATTAAATAATATATTTAATATTTAATATTAATTAATACTAATAATATTAATAAGATTAATTGTTATTAATAATGAAAGGAGAAAATAAGGATAAAAAAGTGGACATAAATCATTCCACCTAAAGGATGAACTGAATCTCATTTTTAAAAATAATCTCATTCTTCTTAATCTTTTTATTTTCGTCGATTTTAATTTTATCAAATAAAAAACAAAATTATTACGAAAATATCCTCACCTTATCCCCGACCAAACGAGGCCTTAACAAGAAGAAGCGGTTAGATCCTATTCCGAGGTGGTTGTTACGGTTTCCATTGGACTGGAGGTCTCGAGCTTATGTGCTTCACGTTTGTTTCCGGATGGCTGCACTATCCCCAAGATTCCTCCTCCTCTTTTATTGCTACCTATTCATTGAAGTGCATCCATCTCATTTTGGTGAAAGTTTGCCCGTCTCAGCTGTAGATTCGTCTCCATTAGACTAAGACCGTTGTTGCTGGGGCCTTCCATTATGTCTCTTTTGTCACTTTATGTCAAGTTGTTTTTGACGGGTTTTGTAAGGTGAATTGATACTCACAAGTAATATTATATATATATATATATATATATATATATATATATATATATATATATATATATGTCATGGGACTGATCAAAAAGCTAAATATAAGTAAATTATTTACAAATTTAAGTCAGTTAAACTTGTGAGCATCAATTAAAACTAAGGTTGCGTTTGAAAATGTTCAAAAACTCTAATTTTTTTTTCAAAATATCCTCAGCGTACAATCGGGCGACAAGAACTGACCTGTGGGAGGATTTTAGAAGAATTTAAAAATCTTATTTGGCAGAGTCATCATCACTCCATGATCAATAAAATCTGATAAAATCCAATTTCCAGATTTATGCTGCTTCGTCTGTTAACCTGCACCACAAAGTCCAGCTATGTAAAAGTCCAGCATAATTTCTTATGCAGAACTCTGCTAAATGTCCATTGGTCAGAGATGATGATGATGATGAGGCCTCACTCTTCACACATGTCTGTGAAACATGGGCCTGAGCAGGTGAAGCATGCACTTGCAGGCATTTGGTCTGGAAATCGTAAATTGTTGGTGAGTGATCACAATCGGGTACATCATGCCATATGCAACCTTGGTTCCAGGGATATCATGTATCCAGTATGATGAGGAAATCTCTCACAAACGGACAAAACTGATGTTTGTACAACAACATTCGTGATATACTCTGCATTGCCTTCAACTATAACTGACTGCTCTCCCTATTTACTTCTTATCCACTTTCAAGATCTCTCTCTTAGTTGCAAGGAAGCTACAATCAATCCAGGCAAGGTTCTTCTGACATGTCACTTGATCACCAAACCATGTCACTTGGGCAACTCTACCCATGTCACTTGCTCTATCACAAATTCTCCCTGATTCATCCAAACCAAAATTAAAAAGGAAAGGTGTGAGAGGGGATTCCGAAACAGCAACACTCTTGATCACCAAAATGGGTAGCTGTTGTTACATTAATAACTACTAAAAGTAGAGTAGTTGATATGTTGTGTACTTGAACCAGTTTGTCCATGAAGGGAAACGATCTACTCTGGAGAATATCCCACAAGAATTCATGGTTCATCATGCCACAGTCTTTGCTAGAGCCCACTTTCATCCAACATTTATAAGTCCACATCGGTGCACATGCATAATACACTCACAAACCATTTCCCATGGCAGAATGCACTTCAATATAGGACTCGCATTACATTCCACTAATGACGATTACATTCCACAAATGAACACATGGGGCATATAAGACCAACGATAATAAGTGGCATTACATTCTAGTAATGACGATTACATGTCCAATATAGGACTTACATTACATACGTCTCTCTTAAATCACACTCACTTGAATAAGCAAATGACAAATAGTACAAATATGACAAAATACATCAGTAATTTTAAGTTTTCCAATTACAACTCTATCCTTTCTAATTTCTTTGTCATACATTCTTCCATCACCTTCAGTTGATATTTGACATCCACAACATTATAGGTAGTATCATCAACCCACTCAAAGAAACCGCAATCCCCGTCAGTATTTACATACGGACAACAATAGAAGCGCTTGCCTTTTGACCTCTCATGATTTGAGACGTAAACCCGACAAGTACCCCTTCTACAGTTGCATTCCATCGGCGGCACACGAGATGAGACGATAGCTCCTCGAGACAACTGCATTCCACTAGCATTTGATGACTGCATACGACACGAACAAATTATCAATTACATGTCATGCATGAATAATCTAGCCATCGAAATAGCATATCATTTCAGACATGGGGAGAATAACAAGGGCCGATTTGTCGTGTTGGGCGTGATGGCAAGGGTCGGTTGTAATATCCCGGAACTTTCAGATCCTTCTTCGTGGGTCCCGGATCTAGTTTTCGGAGCGTCTGGCTCTGTTGTGTCCGAAATTTCGTTTCGGACATCTTTCGTGTTCGGATCGGCGCGATCCGGAGCCATTTCGGAGGCCCGGAGGCGTTCCGCGACTTTTCCGCGTGTGTTTTCCGATTCCCGGAGTGTGTTTCGGCTTTTTCTTCGGAAGCTCGCTGCGGGCGAACCGGGCGGTTCACCCGGGCACGAGTGGTACCGTTGCGATCGGTGCGTCCCGAGGATTCTGGAAATGTATTTTTTCTATTTTTCGGTATTTTTCTGAAAAATCAGATTTTCTATATATTCCCATTTCCTTTTCCTTTTCTTTTCCTTTTCTCTTTCTTCTTCTTCCTCCCTTCTCTCCCGTGCGTTTCCACCGTGACCGCCCCTCTTCCGGTGCTAGCCCCTGTGCCACCCCCCTTCGGCTGCGGATTGCGGCGAGGCGACGACGTCGTGGCGTAGGCGGCGGTGTGGCGATCGCGGCAGTGTTCGGTGCTCGGTGAGGGCGTGGGGAGTTCGTGAAGCTTCAAGCGATTCTTGAGGATCGGCGGTGATCCGCCGCGTTTCGGGCAACCCCGAGGTAGGGTGACGTTCCTTAGCCTCTAGCCGATCTTTTCCGTGATTTATAGGCCGAGGGGAGGCCGAGAGGGGCTTGTTTGAGCATGCTTGGGGTTTTTCCATGATTTGGGGAGAGCTCGCCCGATCTATGGTTTTAGCCCGCGATTTCACGTTTGGATGGCTTAGATGCATGCTAGGGGTCCCCGGGGGTCTTCCCCTTTGATTTCCCCCTCTCCGGTGGAGGTATGGGGGCGTGGATGGTGTTTTTGGCCGTTTCCCGCCGTTCTCGATTTTCCGAGATGGTAGCGGTCTACCAGTGGCCGCGTTCATTGGTAGCGGTCGGGTGGGGACCGCCTTCACCAGGATTTTTGACCGTTGGGGCTCGTTCTGTTGGCAGGCGGTCGCGGTCGTGCGACTGACCGCGACTGCTGGTGGCGGTCAGGGGGCGACCGCTTCCACCATGGGGTCCGGCACGGTCTTCGACACGGTTTTTGACCGTTGGAGTCTGGTCGCGGTCTCCTGGAGACCGCTACCAGGTGAAAACGGTCATCAGGCGACCGCGTTCACGTTTCGCGCATCAGGGTGGTCGCGGTCCCAGGAGGACCGCGACTAGGTGGTAGCGGTCCTGGGTCGACCGCGACCACGGGAGGCGGTCCTCCGGTGACCGCGACTCCTTTTCCTCCCCGATTCAAATCCCGGACGAGCTAGTCTCGATCCCAGTGCTGACCCGTGGTCCGACTGATGCGGGGCATCATGTGGGGGCTACACATGGGGGCACCGTGGGGTCCCGGGAGGTGGTGATTTCGGACTGTGTCCTCGTGCGTTAGTGTGGGTACAAGGAGCGTTCCTCGTACCTGTGGTTGCGACGTTATTTTCCGTGACTTGAGAGTCTACTCCTTCAGTGACCCTCCACTAGTCGTAGCCTACCAGTACGCGTGTGCTGGTCGCACCAGGGAGTGGTGTACGGGCTGACCTTTAGAGACGGTTTGTGGACCGGTTACCGTTGGGCCCCACGTCTTGTAGCCAGAGTCCGGCTGAGGGGAAAACCGGTCAGAGGGCTAGACCAGGGACGCGCGGTCTGTGTGTGCACACGTGGTTGGGGGCGGTTGGACCCATGTCGACGGGCGTGACCCCAGCTAGTCACTTGTTTGTGGTTACTTGTACGGTGTCTGCGCCTCGGGTAGGACCTACCACGTCAGGCGGTTCACCTGCAGCGCGGTGTAAGACGTCAGGGGACGCTACCGGCTGTGCTTCTAGTGGGTGGTACTTCTGTCGAGTACGGAGTGACAGACTGTCAGTCGTGTGTTTCCGACCTTTGGGGTTTGTCGGGTTGGCCGTTGAGCTTCGGTCTTCTTACCGTGGTACGGGTGTCGGTGTGCGTGCCATGGGACCTTTGTTCTGTAGAGTACATGGCTCTCTTTTTCGAGGTACTTTCCTACCGCTAGCGTAGTGGTTTCTCATTTTACGAGGTAGGGTCCGAGTGATCCCTACTGAGTCTTGTTCCGAGACTCATTCCCTGCGTGTTTGCACCGTGTTTCAGGTGAGGCGCCGCCCCAGGGGAGCGCATCTGGGGTGCAGCGTGGTGCGGGTGCCCAGAGTTAGTGCCAGAGGTCAGAGCCGGGGTATGCCCCGTGTAGCTGTACTTTTCTTCCTTGTCACTGTACTAGTTGTGGACCACTGTTGCTGTTGTTGTTATTTGATTGTAGACCATGTAAAATGTTAATTTATTTCCTGCTTAATATTATAACTGTTTAATTTCTGCAATTATTTGTGATACTTGTGTAGTCTCCACACCATCCTTTTAACCCTTCCGAGTCTTCGGGCTCGTGGGTGGCGGTGCGAATCTCGGGTTATCGGGCCTTCCCGGTAATCGGATTCTCGGGTCGTTACAGCTGGTATCAGAGCGCGGTTGTGGAATTACATGAGAATCATAGGTAATTGTAGTGGTCCATTAGTCCACAGCAATGATGTACATGTGACGCTGGCATTGGGCACCGCGGGTTTATTTTGACCTTGCCGTTTTCGTGTTTTCTGTCTTCTGCTTCAGGAGCGAGTATGGCGCCGAGGCGGAGCTCTCGCTCTCAGCAGGGGCAGTCGGCTGGAGGTTAGGAGATCCAGCAGGGGGTCCGGAGGGACCAGGGGGAGCTTAGTAGAGCGCCACAGGGGGCTACCGAGACCGCGGATGCTGCGAGAGTTCCGGGGGCCGAGGATTTCTTCCGTGGCATGTACCAGCTTATGTCTCAGCAGTTCGGCAGAGAAGCTGGTGAGGGCTCGTCAGTCAGGGGTGGGCCTGGCCGAGCAGTGAGGGACTTCATGCAGTTCCATCCACCTTACTTTAGCGGCCAGGCAGACCCTGATGCGGCTCGTGATTGGCTTGATGAGATGGAGCGGGTGTTCAGTTCTGCGAGGAGTGCTGCCGAGGACAGAGTGGTGTTGGCCTACAACCAGTTGCAGGGTACGGCTCGGAGGTGGTGGACTTCCGAGTGGAAGACGTCCTTTCAGCTTCGTCCACTTGAGCAGATCGAGTGGGATGACTTTGTCAGTACTTTCGAGCGTACGTACTGTCCAGATATTGTTGCTACGCAGCGGATGCGGGAGTTTCTGGAGCTGGTGCAGGGTGACATGTCCGTGTTGCAGTACAGGGCCCGATTTGTCGAGCTGGGTCGGTATGCACCTCACATCATGGAGCATGAGAGGGTGAGGACCACGCAGTTTGTGCAAGGCTTGAGGCTGGAGCTGATGCACCATCTGATCGCGAACGGGGCCACTGATCTAGAGACAGCGTCTCGTGTTACGGTTTCTTTGGAGATGGATATGCAGAGGACTCGAGAACCGATTAGCCAGGGGCAGTCCTTGTCAGGTCGCAGCCAGCAGTCGGCTACCCAGCAACAGGGTTTCTTCCAGCATGCGTTGGGTGGTTCAGGAGTACCGACATCGGCAGCTTCGATGACAGGATCTGCGTCCTTTGGCACGAAGGTCAAGAAGTTCTTCAAGAAGGGGTTCGACAAGAAGAAGTCCAATGATCAGGGGCAAGCTTCATCGGGCAGTGTACAACAGCCGATTCCTTTGCAGCGTCAGGGATAAGTGGGTGGATCGCGAGGACCTTGTCCACGGTGTGGTGGGACCCACCCAGGCAGGCAGTGCACGGCTCCGATCATCTGTTTTCGATGTGACCAGCCAGGGCATATGGCGCGTGACTGTCCCCAGAGGCCGCCGCATCAGCAGGTTCCCCAGCAGCAGCAGCAGGGACAGTATCCGCCGCTACCCAGGTCAGCTAGTGTGGGAGGCAGGCAGAGAGCTCGGGGCCAGATCACGCACATGACCAGGGCAGAGGCAGTGGCGTCGCAGCTCGTGGAAGGTACCGTTCAGATTTTGGGTTGTGCGACTCGGGTTTTGTTTGATTCTGGCACGTCTCATTCGTTTATTTCGGAGGATTTTGCGTCGAGCGTCGAGGAGCCGGTGACCCAGTTGTCCTGTGATTTGGCAGTGGAGTTGCCTTCGGGTGACTTTATGATCACTCCGTATTGCTTCGATCAGGTTCCGGTTTGGATCGATGGGCGGAGTATGCCAGGCAGGTTGTATGCGTTGCAGCTTCGGGATTATGATGTGATTCTAGGCATGGATTGGCTCGAGACCCATGGAGCGGTGGTGGATTGTGGAATGAAGAGGGTCTACTTCCAGCATCCGAGCAAGCGGACCTTCTATTTCCAAGGTATCCGTTCCGCCTCTTCTCGATTCCTTATCTCTGCTATTCGAGCCCGTCGATTGCTTGATTCAGGTTGTCAGGGTTTTCTCGCGTCCGTGGTTGTGTCTGATCGGATGGAGCCGGATGTCGAGGACATTGCAGTGGTGTGCGAGTTTCTCGACGTTTTTCCCGATGAGTTGTCTGGATTACCTCCCCAGCGGGAGATCGATTTCGTGATCGAGGTTGTGCCTGGTACGGGACCTTTGACGAAGGCTCCCTACCGTATGGCCCCCGCTGAGTTGAAGGAGTTGAGGGCGCAGTTGCAGGAACTGTTGGCCAAGGGGTATATTCGTCCTAGTTTTTCCCCTTGGGGTGCGCCCGTGTTGTTCGTGAAGAAGAAGGACGGTAGTCTGCGGTTGTGCATTGACTATCGGCAGCTGAATGAAGTGACCATTAAGAACAAGTATCTGTTGTCGCGGATTGATGATTTGTTCGACCAGCTGCAATCTGCGCGAGTGTTCTCGCGGATTGATTTGCGGTCCGGTTACTATCAGCTGAGAATTCGTGAGTTCGATGTAGAGAAGACTGCATTCAGTACGAGGTACGAGCATTATGAGTTTTTGGTGATGCCGTTTGGACTCACCAATGCCCATGCAGCCTTCATGGACTTGATGCAGAGGGTGTTTCATCCGTATTTGGAACAGTTCGTGGTCATCTTCATGGATGACATCCTTGTTTATTCGCAGTCTGCTGAGGAGCATGCGTACCATTTGGGTGTGGTGCTGCAGACGTTGCGAGATCACCAGTTGTATGCGAAGCTCAGCAAGTGCGAGTTTTGGCTCAGCGAGGTGCACTTTCTGGGGCACGTGATTTCTGATGATGACATTTCCGTGGACCCCGCCAAGGTCGAGGCAGTAATGCAGTGGCCGAGGCCGAGGTCGGTGATGGAGATCCGGAGTTACTTGGGGCTTGCGGGTTATTATCGCCGGTTTATCCAGGATTTTTCTCGCATTGCGACCCCGATGACTAGGCTCACGCGGAATGATATGCCTTTCGTCTGGTCCGAAGAGTGTGAGCAGAGCTTCAGGGAACTGAAGAGATTGCTCACCTCGGCTCCGGTGTTGGTCTTGCCTTCTGGATCGGGAGGTTTTGTGGTGTGTACAGATGCTTCCGGGGTCGGATTGGGTGCTGTGTTGATGCAGCATGGTAGAGTGGTGGCTTATGCATCTCGGCAGCTAAAGCCCCATGAGGAGAACTACCCTACCCATGACCTTGAGTTGGCAGCAGTGGTCTTCGCAATGAAGATCTGGAGGCATTATCTGTGCGGCGAGAAGTTCGAGGTATTCACTGACCATCAGAGTTTGAGGTATGTGTTCTCGTAGAGAGATCTGAACCTCAGACAAAGACGTTGGATGGAGTTCATGAAGGACTATAACTTCACCCTGTCTTATCAGCCGGGCAGGATGAATGTCGTCGCCGATGCCTTGAGTCGGAAGGTCGTGATTAGTGCCTTGATGTTGAGGAAGTGGAGGCTCTGGGAACAAGTGCCCGAGGTATCCTTCAGGCTCAAGATTCCCCAGGAGCCCAGGGTTGGCAGTGCGTGCGAGTCTGACTGTCACTCCTGCTATCCGTCGTCAGGTGACAGAGGCTCAGCATGCGGACCCTGAGTTGCCCCGGATTCTGGCTATGGCTGACGTAGAGCTCGGCGAGGACGGTGCTGCGAGTTTTCGTGGCAGGCTGTACGTCCCAGCGGAGGAGTAGATTCATCGTGCGGTGTTACGCGAGACTCATGGGAGCAGGTACACTGTACACCCGGGTGCGACGAAGATGTATCGGAACTTGCGGAGGTAGTTCTGGTGGCCAGGCATGAAGAGAGATGTCGCAGAGTTTGTGGCCAGGTGCCTGATCTGTCAGCAGGTGAAGGCGGAGCATCAGCGACCAGGAGGTACTCTCCAGCCCTTGGATGTTCCTGCTTGGAAGTGGGACCATGTGACCACAGATTTTGTGGTGGGATTGCCGAGGACCCCGAGTGGGCAGGACAGTATTTGGTTGTTGGTGGATCGGCTGACGAATGTGACTCGGTTGTTACCGGTCAAAGTCAGCTGGAGCGTGTCTAAGTTGGCTCGTCTTTATGTGGAGCGGATCGTGCCGTTGCATGGGATTCCCGTTTC
Organism: Amorphophallus konjac; assembly: GCA_022559845.1. NCBI lineage: Eukaryota > Viridiplantae > Streptophyta > Magnoliopsida > Alismatales > Araceae > Amorphophallus > Amorphophallus konjac. Next base: position 336,720,708 of record CM040124.1, on the reverse strand, counting down.
GATTGTGTCAGATCGGGATCCGCGCTTCACTTCTAGATTCTGAAGGAGTTTCCAGCGAGCTCTTGGCACGGAGTTGGCATTTAGCTCGGCGTATCATCTTCAGTCAGATGGTCAGTCTGAGAGGACCATTCAGACCTTGGAGGACATGCTGAGATCCTGCTGCCTGGAGTGGCAGGGGAGTTGGATTCATCACCTACCGTTGGTGGAGTTTGCCTATAGCAACAGCTATCATTCGAGCATCGGCATGGCTCCTTATGAGGCATTGTATGGGCGTCCTTGTCGGACTCCACTTGATTGGTTTGAGGTGGGTGAACGTGTTTTGACGGAACCGGAATTGGTGCAGCAATGTGTGGACATTGTGCACCTGGTTCGTCAGAACATGTTGGCGGCCCAGAGTCGGTAGAAGAGTTATGCTGACCGCAAGAGGTAACCTCTCGAGTTCGCCGTGGGCGATCGTGTGTTCTTGAGAGTTTCTCCGATGAAGGGGGTGATGCGTTTTGGACGGCGTGGGAAGCTGAGTCTCCGCTATATTGGGCCTTTCGCGATTGTGGAGCGCATCGGTGAGGTTGCTTACCGGTTGCAGTTATCTCCTGAGTTGGCGTCGGTGCATGACGTGTTCCACGTCTCGATGTTGCGGAAGTATATGCCCGATGACTCTCATGTGCTCGAGTTTTTCGTTTGGCCTGAGGTGACTCCAGATCTTTCTCTCCCAGAGTTTCCGATTCGCGTGGAGGATAGACGAGAGGAGCGCCTGCGGAACAAGGTCATTCCCTTGGTAAAGGTCGTGTGGCAACGGCACTCTGGTGGTGAGGCTTCGTGGGAACGTGAGGACGAGATGCGTCAGCAGTTCCCGTATCTATTTGAGTGAATCTTCCTCTTCTTTCCCCTTTGGTTGTTCTCAATTTCGAGGACGAAATTCCTTAAGGGGGGAGGGCTGTAATATCCCGGACCTTTCGGATCCTTCTACGTGGGTCCCGGATCTGGTTTTCGGAGCGTCGGTTTCTGTTCTGTCCGAAATTTCGTTTCAGACATCTTTCGTGTTCGGATTGGCGCGATCCGGAGCCATTTCGGAGGCCCGGAGGCGTTCCGCGGCTTTTCCGTGTGTGTTTTCTGATTCCCAATGTGTGTTTCGGCTTTTTCTTCGGAAGCTCGCTGCGGGCGAACCGGGCGGTTCACCAGGGCACGAGTGGTACCGTTACGATCGGTGCGTCCCGAGGATTCCGGAAATGTATTTTTTCTATTTTTCGGTATTTTTCCAAAAAATCGGATTTTCTATATATTCCCATTTCCTTTTCCTTTTCTTTTCCTTTTCTCTTTCTTCTTCTTCCTCCCTTCTCTCCCGTGCGTTTCCACCGTGACCGCCCCTCTTCCGGTGCTAGCCCCGGCGCCACCCCCCTTCGGCTGCGGATTGCGGCGAGGCGACGGCGTCGTGGCATAGGCGGCGGTGTGGCGATCGCGGCGGTGTTCGGTGCTCGGTGAGGGCGTGGGGAGTTCGTGAAGCTTCAAGCGATTCTTGAGGATCGGCGGCGATCCGCCGCGTTTCGGGCAACCCCGAGGTAGGGTGACGTTCCTTAGCCTCTAGCCGATCTTTTCCGTGATTTATAGGCCGAGGGGAGGCCGAGAGGGGCTTGTTTGAGCATGCTTGGGGTTTTTCCATGATTTGGGGAGAGCTCGCCCGATCTATGGTTTTAGCCCGCGATTTCACGTTTGGATGGCTTAGATGCATGCTAGTGGTCCCCGGGGGTCTTCCCCTTTGATTTCCCCCTCTCCGGTGGAGGTATGGGGGCGTGGATGGTGTTTTTGGCCGTTTCCCGCCGTTCTCGGTTTTCCGAGATGGTAGCGGTCTACCAGTGGCCGCGTTCATTAGTAGCGGTCGGGTGGGGACTGCCTTCACCAGGATTTTTGACCGTTGGGGCTCGTTCTGTCGGCAGGCGGTCGCGGTCGTGCGACTGACCGCGACTGCTGGTGGCGGTCATGGGGCGACCGCTTCCACCATGGGGTCTGGCACGGTCTTCGACACGGTTTTTGACCGTTGGAGTCTGGTCGCGGTCTCCTGGAGACCGCTACCAGGTGAAAACGGTCATCAGGCGACCGCGTTCACGTTTCGCGCACCAGGGTGGTCGCGGTCCCAGGAGGACCGCGACTAGGTGGTAGCGGTCTTGGGTCGACCGCGACCACGGGAGGCGGTCCTCCGGTGACCGCGACTCCTTTTCCTCGCCGATTCAAATCCCGGACGAGCTAGTCTCAATCCCAGTGCTGACCCGTGGTCCGACTGATGCGGGGCATCATGTGGGGGCTGCACATGGGGGCACCGTGGGGTCCCGGGAGGTGGTGATTTCGGACTGTGTCCTCGTGCGTTAGTGTGGGTACAAGGAGCGTTCCTCGTACCTGTGGTTGCGACGTTGTTTTCCGTGACTTGAGAGTCTACTCCTTCAGTGACCCTCCACTAGTCGTAGCCTACCAGTACGCGTGTGCTGGTCGCACCAGGGAGTGGTGTACGGGCTGACCTTTAGAGACGGTTTGTGGACCGGTTACCGTTGGGCCCCACGTCTTGCAGCCAGAGTCCGGCTGAGGGGAAAACCGGTCAGAGGGCCAGACCAGAGACGCGCGGTCTGTGTGTGCACACGTGGTTGGGGGCGGTTGGACCCACCTCGACGGGCGTGACCCCAGTTAGTCACTTATTTGTGGTTACTTGTACGGTGTCTGCGCCTCGGGTAGGACCTACCACGTCAGGCGGTTCACCTGCAGCGCGGTGTAAGACGTCAGGGGACGCTACCGGCTGTGCTTCTAGTGGGTGGTACTCCTGTCGAGTACGGAGTGACAGACTGTCAGTCGTGTGTTTCCGACCTTCGGGGTTTGTCGGGTTGGCCGTTGAGCTTCGATCTTCTTACCGTGGAACGGGTGTCGGTGTGCGTGCCATGGGACCTTTGTTCTGTAGAGTACAAGGCTCTCTTTTCCGAGGTACTTTCCTACCGCTAGCGTAGTGGTTTCTCGTTTTGCGAGGTAGGGTCCGAGTGATCCCTACTGAGTCTTGTTCCGAGACTCATTCCCTGCGTGTTTGCACCGTGTTTCAGGTGAGGCGCCGCCCCAGGGGAGCGCCCCAGGGGAGCACGTCTGGGGTGCAGCGTGGTGCGGGTGCCCAGAGATAGTGCCAGAGGTCAGAGCCGGGGTATGCCCCGTGTAGCTGTACTTTTCTTCCTTGTCACTGTACTAGTTGTGGACCATTGTTGCTGTTGTTGTTATTTGATTGTGGACCATGTAAAATGTTAATTTATTTCCTGCTTAATATTATAACTGTTTAATTTCTGCAATTATTTGTGATACTTGTGTAGTCTCCACACCATCCTTTTAACCCTTCCGAGTCTTCGGGCTCGTGGGTGGCGGTGCGAGTCTCGGGTTATCGGGCCTTCCCGGTAATCGGATTCTCGGGTCGTTACATCGGTGGTGGGTCGTCTGTAAGTTGGGGCAGTTCGTCATGCGGCGATTACATGTCTGAAATGGGGCGTGATGGCAAGGACCGATTTGGAAGGGTTATATGGCCTGCAATGCAAATTACAGAACTTGCAGAAACTAATGTGTGTGAGAAGGGAAAAAGATTTCCACTTTCAAAATCGGAAATAGACGCAGAAAAGCACACATGGGACAGTGCATCTGCGGCGGGGCTCTGCGGTGGGCGTCTGCGTCGACCGGTGGGGCGTCTGTGGCTGGGGCATCTGCGGTTGGGGCAGTCCTCTAGAGGCCTTGCGGTGGGGCGTCTGCGGCGGCTGGTGGGGGCAGTCCGCAGATTGCAACGGCGGTGGGGCGTCTGCGGCTGCGTATGGGGGCAGTGGGGTGTGCGGTGGAAGGCGGTGGGGTGAAGGGTTTCACGGGGAGAGGGTTATGATAAGGGTAGTTTAGTATTTTTAACTTTTTTAAATGGAAGGATGGAATATTCCATCGAATATCCAACAATTTTAACGTCGATGAACTACATGGGCCTTTCTGGTAGAGTTACATGATTTTAAGGTCTTTTTAAATAATAGTGAGATTTTAGGGACTAAAAAGTAATTCGTCATATTTGTAGAGACTAATATGTAAAAAATATTATATTTTTATATTATTTTTAGGTGTTTTGTTCGACAATGATACCACAGCGCTACGACGGAGGAGAAGAGGAGAAGATGCCGACGAGGCATGAGACTGCGACGACGGCAAGGACACTGGACTGCGACAGTGTCTGTGGGGTGGGGGAATGAAGGAGGAAGAAAGAGATTTCTTGAAGGGGGGTGGCGACGGTGAACGGAGGAGAAGGAAGGAAGACTTGAAAGGGCAGGGAAACAGCCATGGCAAATGGAGGTGGAAGAGGGGAAGTGGCTCCGTGTAAGAGTGACTTCTGATTTTTTTAAAAAAAAACCGTGAAGTCTTTTTCACACATAGTAATTTCATGGATTTCATGATTTTTTTAAATAGAAAACTAAAATTATTTCTAGATGGAGTGACTTCCTCTGAGGAGAGTCATTGCCAATTCCCACTCTTTTCAAGCATTGTTTGATGACATAGGTGGCGGGGGAGGCAAGCTCCCGTCCCAGTGGAGGTGGACTCCTTGGCATCACGTGTTAGAGTGTGGAGTCAGAACTCGTCACCGTGCGTCCTCGCACGCGGATCGACCTGTGCGGTCAGGTCGCGAGGGTCAAGGGGGTAGCGCCCCTTGCGAGGGTTTCCGGGGGCATCAAAATTTATATTTATAATATGGGCATTGTTGTCTTTTGTACCTTGACTGTTGGACGCCCTAATCTCCTTATATAAAAGGGGTGTAAACTCTCTCTTTGTATTATATCTAGGAGTGGTCATTCTAGTGGAAACCCTGATGCGACCGTAGATGTAGGAAGGTACATCGTCTCCGAACCACGTAAATCTTAATGTTCTTGTGACTTGATCTTTTCTTCCCTCTTTCTTCTTCTTCCTCTGTTGTTTGTCCATCTATACAGATACTCCGATTTTCAACATCACCGACGTGTTCTTCATCCCCTCGTTGTAAGGTGATGGAAGTCCGTAGAGGTCGAGGAAGGTCGGGGAAAGCGGAGCTCGAGAGAGTGATATAGGGGGTTCGGGACATCGAAATCTGCCCAAAAGCTCATCCCTACGAACTTCTCGTAATTTTGAAAACGAATGTAATATGAGTTTATTTTCTCTCTTTAGGAATTCACCTGCGCATGCAAACCAATACGAGGGAGGGATATTTGAAAACGTCGTGAATTTTGCGGGGAGTTTTAATGATTAGAATTCTCAAAATTAAGCTCTATAGATGTTGTCAAACGCGGCCTAAAAATATTTAACACGGTAGAGCAAGGCACATCCTAAGATTATGTGAAAACTATCTCAAAGATGCTTCCTCTCTCTTTAGATATTTTGAAAAACTCTCCGCACCTAACATCCGCTCCCAACAGAGTCTTAACACGGCACAACCTAATTACGTACACAGCCTTACCAAGGCACAACTTAATATTACGTGAAAACTATCTCAAAGAAGTTCTCTCTCTCTCTCTCTCTCACACACACACAGTACCGGGCCATCTCATCGGTCTTCATCACATGGAGAAGCAGTAATTCAGATATCCGTGGCAGCTTCAGATTTAAAATTGACCGGGATGAATAACTATATATTTTATTAATTTTAAAACAACAACAATAATTAATTTCGATCATTTAACATTGACAAATGCGATCATATGCTACTTTTGGTGTCGCTTTCCATGACCTTAGGAAGGCAGAGACGTGTGCCAACCAAGTGCTTTAACTGCGATTGGTATTTGACTTGAACCGAGCATCGCGTGTAGTCGAGCATTGCAGCTCAATCGTCCTCCTCGAATATCAAAATGAATACTTACGGAGTTATTCAATAGCGTGATCAAACACGTATTAGATGGCGCCATCAGTATTTGTTTTGGTTTCGCTATTAAGACCAAATGCTTGATTATTTTTATCAGTTTTAATGTCATATATTCGTAAGATACATTGACATAACAACTCTGACCCTTGAGAGTGTTGAGGCACCCTCTCCTCTCACTTTCCTAATTTTAAGTTTTCTGTCCCTTACAACTATTTTTAACTCATCCAATATCAATTTTAATATCAATCTCAAAATATTAGTATCAAATTGATATAATGTAAGATCAATATTTCAATCAAATGAGACAATAGACATTAACTAAAGAGTAATATTTTATGCACCGAATCCGGTGTACAAAGTCACGTTGATCAACTTACAACATTTATTCTCATTGGCCAAAAAAAAAAGTGAAAAGACTATTTGTGCGCACGAAGGACACTCCTCGTCAGATGGTACATCTGGTGTCCACTTTTTCGAGCATTAAAGACGGAGTGCACTCGACGAAAAAACACATGATTGAAATATTTTATAAAAGAATGAAATATTTTGTTACCGGAATAAAATATTTGATATAAAATTAAAATATTTTGTTAGGTTTTGTTATTATAACAAAATATTTCATTTATATAGTGTTTTATCTTTATGGCAAATGTTTTCTCCACGTAACAAAATGTTTCATTTATGTAGTATTTTATCTTTATAATAAATATTTTGTTCATATAATAAAATATTTTATTTGTACAAATAATTTTATCGATTTATTTTTAAATTTAAATAAAATATTTCATTCTTATACTAAAATGTTTCACTCAAATGTAAAATATTTCATTCTTCTATAAAATATTTCAGTCATATTCTTTCTCGTCGAGTGCGTTCCGTCTTTAATACACGTGAAAAAATAGACCGTATCATCTGACGTGGGATGTCTTTTTTTACGTAAAAATGACATTTTTAATTTTTTTAAGTCAATGAAAATAAATATTAAAAGTTGATGTGACTTTTTGCACCTGATTCGATGCACATACCATTACTCTTAACTAAACAGGCCCAGCTCAAATATGAGACGGTATAAACTTAAAGGTAAGATAGCTAAAGAGGGGCAGCTCGACCGCGAGACCGTAAAACTGCACCAGCAGCACTACAGATTCGTACAAAATGGTCGTAAGGTAAATGGTAAAAGGTGTACGTTTAAACGGACCTATAATAAAGCTACATACGTATGGCAATTGGTCAATTGCTTGCATCGAAGAACAACGTGCTGGGAACCGCCGAAATGAGCTTGTAAGATATTTTGTATATTAAAATATGAGCCATGCTTGGGTGTGAATGTGATAATACCACTCGTTTATGTCTGTAAACTTCTGAGCACTGCTTTTTTGATTTGTAAAAGTCCACCAACCATTTCATTCTGGTAATTTAATATGGAAAAGAAAAAAAAATTCTAGTGTGCAAGGAAAGAAATCACGCCCAGGACGAATTTTGCCCTTAAATGCTCCATAGCAGGTTTTCATGTAAAAACATTACTAATCATATTGTTCGGATCATAATATCATTATTAATATATATAAATAATTATCTCTATACTCTTAAAACTCTTGTAAAACTATCTATATACTCTTATCTTTATCGTATTTAATGTAATATTTCTAAAATCCTTAAGATCTATTGTGTTTCTATCTGTTCTTATCTTTAAAACATAAAATTACTTCTATACTCTTACAAAGAGACACAATGATTATTTTCTTAAAAATTTTAAAGATTTCACAATAAATATAATAAAAGTAGAGATATAAAAATAATTTTAGATAATTTTAAGGATATATAAATAATTTTTCCAAACATACATTATCTTGGCCAATAAGTGAAAGTATGGTCATGTACCGACGCGAATCGGAATGTATGTTAAATCCGTCTTTCAACAAATTGCAAAAGACATGAATTTAACTTCTTATAAAAACAGTCACTGATTGCGAAATATCACATCATTTATTTCATCCGGCATAATTAAAGTTTTTTTGCATGAAAATATTATTAAATAAAATGTGTCAAAATAATTATTCAAAATGTATCAATAATCATATCATTGAGTAAATTTAAACCCTACAGAAATGACATATTTATTTGCGAGCATAACCTTTTTTATCAAAAAATTGTAAAAAAATTTATGCTCAAATAATATTTTTATACTATTTAAATTAATACAGTGGCGATACATCTGTTAATGTATTTTTTAATTTTTTTATAAATTTAATTCTAACGATGGTTTTAATAAAAAATCCTTATAATTAATGCCAAATGAGTAGAACTACCAAGCTGCATGATTGGCCGCCTCCGTCGTCGCAGGTGGTCCACAATCGCGTCCGGATGCATTCTATGGAAGGCTCTCTGCCACCGGTTCATAGGGCAAAACCCACGATGCTCCCGTAGGCACCACCATTCCAACCGAAACAACCCCGGGAAGTTTAAGAAAAGCCAATCCACCCGTGCGTCGAACTGAAACGGGGCCGAAACCGGGCATCCCCTCACCAGGTCACTGTACCGCCGAGCTTCCCAGACCCCAAAACCACAACATTTACATGTTCCTACCGTACGCTCCTCAGCGAAGGTGACCGGCTCCAGAAGAACAGTAAATAATTATATTGCCACGAGGTCGAATCAGCATAGTGGCTCTGCGGCCCCGCCGTTGCCGTCGAAACTTCTTATACGGGACCTTTTTGGTCCTACGCCCGCTTCCCCCCATCTCTCCCCCTTCCCCTCTCCCTTCTCCCTTCTCCCTTCTCGACCGCTTTTGCCTTCTGGTCTGCTCCAACTGTGTCAGATCGCCGTCGCGGAGGACGCGGAGGAGAGGAGCAGCCGCACGGCGCGCCTCAGCCTCGCCCGGGGGATGGGAGGAGACATGGAGATCTCGTACGCCACGTCCAGCAACGTGGACATGGCAGGGTCTCTGTCCGGCTTCGGCACCGGCGGCGGCGGCGGCAGGCAGGTGAAGGTGATCCCGCTGCAGCACCCGGGGGCGTCCCCCCTCGGGGCGCCGTCGCCGCTCTTCGCCAGGTGGCGGCCGAACCTGAAGGGCATGTCGGCGCTGGATTGGGTAGAGCTCCTCCTCCCCTGCGCGCGGTGGATGAGGTCCTACAAGTGGAGGGAGTACCTCCAGGTGGACCTCATGGCCGGCATCACCGTCGGCGTCATGCTCGTCCCCCAGGTGTGTGGAAAATTCCCTTCCACTAGCGTTTCTTCCTGTTCTTGTTCGGAATGAGGTTGTTTCTTCTTCTCTACGGCCGTGCGATTGGGTCGCGCTTGCTATTTTCCTGTGACGGGGTTGTATCTGGTTGTGGAGTTGATTCCTTTTCGTCCCCCTCTAAATTCGAACCTCTATCGCACGGTTAAAGAGTTTCATGTGGTAGTTTTCGATGGTATTGATTAGTGAAGTTTCGGATGACAGTTGCCCCTATTGATTAGTCTAGGTCTAGCATAAAGCGTAGGAAACATGTGAATTAAACAAGCAGGCCTTGATGGGGCGTGAAATAGAGAAGTGATACTTTTTGGTAATCCGGAACTGACGTACAGAGAGTTCATCTTTCAAATATTGCTCATGGTCTTCTTTTTCACCTTTTTACCAGGATCGTAGTCATGGTGGCAAATGGACATCGTAGAATCATTTTGTGGTTATTTATTTAATTAGTTTTATTTGAGAAATTCCTACTTCCTGTATTTCCTCATGAATGCGTTTTACTCCTTCTCATTTTCTGATCACTGGAATAATCTTTTTGGGAGCTTTTTCGTGATCATATTTTTTCCGAATGTTCAGGCAATGTCATATGCAAAGTTGGCTGGGCTTCACCCCATTTATGGGCTCTGTGAGTATATTGAGTTGCATTTCCTCTGTTTCTGTTCTCTTTTTTCATTCGTGGTGAGTTTTGTTATATGCTAGCAGCTGTGTTATCTGAATCTCAATTTTCTCCTCTGTGCAGACTCGGGTTTTGTTCCGATATTTATATACACTATTTTTGGGTCATCAAGGCAGCTTGCCATTGGTCCTGTGGCGCTGGTGTCTCTACTAGTTTCTAATGTCCTGGGCAACATTGTTGATTCATCTGACAAGCTGTACACAGAACTAGCTATATTATTGGCATTCATGGTTGGTGTTTTGGAGTGTATAATGGGTTTGTTGAGGTACGCTCCTTTGGTTCTTTTCGAAATAATTTAGTTATGCATAAGTTGAGTCTAGAGTACTAAGCCTGTTCCATATCACAAAGCTCATTCTGTATGGACTGTGATGCAACTGTCAACTGCAGTGTTATTAAGCAATAATTCATTTGATTATGGAATGTAGGAAATGGTACCAAAAATACATTCCAAAAGTCAAATACTAAGATGTAAAAGTTCCATTCTCTGATTAAAAGTACACTTTTCCACTTTTGGTCAATTGTTTTTCATTGTTAACTTTGTCATCATCATCCTTGGATGACCCTTTTTTGAGGACTGGGCAGAGGACACTGTCCTCGTGGCTTCATGAACATGCTCTTAGCATAGATGAGCAAAACTTGGATCTGAGCCAACTGAACGTAGCAAACATTCAATCAACTGGAGTTTATTACTTGGGATAGATTCCAAATTTTAATGTTGCTTTAGCAGAACACCATATTGTTGTAACTTATGTTTATTCATCAAAAGATGCATCCTGCTGGTCTTACTAATTGGTCCTCCATACCATATGTGAAACTAATGGTGAGTCTACGATGAACTCCCTTATGACTGGCTGAGGATGAGAACATTTTATGAAATGATTCTATCATTAAACGTAAACTCTTATTGTCCATTATCCTTCTAAGCATGTGATATGAGCAAACACATTGAATCCTGGGTTTGCTGATGGTAATGGGATTCACAAAACTTAATGTGCATTTGCTAGGCTCCTCCAGCTAAAATGATGGTGCCCTACTACTAATTGTCTCATGCCATCATATTTAACAAAGATTACCCTACCTGCTCCGTCCCTCCTTTCCTAATGGCAGTCTTAGCCTTCACCTTGCTAGCTATATCTGCCAGGCATCTACGTTTAATCAAGCACAAAGTGGACCTCAAGCCTTTATCCACTCCCGCATTAGAAACATCAATCAGCCTCGCAATCTCACTCTCCTGAGTCTCCATAAAGTTCTCAACCTTTTCTAGAATATACATGACCTCCTCTTTGTAGAGACTTCCATTGTTCACCTTCGCTACATCCACCCCTTGATAGGCTTCCTCGACTTGCTCTATCGCCGCATGCAAATTTTCCGACACCTTGGGCGGGGGAGGCAGGGACAAGATCTCCTGCTGGCTAGAACCTTCCAGAAGCACGATTGCCGCGTCCACCTCCGCCACGAGATCCCCATCCTCATGATTAACGGCTTCCAACACCGCTTGTTGTTCAACATCTACCGAAAGCTTGAAATCTACTCTCGAATCCGCCATGGGAGCCCCACTCGTCACTCGGCACTCCTGCTCATTGGACCCATCAGAAGGTGGATCTAGCGACGGAAGAAACCTCAGAGGTCCTCCTCCCATTAGCGGTGCGAGCTCCAACTTTTCATCAAACATAGAGGAAAGGGAGGGCAGAGCCTCGAGGGCTTCATCCCTCTCACTACAACCCCCTCCTCCTGACCGCACGAGAGCTTGAAGAACCTTCATTGGGTGATCGACAGTGCTGGGCTGAAGGAGGCCGGCTGCACACCCGGCAACAGGGAAGGCAGCCGCCGAGAGATGCTGTGTCTGCCTCCCCCTCGCATCCGTGCTCCTCTGCCGGGCCAAGCACTGTCCGCACGTGCCCCTCACAGAGGTCCGAAGATGCCCCTGCGCCGGCTGGGGATGCTGGTTTTGAGGCTGGCTCCTGGAAAACCCACTTCCACTGCAGAGTGCCGGTTGGGGCAGACCAGCTGATGCTATGCCATGATCCTCCCCATCCTCCAAGAGTGACTAGGGAAGAAGGCCCGTCGGCACCACGCACGACAGGGGGTTGGCCCCCTGCAAGGCCATGGAGTCTCCTGTGCAGCCCTGTCCTCCACCCTGCGCGGCGTGAGGCTGCTGCATCTGCGCCGGGGGGGGGGGGGAAACGGATTGACAAACTGCCGCCGAGCACTCGCCGACATCTGACATCTGCATAGGGCCAAGCCACACTTGCAACCCCTCCGAAGTTGGGCGGCAGGGATGATAGAAACCAGGTCGACCCGCTAGCCCACAGCACCCGGAAGTGGGTAAGTTGTGGGTCAGCAGATCGCACACCAGGACAAAGCGCCCCGAATCCGCAGCGAGAACCGTGAATGGTTCGGACCCAATGGCGGGACGATTCGAATTCGAATCGTCCGCCCGAGCCGCGCCTTCAACCTCCAGCCGCAGACATGGATGCCCTAGCCCCTGCAGCGGTGTCCACCGATCCTGCGCCGCCAGCCTCCCCGACGCCTTCACGGCAAACTCGCCCTCCCGGACAGCAACAAGAATCATTGGAGGGACTGCTCCAGGGGATGTAGCCTTCACCAGAGCCACCAAACAATTCAACTGCCCCTCTGGAACAAATCCAATGGAGCCTACCTTCACCCTACCAAATGCCTTAACAAGGAAGGCCATCCTGGCTTCGTCACAGAGCAGGATCGACACTCCCACCAACTTAACCCATAGCTCAACCTTACCCCGGATCGGATAGGTCCCCCGCTCTAAAGACCATGGCTTGACAAGGAGGAAAGCACCTCCGCATGCGAGAACCCCTGCTGCCTCCACCTCCTTCGCAGCTTCAAGACTGGGCCTAATGGCCAGCAGGCCATCCCGATGCAGCCGTTTGACCACCCAAGACCCACCCCGGGGACACCTTTCCTGCAACAAACCCCTAACAACCTCCGAGTCTATACCCCCAAGCACAGGGGAGACCCAAAGACAACAACTCAGCCAATCCTGGGTGGCGAACAGGCCGTTCCGGAATGCAGGAACTCCCCCTTGGCCATCGGACAAACTGGAGACGGGCGCGGGGGCTTCACGATATCCGCAAAGGAGACCTTCCTCTGGCCCCCTACGATCTTCTCCACCGTGAACCACCTTTTTCTCTTTTATATAACCAGTGGTACTATCCACGTTCAAAAAAAAAACAAACTTTACCCTAGATAAAAATGAAATATGCATGTTATGGTCTTTAACATTTTCCTTTTTTGTCACCTGTACCTTTGTCTGTAGCTTATTTTATTGTTTCTAAACTACAGGCTTGGATGGCTTATCCGTTTCATCAGCCATTCTGTAATTTCTGGTTTTACTACTTCTTCAGCCATTGTGATTGCATTATCTCAAGCCAAATATTTCTTGGGATACAGTATCGTACGAAGCAGCAAAATTGTACCACTTATTAAGAGTATAATTGCTGGTGCTGGTAATGTATGATCTTTTTGCTATTTGCTTTCTGAAAATTTCCATATCTTCATTTGCGCAACAGTCCCTTTATGTAGTTAGTTTTCCTTTGTCCGCCTCTATCTTGGAAAAATTGTTCTTGGATTCCATAGGTGTACCAACTAGTTGGTATGACAAATTGCCATAAAATTCCTCTTTTCTTTGTGGAGGTCCCTCCATTGGAGAATCTGCTTTCCATATCTAATGCATTTGGCAAATATTCATTCTTCCTTATTGCTTTTATATGTACTTCTGTCAGAGTTCCTTGGTCATATTGACTATTAAATTGTGTTGATTAGCCATAGATGAGAGGTTCCATGCTACCTTGTAATTTGCCATTGCTAAAGGAAAGCACTTTTGCGAAAAAGGTATGGTTCTTTGCTAAAAACCATTTCTAGAATCTAGATTTGGTAACATGGTAAATATGTGATTAACTGCATAACGTTGGGGGAAGTGCAAATAGAAGACCTAATGTGTTACCAAATGAGAAGTTATCATACCAAACCATCACATCAGCAGGAGGTAGATGGATTATGTCCCAATCAGTTCTGTTAAGCTTGGCAACACGTTACTTATCAACTTTCAGAATTCTAGAACAGTGGAAAAGAGAACTGAACCAATCAGGAAATCATTTTTTTGAAAAGGCAGTAAGAAGGAGCATAGAGATCTGCATCTTTCTCAGTGAGGCAAAGTCTGTAAAAAGGAGGGAGGAGGGGTTGGAATTGGTGAAAGGAAACTTTCTACATAGCCTTGCCTGAGTTGCTGTGGAAGCTGAGTGAAGAGGAAATGCCATTGGTATACATTGTCTAGGAAAAAAAATCTCAGGAACTATGCCAGATACTGTATATGCCCAGGAAAACTTTCACTGTTAAATCTGCTTGGAGAAAAAAATTGAAGATTTCTGATTACTTTGACGTCTCAATAAATTTTTCAGGTTGATAATGGACAGATAATACATTTTGGGATGATAAATGTTGCTCAGACTACCCTGCATCCATTCAGATCTCCTGGCTGAGTACAACTACCTTGGGTAATTAAGCTACGAGTTTACATTCAGGTGCCTTGTCTTTACCACCTCCCGTGACAGCAAACCTAATACAATCCTATGTTCTCCGTGAAACCTGGTCCCTTTAACTCCAATGATTGCCTAAAATCCATTCCCAATAACCTTTGTGCTGCATCTCTTTTTGGGCAGTGTTTAAGGTCCAAACTCTAACCCAAAACCTAGGTGTTGAGTTGAGAGAATCCTCTACAGATAAAGAGGGAAGGCGCTCACAGATTATCTGATGTGGGACTAAACGCCAAGAGGCTGCATATTCCTATTGAATCTTAGGACTTTACCACCAAGAGAATGCCAAACTTGTGGCTGGAGATAAAGCATGGTGTTAGAAAATCTAAGTCTTAATTCCACATCAATTTGAATAGAATTTGGCAGTAACTTTGCAGTAGCTTTCCGCCTACTAAATTAACTTTTAGTGATACAAAGGAAATGCATGGTATAGACATGCATGAATGGCTTCTAGGCTGTCCTATGTCAACTACTCTCTCAAAGTTGGTTCACCCTATGGAAAGTGCATGTCTGAGAATGAACTTTCAAGAAATTTCAGTGGTTCACTTGCAATGGAGTGGATAACTTGGACTTAATTTTCCATCCCGGTGTCCGATCTTTGTGGAGTTGCTTCCTGGCCAGGTTGCTTCGGCTGCACGGAGTGGGTCCATCCTGGTGGCTTCGTTTTCCGGCGATGATCGTTGGCCGGCGGCGATGTCTCCGACGACACTCTCTGGCGATCTTTTTAGTAGGAAGCTTGTGGCAGAGGGGAAAAGAGCCATGAGCCCCATATGTCGCCCCCGATCGCAGGAGGCCCCGCTGCGCCTGTGGCCGGGTCTCCCGTCTGGCTAGTTGGTGTCGGCGGGTGTTCCTGTTCGAAGGTGGGAGTGGACCCAATTGCTATGGAGAGATAGGAAGACAAAGCGTAGGTCCTACCGGGTGCTGGTCGGTCCGCCGTAGTTTCTGCTGACCATACGACCACCTCTTCTATGGAACCGGAGGACGCTGTAGCTGGCGATCAACAGATCCTTAGACGTCCCCTTCTGGCTTCTCCAGGACTGTCTGTTTGGCCACATGGGGGCGACCACATATGGGCCGATCTCCTGGTGGCCTTGCTTGCCAGGCCTCTCTGGTGGGAGAGATCCAGTCAACTGTAGGTGCCTGCACAATGATGGTGGTGACAGGGAGCGATAGTCTAGCACTGGAGATCTGCCCGCAGGTGTACGACTAACAGGTGGCGGAAGGGGAGTTAGGGGATGACGAGACTGTTCTGGATACACCCATGTCCGACGAGGGCGAATCTGACGACGAGGATGCATAGGGGAGGAGTGGGATAGGCAAGAAGGATGGGAGGGAGCTGATCGTGGAGAAGATGACAGAGTCTCACATGATAGACTTGGTAGATAAGTTGGGAGTTTCCTTCGAGGGGGTGGACAGGGGTATCAAGGGGGGGTCATCAAGATCCAGAAGAGATGGCTAGTTGCTTTGGCAAGGGTGGCGAAGAAGGAAAGTCACAAAAAAGGCGATGAGGGGTGGGCCTGAGAGTGAGGAGAGGGGAGAGGAGTAAGAGGGGGGAGAAGTGGACACATTCCTTTCTTGATGAGGATCATCTCATGGAATGTGAGGGGATTAGGTGGGGTGAGAAGAGGAGGGTGGTGAAGGATTTGGTGAGGAGATACAAGATTGATATCTTGTGCCTGCAGGAAACCAAGTGTGAAGGGGATGGGGAGGGACTCATGAGGGAGATCGGGGGTGTCAGACTTTCGAAGGGGGCGGTTTCCCAGGCAGTGGGGAGGGCAGGTGGCATCATGGTGTTGTGGAACCCATTTGAGGTTGAGGAGGTGGAGGCGGGTAGGAAGGTTGGTCAGGGGGCCATTTCTCTTCATTTCTGCAGCTTGAGGGACAACTTCTCTTGGGACTTTTCGAGAGTCCACGGTCTGTAGACCAAGGAGGGGAAGGGGGCATTGTGGGAGGAGCTTCTCCTCTATCATCATACCTCCGGCCGGCCCTAGTGTGTGGGTGGTGATTTCAATGTTGTGACGGGTTCAGAGAGGATGAGTGTACTCTCATGTGGAGGAGACAAAGAACCTCTATGACTTCATTGGGGAGGCAACTCTCATTGATATTGGATTGGTGAATGCCTAGTTCACCTGGTCCAATTTGAGGTAGATGCCGGTTTGTTCCGGGTTGGACAGATTCTTTGTATTGGTAGATGGGGAAGATCACTTTCCTCATGTGCAGGCTTCCTGTTTGGTCAGACTGACTTCAGACCACAAGCCCATGCTTTTGAAGACCAGCCACAGACAGGAGAGGAGATATGTTCAGATTTGAGAGATATATTGGCTCTGGGAGATAGACTTCATGGGCATGGTCAGGAGGGCTTTGGGTGTGCAGAGGCATGAGGGATCCTCCATGGCTTCCCTAGTTGGCAAACTCAATCATTTGGCCCGAGTGCTTAGTGGTTGGGGTGCTGATAAAAGACTACATGACAGAATGGCTAAGGAAAAGATTCTTCAACAGTTGGCAGGCCTAGATTGTTTGGAGGAGGTTGGGTTGATGGATGACACTGACAGTGTATGCAGGGACACTCTTAGAACAGAGTTTGATGAGTTTCTCACTAGGGAAGAGTTTTATTGGAAACAGAGATCCATGGAGAAATGGCTCAAAGAAGGTGATTGAAACGTTGCTTATTTTTAGAGGATTGCTTTTGGTAGAAAGAGAATCAATCAGATAACTTCCATCAAGATCGATGATCAGTTGGTGAATAGATAGGAGGACAATAGGAGGACTGCCAAGGAGTTCTATTCCAAGCTCTTCACTGAAGATCAGATGTACTGACCCGCCATTGTAGATGATCTTCTTTCCCGGCTCTCGGTTGCAGAGTGTGAGGAGTTGTCCAGTCCATTTGGAGAGGAGGAGATCAGACAACCAATCTTTTCCCTTGCATGTGATAAAGCACCTGGCCCAGATGGTTTCCCTATGATCTTATTTCAACAGTGTTGGGAGATCATCAATGAGGACTTGCTTCAGGCTTTGAAGGAATTTCAGAAGGCTAGTGCTCACTTGAGGGGTGTCAACAGAACCCTCTTGGTCTTGATCCCTAAGAAGCAGGGGGCACAAGATTTTACTGATTTTAGACCCATCAATTTGTTGAATACTATCTATAAGATTATCACGAAATTATTGGCCAGGAGACTTGATAGGGTGATTGGCAGAGTGGTCAGCGTTCACCAGGGGACTTTCATTAGGGGAAGGCATATTCATGATAATTTCCTAGTTGCAAATAAGTGTGCATGCTATGAAGACTCAAAGGAGGAAAGGTTTGGTGTTGAAGCTGGACTTCGATAAGGCATATGACAAAGTTAATGATAGTGTCTTTTTCTTATTTTAGCCAAGATGGGCTTTGATTAGAGGTGGATTGGGTGGATCTAGACTGTATTTCCTCAGCTTCTTGTGTTGTCTTTATTAATGGCCAGCCCACTTCTTTCCTTAGCGGGAGAGGCCTCCATCAGGGTAATCCTTTGTCCCCCCTTCCGTTTGTTTTAGTGGCATAGATTTTGAGCAGGATGTGTACGAGGGCTGAAAGGGCCGGTATATTGAGAGGTTTTCGGGCTGGCCAGCATAGTATTAGCATCACCCACTTGTAGTATGCGGATGGCACGATTCCCTTCTTTGCTGATGAGGAAAGCCAATTATATGATACCAGGATGATGCTTGAGCTACTATAGGAAATCAGTGGGCTGAAGGTGAATTACAGTAAAAGTCGGGTAGCTGGGATTAACATGGAGGAGAGGCCACTCAATAGAGCTACTTTTATTTTGGGCTGCCAGGTGGGAGAATTCCCTTTCTCCTATCTGGGTCTTCCTTTGTAACGACCCAGAGTTCCGGGTACCGATAACCCGATATCATCGGATTACCACTACCAAGAACTGGGGACGCCACCCAAGAGACTGATGAGGCCCCTGAAGGGTTAGTGGAGTTTGTCGAGGGGTTGTATAGCGAATTGGGATTACAACGCGCAATGTTAATTAAACGACAATTAATAATTAAGTGCGGAAGCAAAAATAAACTACCAAAGTGATAAAATATAGACAATAGTCCAGATTTACGACAGTCACAAGTCCAAAACTAACAGAAAAGAGTCCAAATGTACAACTACCCGAGACATACCCCGGTCAAAAGTACAAAAAAGACTGACCGACTACTGCTGGCACTCTACGGACTGCCGTCAAAACCACGCGAAGCTCCAGGAGACGGCGGATGTGGCTCACCTGAAAGTAGGAAGGGTGAGTCACAGCCAGACTCAGTAGGGGTCACGCCGATCCCTACCTCGCAACTAATCACGCAGGCATACAAATATAACAACAATTAGAGCATGCATTTAAAGCGATAAACAGGCAATTGGCATAAATAAAACACATTTATAGTAAAGCTATAAAACATATCTAAGCAGTTTAAACAGCTAACTACATGCCAATTAAATATAGATAATAGCGTCAGGAACTATATCCACCAATAGAAGGAAAGCTCAACTAACCCGGTGATAGGAAAAAGAAGAGACCACAAGAAGTGAGAGACCAGATGCGTCCACTGACGGCTTACACTGCATCTCAAGCAACTCGCATGGCTAGAGTCTCCAAGCGAGAGGCGTAACAGAACCAAACCGAGTAACTAGTCAGAGTAACACTCATCAGTGTCAGTCCAAGCCTCTGACCACGTGTGCACACACTGGCTCGTGCCTAAGCCAGGCTCTCCAGCTAGTTTTCCCTCCTAGTAGGACGGTACTATTGGCCGAGGGCCCACGGTAACTAGTTTAAAAACCGTGTAACGGGAACTACCCCTCCACCTTTCCCAGGTGGGCCGACACTCCGGGTCGCTGGGCTACGACTAGTGGCTCCATCACAAGGAAAGAGAGAGCTACTCTATCGGGATCTAAAATAATGCCACAGTTTTATAAAATAAGTTAAACATGGCGTATATGTAACATGGAATGCATTAGAGATTAAACATGCAACATTTGATATGCCAGAGGATGTAACGGTCGAAGAATACCGCGTCACAAGCTGTGACGGCCTGGGGTAGGGGCGTTATACTGATCGTGACGCGCCTCCCGCGGTCCGTTACGCTTACCAGAACGACTCTAGGAACACAGAAAAACGCAGGCTGTAACGCACCAAGAGGGGGGCGTTACACCATTGTAACGTGCCTCTCATGGCCGATACACTCACCCGAACGTTTTAAAACCCACAGTGAATGCAGACTGTAACGCGCTCAGGCTAGCGCGTTACATCTATGAAACGTGCCTCCCATGGTCCGTTACAGGGCACCAGAGGGCACACAAAACACTCAAAGTGTAACGCACCAGGGCAGGTGCGCTACACCACTCTAACGCACTAACATTGATCCGTTAAAGGCACCCGAACGCCTAAAACAACACAGGATGTAACGCACCATTGCAGATGGGGGACTACGACACTGTCTTGCTCCACAGATTTGGGCTACCAAGAGCCCACTGAAGGTGAAGCTGTTGATATGGCGGATCTTCTATGGTCGGCTTCCCACATGTGATAGGATTGCATTATACTGTCCAGACATAATAGCTACATTGTGCTGCTTGTGTGGGGAGGTGGAGGAAGACCTCGACCACCTCTTGACAGGATGCCCCCCTTTGCGAAGGCAGTGTGAAATGGGGTCGGTGATAGAATCCACCATCCCATGGGCCATTTTGAGTGTGTGCAACATCTTCTCCTCAATTGGCACAAGAGGTGGATCCTGAAGGGAGATAAGATCATGTGGTGGCTCATACTGCATGCTACTTTATGGGCTTTGTGGAGTGAAAGAAACAATTAGATTTTTAGGAGGGAAGCTAGAATGGAGGAGAGGATTTTCTTGTGTATTTGAGAGGGTGTGTGAATGGGCCAAGCATATTTGTATGGTGAAGTCCCGTAACTCCTCTCTTTTGTTTTTGTCGGGAGGTGTTAAACCCCATAAAAGTCACAACAATTTTTTGGTTTTTCCAGGAATTTACAGAAAAAGAAAATCAAATACATTATGCGATGGCCAATAAACAACGTAAGATCATCACCGTTACATAAACCCTTGAGGTTTTGTCGAATGGAACTAACTATAAAACTTTCATGTGCTTTCATGCACGGGATTTTGTCAAATAGTTGGTCGACGGCTCAATTACGAGAGGTTCAACTCGGTCTATTAGACTAGTCCTGGCAGCATAGATGGCAGTGTCAGTTTCGGCCGGGTAGTTTTGGATCGTTTCGGTCCGAAATTGCCATCCATGCCTGGCTGTCAAGGCGGTGGTGTTCTCCACACGGCGAGAAGCTCGGACAGAGGAATATTCAAATGCAGACAAAGGGGAAGCTCCACGTGCTGCAACCTAATTCCCAGTAATAAAAAAAATGCTTGAAAGGGATGAGAGGGCTTTTTATAGCCAAAGGAGGCCCCCAATGAAGCAAGGAACCCCCTCTACCCCTCTCTTCTCTCTCGCGAACAGTAGGGGGGTTGGAGGGGGACCCCCTCTGGTCCCTTCTTTCCTGTAGTGACCGGAGGGCCCCCCCTCCTGACCTTTCTTTCCTGTGAAAAAAAAAAGAGAGGAAGAAGAAAAAGAAAAAATAGAAGAAAGAAGAAGAAGTCACGCAAGGGGGAGGGGGTCCATACCTTGGTCTTTCAACTTCTACCGGAGGAGCAGTGACCGGAGGGGGACCCCCTCCTGTCCCTTCTTTCCTACGAAAAAAAAGAGAGGAAGAAGAAAAAGAAAAAATAGAAGAAAGAAGAAGAAGTGGTGCAAGGGGGGGAGGAGGTCCATTCCTTGGCTTTTCAACTTCCACCAGAGGAGCATCCTTCCAAGCCTCCATCGGAGGCACCCCACCTCCGCTCCACTCCCCAACACCTATAAAAGGGAGGCAGTGGCCAAGAGGAAGAGGAGAACTCCAACAAAACTCCAACGAGAAGACCAAGGCAGCGCAACAAGAGAGGAAGGAGGCTTGCACAAGGAGCAGCCTTGCCTAGTCCGCCATGTGCATGAGCGTGCGGTCACCACCCTCAAACCCCGGGGGGGGAGGGGGGTTCTGGTCACCTCTCTTGCGAGTGATGAGCCTAAGGATTGTCTTACCCCCTTAATGTTATGAGTACATGATTGAAAATGTGCAAGTCTCATGAATATGTATTCTTACGGAGGAAAATGACTGAAAACTCAGAAATGTGTAAGTCTCATGAATATATAGATAATTGCAGAAATGTCCCTTGATGGTGACAAATTGCAGAAAAGATCCTAAAAGGTCAAAAAATTACAAAATGACTCTTTATCAAGGTTTGACGGCCCGGTTGTATCGGCCGTATCGGTACTTTATTAGTACGGTACGGTACGGCACCGTACCGTATTATACCGCAATGCGCCAAGAATAAATAACTGTATAATAAATATTTATTATAGTAAATTATGAGTTGAAACCATGTGTAGCTTAGTTGGTAGAGAGTCATATATGTACACGTGAGATTCACGGTTCGAATCTCACAATTGACATTTGCTTTTGGCTTTTTTTAAAAGAATAATGAAAATTAAAAAAATGTGCTCCTGCTGTGTTTCGAACTCGGAATCAACCGTTACAAGGAAACACCCCAACCATTTAGCTATCAGGTTCGATTTAACATAAAATAAAACATATCATATTTAAACGGATATAAGTACCGTACTGGTGGCGTACCACATGTCAGCCGTATCAGTCTCCGGCTGGTATGGTCCGGTACGTGCGGTACGCATCGTACCAGACCAATACGTCAAACTTTGTTATTTATTTATTGGTCAGAAAATGGTAGGAAACGCCTTCATGATCAGAAATTGCAGAAAACCCTCCGTCGTCAGAAAATTGCAGAAAAATCCTTTGCTGTCAGAAAATTGCAAAAAAGACTTTGGAAGGTCCAAAAATTGTAGAAAAACCTTTGAAAGGCAAAAAATATAGAAAAAATCTCAAAATATAAAAAATTGTAGAAATACCCCTGCTTGTGAGAAAATTGCATAAATGCCCCTGCTTAGTCAAAAAATTGCACAAAGCATATGGTCTGTTCAGAAATTATTAAAATATCCTTGTTTCAGTTCACGCCGTTTGCACGACTCAGTGGAGCGGGACCACGTCACTTCCATGAAGCGACGTGACCTCTCCTGAGTTCGGCTTATGGTTAACAATCCAAATCTATGTAGCTTTTTCCTAGCCAAGAGCTATCATGTCTAGAAACTCAGAAATGGGTGAAATTGCAAATAAACTATGACAAGTCAAGAAATGACAGGAATGCTCAGGAAGTCAAGAAGTGACAAAGTTATCTCCGAAAAGTCTAGAAAAGTAGGAATGCCCAAGAAGTCAAGAAGTGACGGAGTTATCTCCGAAAAGTCAAGAAATGACAGGATAGCCCAGGAAGTCAAGAAGTGATGGAGTTATCTCCGAAAAGTCAAGAAATGACAGGATTGCCCAGAAAGTCAGAAAATGACGGGGCTATCTCCGAAAAGTCAAGAAATGACATGAATGCTTAGGAAGTCAAGAAGTGACGGAGTTATCTCCGAAAAGTCGGGAAAAGTAGGAATGCTCATGAAGTCAGAAAATAACTGGATTATCTCCGAAAAGTCAAGAAAAGTAGGAATACTCAAGAAGTCAAGAAGTGACAGGGCAATCTCTGAAAAGTCAAGAAATAAAAAAAATGTCCAAAGTTTTCCTGAAACTGCAAGAATACCCCAGTGTTTGGGAAACTGCAGAAATACCCAAATAGGCTCTAAAACTGCAAAAAATATCCAGAAAAAGTCTAAAATTACAAAAATACCCAGAAAGGGTCATAAACTATAGAAATGTCCAAATAGGGTTTGAAATTGCAAAAAAGCACCCAGGAAGGGGCCAAAATTGTAGAAATACATAAAAAGGGTCAGAAAAGGCAGAAATGTCCAAAGTTCTCTTGAAACTGCAAGAATACTCCATTGTTTGGGAAACTGTAGAAATACTCTGTTGGAGGAAAAATTACAAATATATCCCGTCTTGGGCGGAAATGTCCTTTATGGACATCAAATCAACTTAAGGGTCCGATTACAATCAAGAGAGTGACCATGAAACAAATTTGACGGACCGACAGTGATCATCTTGCGATCCAACGGTCTGATTGTGATGGAATTCAAATTCAACCGTATGATCAGGGGACAAAAGTAAATTCAATGACTCGATCATGACGAAAGCAAATTCAAAGGTCCAAATGCAGACTGAAGCAAATTCGAAGGAGCTGGATGTAATCTCGAAGACCCAATTACATAATTGGGACCATATGTAAAGGTCTTGAAAGACTGATTATAATTCAAATTACATATGTTTAAGGAAATAAAGTCTTCAAATTTCTTCGCAAGAGTATGTAACTGTCATGGGCGATCAACAAGATCATTAATGTCACAATAAATAGAGGCAAAATGCGTTCTTTGACAGTTGATCAAAGGTGTTCGGACTTGTTCCGATGTGAATTAACAATTACTCCGGTCGGTGGGGAAAATTCCTATACACGAATCCTAAATCGTCTGATAAATCCAAACGCGAAATACATAAATGCACATAAACATACTGATGATAGTATGATACCCGAAACAACCCCAAATTTTAATTCATCATCAGTGTGTTCGCATTTTTTCGCGTGTAAACATGAGGTTAGCGTGGGCCTTTCTTTTGAAGTGGGGGCTTCTGTACAGGGTTTTTGAGAGCTGACTGAATATATTTGTAAATCCCTCTTTCTTTTTATTAATGCAAAGGTGGTTCTATCCACTTTTCAAAAAAAACTTGGACTTAATTTTCATTCAGCAATTGATTAGTAAAACCTAGCTTTCAAAATGGACCAGCAAAGATGTCTTAACATTACGAGTCTCTTATAACTTTAAAATCATTGAATAGTCTGTAAATTGTTAATGAATGTAACTTTCCTCTTCAATTATTCCCGCACAAAGAGCATAATGGGGTGGAATCTTTCTTTGATAATTGTGCTTGTTATACATATGGGATCCTATATAAAATGCTTTTTATTGCCTGCAGACTGAGATTCCTATTTTTACATTCATCTCCACAAGCATTATTTCCTTCCTTCTTGCATGTGCACCCAAACCTTTCTTTTGGACGTTGTATGCTCATGGATGAAGATTTAATTGCCCATTTATATCGATCAGCACTACATCTTGTACTTGCTTCTACATCTACAAGTCCATGATAACCTATTCTCTCTTGGTTTTCCTTGTGCAATGCCTCCTACAGTTTTCATGGCCACCTTTTGTGATGGGATCCGGCATGCTTGCAATTCTTCTTCTCATGAAGCACCTGGTAGGAACTTATGCACCATTTGTATTGTCTTTTTCATATTCCATTTACTTTTCAGTAGTTTTTTCTCGTGTTTGACTACTTTGATCGTCAAAATGCTACAGGGGAAAACTAGGAAAAGATTGCGAATTTTAAGAGCAGCGGGTCCTCTTACTGCAGTTGTATTGGGTACAGCTTTTGTGAAAATATTTCATCCTTCTTCCATTTCTGTGGTAAGATATGTCTCTGCTAAAATTACATAAAGTCTGAATATAAGCTCTTTGATCTTATCTTATAAAATGTTCCTGCTTTGTTTTTTTTCTTTGTCAGTTTGTAAATTTTGAAATAAATTTAATTCTTTTTTCCTCATTTTTTCAGTCATTGCACCTATCTGGGAAATTGAGAATTGTCTCTGTTGGTTTTGTCACTCTTTTTGCCCTTCACTTATATGTGATGAGTGTGGGTAAATGGAGAGAAAAGCTTTTGGTTTTTTCTCTACTTCTAAAAATGCATATTTTTTTCATAATTACTTAAGGGTCTGGAAATGATTCAGTATATCAAGGTAAGAAAACAAGAACTAAATTGATACTGTGGGATTAGGATGAGCTACACAATGTGTACAGTAGGCTTGAGATAAAACACTAAAGACTTGCTTTATTTCTGATATGCAGAAAAGCAGAAAGATACAGGGGAAAAATGAGAAAGAGTGAGGTAGCAATTAAGTGTTAATTCTGAAAAAAAGTCTTAGCTACTGCATTTATCACATCTGGAAATCATAAAGTCGTCACTGGGAATAGGACTTTGAATCTGGACAAGGAGAAAAATATCTTTACTTATAAACTTGATGGTTCCATTTCATTACATTACAAAGGTATGCATCTATAGATAACATCAGATGCTTAAAATTCTATGTAAATATTCTAGCGTACACGTTTGGTGTCTGTTAGTGGTAGCTGTCCCCATTTCTCCTTCCTGTAAGTGGGAAGGCCTATAAGGTATATTATAATTTGGCTAGATTGGCAGTTAGGGGCATGGTTTGCCATATCGGATCTCGGCTTCGTCTCGGGGGGGTTGGAGAGAAGAGATTTCAGAGAGATCTCGAAAAAATCTCGGGAGATTGGGTTTGGTGATTTCAGAAAATTTTTCATATGTATAACCTATTTCTAAAATAATCTTAATTCTTTTATACTAACCACTCAATTTCACAAACATATTTTTGTAATTTTTCATATGTATATGCCAACCTATGTCTTCAGAAGACATGTTTCTGAATCTATGATAGAAACTCTGTCTCCCCCGTCTCCGTCTCTGTCTCCCCCCCTCTCAATCTCTGTCTCTCTTTCTCTCTCTCTCTCTCTGTCTCCCCCCCTCTCAATCTCTGTCTCCCTCTATCTCTCTCTCTGTCTCTCTCTCTATCACCCCCCTCTCTATTTCCCTCTATCTTAAACAGATAAGGGGGAGACGGAGGGGGGGAGATAGAGAGACAGATAGACAGAGAGGGTGGGAGACAGAGATTGAGAGGGACAGAGAGAGAGAGAGAAAGAGAGTGTGAGGGAGTGTGGGAGGCGGGGAGAGAGAGGGTGGGAGACAGAGAGAGACGGGGGGAAGAAAGAAAGAGAGACGGAGAGAGAGGGAGGGTGGGAGATGACCGGAGGAGACTTGGGAGAGAGACCGAGGGAGAGAAAGAGAGCGAGAGGGGATGGGATCTCTCTCCCTTCCTCTCTGTCTCTCTCACACACACCACACACACTCACCTGCGAAGAGATGGGGGGAGACGGATGGGGAAGGAGGAAGACGGGGGCGGGGGGGGGGGGAGGAGAAGGAAAGGCATACTGGAGAGAGGGGGAGATAGCCGATCGCCCGTCCGCACGGAGATCCGACGCCGGCGAAGTCTGTCATACAGCTATCGCCGGTGATCGACACAATTGGCGGGGAGAGCCACCTAGGGCAGCTCCGGCGACGTCGTGTGACTGTGCGAAGCGTGAGGGCTCGACGGGGTGAGGCGTGAGGGCTCGACGGGTCACGAGGTGGGGGAGGGTTTAAGGCTTTAAGCCTTTAGGGTCGACCGCATCGACCGTTTCATGTTAACGGGCCGGACCGGCCGGTTCTCCCTTTCGCGCCCGAACGAAGCCCGCTTCCCGCCCGCGCACGGTCTCGCCGAGACACGCCAACCTCGCACGGACTTCGCGTCTTGTGGACGCGGCGAGACCGAGATCTCGCTGAGATCTCGCGAGAATGCATACCATGGTTAGGGGAATTCCAGTCTTTGGTGTGACAGGTCATCTCATTTTGGAAGAAGTCTGGTTCTGTAAACCAGCCAAACTACACTGGAACCAGCCAACAAGGGTTGCAGTGGGCAATCCTGCTCCAGTTTTCAGGGACTTCTGATTTTGAAGAACGACACATACAAAGTCAGAACCTGGGGGGGGGGACTAGACCCCATTTACTCGGAATACTTTCCCAAGGATGGCCACAGGCAATCAAGAACACTCATTCATCTGGCTAAGGAAGACTATTTTCCTGAATGGCTAGCAGAACCTTACAACTCAGTCATCCTAGTGACTCACTAAAATTGACTCTCAAATAAATTAACTAAAATTATTAGTCAAATTGATCGTCAGTGAAACCTGCATCATATTTTCATCAGGATTAAATTATTACTTGATTTTGACCTCTTCTGTACAAGGAAGACATCAACCTGAAAATTCTAACTCTAATTGTTCCAACTATAAAAACCATTGGAATGTGAATTAAGAAATCAAGTTCAAATTATTCTATATCTTCTTCATTTCTGTTTTGTTTTGTCTTGACATCAGGGATCACCTTATTGGGTTGGCTTGTGCTGATTGAAATGAGTCAACTTGGTCTTCAGCAGCCCTGTACATGAAATGCATAAGTATTAGTCAAAGTCGTTTAGTACAATGTTTTCTGGGCATAAGTCTCTTACAAGCCAGAGATGAGTTGTCCTGAGTAATATAGCTTGTACTGAATCAGCATGATCTGACTTGGTTTCCTAGCTTTCCAAGTCTAACCCTGAAACCGAGTTGACAAACTTTGCTTCACATGTATCTACTGATGTTTAAAAGTATCCATTCTTAAAAATCTTTACACAAGTCCAATGATTGGCAAGTACTTGTCAGTTGCAGTTAGAAAAGAGATGTATAGCTGGGTTTTCTTAACAAGTTCACCCTTCTAATTCGTATCATGTTATGATGGTGAAGTGCCTCAATAAAATAGAGCTATGATCACCACTTCGACAGGGCATCTTCTATTCTTCTTTCGCTAAATTGTGTCTTCACTAAATGTAGATGGCAACTTAGTGAGGCTTTTCTTCTTCTTTTAGGTGGGGGAGATTCCTCAGGGACTTCCAAGATTCTCCATTCCCAAAGAATTTGCACATGCAAAGTCTTTAATACCGACTGCGATCCTGATTACTGGTGTGGCCATATTGGTAAGGAACACTTCAATGTTTCATCTTGAACATCCTTTCTTTATCATATTAAGCATGGGTTATTCTTCTGACTTCTGATTATAGGAATCTGTAGGGATTGCTAAAGCTTTAGCAGCCAAAAATGGATATGAATTGGACTCAAATCAAGAGGTAACAGATGGACTTATTTTTACATTATTTTTTTCCTGATTTTTGCTCCCTTGTGAGTTGTGACAGAAAACAGATATAACTTTGCTCTAACATATCTTCAGTTGTACTTTGCATATTATTTTAGTAAAAAACTTTCAAACAAATGCAAAGATTTATAAACATATCTACGTGGTGACCTGTTTAATGCCTAACAGGCATTTGGGATCACTTTATCTTTGAAGTTATTTTACTCCCAAAAATTATACCATCTAAAATTTGCTAAATTTTGTTTATTTTTTTTAAATGGTAGAAAGCAATTTTAGACCTGTTTGGTAGAACTGAATAATTTTTATGATTGTCTTGTTCCATCTGTGTCATGCATCTTCTACTCCTTTTCTCCTTCTTATTCAAATTGCCTTCATCATGGCCAAGAGCATCCTCAGTGACCGGCCAGTCTGTTTGAGAGGAAACACGAACTCTGAGATTATGGCCTTCTTGTTCTTGGACAACAGTATGAGAATTCTGTACCCAGTGGTTAGCTGGAGAGAGGCTGGGCTGTACACCGTGGT
Organism: Amorphophallus konjac; assembly: GCA_022559845.1. Lineage (NCBI taxonomy): Eukaryota > Viridiplantae > Streptophyta > Magnoliopsida > Alismatales > Araceae > Amorphophallus > Amorphophallus konjac. Next base: position 336,691,916 of record CM040124.1, on the reverse strand, counting down.
GGCTGACTGGTTATTTACGGTGTGATGCGTCCAGTTGCCATATGTGGCATCACTGTGACTTTCCCTCTTCCTTTCATCCCTTCAATCTGACTGGCCCATCTTTCCCCCTGAACTGGTGCTCTTCCCCTAGCAGTTATTGCCCACATAAGCGCGCTCCATGGCCACATTCAGGCATCATCAAGGCCTGCCTGTGGGGGCCCCATCTGTCATGAAAAAGACATCTACAGCAGGGAGGGAGGGGTGTTTTGAGGTGTTGGAGATGTTGACGGCCTTCTTACTTCTCATGCCCCCATGCGGGGTATGTGTTCCGCTTCTAATGCCCCCATGGCGGGGTATGTTCTTGGCTTCTTATGCCCCCAAGGTGGGGTGTGTTTTGCTTCTTGTGCCCTCGAGGTGGGGTGAATTTCTTTCTTTGTATGCCCCCAGTCCGGGGTGTATTTCCCTTCAAATGCCCCTAAGCCGGGGAGTACGTTGCTTTCATGCCCCCAGACCGGGGTGTGATTTTTGCTTTCATGCCTCCAGGCCAGGATGTATTCTGCTTCTAGTGCCCCAAGAGTGGGGTGTACCTCTCTTCATGGGCCCCTGAGTTGGGGTGTGTCTTCTGCTTCTAGTGCCCCAAGAGTGGGGTGTACCTCTCTTCATGGGCCCCTGAGTTGGGGTGTGTCTTCTGCTTCTATGCCCCCCAGGCGGGGGTATGTTCTGCTTCTTTTACCCCCTCACGGTGGGGCGTATTTCTCTTCATATGCCCCCAGAGTGGGGGTGTAGCTCTTCTTCATCTGCCCCTCCTAGGTCGGGGGGTATGCCTCTTCGCTTCTGTGCCCCCAGGCGGGGTATGTTTCTTCTTCAAAGGCCCCTGAGTCGGGGTATAGCTTTGTTGTCTGTTGTGCCCCTGAGTCGGGGTGGATTCTCTTCATGTGCCCCTGGGAACGGGGTGTATATCTTTTTTTCTGCTTCCTATGCCCCCATGGCGGGGTATATCTCTTCTTCTTATCCCCCATGGCGGGGTATGTGCATGCTCTCTTCGAGAGTGGTGGCCGTGCTTGGTCTCATTGCTATAAAATATTCCCCACAGCGGGCAGCAGTTCATCAAGCTACAATCGTAGTTTGTCGGATCTTCTAACAGCCACTCGAGGGGCCGTCTTATGCCGGATAGGGGCAGCAGGAAGGTGGAACGGACTAGGGCGTTGCACCATGGAGTTGGACCCTCCTAGAGTCGGGCGGGAGGCCGGCCTTCTTCTTGTCCTTTTGGTCGGCGATGCTTGCCAACCTTTCTCTTCTTGTCCTTTCTTTTCTTCTCTTCTCTTTTGCGTAATAGACCAAGGTGGGTGTGCAGGAGAGCGCTCACCCCCTCAGGGAGGGGATGAGTGGTTCGCTCCACCGCATCACTCCCAAAGTGGCAATCTTTGTTCAGCACGGGTCTCAACAGACGTGGCCGTACAACCCTCTCTCGCCGATTCTTTCTCTTCCCCTTTTTGTTTCTTTCTTCTTTCTTCTTCCTTTTTCCCCCTTCTTTTCTTCTTTTTCTTATTGCGGAAAAGGGGTCTGATTTCCCCTCCCTTCTTTTCTCTTTCTCTTCTCTTTTTTTTTTATAACAGCCCCATGATTCTGGGAGGCTGCATATGGCTTCGGAGCAGCGTCCTCGAGGCCACAAAGGCCAGTTGCACCTAAGTTCGGCTTTTCTCCCCATAGGGACTGGCGTTAAAGACGTTGCAAACATTTAGTCATTCAGAAAATAGCGATTTAGAACAAGGACGAGTGTAATTTAATATTACGAGGGTTGCATAACAAGTCTGTAGCCGAATCTATGATGCGAAAGAGATGATGATGGAGTGGTATAGTTACAAGCACAGACGATGCTTAGATGTTTGGAAGCAAATGCTCTCGACACGTCTTTTATTTATTCTTCTTTTGTTCGTTTATTGGCTTTATTAGGTTCATTAAGTGCGTGGGCGTGCCAGTCACAAAGTGACAAGTTATTCGGGCTCCGAAGAGCCCATGGTGCGCTCGATCTGACTAATCAGACGATTGTGTGGTTCGGGTCGGGACCAAAACCTGCCGCGCCGTAAAGGTCGCGACGTCATTTACATCCCCCATACGAGGGAACACCCTTGATTAATCGCCGGGAATCAGGACCTCATGGCCAGGAAATTAATTGCATAAAAAATCTATTAAGAAATGCTGAAGTCCTCGTATGAGGGCGTAAAGGAAGCGTCTGAGATCATGTCGGTCATGTGTTGACCATTTAATATTCGGACGAATGTCCGGCTCGAGAAAAAACGCAATCGTCACGGGGAAAACCGGAATATATGTATGCCAGGGTACGACAAATTTAATGTTCAGAGGCACGGAAAACGTTCAGCTAAATCCCGGTTAGAGCGGTCAGAAACGGATAAGTTTGTCGGCCCGGTGCAAGATCAAGCTGCGACCATACTGCGGTGGGCCCCCCGCGGTCGAAACAAGACTTGCGTGAGCGTCATTAATATTTCCGGTGTCAAGGGGCAACGGGGGAGTGTCCCGGGATCAGATCCCAGAACCAAGGGCGTGTTCAAAGGGAACGGGCTATAGGCCAAGGATCTGAGTCAGACAATGACCATAATTGGGACGGACCCGAGGTCTAAGCGTGACCCGTGAAGGCCTTATTGATATTCCCATGCGTAGAGTCCGGGGAGGACGAGGACCACCTCGTTCCATTCGGATTTTGTCGGTCATTCATGGACCACTTTATGTTCGGACAAATGTCCGTATTGAAGGCACGACGTAAACGGAAACAATCCCGTGCAAATGTATGCCGAGTTCGCGGCAATTTCAATGAAAGAGCGGGAATGACTCCCAATAGAAACGAGTCCGGTTTAACGAACTATCGGCCCAGAGCAATGCCGGATTACGACCATATTGGGATGGGAGTCATCGGCCATGTCGATCATTCATGGACCTTTTCATGTTCGGACACAGGTCCGTAATAGAAATGCGACGGAAATCGAGGTGGACCCGTTCGAATGTCTGCCGAATGTACGTCAATTTTAGTAGTGGCTCGGAAGGGATCCGACCTGTGCCGAATGTCTGCCGAATGTCAGGTCACGGCTATTTCGGGGTAGTTCCCAAGACTCAGGGCCAGCTTGCAAGGGCGGCATCGTTGTTCCTTCAGCACCAGGTCACAGGGAGAGACGGGGCTGCACTGCGGATTATTACTATTTTTTATCTGGGTTTTCAATTATAGATATATTTTTTTATTGCTCATTTCCCTTTTATGTATTTGTTCTGAATGATTTTTTTATTTTGTTTATTATTATTATTATTATTATCATTATTATCTCACATTTTTTGTTTTATTTCTTATGTATATATATTCAGATTTATTTATTTATTTATTTTTATTAATTTATTATTATTATTATTATCATTATATATTATATATATATTTCCGGAGAGAGAGTGGGCTGCTGGAGGGCTAAAAAGGGGCTGAAGGGGGGCGTGCCGGCGAAGAGCGGCCATGGTGTACCGGCGAAGGCGCTGGGTTGAAGTGCGTCGGGGAAGCTAATGGCGGGTGTGCCGGGCTGAGATGTGCCGGCCAAGGGTGGCTGGGGTGTACCGGGGAAGAGGCGCAGGGGCCGTGCCGCCGGGGGTTCTAGGATGGGCGTGCCGGCGAAGGGCCTGGTCGAGTGTGCCGGACAAGGGCTGAAAGGGGTGGCGTTGAGCGTGGGGAGAGCGTGCCGGCAAAGGGGTCGCGGAAGCGTGCCGGCGAAGGTGGATGGAGGGGCGTGCCGGCGAACGATGGCTGGAGGAGCGTGTCGGTGAAGAGCCGCCAAGCTGGGCGTGCCGGCGAAGGGCGCGAGCGGGCGTGCCGGTGAAGGGCGCGGCTAGGTGTGCCGGGAAAGGCTCCAAGAGGGCGTGCCGGGGAAGCACAGGCTGGGGTGTGTCGGCCAAGGGAGACCGGGAAGGTGTGCCGGCGAAGGATTGAAAGCGTGCCGGGGAAGAGTTTGGAAAGGGCCCACCCCTCCTTCATTCTTATATCTTCTTCCTTTTTATTTCTCTCTTGATTTTATTCAATTCGCATGAATTTCTTCTTTCTTTCCCTTGATTATCTTTCATTCTTTCTCTCATGAGGACGGATATTCAAGTTGCTTAGTCGTCGTTCGATTCGACTCTCTTTGTGTTGATTGCGGTTCCCTTGCCTTGGTTAAAGCGTTTTACCGTTGTTCTTTTCATTTGTTTGTTGCTTTCTCTTTGCCTTTTAATTCGTTATTGCCCCATTTGTTTGTTGCTTCCTTTTGTCCTTTTAATATGTTATCGTTTCTAACAAAAATCCGGCAGCATCTCCCCTTGACCCGAGCGTAAGGGAGATATAGGGAACGCGTCCACATGGAGTGGCGGAACCCGACAACTGGAGGTGGGCGCCCGAGAGCGGCAACACCTTAACAAAACCTCGGAAAACTCGGAGGGAACGACGGACGGGAAACCTCTCCAAGGCTGGCCGGGGGTGCACCGGGCAAGAAGGAGGGGCTGGGGATTGATGTGCCGGCCAGGGAGCCTGTAGGGTCTGGAGAGCTGTGCCGGGCTAAGGGAGGCCAGAGTGTGCCGGGCTGAGGGGCACAAGGCGTGCCGGGTAGCGAAGGCAAGGGTGTGCCGGGCAAGGGCCAAAGGGGCTGTACCGGTGAGCGGGTGAGCCAAGAGTGTGCCGGGCAAAGAAAGCACGGGTGTGCCGGACAAAGAGGGCACGGGTGTGCTGGGGAAGAGAGGGCTGAGGGTGCACCGGCCAGGTAGGCTGTGCCGGTGAAGGGTTGGTTGGGGTGTGCTGCTGGAGGCACAGCCGGGGTGTGCCGCTGGAGGCACAACTGGGGTGTGCCGTTGGAGGTACGGCTGGGGTGTGCCGGGCAAGGCGCGGCTGGGGGATGAACGAAGGCGAAAACGCCCGGGAGGAAGCAAACCCTAAAGAAGGGAAGAAAAGAAAGGGGCGTGAAACACCGAAGGATGCAAACACAGAAGAAATGCCTTAGAAAGACGTCCGAGAAAATATTTGCAAGCCTTCTACTTTTATTCTCACAAAAGAAGTGCCCCAAGGGAGCTAATACATTGCAACAGAAAAGGGAAAAAAAGGGGGACAAAGAAAGAAAGAAAGAAAATACAGGGGGGGGACGGAGCACGGACTCCTCCCCTCCCGGACCTCACTCTCTCTCTTCACTCACTCTTCTTCTCTTCCTCTCTTCACACAGACGGTGGTGGACGGGGTAGCAGCAAAAAGGGGGGGGAGGGGCAGGAACCCCTTCTCCTTTCTTCTCTTCTCTTCGCTCAGGTGGTGGTGGGCGGAGCGGCAGGCTCTTCTTCTTCTCTTTCTCTTCGCGCGGACGATGGTGGACGGAGCGGCAAGGGGGAGCCAGAGCCTCCCCTCCTCCTCTTCTCTTCTTCTTCTTCTCTTATGTTCTCTCTCTCGTGTCTGTCCCTGTCTTCGTCGGAAGAGGAAGGCTTTTATACCCCCAGCGGCGGAAGCGTTTGAGCACGGTAGTCGGAGGCGGGAAATCGGAGGCATTGAATGGGGATTTGACCCGTCGTCCTTGGTGGCAGGGTGGACAGGTAGCGTGGCTCTCTCCCTGGGCGACACCTCAGCAACCCCATTGCGCGCCAAGGATCTATAGGGGATGGGCATCACGTCGTTCTGCCGGTTGCACCGGGCGAAGAACCAGGGTGTGCCGCTGAGTGGCCAGGCGGCTGTGCCGCTGGAAGACTGCAAAAGCGTGCCGCTGAAGGGGCTGGCAAGCGTGCCGTTAAGGGGCTAAAAACCCATGCCGCTGAAGGGCCTTGTTAGGTGTGCCGCTGGAGGCTTTGCAGATAGTGTGCCGCCAGAGGGGCTTGCAAGCGTGCCGCTGAAGGGCACGGTGAGTGTGCCGCTGAAGGGGCACCAGGGGGAGTGTGCCGCTGGGGCGCTCGCAATGTGTGCCGCTGAGGGCTGCGGAGTGTGCCGCTGAAGGGCACGGTGAGTGTGCCGTTGAAGGGCTGGACGGATGTGCCGGCGGAGGAGGCTCCGCCTGTGTGTCGTTGACGGGGACACGGGGTGTGCCGGTGAAGGGGCTGGCGACGTGTGCCGGGGAAGACACCCAAACTGGGTGTGCCGGTGGAGCGTCAGGGGAGCGTGCCGCTGAACGGGCGCAGGAGCGTGCCGCTGAGCGCAAGGAAGGCAGTACCGGTTTCGGTACCGGTTTCGGCCGGGTCCGAAACCGAAACCGGTTTCGGTTTCGGCCGAAACTAATTAAATAATTTTTTTTTTAATACAAGGGTGTATTTGGTTTCGGCCGAAACTGGGCTTTCGGTACCGTTTCGTTCCGGTCCGAAACCGAAACGTTTCGGTTTCGGCCGAAACTGCCTTCCATGGCTGAGCGGGAGGCCCGGGGTGTGCCGCTGGAGGGCCATCAGGGCCTGGATGGCAGTATCGGCCGAAACCGATACGTTTCGGCCGAAACGTATCGGTTTCGGCCGATACCGAAACCGAAACGGGCCTTGTCACTGTAGCAAGTCCGATACCAAAGAAAATGATTTTTTTAATGGTTTCGGACCGAAACCGACCGAAACCGGACCGAAACCGACCGAAACCGTCCGGTTTCGGCAGAAACCAGACCTGCTCAATACATTTTTTGCCTTTTCTGACTGTTTTGAACCGGTTTCGGCCGAAACCGAAACCGAAACCGATACCGAAACCGATACGTATCGGTTTCGGTACCGGCCGAAACCGGTACCGAAACCGATACTACCATCCTTGCACCAGGGTGTGCCGCTGGGGGGCAACAGGGGCGTGCCGCTGAGGGGCACATTGAACGTGCCGTTGAAGGGGCACGGGTGTGTGCCGTTGAGATAGACTTGAGCCCGTTTCGAGCCCGATTGACGGCCCACTTAGTTCTCTTCGGGGCCCACAGGTTGGAATGTATTCTGGTAGTTGATCTCTCTTCGCTGTCGTGACTCCGGAGACGGCTTCACGGCAGTATGTGCGTTTGTTTGGAGAGTCCTGATGGCCCATCTTCTCCGTAGTTTCTCTAGTTGGAGTTGCTGTTGATGCTAGATTGGTTGGGACGTATGGGCGTGCAATTTTGCATGTCCACAGGGACTCACAGCATTGGTGTCAAGGGCTGCCAATGGGTCGGGGACAGAAACAGAAATATGACACCTTCCACTTTCATTTCCTATAAGAATTATTGGAGACGAAAGGAAATTGAGTGTTTCCGCTTCTGCATCCATTTTTGCTTTTGAATTGGAAAACAGAAACGGAAATGGAAGTTTCCGCTTCCATCCATTTGCTGCTTTACCTATTTGATTAAACTTTAAATCTCTGTATTATATAAGTTTACATAATGTATATAGTATGTAAATTTGTAACTCATAGAAGTGTCATTACTCCTATCAAAGATAAACTTCAAACTTACAAAACATTGATTGCCTATTACAAAAAAGTCAAAAAAATAATAAAACCACAATGCAAATAATATAAATGATAAAAACCACACAAGCCACATATAAATTTATAGACCATTGTATCTCATCCCATGGTCTAAGCTCAAACAACTTTTTAATAATATCTTATATATCATATATATATATAAATTAAATATGTATTTATGATCGGAAACAAAAACAGGTTTGCAGATGCGAGAACAACTGTTTCCGTTTCTAACTCCAATAGTTATTTGGTATCTGTTCCAATAAGCTATTGTGTGGTTTTCATCGGATTTCCAATTTTCCATATCCGTTAACTGATTCGGAAGCGGAGCGGAATAATGGATACTGGGTATCCATTAGCAGCCCCGGGTATCCATTAGCAACCCTGGGTTGCAGTGATGGGGTGGCATCATCAGGCACTGCTAGCATGCCAGTCGTGATGGGGCCAAACTTCAGTCTGAGGACTGTCAGATGCAAAGGTCCTGTCTTATGCAGTCCATGACTCCATGGAGAAGACATGGGAGAGATGAGTGTTCTCTTTTGGGGTGGGGGAAAGACATGTTGAGACTTATTTTTCCTTTCCTGTGGTTGGGAGTGGGGCTAAGGAAGAGTTAAACTTCTCCCTAAGAATTTGGACAGGTCCTGCCAAATAGCATTCAAGTCCTGCTTTTCTCATTTTTATTTTGAGGGTGAAAATGCTTGAGAAACTTCTCACAAACATCCTATAAGTTATTTGAAATTCATGAATTAAATGAATTTTGCTAAGTATAGTTTCTTTCTGATGGTAAATCAAGTAGCTTTTCCTTGCTAATGATACTAGGGAAAATGTTTAGTCTGTTTTTGTGAGCCAAAAACATACATTGGAGCTCTAAAATAAATCTGAATATGATTTAAGTAAGCTTCCCATTGAATGAGGGACAACTTTTTGTATTCTTTAAATTTGTACATGACGCTTTCCTTTTAAGTTTTAAAATGTCATTTACCTTATACCATGTACGGAGAAATGTAAATATTCATTTTTTTCTAAATTTCTATGACCTGTAAGAAATGTAACTATTTTGTTTTACAGTTGTTTGGGCTTGGTGTGGCAAATATATGTGGTTCATTTTTCTCCGCATACCCAACTACAGGTAAAGATGCTCAAGGCACTGCTTTTGTAGCAAACATGGGACACTTATCTGTTTCACAGTTCATCGCATGCAGTGTAGTAACCTTCTGTCACATGTGTGGTGTACTACCTTAGTTTATTTTGTCTGGCTGCATCATTGTATTTGAAATCATTACATTTCCCAGATTGAATTGATTAAGATTTATATTGAATAATTGACTGTATCATTGTCTTTTACAGGCTCTTTTTCTAGGTCTGCTGTAAATCATGAGAGTGGAGCAAAAACAGGCTTGTCTGGAATAATTATGGGAATTATAATGGGCTGTGCTCTTCAGTTTTTGACACCACTGTTCAGAGAAATACCTCAGGTGTGGTTGCTGGAGTAATATATTCTCTTAATTCAGCCTAACTTTCTTGTTCCAGGAGGTTCTTTCGTTTATTTGTTTTAGATATGTAAGCATGCTATATGCGATGATTTTTCTTTCTTGCATGAAAGTAAGTCATGGATGTTTTTAAAAGGTTCAAATGGCTTGCATGATTCAGCTTTGTTCTTCAGTTGTGTCTGACATTAACTTATTTGTTGAGCCAACTCATGCACTGTTCCATTTTTGTGATCCATAATTGTAGTATTGATTGAATGAGAAAATACTGTTCAGACATTCTGATGCGGCACTGCAAAGGAGAAAGGGAGAAACGAGGAAGAAGAAAAAGGGACAAAACAGGTCAGGCTTTCACCCTGGGGATTCCACCCCGCAGAAAGAGAAGACTCGGAGGTGGCTGCTAAAGGCTTTCTTCAAATCTTCATTAAGTCTCAAACACGAGATTACAACTATATGTATAGGGAGGGAGCCCTAATGGCCCTCACAGACTCAAACGTGGACTAATATACCCTCAAGCCTAAAAATGAGCCCAAATTCGGACCCGAAAATACACTGAAAAATGAAAAAACACTAATGGGCCTCACATGGGCCTTATTACATCAATTAAATGCCCAAACTCATAAAATAAACATGCTAGTGACACGGGAGTAAGTCGCCCAGCCAAATGGACGCCGTCGTCTCTACTCGTCGCCTCCGTCTGCGGTAAACTTGGACCCGGTCGGCCCGGTCCAATGCTCGGGTGTCCCCACCAATCCTTCCCGCCTGGGAAGGACTCGACCCCGTCGAGTAAGGGTCCTGACTGCTCTGGTGGCGCTCCAAGAGGTCCGGATCAATCTGCTGTAGCTCCGTGCGAGTGATCCACGCATCATCGGTGGGTGGTCAACCCTTCCAGTGAACGAGGTAACGCTGACAGTCTCCGCTCTGGGTGTTGACCACCTGCTGATCAAGTATTTGATCAATTTGCTCACGCCGTGCAGGAGTTATGGCTGGAGGTGGACACTCAAGGGTGGGGTCACTCTCAAGGGGTGGTGAAGGCTCGAATGGATCACTAGGAATCACTGCGGGCTCTCAATAAGCTACTAGATCTGAGATATTAAAAGTGGAACTCATGCCATAATCTGGTGGTAAATCAATGACATATGCGTTGGACCCAATACGTTTCAGAGCCTTGAAGGGCCCAGCTCCCCGAGATTGTAGCTTCTTAACGGTTCCTGAGGGGAACCGTTCAGGTCTGACCCTGATCATAACGTAGTCACCTTCTTAGAATTCATGGAAGCGACGATGTAAATTTGCTGCAGCCCGATAATTTTCGTTACTGATCTCGATGTGGTGACGAATACTATCATGCAGACCTCTAATGTGCTCGGCCAATGACTATGCAGACTCGGAGACACGGGACTGATGAGACATTGGGACAAGATCTACAGGACTTCTAGGCCTATACCCAGTGACTACCTCGAACGGACTCATGCCAGTGGACCTGTTGACCGAGTTGTTGTATGCGAATTCAGCCAGAGGCAAGACCAAATCCCAGTTTCGACCATTCTCAGTTTCTCACCCACTAAGCAGTGTAACAAATCACCCAGACTTCTATTGACAACTTCAGTTTGACCATCCGTCTGGGGATGGTAGGCGGTGGAGAACTTGAGCTTTGTGCCTAAAAGGTGCCACAGGGTCTTCCAGAAATAGCTAACAAACCGCACATCCCTGTCCGGCACAATAGACTTGGGAAGCCTGCGGAGACGCACGATCTCAGCGAGAAAGAGACGGGCCACCCTGGAAGCATCAGAGGTTCTGGCACAAGGAATAAAATGGGCCATCTTGGAAAACCTGTCCACCACCACCATGATGGAGTTATGTCGGCGAACTGTGCGTGGCAATTCCAAGACAAAGTCCATACTCACGTCTTGCCACGGGCGGTCAGGCACAGGCAGGGGAGTATAAAGACCGGTGTTCTGCTCTCGTTGTTTGGCCAAAGCGCAGGTGCGGCATTGGGCCACAATTCGGGCCACATCACGTTTTACGCTCGGCCAGTAGAACCAGTACTCCACCAACTCGACGGTCTTATTGCGCCCAAAATGTCCCGCCAGACCACCAGCATGCACTTCCCACACAAGAAAATCACGCACAGAGGTACGTGGGATGCAAAACCTATTCTCCCGGAATAGATACCCGTCCTTAAAGACGTAGTCATTGTATATTTGGGACGGGCCTGATTGGAGGGCCGAGAGGATGAGGCCAAAGTCCGGGCAATTGGAGTAGTCATCCCGTAACTTCTCGAAGCCCGTGACTTCCGTGGAGACGACGACCAGCAACGAGGCGTGACGACTCAGGGCGTCGGCCACACGATTCTCTACGCCAGCCTTATGTTGGAGGGTAAATGTGTAGGCTTGGAGATACTCCACCCAACGACTGTGTCTCGGGTTAAGCTTCTTTTGGGCGTGGAGGAATCTAAGAGCTTCGTGGTCTGAAATAGCACGAACTCGTGCGGTAGAAGGTAGTGTCTCCAGTACCTCAGAGCCTGGACTACCACGTAGAATTCCTTGCCATAGGTGGAATATTTTAATTTGGCGTCACTTAGCTTCTCACTGAAGAAAGCAATGGGGTGACTCTCCTGGCTCAGTACTCCGCCTATGCCAACGCCAGAGGCATCACAAGCAACCTCAAACACCTTAGAGAAGTTCGGTAATCTAAGTACAGGTGCTTGGGTCATAAGCTCCTTAAGGTTATGAAAGGCTGAGGCAATGGCCTTTGTCCAAACAAAGGTCCCCTTTCGCATGCAGTATGTAATGGGAGCTGTCATGGTGCTGAACCCTCTAATGAATCGATGGTAGAAAGTGGCCAAACCGTGGAAACTACGAATTTCATGAAGGTTTTGTGGTTCCGGCCAATCCAAAATTGCCTTGACTTTATTTGGGTCAGCAGAAACACCCTTACTAGAGATGATAAACCCCAAGAAAGTAACTCGAGTGGTCGCGAATGCACACTTCTTGAGGTTACCATAGAGGCTTTCACAGTGCAGGGTGGTACAAACTTGCCTCAGGTGGTCCAGATGGTCTACCCTCGTGTGGCTATAAATGAGAATGTCATCAAAATACACAACGAGGAACACCCCGATGAATGGGCGCAGCACCTGATTCATAAGCCGCATGAAGGTGCTCGGGGCGTTTGAAAGACCAAATGGCATGACTAGCCACTCGTAGAGTCCGTCCTTCGTTTTGAAGGCGGTCTTCAATTCGTCTCCAGGTCGAATCCTCACCTGGTGATAACCACTCCTCAGATCAATTTTTGAGAACAGAGTGGCTCCTGCCATCATATCCAACATGTCATCCAAGCGGGGAATGGGAAACCGGTACCTCACCGTTATGCGGTTGATTGCACGGCTATCCACGCACATTCTCCATGTTCCATCCTTCTTAGGAGCTAGCAATGCTGGAACGGCACAAGGACTCATGCTCTCTCTCACGCGGCCTTGCTTTAAGCACTCCTCAACCTGCCTTTGCAATTCAGCGTGATCAGTGGGATTCATGCGATAATGGGGCAGGTTGGGCAAAGAAGATCCGGGGATTAGGTCGATGGCGTGCTGGATGTCACGCATCGGAGGCAAGTATGGATGGCAGTATCGGCCGAAACCGATACGTTTCGGCCGAAACGTATCGGTTTCGGCCTATACCGAAATCGAAACGGACCTTGTCACTGTAGCAAGTCCGATACCAGTAAAAATTAATTTTTTAATGGTTTCGGACCGAAACCGTCCGGTTTTGGTCCGAAACCGGACCGAAACCGGACCTGCTCAATAATATTTTTGCCTTTTCTGACTGTTTTGAACCTGTTTCGGCCGAAACCGAAACTGATACCGAAACCGATACGTATCGGTTTCGGTACCGGCCAAAACCGGTACCGAAACCGATACTGCCATCCTTGGAGGCAACCCCTCAGGTAACTCGTTAGGGAAGACGTCCGCAAATTCATGGAGGAGATAGGCGACGTCCTCAGGCTGCTCACTCGGTGCCTCCTCGACACCTTCCTCTTCGGCTTCCCTAACCATCAGGGCATATATGACGTCATAATCAAATAGTTCACGCTCGAACTCTCGGGCGGTGATCAACTGTAACGTCATAGTTGCCGGGGTACTCGTCTTAGGGGCACGAGCAGGAGGGGGCTTCCCGGCGAGGGGCACCGAAGCACTTGCAGAAGTGTTCGGCTGAGAAGAACTCGGGTCGCTAGGGGCGACCAGTTGAGGGGCGGTAGCACTAGAAGGGGTGCTGGGAGCGGGGGTCTCCGGAGAGGGGACGGTACGAGGTCGGGAGGGTTGGATAGTGATGCGGTGACCGCCATGCTTGAAGACACAGGTGTTGGACCGACCGTAGAGAGCCGCATCCACATCATAGATCCATGGCCGGCCAAGGATAACACTCCCGACTTCCATAGGCAAGACATCACACCAGATCTGAGCCTCATATGATTGGAGATGAATAGGAATGAGGCATCTCAGGCGCACGGGAATTGAAGTGGTGTCCACCCAAGAAACTTGATAGGGGCGAGGGTGATCCTTCGTCGCTAAGCCCAGATGGGCAACCGTGTTGGTGGAGATAGCGTTGATGCAACTCCCACTATCAATGATAACACGTCAGACTCTTCCCCCCAAACGATAGTAGGTCTGTAAGATGGCCGTACAGCGCCAATCCTCAGTTTCCTTGGGATGGGCGAGTATACATCGGACCACGCCTAGCCTGTTTTCTTCGGGCGCCTCAACAAAGTTGACAGGCTCGCCGATGTTAGCAAGCTCGCCCTCATATTCGTCGGCCAGGTCATCTCCATCATGGTTAACATCCATGGGGGGCTGCTCCTGCTCTGAAGGCTCACCGTTACCAATGACTAGGGCCTTGTGGGGGCAGTCAATCGCATGGTGCCTTAGCCCCTGGCAACGATAACAATGATCGCGGGATTTATCACCCGGACGCGGGGCCTCCCTCATGGGCCCCTTCCCTCTATCATCGCGCCTGGCAGGAGGTAAGGCAGGAGGGGCCTCCCCTTGGCGTTGTCCTTCAGGAACCCGGTGAGTTGGGGCCTTCGGAGTGGGCCCTGGGGTGGTTCGTGGGTCCAGAGGACGTTGATAAGTGGACTTAACACGAGAGGACTCCCATTCTTGCTCAAATTGTTCCATGTCACGCACAACCTGATAGGCATGATCAAGAATGGTCACATGCTGACAGAAAAGCTCTTGTTGATAAGTCCGATGTAGGCCTCTCCGGAAACGGGAAAGGGTTAATGCACCCTCCTCACGGGCTCCACACCTCAATAACAGATCATCAAATTCATCAATGTACTTCGACACTTTCCTAAACCCTTGTGAGATGTTCTGCCATCTATCAATCAATCGGTGACGGTACGTCACGGGGACGTACTTCTCACAAAGCCTGGCCTTCATCTCATCCCACGTATCAATTGGCTCCTCATACCTCTGAGCAAGACGTTCCTCAAGATTGGTCCAGTAGGTTAATGCTCGACCCCTTAACATGCTCTTGGCGAAGAAAGCTCGCCGAGGGTCGGACATCCCCAACTAATCAAAATAGCGATTCATCCTAGCCTCCCAGTCAAGATATTCTTGAGGTTCCAACGAATCGTCAAAGCTGGGGGCCTCGATGCGGGCATTCCGGATATCATGGTTGACGCGGACGGCGTCGGAAGACGGATCGACGGCAACTCCTGACGGCACGGACGGGAACGGATAACTTGCTACCTCGCACAGCTCGGCCTCACGCCGGACGGTCTCACATCGGGCGACACACTCACACTCACAAAGAGAATGAGGGAAGGGAAATGCAAGAGGGGAGGGCTCTCACACACAAAATAATCTTTCATTCAATCTTATCATATCATACGTAACACCCTTAGCCTCCTATTTATAGGGAAGACCATAACAACAATACCCTCAAAGTTTCACTAATTGTGTTTATACCATAGCCAAATAAAATAAAACCCACCCACCTAACTTTTGACTTGTGGGTTTTAATAAAATAAAATACACAAAATACACACATGTCTTTTGACTAGCCTAATAAGACGAATACACACAAATACATACAAATACGTGTATCACTCAATACACACAAATACGCCGAGTCTTCAGGAAGTTGGATCTCCGAGCCATAAGCTCGGTGCAGTCGGGGCGGTGCGCCGTCAGCTCCGAGCATTGGGCCCGATAGTTGGCCCGGTGTCCCCACCAACCCTCCCGGGGCGGTTGGAACTCGATTCCGTCGAGTAAGGGGGGACACTGCTGTGGTAGTGCTCCAGCAGATATGAATCGATGCGCTGGAGATCTTCCCGACTGATCCAGGAATCATCTGATGGTGGACGGTCTCGCCAGCGGACAAGGTAGCGCTGGTACACCCTACTCCGTGTAGTGGTCACCTGCTCATCCAGTATCCTCTCAATGTGCTTGCGCGGTGCTCTCAAGGCTGTGAGACGCACAGGGGTGGGCTCACTCTCAATGGGAGGAGAAGGCTCGAAAGGGTCACTAGGAATCGCTGTGGGTTCTTTGTAGGCCACTAGGTCTGCCACATTAAAAGTCGAGCTAATCCCATATTCGGGAGGTAAGTCCACAACATACGCATTGGAGCCAATCTTCCGCAGGATAGGGAAGGGACCATCACTACGGGCTTGCAACTTTTTAACGGCTCCCGAGGAGAGTCGTTCGGGCCGGACCCGTACCATAACCAAGTCACCTTCTTGAAATTCATGGTGACGCCTATGCGAATCAACCAATTTTTTATAAGTCTCATTAATGAGGTTGATTTGCTTGCTAATTGACTCATGCAGACTCTTGACATGCTGTGCAAACTCCTCAGCTGACTTGGACATCCTAGACTCGAGGGGAAGGGGAATGAGATCCACAAGTTTCCTAGGTTTGTATCCATGCACGACCTCAAATGGACTCATACCTATGGACCGATTGACCGAACTGTTGTATGCAAATTCGGCTCTAGGCAAGAGAAGATCCCAGGTGCCCGAATGGTCCCCTACGAGACACCTCAAGAGATTCCCTAGACTCCTATTGACGACCTCTGTTTGTCCATCGGTTTGTGGGTGATAGACAGTGGAGAATTTGAGTTTTGTGCCAACTAGGTGCCAAAGTGTCTTCCAGAAGTAACTAGTGAACCGGACATCTCGGTCAGACACGATGGTTTGGGGGAGACCATGCAGACGCACGACTTCATCAAAGAATAAGTGGGCTACTCTAGATGCATCAGATGTTTTGGAACATGCAATGAAGTGGGTCATCTTAGAGAACCTATCAACGACAACAAAGATGGAATCATGCTTGTGAGCAGTGCGAGGTAAACCAAGGATAAAATCCATGTTCACATCAACCCATGGTCGATCAGGAACGGGGAGAGGAGTGCAGAGACCAGTGTTCTGTTTGACCTGTTTGGCCATTGTGCATGTCCTACACTGGGCTACAATCTTGGCCACATCTCTCTTCAGGCCAGGTCAATAGAAGTGCTCCTCCACAGAATGGATGGTCTTGTAGCGGCCAAAGTGACCAGCAAGACCTCCAGCATGCATTTCCCAAATCAGGAAGTCCCGAACAGAAGTCATCGGGACACAGAGTTGCTGCCCTCGAAATAGAAAACCATCCTGGAGTAGATAGTCAGAAAAGGCTATCGAGGGTCCAGCAGACAGAGTAGAGTAGGCAGGGCCAAAATCAGGACACTCTCCATAGAGTTCCTTCGTGCGATCAAATCCGGTGACCTCTACCCGAACAGTGGAAAGAAGGGAGACCCTTCGACTCAAGGCGTCGGCCACCTTATTTTTCTTTCCAGCCTTATGTTTTAGGACAAATGTGAAAGACTGGAGGAATTCTACCCACCGACCATGCCTAGGGTTTAAGCCCTTCTGAGAGCTAAGGAATTTCAGAGCATCGTGGTCCGAATATAAGACAAACTCTTGAGGTAAGAGGTAGTGTCTCCAGTGTTTGAGGGCTTGGACCACGGCATAGAACTCCTTATCATAGGTGGAGTAACGAAGCTTTGCATCAGAAAGCTTCTCACTGAAATAAGCCACGGGATGGCTTTCCTGGCTGAGCACTCCTTCTATTCCTACGCCAGATGCATCACAGGATATCTCGAAGACTTTGGAAAAGTCTGGCAGGCGGAGGACAGGGGCTTTGGTCATGAGCTCCTTTATGGCACGAAAAGCCTGGGAGACGGCTTTAGTCCACTCAAAATTCCATTTACAGATGCAATCGTAATGGGTGCCATAATGGTACTAAAGCCCTGAATGAAGCGTCTGTAGAAAGTGGCTAGCCCGTGGAAACTACGAACGTCATGGACATTCTGGGGCTCTGGCCAGTCTACTATAGCTCGGACCTTGGATTGGTCCACAGACACTCCATGACTTGAAACTACAAATCCGAGAAAAGTGACCCGGTCTGTCATGAATTCACATTTAGTAAGGTTGGCAAACAGGGTTTCTCTCCTCAAAGTCTCGCAAACTTCCCTCAAATGGTGGATGTGATCCTGAGGGTTGTGGTTATAGATGAGAATGTCGTCAAAGTAGACGACAACAAAGCGACCAATGAGAGGACGAAGGGCTTCTGTCATAAGCCTCATGAAAGTGCTGGGGGCATTGGATAGCCCAAACGGCATGACGAGCCACTCATACAAACCTTCTTTTATTTTGAAGGCTGTCTTCCACTCATCCCCTGGTCGGATACGGACCTGGTGGTAGCCACTTTTCAAGTCAATTTTAGAAAAGATGGTGGCTCCACTCATCATGTCAAGCATGTCATCAAGACGGGGAATTGGAAATCTATACTTGACAGTGATTTTGTTGATGGCGTGGCTGTCAACACACATCCGTCAGGTGCCATCTTTCTTAGGTGTGAGTAAGGCAGGGACAGCACATGGGCTCTTGCTCACCCTGAGGAAACCTTTTTGGATAAGGTCCTCGACAATCATTTGGAGCTCAGCATGCTTCTTGGGGTTCAGTCTGTAATGGGGAAGTTTGGGTAGGGTGGACCCGGGGACAAGGTCAATAGCGTGTTGTACGTCACGCATGGGAGGGAGTCTAGAGGGCAAGTCCTCTGGGAAAATATCTTGGAAGTCCTGCAGAATTGCCTGGACCTCGGGGGGGACTGAGACTCGGGACTCCTCGGGGGTGATGGTGATAACAACAACCCAGACAGGGGCACCTTCGGCAACCTCCCTATTCAGCTCACGGACACCTATGAAGTTAAGGCGCCTAACCGGGTCATAACCAACTTTAGGGGCCTTGGGAACAGGTGTGATAGGTGCAGGAGGAGAGGGAATGAGAAGTTTCCCTTCAGTGGGAGTCCGAGGACTCTCTTGAACCTTTGGGGTTCCAGTGGGGGTGGAGGTGGAACTCTTTCCCGGGGTCACCTTTGGGGGTGCCGGGTACAGCTGTATCTTCTTCCCATTGTGTGAGAAGGAACACTGATTGGACCGACTGAATGTAGTAAGGTCTACATCATAGATCCACGGTCGCCCTAGGATGATGCTACCGACCTTCATAGACACTATATCGCACAAAATCTGTCCTTGGTAGGACTGGAATTGGATGAGAATGACACATGTAGTGGTGACTGGGATAGACGTGTCGTCAACCCAAGTCATGTTGTATGGCCTTGGATGAGGATGGGTAGGTAGACCTAGATGGGAGACAAAGTCTGAAGAGACTGCATTGATACAGCTCCCGTTGTCAAAAATCACCTTGTAGGGTTGGGATTTCACCATAATGTATGTTTGGAAAATGGAGGTTCGACGCCAGTCGTCCTCCTGGGGGTGGGTTAGGATGCAGCGAACTACACCTAGTCTTCCCTGGTTTGAACTCTCGGCAATTTCTCCCACTTGCATGTACTCGACATGCGTTCCATCATATCCTGCATCCATTTCCTCAAACTGGGCGATGAGGTCAGGGTCAGCCTCATACCTCTCTATGAATTCTCCTTCCTGAGGTGGAAGTTCCACAGGCTGGGGGTCAGTGATGACTAAGGCTCGGGTGGGGTAGTTGGAGGCAATATGCCCTAGGTTATGGCACCTAAAGCAACGAACTCCCGAGACAGGGACTGGTTGGGAGGTGCTAGGGATGACTCCATTTCCCTTGTCATCTCTCCTATCAGTTGGCGGAGTGTACTCCAGCCTGGGCACAGCAGCGGGTGCAGGTAAGGGGTTCCGTGGGAAAGGAGCCGTAGGGGCAACGGCCCGAAGTGGGGTAGCAGTAGGGACATAAGAAGTGGAGGGACCAGGCCTCTCAGAGTAGCGGACCATGGGGTTTCGGGACTCGGGTTGGCGGTAGGTGGGGACCCGAGGTGGGACCACCTTTTGAAACCGCTCGACGTCCCGAGCAACCTGATAGGCGTGCTCGAGAGTGTTAACTTCCCGTAGGAACAGCTCCCGCTGTCTGCTCTCGTGTAAGCCAGCCCTAAACCGTGAGAGGGTGACGGAGGCATCCTCCATGACTCGACTCCGAAGGAAGAAGTCATCAAATTTGGCGATGTACTCGTCCACAGACTTTCCATCTTGGGTGAGTTTCTGCCATTGGTCTAAAAAACGCTGATGGTAGGAAGGTGGCAGATACTTCTCCCTCAGTTTCTCCTTCATTTCCTCCCACGTGCTTATGGGTTCCTCTCGTCTTCTTGCTAGGAGATTCTCAACGTTACACCAGTAGGTTTTGGCTTGACCTAGGAGTTTCATTTTGGCAAACCTCACCCTTGTAGCAGGGGTCATGCGGCGATGCCAATCAAAATATTGGTCCATCCCGGTCTCCCAATCATGGTATGTAGCGGGTTGAGGGACCCATCAAAACTCGGAGCGTCAATCTTGACGTTCCATAGGATGATATCCTCATCGTCGTGGTCTCTCTCTCGAGACGCACGGGCCTCTTGCTCTCTACCTTGGGGAGCCTGATTTTGGCGGGCTTGCTCTCTTTCCTCCCTAGGATTGGCTACGGGATCGCCGTGGCCATTCACTCGTCCTTCCTCTCCCTTCAGTCGTTCCTCTAAGGCTCGGATCCTCTTGTCTAGCTCTGCTCGTAGTTGGCCTATGGATTCTTCAAAATGGGTCATAAGATTATGCTCGAGCTGAGCCAACATAGCACTCACGCTCTTTTGATCCATGGGTAGTGTTGAGGGGCGCTCTAGACGGCCTGATGAATTCCTAGACCAACGTGGCATGCACGACCTCGGACCTAAATGATGTAGTCCTGGGACCGATAATTAGCAAGCTATAGACCCGAATTTTGTTAGCTAATAGACAAAAGGTCAACTTGAAGGGACCGGTGAGGGAGAGTTGCTTGCCCGTAGGCGAAGTAGTTGTGCAACTACCTCTTGACAATTAGGGTGCCTTAATGCGGCAGTCTAGGGCCTAATGTGCAAGCAAGCTCTCTCTTTCCGTCCACAGCGATGCACTCAGGAGACTGGCTGCATGGATCGGGCTCTCTCTCACTTCGCGTGGCAATTGAAAAGATACTAAATGAGCAAGTGAGGGGAGCACGTACCTAGCTAGACTGAAAAGTCTAA
The DNA here is from genome assembly GCA_022559845.1 of Amorphophallus konjac. NCBI lineage: Eukaryota > Viridiplantae > Streptophyta > Magnoliopsida > Alismatales > Araceae > Amorphophallus > Amorphophallus konjac. Next base: position 336,671,467 of record CM040124.1, on the reverse strand, counting down.
CTTCGACCGGAGACGAAGGCGAGCGGAGACGTGCGTGCCCGCACGGCGTCGACGAAGCTTCGTGGTTACAATGAATTCACTCCGCGCAGGGAGGATTTAATTTATTACAAAACCACTTAATTTTCCTGCACAGGGGAACAAATCAATCTAAAATTTTCTCCGCGCAGGCAGACTCTCAAGTACTTCCACTCCGTAAGCTACGGGCTATGTGTCGGCCGGGCGACTTTGGGTGCTAGTCGAACTGTCGTTCCTGGTGCCTCGATCAATAAATTATTCCAAGGATATATATATATGTATAAGAGTATATATATATATATAAATATATATATTTAGATATATATAATATTATATATACCCCAAATATATATATTATATATATTTAACATCCATCTTCTCAACTTTCAGCCTTTTTTTTTTTTTTCAAACTTCACCTATTCTTTGACTTTTTCACATTTTTTTTTTCAATTTCCACACCTTCTTTTCAAACCTCACCTACTCTTCCTGCGTAACCCACGTGTTGGTGGTCAAGGTGGTCGGGCTTCTCCATGAAGGCTTCGGGGTCAGCGGCCTCTCCACGCGGTGAGGGGGCCGAGCTCTTTATGCAACAGAGGTCCGCGGGCCAGGCTTCGCTCAGAGGAGGCGGTGGCGAGGTCAACGCGAGGCCATGACCTTCAGACGCGTCGACGGGGCCTCTTCTCAACGGCAGGCGGGCTCCACAGCAGGCGACGTAGCTGCCGTGGCGGGCGCGGTGGCTCGCAGGCGGAGGCGGAGACGGAGAGGGGCCCGGGGAGCGTGCTTGGGCGCGCTTGGGCGCGGGCGCACCGGTGCGGGCGCGTGAGCTCGGACGCAGGCGAAGTTTGCGGTCGTGGGCGCGCCTCGGGCGTTAGCGCGCGCGAAGTAGTGGCGCGGGCGGACTGGTACGGGCGCACGCGAAGCAGTGGCGCCGGGCGACGAGCGGTTGCAGCCGGCGGTGGACTGAGCGGCCTTCGGGCGTGGGCGAACGCCCGCAGGCGGGCGCGCACAGGCGGTGCCTTGGCGGGCGGGCACCCTCTGGGCGCGGGCGCGCTGCGGCGGGCTGGTCGTGCTCGGAGGCGAGTGGCCGGCCGGCTGGTGCCGGGCTCCGGCGGTGGCCGGAGGTGGGGGAGAAGACCGGTCCCGAGCGGGCTCGCCGTAGCCGGGGGGGGGGGAAGAAGAAACGTGGGCAGGGGGGGAACGCAGGGGAGAGAGAGAGGTTAAGAGAGAGAGAGAGGGAGAGATTAACACGCGCGCGAGAGAGAGAGAGAGAGATTAACAGAGAGAAAAAGGACATAGGAAATTTTTTTTTATTGTTTTCTCTTTTTTTCCCTCTATCAACCGAGATTTTGATGCTTCTCTCCCTTTTTTTTTCTTTTTTTTTTCACTCTAGCAACCTAGAGAGAGAAAGAGAGAGACATCGGGGTCGTCAGAGACGCCGTTGTTGGTCTCTGATACCAAATCTGACGCGGACGGCGTCGGAAGATGGATCGACGGCAACTCCTGACGGCACGGATGAGAACGGATAACTTGCTATCTCGCGTAGCTCGGCCTCACGCCGGACGGTCTCACACCGGGCGACACACTCACACTCACAAAGAGAATGAGGGAAGGGAAATGCAAGAGGGGAGGGCTCTCACACACAAAACAATCTTTCATTCAATCTTATCATATCATACGTAACACCCTTAGCCTCCTATTTATAGGGAAGGCCATAACAACAATACCCTCAAAGTTTCACTAATTGTGTTTATACCATAGCCAAATAAAACAAAACCCACCCACCTAACTTTTGACTTGTGGGTTTTAATAAAATAAAATACACAAAATACACACATGTCTTTTGACTAGCCTAATAAGACGAATACACACAAATACATACAAATATGTGTATCACTCAATACACACAAATACGCCGAGTCTTCAGGAAGTCGGATCTCCAAGTCATAAGCTCGGTGCAGTCGGGGCGGTGCGGCGTCGGCTCCGAGCATTGGGCCCGGTGTCCCCACCAATGGTCTCGATCCCGGTATACCCATCGTTCATCCTCATCAAACTCTCTGACAGGCCTCCTACCATACCTCCCATACCTACGAGCAATAGGGACCCTGGGGTTCTCATCAATCTCCTCTTCAAAATTGTCCCGGTCGTAGTCATTGTATCGACCACGCCGATCGCCGGCTAAGGCCACCCTAGGCTGAGGGTGCCGAGGGGCTACAGGGGAAAGGGGGCGTTGCGGTTGGGGTCTCTCAACGGTTTGTTCTCTCCTCGGTTCACGAGCAGCCCCTTCCAAGGCCACAATGCGACCCATAATCCTCTGCACAGTACGGTCAGACTCGGTGACCCTCTCCTCTATACCAGTAAGACCCTCTCTCATACGTTGGTCCATTCTGCGTATTTCTCCTCTGAGCTGTAGCACTAACTCGGTCAAGGTCGGGTCCCCAGGGGGGTTGGCATGAGCGCCTTGAGGGGGAAGGCGGTTCCCAGACATTGCTTGTTGAGATCCCAACATCGGTACCGAAATGTGGAATTCAGCATCGCTACGTGTGGGCATGAGACACAGACAAAGCTAAACTAACATGCAACGACTAACTGACGACATAACAACCATTTTTTTTTCCAGAAATTTTAATGCAAACGACTCCTTGACGACTCGTAAAACTATCTAACCTATGACTACAACTACGACATGACAAATATATGACGAGTGAGATCAGCAGAGTGAACTAATCAGGTTGCAGCAATTACTGTGTCGTTCACGCGTCCAGGAAGGTGAGTGCGTTAAAATAGATGCTACAAAAATTCAGGTATGGCCGGTCCTAGCAGGGCGAAACATTTTCCAAGCATTCAAAGAATTTTCCACATTTATAAATGATATTCCACTGTTAATATAACAAACTGATATCAAGAGATGGACACAACTAACTCTCAAAATCCGCAGCAATAACTTGAACGGGCTAGATATTCCTACCACACATTCACGGCGCCAAATTTAATCGAATACAGGATGAGCAAGAGATGAGAGCGAGCCGTAAGCGCTAACCGACTCGCTGAAGAGCGAGGTCCACCGAGAGTGCTCGGAATCATCGGGCCGAGGTCAGGCGCCTGCCACTGCCGGTCTGCGTGCTGCTGTCCTGGGCTGACGAGAGCGTTAACGCGGCGAGGGCGCGCTGCACGGACTCCACGTATTGCTCCGAAGGGGCGAGGCTGCCAGCCGCTCCGGGTGCCGACGCGGGGGCGTACGAGGTCGGCGAGGCTGGAATACCTCGTGTGGGAGCGCCGGCAGGTAGACGTACACCGGGTGTTCTCCGTTGGCGTTCTCGATGCCGTGCAGGTTCATCCGGCCGGGTGGGGAGGTGTGGAGGTGCCGGAGACGGTGTTGCTGAGGAGGGCCCACCGGCGACTGGGGCGGCTGCGGACGGTTCCGGCGCGGAGGGTGGCTGGGGCCGCCCCCGGCGGAACCGGAAGGGCGCGCACGGACGACGGAGCCGGACGGCAGGGTCGCGTGGGCGCACGGTCGGCCGCAGTGGACGGGCGGGCAGCGTCAGTTTCCACGGGGAAGCCCGGGCGGTGACGCTGGAGGTCGCGGACGCCGGTCGCGGAAGGGGTCCGGGTGGAGGGGGACCCACGCGGGTGGACGGGCTAGGCCGCTCTTTCCCTTCCCACGGCGGAGCTGTAGTGGCTGGGAGGCGGAGCAGTGTCGTGACAGCGAACGTCGAAGTGGAACAGTGGCGAGGAGGGCGCAGCGGCGGTGGGGGCGCGCTGGCACCGGCGGCACAGCAGCAGCGGCTGGCCGCGGCGAACGGCGACGGGAGAGAGTAGCGTGGCAGGATGGCGGCGATGGTGAGTCGCGGCCGGCGAGGATCAAACCGCTCTGATACCAATAATGATGCGGCACTGTGAAGGAGAAAGGGAGAAACGAGGAAGAAGAAAAAGGGACAAAACGGGTTGGGCTTCCACCCTGGGGATTCCACCCCGCAGAAAGAGAAGACTCGGAGGCGGCTGCTAAAGGCTTTCTTCAAATCTTCATTAAGTCTCAAACACGAGATTACAACTATATTTATAGGGAGGGAGCCCTAATGGCCCTCACAGACTCAAACGTGGACTAATATACCCTCAAGCCTAAAAATGAGCCCAAATTCGGACCCGAAAATACACTGAAAAATGAAAAAACACTAATGGGCCTCAAATGGGCCTTATTACATCAATAAATGCCCAAACTCATAAAATAAACATGCTAGTGACACAGGAGTAAGTCGCCCAGCTAAATGGACGCCGTCGTCTCTGCTCGTCGCCTCCGTCTGCGGTAAACTTGGACCCGGTCGGCCCGGTCCAATGCTCGGGTGTCCCCACCACATTCTGTCTGAGATGTTAGTCTTGGCATAAAAAACAAAACAGAGATAAACACTATCCACAACAAATTAAGTATTTGCAAACACACGTGGGAAGATTTCCACCCCCTCCCTTCTTAATCGTTTCTTTTTTCTTTTGCAAATGCATCACAGAGTGAAACAGCACAACATGATGAAAAAAAAATGGAGATGCATTCCTTTGTCATTGGTGTGTATACAAAGAGACTAACATGCTGAAATGTATCACATTTCAGGCCATGTATGCTTTTGTATATGTTTATTTATATAGAATAAGAAGCTGACAAGCATCCCATCAGAGGCCATTCATGAAACTACATACATACACGTCCATATATGCCAACACATTCACACCAAAATGCTAATTGTGTGCTTCATCCAAATGCCTCACCAATCCTCACATTGGAGCTACGTGCAATTCACTGACTGTGCACTATCATTGTATGTTGCTATCAGTACACCTTTCCTGATGCATCAGAAATCTTGCTCAGAGGTGTCATTAGAAGATTGGATTATGAGATGTGTGTGGCTGTGGCCATTTTAAACTGATCATAAATATGCAATACGGTCATAAACCCAATTCAATCATTCTGGGCCCGCTAAATCTAATGAGGATCCAAGGGTTTGGCAGTGCATGATTAACAACATTTCAAATCTCAACATATTTGTATTGGTTGGCTGACCAAGGAAACTTTAGCTAGGAGGGGCCTGCCAAAGTTCTTGTGAGGAGACCATCTTTCTGATCATTTAATTTAAGCTCATGAACAGGGGAGCAACCCTCCACCTACTAGATTTTGAGTGTCTGGATGAAGAGGAAAAGATGGCGGTTTGATATAGGGATATGTGACATATCTCGTCTTTTGTAGGGCAATTATCAGCTAAAGAGCAACTTGAAATGTAATTCCTGTTCATTTGATCATGTGTACTCTTATCGCAATTTTCCATATATGCTTCTGTAAAAACCCTTTTTTTGCATTTAATCCAGTTCTAAGTTTGTAAAAAGAGATACCGCTTCACTCAAATATGATCTATGTAAAAAAGGGCACCAGCAGATTTTGATACATAATGATGCTTAGGTGGCGGAGGTGGGAGGGCAAGCGGTGGCCATGCCCCCACCAAGTTCTTGGATTGTCATATATATAAAAGTTTTTTCAATGGCCCTTTCAACAATCAAATTATAGTCATGTATGTGCCTAAAATGTTTCTAAACTCCACGTTCATTGCTTCAAAGTGAAAAAACTTCACAAACTTATGCATAGTTTAATTTACTTTAATTATCTATAATTTATGTACAAACTCTATATATTTTGATCCTTTCTGATGCACCCCTCCCCCCTTCCAGAAAAAAAAACAGTTTGCCTCTGCCTTATATGCTTCTGAATTATTTGACATTACTAGACAATAGGTTCCATCTTCTAACTGCTAATTGACGTCTGTCACAATATGTCATCAAAAGGGATGTTTGCATCATGCTGACAGCCAGCTGGAAAATTTGTCCAATACCTTGGGCAAGGTCTTCTTACGATCTAGATTCTACGGATACTATCAGATATGTCCTCTGAAAGAAGGGCTAGAGTTTATTTCAAATTATTGTCAAATTTATGTAAGATTCATAGAAATGTAAATTATCCTTGAGTTACCTGGATTCATTAGCAAGCAGGGAGTGGCTTTTCTGTTCACTTTCAGTAAGTCACACCTGGTTATAAGTTTTGCGGTTCATTTTAGTGAAGTTCGAATTCCTAATGTGCTCTTAATTGAACATTTGTATGCAAAAAGTAATTGAAAATCAGATAAACCATGGGTTCTCTGGGTTTTACAATTAGAACATTTCAGGAAAACCCTTAGCAGCTAAGCAACCTCTCTCTCCCCTCTTGAATCTCCTCCTCAGCTTGCAGCCACCTCTCTGGGGTCTCTTTTTAAATTTTACTATTATTATTCTGAAGGGAGGACAATGGTAAGAAGCCGAATAGATGGAGAATGTCAAGGTTAAGAGTACAGCTGTGCTTGTGGGTTGTAATGTGCTTCTCCTAAATCCTTTTTTTTTCTTCTTATGTATGCATGTATTTACTCTTTTTGGAGTTTTATTTCCTAACAAAATGAGGAGAAATGTGTCTGTGCTGTGGTGTGCCGATGTATTTTACGATCCCGAGCTATTTACTTTTGTCTCTTTCCTGTTTCAGTGTGCGCTGGCTGCCATTGTGATATCTGCTGTAATGGGTCTGGTAAGATTGTTGAGTACCTGTCTTGATGTCTCTTGGAATAAATCTTGTATCTTAGAACTCTTATAGCTGTCTGAACTTGTTTATTTGAGATATAATGTGGGCATACAAACATTCACTGTAGTACTTATCTTTGCAAGCAGTTGACATTTCCAGAATGTAAAAGGCTTCTTTATATGGGTTGATAGTTCAATATTATTGATTATTCACGGTCGGTTGAAGGGTTCTGCAATTAGAGTGACATTGCTGTTTATCCATTCTTTCATGCTAAACTGCAAATTAATTTCTTTAAATTATGCTTCGTATAGATGCAACAAATTATTATAATTCTTCCGGCATTGAAAGTTGGTTTTGCATTACTATATGCAGAATGTACATGACGTAGTTTTAGTATGTAAAAACTAAATTTGCTTGTTAACTGTTGCACCCTATGTTTTAAAAAAAAAGGGAGGAGAAACCTGGAGGGAGCCCCTCCAGGTTCCCTCCTTCCTCTCTCTCTCTCTCTCTCAAACTATATTAAAAAAAAGATACAAAGAGGAGAAGAAACCCGGAGGGATCCCCTCCGGCTTCTACAAGCCCAGAGGGATGCCCCTCTGGGTATTCTCAAACCCGGAGGTCCGGGTTCCCTTCTCTCTCTTCTCTCCTCTCTTTCTCTCTAAATCTGCAACCCAGAGGGATCCCCCTCTGGGATTCCAAACCAGGAGGGAGTACCTCCGGGTTCCCTCTCTCTCTCAATTACTTCCCCCCTTGTCCTTTTATGCCCCTCCTCCTTTCAAACCCGGAGGGGCTGAAATGTCCCCCCAAAAAACCTTCCATCTCCCTCCGGGTTTCTCCTCTCCTCTCCTATAAATAGGAGGGCTTGGCCATTGGAGAAGGGGACTTCTCACTTGAGCATTTCTCCACTTGGAAGCTTGGAGCAAGAAGGAAAGGAGCAGAGCTTGGTGCAGGAGCTTGAAGACTTGGTTTTCTTTGAAGATTTTGATGCTTTTGTAAAGAAGACCCTCAATTAAGGGTATGTTTACATAAACACCCCTATGAGGAAGAAAATGTCGTGCCTTGGAAAAATTCTTGTAAATCACAGAAAAATGATGCAAAGCCTCAGAAATATTCAAAGATCTAAAAACATGCAGAAAATTGCGGAAAAATCCTTGAAAGATGGGAAATTGCAGAAAAACCCTTGAGGTGATTGGAGAACTTGCATCTCTCGCCCCTTGGAGCACTTGGAGAAACCTTGGAGCCACTTGGAGCTTGGCGCAAGGATCATTTGGAGTTTCTTAAAGGCCTTGAAGAACTTGAAGAACTTAAAGAAACTTTGAAGAAGTTTGAAGAACTTAAAGAGCTTGGGGATTTTATTAAAACCCAATAAGGGCATGTTGCATACATGTCCCTAACATTGGGGATATGTCTCTATGGTCAGGGTTTGCCGACCCGGTGCGGGTCGCCCCGACCCGCACGACCCGACCCGACCCAAGCTGTGGGCGGGTCGCCCGGGTCGTGGGTCGTCACCGGGTTGCCCCATTATTTTAATATTATGTTATATATATATTGTGTCTTTTTCTATTTTATTATATTATTTTATATGTATTATATACATAAAAAGTTTTTTTTTAGAGCGGGACGGACCGAGACGGGACCGACCCGACCCGACCCAGGCCGAGACCGGCCGGCGGGTCGGCAAACCCTGCCTATGGTTATGAAAAACCATGTGAATTTCAGAAATAACCAAAGGCCATGGAAAAACCTTGGAAATTATGGGGAAACCCTTCTGCTGTCCAGAATTTACAGAAAAAAACCCTGCTAAGGGTGGAAATTGCAGAAAACCTCTGAAAAGATCAGAAATTATAGAAATGTCCTGATCTATCAGAAAATGACAGAAATACCCCTTGCTTGTGGGAACTTACAGAAAAACCCTGAATTCTCATAAAATTACAGAAAAACTTGATGTTCAGGAGAATTGCAGAAAAAACCTGGAGTCTAGAAATTATAAATATGCGCCTGCTTTTGGGAAAATTGCAGAAAAACCCTGATGTTCAGGAGAATTGCAGAAAAACTCTGGACAGTCCGGAGATTACAAATATGCCCCTACTTTTGGGAAAATTGCAGAAGATCCCTGATGTTTAGGAAAATTACCAAAATACCTTGAAGTTTCATAAAATTGCATAGAAGCCCCTTTGCTGCCAGAAATTATAGAAATATCCCCGGTCATGGGAATATTACAAATACACCTTTATTTGTGAGAAATTACAGAAAAGTCCCGGAAGGCATCCACATCCACCGAGGACCAATCACTGAATCACCCAAGGAAGGGATCCACCAAGGACAAAGCATAAAGTACCGCCCAAGAGACTCGTCTTACTAAGTGTTCTTGTGCTTGTGTATCTACAAATATACAAGAAAGGGAGTGTGTTGCATATATGCCCCCATGTGAATTATTCCTAAGTCCTAAGGCATATTTTAGGAAATACAATCAAGCAAATGAGCATAGATCAAGCATCAAGGGGTGGCCGAGGAGATCCAAGCATAGAGACTTGTGCACGTGACTTGTGATCATAAAAGTCTATTAATTGCACAAGTATCCCAAGAAAGTCAAGAAATGACAGAAATGTCCTGAAATGTCAAGAAATGGCATAAATGTCTCAGAATGTCAAGAAATGACGGAAATATCTTGGGAAAGTTAGGAAATGACAGAAATGTCCCGAAATGTCAAGAAATGGCATAAATGCCTTAGAATGTCAAGAAATGACAGAAAATATTTAAAAAATCAAGAAATGACTGAAATACCCTAGAATATCAAGAAATGACGGAAATATCTCAGAATGTCAAGAAATGATAGAAATGTTATGAAAAGTCAAGAAATGACAGTAGTGAATCAAGATGTTAGGAAAATTACAGAAATTCCCAAAAATGGTTAGAAACTATAAAATACCCAGAAATGATCTAAAATTACATACATATCCAGAAAGGGTAAAAAATTACAAACATGCCCTTGCTGTGTGTACAAATGTCCGTTAAAGACATCAACTCAATTCAATGGTTCAATCATGATCAAAACAGTGATCATGACCACAGGTCAATCCGATGGTCCGTTAGTTTGATGATATTGGCGATCCAACAGTGGGATCAGGTCAAAACTCAAAATCAATAGTTAGATGTCGATCAGGAGTAAATCCAACGATCGAATCTTGACCATATTCAAATTTAATAGTCGAATCGAGACCAAGAATTAAGTCAATGGTCATATCTTGATTCAAAGCAAATTTAACAGTCAAACCTCAACCAGGAACAAATCTGATGGTCGGATCACGCAGGAAGCAGAGCCAACATACCGATAATGATCATATTGGCGATCCAATGGCCTGATCGTGATGAAATCCAAATCCAACTGTTCGATTGAGGACAAAAGTAAATTCGAAGGTCCGATCATGATAGAAGTCAATTCAAAGGTTCAATTGAAGACTGAAGTAAATTCAATGGTCGGATTGCGACTGGATGTAAACTCGAAGACCCGATTATATAATCGGGACCAAGTGTAAAGGTCTTAAGAGACCGATTGTAATTCAAATTATACTTGTTCAAGGATAAAAATCTTCCAATTTCTTGGCAAGAATATGTATCTTTAATGGGCAATCATTGAGATTATGTCCATTAGATAAAATCCTCAACATCACAACGGATATAGAGGTAAAATGTGTTCTTTGACATTTAATCAAAGGTGTTTGGATTTTAGGCTGATGTAAATAAACATCGATTACGGTCGGTGGGGAAAAGGCCAATGCACGAACCTTAAATCGTCTGTTAAACATAAAATGCGGAAATAATCATACACGTGCTAATCAAATATCTAACAAATGTGCATCTTTGTTCAATAAATGAACACAAATCTTTCCGTTATTTTTTCCATGTTAAACATTAACTTACACCACAATGTTGAAATTATTAGAGTATTTAGTACCATGTTGGAAAAAGCACTCCGCAAAACAACATATGGGGGACTAAAAGAAAGTAGGATGTGAAATTAGTACCTTTTCTTTTTTTAAGACAAAAAAAGGTTTATGATGCATGAGTAGATCCAGCACTTGTGATGGAGATGAAGCACAATCCGGCAATTGTGTTTTAAATTTTTTTTAGATCAGTGCTGATTTCATTTGAATATGCAGACAAATCTTTGGCAGTCTTTTCCCTCACGGATGTCTTCTGTCTGCATTCTCTGTTCTCATATGCACAGAATGATCATGCTTCCTATCCCCGTTGAACATGGCCTATATGGGAGTTTTAAATAGTTACAAGATTCTAAAGAAAGCTACATTTTGGTGCTCTTTATTACAGGTGGACTATGATGAAGCCATCTTCCTGTGGCACGTGGACAAGAAGGACTTCTTCTTTGGACCATTACTAGCATTACAACATTGTTCCTTGGTATTGAGATTGGTGTTCTTGTAGGGGTAAAACTTCAAACTACTTTAGCTAGGATTTATACATTGTTCTATGAGGACTGGAATTCTTGTTGGGGTAACAATATGAATTTGCCTTTGCTTTTCCTGTTACCATGTAAATGATGTCAATTTCTTTTCATTTCTGACTGTGTATGCTTTCAAATGATATCCTGCATAAAATGATAAAGAACCAGCAGCCAACTGAGGCAGCTTTAAGTGCTACTTTCCTCTTATTGTTTTAGTGATGATGTTGATTTAATTCCTTTCATTAAGAAGATGAAATTTCTGTTTCAATTTCTGTTGCAGGTTATGTTACTCTTTTGATGTGGGGTATTTATTTCATTAAAAATATGAATGTGTTCTTGTTGTTTTAAGGATTCACTTCTTTTATAGCAATATGGGTTAGGTCAGCTGAATCTAAGAGATGGATAGGGAAACACAGTCCAATAATTAACAAAGCTGATACTTACCCATGAATTTTAATGCTGGTCCCTCAAAATGAGGGTTGGTCTCCTTGTAGGTTCTTTTCATCTTCCCTTGTGATTCTTATACTTGTCTTCTGTTGGATACTTTCCAGTCATTGCAGTGAGATTTGACTTTTACCCTCGTGAATAGATAATAGTAGATCATTACTTGTCCTTTTCATATGATGTTGATTTATTTCATTTATTCCTGTCCATGCATGCATTCATTTCCTCAGACTAGACATCATTATTTATCTAGCAGGCATTTTATAGAAATACAAAAAATTGTGACATACGTCGGGCTAGGCTATATCCCTGTACCCTGCAGTTAAACTTAGAAGGTTGGAGTTAAATGTACTTTTCAGCATTCATTTTCCATATATGATATGGGAATGCATATGTAGACGCATTTATCAAGTGGGGTTTATCTCCTTTCTTGCATTATTACTTTCATTATTTCATGTGTACAAATCCAGTGTACTTTTGACCTCTGTTTGGTGGCATAAAAAATCTGCTGTACACTTTAACATCTGATATCAGTGACAATTTGTTTGTTGAGTGTACATGCTTTTGTTACGTGCGATATGACAGAAAGGTTAAATCAAATGATTTACTCTTTTGTTTCTTTCTGTTTCAGCTTCAAATGTTCTGTGCTTAATTTCTAGGTTGATTTGATAGTTTGTGGTTCCTTTTATTGATGTAATATGCAGCAGTGGGTTAAGGTCCTAGCAAAGTGTTAGTGGGTTGGTACCATCCCAAAATGACTAGCCATTTAGGAGGCCCACACCACACTAACATTAGGCCATCACCCCCCAATTTATATCCAACGTGGGACTAAATTGAGTGCTGGCCTCTCACACAGGCCAAGGTCTCTCACACAGACTGTAACAAAGCTCCCCCCGTTTATGAGGCACTGCCCCCGGTGCCTACTCTGGGATGTTTAGGCACGCTTTGGGCCACCTAGGTCGCTACCTCCTGGACGGTTATGCACGTTTCCTCATAAACATGGGGAAAATGGGCTCAGACACCAATTGTTAGTGGGCTGGTACCATCCCAAAATGACTAGCTATTTAGGAGGCCCACACCACACTAATATTAGGCCATCACCCCCCATTTTATATCTGATGTGGGACTAAACTGAGTGCTGGCTTCTCACACAGGCCAAGGTCTCTCACACAGACCATAACACAAAGCTCATGGGGTTGAATGTAAATGGATCATGTGCAATTGTATTTTGTTTTTGGTTGAACAGATTTAGGTCTTACTATGGAAATTTTTCTTTTCAGGTTGGCTCCTCCCTCGCGTTTGTCATCCATGAATCAGCAAATCCACACATTGGTGAGTTAGCTTGACGTGGTACATGATGCATCTGTGGAATCTGTAATAATCATGACATTGTTGCTTTAATTCATTATCAATCAATCATAACCAGTCATCGGATAACCTCGTCCAGTTCATCTTTTGTCAGTTTCATGTGCCCCACTTGAGATCTGAGGATTTGGAAAAATTCCAATGAAGTGCCCTGCTTGACATCAACATCTATTTGGTTCCTTTCTGATCGTAGACACCTTAGATGGACACCCGGAATTCTGAAAATGCAGTTCGAGATCACATGACTAGAGAGCAATCATCATCAGAGTTTTATCCCATTATTTGGGGTTGGCTACATAAATCCTGTTCCGCCAAGGAATTACTAGAGAGCAATCCTTTTTCTAATTTCTAGTCCACATAAAGAATGTAGACAAGGAAGGAGACAAGTCTATACATGTGGACCTGAAGTCTTCTACTAGGCTTCTTATAAAGGATGAAAGCTCATAAATTCAGCTCTTCCAGGCACCTTGCAGAAAGTAAAAAAATGAAAAAAATGATGAAGTTATTTTGTTTATTCTCGCTCATTGTCCAAAGCTTGTGCTACTAGGAGGATTTGGTCAGCAGGTGCCGTAGGAGAACAATTCATTGTAAAGGAAATCAATTCCTTGAAGGTCTATTCTAAAATTAACACTTAAAAACAAGTTTTTCCTCTCTTCTACTTGTAGAAGCGTTCACCTTGAAGGATCATTCCTCATCTTTTTCATCTTTGTTGAGTATCTGTTGGTGCAGGTGCTATAACCTTTTGGGATTGAGTGGCATGCGTCATTATTATTATGTATTGATATTTCATTTAGTGTCAATAAATATTCTGGTTGGATTATTTATTTCAAAATTTATTCTGGACATCTGATTTATTTATATTTTTCTCCCTGAAGCCGTCTTAGGTCGTCTTCCTGGAACTACTATATATAGAAACATCTGGCAGTATCCTGAAGCATATACATACAACGGGATTGTGATTGTTCGAATCGATGCCCCAATTTATTTTGCAAACATAAGTTACATAAAAGAGAGGTGCACACAAGTTTCTTTTGACTGCACAGTAGCAGAAATTTTGAATACACATAGACTTGTCTTCACTTTAATATATTGAGAATCATTTTATGGTACTTGCTCACCAGGCTACAGGAATATGAAGTTGATACATCAGGCTCTGTGAAACGTGGACCAGAGGTTGAAAGAAATTATTTTGTGATTCTTGAGATGGCACGTAAGTCAGAAATGTTTTTTGTCCTAATTTCTTTCTGGCCTCACAAAAGCAAAACATGAAACTAAAAGTTGGTTCTTTTATGTTGATTAAAATGAGGGGAATGTTGTAAGTTTCATACATCATTCTATATATGGGATTGTTGCATATATACCCCTATAAAGATCGGTTTCGCCAAATAAACACCTCATTTAGACCTATTATCAAGAAAACCCTCGAAATGGCTCGAATGATTATGGTTATACTTCTGCTGTTCCCGGCTGTCAGCGGGGGGCGAATATTTCATGGAATATACCACATAAAATATTCAGATATACCCAAAATACCTTGTCTCCGCCACTGTGTGCGTCCTCCCAGATGGGATCTCTGTCACTTGCTGCACCATCTGCCGGAAGTTGGCCGGGTGTGTGATGATAATGTTGCGGTTGACTGCTCGGAGGGGTGGGGCTAGCACTTGCATACCTTCCCCGCTAGAGGGGACAAAGCCGAGCTCTGGGTTGGCCTCGGCGCTGACTCTGCGTCAAAGGCAGAGGTGGCGTAGTTGATGACGGGTGAAGGTCTCTCGGCAGAGGCGATTGCGTCAAGGATGAGGGCCCTAGTCTTGGGAACCTGACGGCATCGACGGCGAAATGCAAGTTTGCAGTAGGGGGAGGGAGGGAGCGCTGCCGGCGAAGATGGCGAAGTTCTTGAAGCCGAACAAGGCGGTGATCATCCTGCAGGGGCACTTAGCTGGGAGCAAGGTGGTGATCGTGAAGAACATCGACGACGGCACCCACAAGCGCCCCTATGGCCACTGCCTGGTGGCGGGTATCTCCAAGTACCCCGAGAAGGTGATTTGGCGAAACCCCCCTCCCTACTCGCAAATCCCCTCTGGCTACCCCAAGAAGGTGATCCGACAAACCCCGGTGAGCCCCCACTCCCTACTTGTAGTCCCCCCTCTCGGCCGCCCTCTCCCCCACTGGTGGCCCGAAGAAGGTGATCCGACAACACCCCCCCCCCCCCCCCCCCCCCCCCCCCCCCGCCCTCTCCCTGCTTTCAGTCTCCCCTCCTGGCCAAGGTTTGCAATACTGGTACTAGAACTGGTACTGGTCAGGTCCGGTACCGGTACATACCGCCCGGTACCGGTATGGTACCGGGCAGATCTCCAATAACCCCTTCAGTTTTGTTTTTCCGGGCGGATATCCAATGACCCCTTCAGTTTTGTTTTGTTTTGTTTTTAAGTGAATAACTCCTTCGAAAACCCCATTTCTCCGCTCGAGGACCCATTCACAATCCATAAAGAATCCGGCTTTCTGGATCCGATTATTAAAAGTTAAAAAACCCCACCCCCCACCCCCCACCCCCCGACCCCCGACCCCTTTCCCTCCTCAATCCCCTCTTGCCCGATGCCCTCTGCTCAGTGGACGGCAGCTCGGCCAACGGCAATCGGCGAACGGCAGTCATCGGCGGACAGTGGCCATCGGTGGTACTCCTCTCTCAACCTCTCCCTCTCGACACCTCTCTCAATCTTTCTCTCGATCTCTCTATCTCGATGCCTCTCTCAATCTCTCTCTCTCGACGTATGTACCGGCGATACCAATAGTTAAGGGGCGAAACCGGACCGTTCGGGTCCAGTACCGAGATGTACCGCCCAGTATCGGTACGTACTGGGCGGTACTACAAATCATGCTCCCGACCGCCCTCTCCCCCTCCTTCGACCCCAAGAAGGTAAGCCGTCGAACCACCCCCTCCCGGCCTCCCTCTCTCCCTCGGGTGAACCCCCCCTCCCTACTTGCAGCCCCCCCTCCTGGCCACCCTCTCCCCCTCAGGTGAACCCCCCCTCTCTGCTCGCAGCCCCCTCTCTCGGTCGCCTTGTCCTCCTCTTATGACCCCAAGGTGATCCGGCGAACACCCCCTTGGCCCCCTTGAGAGAGAGAACTAACCCCAATTAAATCAGCGGCAGTTATGGCAGGGGTATAACCACAATCATTCGAGTTTTTTCGAGGATTTTCTTGATAATATGAGTGGTTTATTTGGCAAAACGAATCTTTATAGGGGTATATATGTAAAAATCCCTTCTATAATATATATATATATAGTTATGGATATCTAAGCCAACTAGGCAATTGTATGTTATAGAAGACATGAATGAAATTACTAAAGTGCCCATAAATTGTCAGTCATCATCTTTGGTTCTTTTCCCAAGTAACAAACTTTGATACCTACCGAGTAAAATGTTTGAAGGTTCTTTTCATTAATATTATCTAAGAAATTGCTCTTGTGATTATGCAGCTGTTACCTATATAGACTCCAGCGCTGTTCAAGCTTTTAAAGATTTGCATCAAGAATACAGTTCACGAGGAATCCAGGTTGAAATTGCTGAAAATATTTGTGAATGGTGTCTTATTGCTGTCATTTTCTCCCTTAACATACTGTTTGCTGCTTTGCCAGATTGCTATTGCCAACCCAAACCGAGACGTTCTGTTAACTCTTTCTAGATCTGGACTCATTGATCTCATCGGCAAGGAATGGTACTTTGTGCGTGTTCATGATGCGATTCAGGTCTGCCTTCAACGTGTTCAGGCTATAAATGAAAGGACTCCGAAGAGAGGAGATTCTATCCCCAGCTGGCAACCTGCGTACCTCCGGAGATTATGGAAACAGAGTGGAGATGATTCAACCCCGGATGCAGAGCCTCTCTTATCTCAGGAGGAGGTCTAATTGGCATTATGTCATATGTCCAAGAAATCATTTGATTCGTGTCATATGTTTGTTGCCGCATCATATGTAAATTGTATCTTGACTACATGGCTACGCATAGTGTAATAGCCCATTCTTTCAAAGCGATGTTGAGATGCACGCATGATTGCCTGTTTCTTGTCATATGTCGAAATTAGTCTTCGGCAAAGACAACCTGGTTACCTTCGGAGATTATGGAAACAAAGTGGAGATGATTCCGCCCCCGATACAGAGCCTCTCTTAACCTCAGGAGGTCTAAATAGCATTGTATTATGTCCAGCAAAATTCATTCGAGTCGTCTTGTTTTGTAATTTGTTGCATCATATGTAAATTGTATCATGACCATGTTGTTGTGGATGGTATAACAGCTCCATTCTTTCAAAGCGAACGTGACATGCAGGCATGATTGCTTGTTTTGGGATGTCTTCTGTGGAAATTAGTCTTCTGTGATCCCTCTGGCTTGCCATTTCTCATGTGGTGTGTATCTTTTATGTGGATCTCTGACTTCAGAGCCATATTCGTGTTTTCTTAATCCAAAGAGATGCTGCTGGCAGCTCATCCTCATGTTTCCTCGCGGGTTTTTCCCAAACCTGATTTAGAGGTCTAATCTAATTTAGCAGGCTACGTTGTTTCGCATGGGGAAAAATGTTGTCCTAAAATCCTACTTCATGCATGATCCATATTCCCATGCCACAGCTACATAATCCTAAAAATCCACATCCCCATACCACAGCTTCGTAAAGTAGATTTCTAATCTTCATATGGCCCCGTTTGAGAATAATATCAAGTTAGGTGAAAATTTTAAACTCTCTCCATCGTACAAAATCTTGCAGTGTCAGAGATTATCCATTGTTCGTAATCCTAAGAAGTTGGGTTGAACCAACTTATGCAAAATCAAGAGTTCAGGTGTTTTTTTGTCTATAATATCTCTCTTCATAAAATCTCATTCACACGAAAACTCACGAGTGGTGGTTTATTTGATAATAATTTTTTATTGTAAGAGAATTCTAATGATTGGAATCCCCTCATCAATGCTTCTCAAGCGTTGCCTTAAGTTCTAATCTGATTCCAACCCCTTACAAATAAAGCAGAAATTATGTTTTTGCAATTTGAATTTGATCTGGTCATTGGAAGTTGCCCCCATAAAATAAGAATCGGAAATGGAAGTTGACTGTTGACCCCATATTCTATTTTTGATAGTTTTCTAATAAAATAGTTATTCAAATGTTGAAACCAATTAATTATAGTGTCATGACAGAGTCCTGAGTATATTAACCCGAGCTATGGCACCGAGGGCTTACGATGTGACCTGAGCCAAGCCAAGGAGTCTCAAGGCCCACTCATTAACATGGTTTGACGGATCGGGCCGGGTCGGCCCGACCCGCCCCGACCCAGGCGCCAAGCGGGTCGGGCGGGGCGTGGGTCGTGGTCGGGTCGGACTGGCCCGCACCGACCCGTCCGTCCCGTCACGTACCAGACCGGTCCGTGGACGGGAAGGGCTGGTACGTGCGGGACGGCCCGCTCGTGCCGGTCTGGCCATTTAACGGGCCGGCGGGGGGGGGGCGTTCTAGCCAGGCCGTGGCTAGCTGGGCGGTGAGCGGCGGTGGAGGTCCCGGAGCGGCGGTGGACGGCGGCGATCGGCGAGCGGCGGTGGACGGCGATCGGAGGTAAGTCCTCCTCCTTTGAATTTTTTTTTAAATTAAATAGAGGGTGGCCGGTTGGGGGGCCGGGCGGCGGTGGGGCTGCGCGTGGGATGGCGTAGGAGGTGGTGGAGGGGGGGCGGTGGGGGACGGGCGTTGGCAGAAGGGGGCGGCGCTGGGGCTGGGCGTGGGACGGTGGGAGGGCGGAGGAGGTGGTGGAGGGGGGGGCACCGGCGGTGGTGGGGCTAGGGCAGGGGCGGCCAGGGCCGTCCAGGACCGGCGGTGGGGGACGGCGGTGGTGGGGCTGGGGCAGCGACGGCCAGGGGCGGTGGTGAGGGTGGGGGAGGGGGAGGGTGGGGGTGGGGGAGGGGGGTGGGGTACGGGCCGGCTAGGGGCGGCGGTGGTGGGGCAGGGGCGGTGGAGGGGGGGGGGGGAGAAAATAAAAAATAATTTAATTTTTATATTTTTATATTTTTTCTTATTTTGAAAATGTAAGAATAGAATTTATCAGATTGTTTAAAATTATTTATGATATATTATTTAATTCATGTGGTAGAAATAATATAATTTTTGTTTAATTCATATTGTATAAATAAATTTTTTTGATGTATTGTTTAATTAATGTTGTAGAAATAATATATTGTTTAATTAATGTTGTAGAAATAAATTTATTTTTGATGTATTATTTAATTCATGTTTAATTATTAGATTTAATTGAGATGTATTAAATTTAAAATTTAGTCTTGCATGTTGTAGAATTAATGATATTATTTTCATTATTAGTTGTAGACGTAAAATAATGTAATACTTTATTTTTGAAAAAAATTAGACATATTTTTAATTTAAATATATATGTAGTGATAAATATTTTATAAAAAAATAAAGTTAATATTTATAATTTAAATTAATTAGAGATGTTTTAAATTTAAATATAAATTTATTGATAAATATTTTACAAATAATTTTAAAGTTAATTTAGATGTATAATGTAATTTAAGTAGAGATGTTTTTAATTTAAATATAAATTTAGTGTTGAATATTTTATAAATAATTTTAAAGTTAATTTAGATGTATAATGTAATTTAATTAGAGATGTTTATAATTTAAATATATAATTAGTGATACATATTTTACAAATAATTTTAAAGTTATTTTAGATGTATTAAATAAAAAAATTAGTCTTATATGCATGTTTTAGAAATAATGATATTATTTTGAACTAAATTATATTGAGATGTATTAAATATTGAATTTAGTCTTGCATGTTGTAGAAATAATGATATTATTTTCATTGTTAGTTGTAGACATAAAATAATGTATTTTGTATTTTTGAAAAAATTCATACATGATTTATTTGTAAACTATATTCGCTAGCTTTACGTAAAAATTAATTTAGTATCAAATTAAGATATTTTTAATATATATTTTGTATTTCTTAAATTTAGTGATATTTATAATTTATATTTCTTAATTTTAGGAGATACAGTTAAGCACTCTATGGCTCCTAGGGAACGACCAAATGATATTGGATGGTCACACGGAGTTATGTTGGATGGCAACCGTAGGTGTTGGCGTTGCAAGTATTGTAAAATAGAACACCGGGGAGGAGGGGTGTCTCAGTTGAAGAAGCATTTGGCAGGAGGAGCCGGTGCAGGATACTCTGAGCTTGCTAGGTGTACCCATGTGCCTAGAGATGTGAAACTTGCAATGGCCAGACACTTGCGGGAGAAGAGAGCTGTGATGTAAGAAAAGGAAAAAAAGAAGAAAAGAGATCAAGCGGCAGTGAGCGGAAGAGCAAGTGGTAGCGACGAGGAGGAATGTGCATGGACACCCAGTGACGAAGACCAACAAGCACGTACTGAGCAGGCTAATGTGTATGTCACGGTGAATGATCCATACAAAGCCGAGTTTCGTGAGGCAGTACGTCAAAACAGGGAAGAGTCAAGACATCCCGAGGAGACGAGAGTCCGAAGTCGCGAGGCGGCGAGAACCGGAGCATCAGGGAGTGGTGGTTCATCTACGACTCGACAACCACGGGACATAAGGAGTTTCTTGACTGGTGACTCAGGTTCACAAAGAAAAAGGACACAATCGATCAACATTGAAGATGTGGAGCCCGGTGCATTACCCCGAGAGCATGGCAAGCAAACGAGGATGGACGATGCATATGGTCAGAAGGGGCCTAAATGAAAACTTGGTCAGGCCGTTGTAAAATGGTGGCACCACGCAGGTCTACCTTTCAATGCAGCAAATAGCCCTTACTACAGGCCAATGTTTCAAGAAGCACAGGTCCTTGGACTACACGTGCAGCCACCTACAGCGAAAGAATTGGCCGGCGTATATCTTGATGAACAAGTTGCTGAGATCAAGAGTTACATTGACTCATTCAAACAGAAATGGACAAAATACGGAGTCACACTGATGTGTGATGGATGGTCAGGTACCACAAAATCTAGCCTGATCAACTTCTTTGTTTATTGTGACAGACATGTTTTCTTTCAAAAATCAGTGGATGCGTCTGGTCAAATTCACAGTTACCAATATATTTTGTCATTGATGGAACAAGTGGTGACTGAGATTAGGGAGGAGTACATTGTACAAGTGGTGACTGACAATGGGTCGAACTATATAAGAAGACCGGGGAGGAGCTAATGAGGAGCATACGGCACATTTTCTGGACCCCCTGTGCAGCACACTATGTAGATCTGATGCTGAAGGAGATTGGGCAGCTTCGTGTGGTCAAATCTGTGGTCGAGGTGACACAAAAAATCACAAAATATCTCTACAACCACACACTTGTATTGGCATGGATGAGGGAGCATTGTGGCGGTGAACTGTTGATGCCTGGAATCACACGATTTGCCACCAACTATATCGCATTGCAGAGCATTCTTAAGCACAAGGATGAGTTGAAGCAAATGTTTAGAGGTGAGACCTGGCTAAGTTCCTCTTTTGCTGCTTCACGTGAAGGAGGGGAGGTCGAGGGGGTTGTCAACACCGCGAATTTTTGGGATATAGTGAAGGTATTAGTGTCATTGATAGAGCCACTGTATGAGGTATTGCGATGTGTGTATGGGGATAGAGTACCAACCATGGGGTTGGTGTACAGCAAAATTGAAGCTGCCAAGCGGAAGATCCTTGCAACGTCTAAAAAATATGGACCCACCATCTTAGAGATTGTGGAGGATAGATGGGACAAACAAATGAGCCGCGATCTTCACATGGCAGGTAAACACTTACATTCTCGTCCAATAAATGAGCTGTGATCTTCAGCTGATACTAATATGTAATTCATTGTCTTGCGATTGCAGCGTACTATCTACATCCAGCCTTCCAATATCCTCGGGCCCTTGCTTATGACGATACTTTGATAGAATCGGTTAACATTGTGGTAGACCGATTGTCCGGCAGCCCAACAGATGCTGCTGATGCGTTGAATGAGTCATGACTCCGATGCTGATAGTACACCGATATGGTCTTCATCCCATGGAGGTGGCGGTTCTCAAGGTGGTCAACGGAGTCGTCGTGGGGATACTAGTGCTGGTGGGAGAGAGTATAGCAGTGGTCAAGGTAGAGGTCATGGAGGTCGCGAACATGCCGCATGGACAGAGGAGTAACACTTCACACATGCCACACAAGATGAGGATCACGGTGTTCCACCGCCAGGGACGAGGCGGGCAGATGATCATTGGGATCCATACTATGGAAGTTCGGATGCAGATAGTACCAGTTATCAAGGCATGTTGTCTGATTTTGAGAGGATGAGCACACATGACTCTCAGGGATCTGGAAGCTCGTATGGACGGTCATGGCCGCAGCAGCCGATGTATCATGGCGACTCAGATAACAGTAGTTCATTTTTCCCATCGTATCCATATCCTTATGCTGCAGCTGCGCCAGTAGAGGTCGTGTACGCACAAGGTTCGCAGCAGTATGAATACTACGTACGCATGTACTGGGAGAACTATGCAGGTTCAATGCGCTATGAAGACTATCTGTTCTATCTGCGGACCACATTTAATGTCAGATTATTTGGAGATGGGCACTGGCCGAGTTTGGGTCCATAGTCTTAATGAGTATGTATCATTTGGTTATATTTATAACTAACTAATAATTAATTGTAAATTTATTCATATTTTGAGTTTTGTACTTATCATTGAAATTACTAATGTAAACTTTTACATCATTTGCAGGTCATCATGGATGGACGGCGTCACCCTGCGTGAGAGCATGGATACTCTGTTGAGGGTGATGGACATGTGCACTGTAGATACTACGAACATCGCGTCACCGGCATACACAGATTTGTGGAGCACCTTGCGGGAGTGTGACGCGATGTTCGTGCATGCGACCGAGTTTCGGGAGATATCCGACATTCCTTTCGGACACAGTTACAAGAGATACGGTTCTCGTAGCACACCCATGGCATCTTCTTCTACGTCCCGGGTACCCCCACCACGAGCACCGGGCGGAGCATGATCTTTCCTCCACGTCCAGAGTTCGAGCAGCACCAGTACCAGCACCAGTTACACCAGTAGCACATGATGGAATTGAATATATAGATGTAGTGAAGACTTTTTTTTAGAGATTTTCATGTACCATCCACCGCTGCACATGACCCATCATTTGTGCAGATGGTTACATATTTTCAGTCCCACTCATATGTAAGGATGTCAAAAATACCCGCAAACCCGATTACCGGCATCACCCGACCCGTGATGGGTCGGGTAATACCCGAATAAACGGATATGGATTCGGGTTCGGATATGTTTAAAATACCCGTTTCATATTCGGATAGGGTATGGATTTAGTGCATCCGAATTCATACCCGATCCGAACCCGCTCTTAATAACTTATCGTGCATGTTAGGCCTATGATTTTAACATGAACTTAACCCGTTGCTCGTCTTGTTGAGTTTGTGAGTTTGGACTTCTTACTAAATTGTAAAGATATTTTTATAAAACATAAAAAGTATTTTAGAAAGGAAAGAGTTGACCGAATTTCTATTTTTCCAAGTCTCATAAATCTCACATTTTCTTAGAGTTGATGTAGACTCATGTTTTATGGACGGATACGGATATCCGCGGATATATCCATACCCGTGACGGATATACCCGTATCCATACCCGTCAAAATAATATGGTATTATCCGGGTATGGTATTTATAAAATTTTCACGGATAGGGTATGGTATTAGCCTACCAGAGCCAAACCCGATCCATTTACATCCCTACTCATATGTACCTCCACCCACTAGTATAGAGTTATATTATATGAGTGATCAGTCTCTCATATATCTGATGATGATGAGTTTTGGGATTCGGGCTTCACTGATGATGAGGATTAGTGAGTTTTGAGATTCGGACTTCACATATGAAGAAGATGAGTGAATTTTTATATTTTATACTTCATGAATGAATGTCATTATTATGTCACTATTTATTTTAACATATTAAATAATTTAAGTGAATTTTTTATATATTATATATAATATGATGTTTAATTAAACGATGTAATATATTATTTTTATATAATTAATTATGTTCCATTTAATATAGATCTATTATCATAAAAAAATTTACATTTTAATATTTTTAAATATATATAATAGTTAAATAAAATTTTATTAAAAAATTTAAAAAATCACATGGAGAGGACAAACCAGATCAACCCGCACTGAGATCAGGTCGACAAACAAACCTTGCTCATTAGTCCAACCTTACCGAGCCGTTGCGGCGCCGTGTGAGCCAACAAACGAGAGCAGGCGGACCTGCGATACACCGCGACGCCCACGTATAGAGTCAAGGAAAAATAATTTGGTAATTGGGGGCATTGGGGGTGGGTTTAGGAGGCCCGCACAAGCGAGTTCTGCAAAGTAAGCAGCGTCAACGCTCGGCCAGCCTATAACCCCTCCATAAATTCGTGCGCATGAAATAAGCTAGCGCGGCGAGCAGCTCCCGCCACTCGCTTTGTTTTCCTTACTCATTAGTTTAAGGCAAGTCTCTTACCACCTAGCTTCGTTATACTTATAACCCGTCCGTCTTGGCCTTTAACTCAGTTCTCCGGTATGGGACTAAAATCGTCCCTCCCATCCCCGAGAGCGTACCGGGCAGGAGTTGGGAAATCGACTCCCATCTGCGATTTCTGAGTTCCCTCCTGTCGGAACGGCAAACAACGTCATCGTCGTCCTCAAGGTTGCTTCGCCATTTTTATGGTTCTCTGTTTCGTTTCGTGGAATGTTATCGTATGTTCCCTCTCCAAGATTCTCCATGATCGGGACACGGGGATTTTCTTCCTCCTCAAAGCCTCGTCGCATCACGCTGACGCCTACTGTGAACGGTGGACTTCTAACCTGGAGGACGACCCTTCTGTGGTGCTCACGGCTTTTGGTGTGCGCGAAGCCAATCTCCGTCTCCTTCCGGTAGCATCATCCCTCTTAATTTTTCTCTGTCACTATTTGATCGGCCACCATTGGTGTTTTATTTCACATTCACAACCATGAATGGATTTTTATGTATCACTGTGCTAAACGTTCATCGTCGTCATTAAAAAAAATAGAAAATAAATGCAATCACAACGAGGCATTGCTAGCTCCCCTTTACCGTCGCTTATTAGTCCTCGGAATTGAAATTAAAAATGTTAACTAGAATCACTATTTTGGTTGGACAGGAAAGTATGTCTTGTTTTCTCACCATGGCATGGTTGAGATGGTTATCTCTGCCCATCTAACCTTTGACTATCACCACGTTCCAACTTCTCCTTTTCTTTTGTTTAAGAAGTAGTGATTTTTTTTGGGATTTTTACATATAATATTTCTATAAAATTTAATTTTGTCAAATACACCCTTCATCTGAATATATTATTATGAATATTCTTCATATAGACAGAAATATTACGGTTAGCAGGTTATACCTCTTTAGTTTATTGTCGTCGACGGAAGAGAATATTCCGTGAAATATGTCATCTACGGTCGTTAGATTTAAGAATTGTTTGACAAAATCAAAATTTACAGAAATATATATACAAAAAGCTTACTCTTTAACTCGTACTTAACTCGGGTTAAACACACGGGAGTTACGGGGAGGACATAATCGTGACATTATTCATATTTCGAAGATATTCATGATAATATACTCCGGCGAAGAATATATTTGACAAAATCGAACATTACAAAGGTACATATATATTACGTAAGAATCTCATTTTTTTTTCTATCGGAATTGGGTTGTATTATGGAAGAGACCTTTCATCGGATGGTATGAAGGTCCGAGTTCGATGTGAAGTGGTCAGCCACACAGCAAGAATCGCACGCTGTGGTTTCAAGCTTTTTGTGACTCAGTGCACAAGGTTTTGGTGCTACTCACCCTAGTTTTTCCGGATCCTGTAAACCATGTTAAAGTAATTGCTTCAGTTAAGTTTACGCCAGTCACATCATTTTATTGGGGATTCAAGAGTCTCCTTTGTGGACTCGGAGTGTTGGCCAGTGTGAATAGTGAATGTGGATATTTGGATTTATATAATGTCTGAGGGTTGACAATGGGCCGGTTGGGACCTTTGGTCCGGTTAGGTTGGTCCCGTTTCGGGATTGAGCTGATCATCCCAGGCCCATGGGCCGGAGTTGAGCTCCAAAGTTTGGCACATGGGATTGATTTTTAACTTTTTTTGAAGTGGTATTTTCTCGACAAATCGTTGGAACCCGTTTCCTTTTGTAAGTAAATTTAAAATTGCCGTTTGCAGGAGATTAGCAGGAGAATTCTTCCTGACAGTGAAATGAAGTTTTGATTAGGGAAATAGATGTGGGGGGTTGAGACATTTAGTAAGAAAAAACACGTGTATCCATATGACCGCACCCTTTCTATTGACTAAATAATTGAGATAGATGCCTCGGTTATCTGGCAATTTCAGAAGTTTCTTCCTTTTATATCTTTATCAAGGATTCATGAAACTATTTTTGTGGACTCTTCGAGTGTTTGCAATTGCGAGTTTGAATGTAGACATTTGTATTTATGATGTCCTGGGCCGTCAAACGGCCTGTTACGACCTTGGTTCTGTTTGCTTGGCCCAACCAGTTTGGGTCGGGCTTGGGTTGATCATCTGAGGCCCGGGGGCCCTAATTGGGCTCCAAGTTTTTGGCCCATTAATTAACTAGACTGCATTCAGCTTCTTCTGGGCCATGAATGGGCCTATACTATCTCAAGCAGCTGCCCAACAAAAAGAAAAAGAAAAAGAAAAAGAAAAAGAAAACTCTGGGTGAATGGTAAATGCACCATGCCATCCGAGCAATACTTGCTTGCCACGAATCTGGCTTTCACCTGTCCTTGTAAACCTCCAATATCTTTTTGTCTCCGGCATCGTGTGGGTTCCATGTGGACCAATGGCATGTAGCCTTTGCTATCTACTGGAAAGCAGGGTTCAAGCTGTGGCACTTTTTTTATTGGTTTTCTTTCTCTTGAAAGCATGCCTTTTCTCATTTAGAATTAGAACTAAGCATGGATAAATAGGCTGAGCATTTATTTGAAAGGGCTGGCTAATGACTACTTGACGATGAGTTGGGTGCTTTTGGCCAGATTTCAGTCCAGTTGTATCTCTGTGAAACACAAGTTGTTTTAAGAAACACTAAAGAAATGAGAAAAGGGAAGAAAGGAATGCGATTTTATTGTGAAAAATAAGGCTGTTATTATTATTATTATTATTATTATTATTATTATTATTATTATTATTATTATTATTTTGATAAATAAATTAAGAGCAGAATTAAAAAAATCAGTAGCTCTCACTGGAGTTGGCAATATTTGAACCCATAACTTTTCGTCTACAAAGGGTAGGAAGTGAATCGCTAAATTACAGGTTGGGGTTCAAATAAAGCCGTAGCAAAATGACGACGACTTTTATAAGGCCGGGGCCTGGGGGTAATATGAATCCAACTCATAGCGTTTGGATGAACATAAAGGCAAGGTCAAAATGGTCAAACTGACTGCTGGTATCTGTTACCATTCCCCTGTTTTTTTGGGTTACATAGACTTCTGTTTGGCCATGGATGACGATCGGACTGAACCCCATCTTTTTTCCCTTTTGCAACGTAGAACCTTGAAATTAGAATATATATATATATATATCATCAGATACCATTGGCATGGATATCATATCCTGATAAACAATGAAGCTAACGTCTACTTGACTTCATTTCAAAGTTACTGCTATAATTTAAGTTTCTTTTCAATTTAAATATTTCCGTGACAAAAATTGTATGGATTCGGCACGACACTCTACTCAACGAAGGTTTTCCTTGTTCATATTTGGCATCCAAGTGTAGGTCGATCGTTAAAGTCTAATTAAGATGGGTTATCCGGGATGAGATGATTTATTCTTATTTAATTTTTTTTAACCGGCATCGATTAAGAATAAATTTAATTTTTTTAAATTCAACTAAAATGATAGAATAATTCACTCGTGGTGATGTACCCGTCTCTAACTCACCCCTTTATCAAAGTGGCCCTCATATATTGTGACGTGAGCTCAAAATCTTTGGAGCGCAACCCCTGAACCCAAATTTCCTGCTTAATCGAAGAAGTCACTGCACGTACTTCAGCACTGTATTTCCTCAAAACTTGGGTGGGTGGGTGAGTGTTGGATTTATAGCCAGCTGCAAGAGAAGCCGGTGATCTCGCTCATACAACGACAAGGTTCCTTAATTTCACTGGTCACATAATGCTACCAAAATTAGGTTCGCATGCATTGCACCTGTACAAGGAATAAATAGTCCAGAGGTGGGTGCGTTCGGCTTCGTCCATGGAACTGATGGCTACAGGAGCAAGTGAGCTTTCATATCATGCCTAGACAAAATGGTAAGTTGCGCCATTCAGATGGCCACTTCGACAGGCCATGCATCTAAAAGGAAAAGTGAGATACTTTTGTGACGAGACCATTTGCTTTAAGCTAAACCTCGTTCTAAGGTATTAACGAACACTTTAATTGCTCTCCCACTGGTTTCCATTGACCTGACTTGATAACCATTTGTAGTATCTGGTAGATGAATTAGATTTTGTAGTAGCCTTCCCAACATTTATTTTATTGATTAGACTTTCCTAGAAATAATTCAGGTATCAGACATAGTTGGACCCCGCGGGAAAGGAGTTGCAAAGTCTGTCATGAGTGAGAAATGCAAGGTTATCCACAAGTGTGGCTATTTGTGTTGTTATGTGTCTTCTGATCACTGTGGGAACGTACAAAATGGGCCTGACATCGTCATTTTCACATATTTAGGCTTTCGTTTCAAAGAAATATTGCATTACCGAAATGAGTAATGATTTCTGCGGCGAATCCGTTGCAATTAGGTCATATCAACGCGCAACACTCCACTGGATTAGATCACGTAGATGTGATTGAGCGTGCTCACGCAGGGAACACGAGGCCATGATGACCTCTGTCAAATGGACGTGTCAGACTGACGGATGAGCTCGTTAGACGTGACCGAGACGTGACAGACGTGTCATGCATGCATGTGTCTACCCGCACAATATCCTCAGTTTTTACCTTGTTCCATGAATGGAATATTTCACATAGAAATGAAATATTTTGTTAAGACAATAAATAATTTGTTACATGAATGGAAAGTTTATGAAATGTTTTGTTACGTACAAAAATGAAATTTTTTATTACATGCGTGAAATAACTTGTTATAAGAATTAAACATTTTATTACGTGAATGAATTAACAGCTCATTTGACTACAAAAATGAAACAATCTTAACACGTTCGAACCCCGCCTTGACGCCTAATTTTGTTAATTTTGGAGACTGCGTGATAACAGGAGACAGAAATTTGTGCCGAGCAGTGGAAACCTTATCAGTTTATTTTCTTTCTAATGAATAATGCATGCTTCTCAGAAATAATTAGCTATCTAGATGTCACATGTGAAGATCATGCTTCATCTGCTCGCCGCTAATTACAGGACTTTAAACTGGTCTATTAGATACATCATATATAGATACTGGCCAACGATCATGTCCAATGTGCCGGAATTACAAGCTTTGACAATAATCAAGTGAGTTATATATTGGAACTGTTAAATTACTAGGTACATATGTTAGTTTATCACACGTCCAGAAACAAAAGGCTGCCTGCCGGTGCTGGCCAAACAGTCTACACCACAGAAAATACAAGATCGCTGGCTTGTAGCTAAAACATTGTCATCTGGGCAAGCGATTGAGTACAAAGACAGTGATATTCGCAGATGATGGAACATAAAAAACGAAAAAGAGAGAGAGAGAGAGAGAGAGAGTTGAATTCTTTCAATTATTGACCTAGCCAGCTATTGTAATTGTGTGAACGTTTCATAAGAACAGAATTAAAGCCCTCCAGATTAATTGGGTCCAGTGCCACAACGCCAGGATTGTGGTAGTAGGACCCCAAAGATGCTCGCCATGTTACCAGCTAATGTTTGATGAGACAAGGCGCCTGTTCAACTCATCTGATCACCCCTTCCTCTTTACCAGTAACTGGTTGTCTTTGCAGCTGCTATAGACAGGAGAAGGCAGCGACTGGACGTCGTCCTTCCCCTCTCTCTTTCCACCAACCGGCTCACTTGCTCTCCTCTTGTTTGAAATGACGGGCCACGGCCTGTTTGGAATTTATGTCAGGTGGGGGAGCCCGGGGAATTGAAAGTTTGGAGCAAAAACAATGGCCGTTTCTTACCGGGCTGTTTGTTTGGGGCTTATTTGTTGGGGTAACTTTTATCCATCTTAATTGATCTGGGTGTTTGTACGAGATATTTCAGTTGAGTTAAGATATATAGACTTTTATCTAGATTAAAGGTGAGATAAGTTGTTCTAGAAAATAAAATAAAATAAGAAGGATTAATTTTTTTTCATATTTCTCGAGGAGATATGTCAAAAGTTATCTTATCTCTCACTCAAAGTAAAATGATGTATTTTGTGGAATACTAATCTGTTTAACTTAATCCGCAAACAAGTAAGGAGAAATAAGTTAAAAGGGAATATCGTAACCGAGGTTAAGTTATACTAAAAAAATAAATAGTATTACCTCGGTAGAAAGATGGTTAAATTATTTTGATTTTTCACTGGAACAGGTTTAACTTGGATGTTGACTTTTAACCTGAATATTCAGACTAGAGTAGCTAGGCATGTTCGCGCGTGATGCTAGGGATAGAGGTGAAGAGAATCCCAGCAAAATGGGTCATGGGTGTGCAATGGTGACCCGACGGGGTTGGGCAAGGGGAACGTACGCGTAGGGAACAGTCGCGCCGTTTGCATCTTTTCGATCAACAGTTAATTTTGATTTTCATAAGGATATCACCTACTCCAAAACTACGAAATTCAATCTTTAATTTTCATAAATCTTCTCCAATATCATAAAGGTAATTACCAATAAAAAATTATTTGAATCTGATGTCAAAATATATCATAAATTACACTATCTAATCCATTGCTTTTATATAAAAAAATACTCGTATACTCGTATCTTTGTCATATTTATCGTAATACTCTTGAAATCTTTTAAAAAATAATCATCGTCTCATAATCTTTAAAATTTTTTAAGATAAAAAATATCCCTATACCCATGTGAAAAGATACAATGAATTTTTTCTTAAGAATTTTAAAAATATTACGGTAAACATGATAAAGCTGGTAAAAATATAGAAATAATTTCGAAAGATTTAAGAGATAGAGAGATACTTTTCACATTTCATATTCATCCGATGTATAAAAAATAAATGTCAAAAGTATATAACTTTTAATCTGTAAGTACTTTATTAACATTAGAGAAAATTTAGGTGTGGACCGAGAATTAGATATTGGAACGTGAAGTTTTGAAGTAGATGCCACCGTTCTTATTCTACCATCAAGCGACAGCGAAACACTCCTCGTATCATGGCGTCACTCTTGTTGTCACTTGATTTACTACTCTTATCTCAGTCAGATCGTCGAACAATTGAGGTGATGTTGACTTGAAACCTGAAATGAATGCTCTTAAATTACTCGACGAAGTCAGACAACGAAATAAAAATATGACAAATACAGTGGCGAAAAGAATATTGGCACTATAACATTTCTCTCTACAGAATAGTACGCAGTTTTGATGTCATTCTTTGGGGGTGTTCGACACCAAATTTGGTATGAAAAGACTTTTTAATTAAATCTTTTAAACTTGATTCGATTTTACAAATATAAATTATCTGAATTAAGATCGTCCACTCCATTTTCTCTACATCAATTTTCTCTATTTTTTAAGTTTTTTTCAGCCGCCTGCATGTAAATTAGATGACTCTTAAAGTTGAGATAACTTTTAAAAAATAGAAAAAAAAAATTATTATGCACACGAGATGTACAATTGTGAAATGTTAACACCCACTTACCAATCCCATACTAGACAGATAAACAATCTACTCGCCCAAGATGGATGTTAAATATTTCTCCATATCATTATCTCATATACGTAGATAAGGGTAAATCTTAATGCCCGTCCCGGGCGGTTATCCGTTTGGAATGAGATTGACTCACGGGGGACGGACGGTTGCTCGTCCGGGATGAGATTGACTCATGGGTGAGTACAATGTATGCATTCGTCTCGGTCAACTAATCGTAGGGCCTGTGGAGGTGTCCACTGTCGTCGTGCCATGGCGATGGTCGAGCCCAGTAGGAGAATCACCGTTTGAATATCAGAATCTAGCAGGACACTTCAATTGGCGTGGGCTTCCCCCGTTTTGACGTAAATGAACTTGGGCCGACACATTTTCCGATTCGGCCCGGACTTGTGCCTAATATTTTTTACCCACCGTACATGTTACATGGGGTAAACTTCAACATGCGTGAAAATATTTCCACGTGGTACAGTGTTTCGGGATACTTCAATCCGAGGAAGATTGGAACGGTTCAAATCATAAGCTGCGTTTTGAACTAATGTTAGAAATAGATTTAGGAAAATTTTAATCATTAGAATCTCTTTTCTCTTTAAATTATTTTTAAAATATTCTTGTTCTCATCAACTTTTATTTTATATAGATTTAGAAGTTTAAAGAGAGATAAGAATAAGAGAAAAGATATTTTAAAATATCTAAAATCATCTCAAGATAATTTCTTTTTTGAAGATTAAAAAAAAATCTCCGCACCCAACATCCGTTCTAAGCGCAGCCAAAAAAATTGACGTTATATTTGATTTCTGTAACAGAATTAAGCTTATTTATAAATGGGCTGAGGCGGATCATCGATCAAAATGGACAGTATCTTACCCATCTTTCTAGTTAAGACAGTTAAGTTGTGTTTAAATTTATCTTTAACAGAAAAAAGGGGGAAAAAGAAAATATCTTGGGAAACTGAAATGGGTCGCAACAAAACGTGGGGTGGGTTGGGGTGGGGTCGAGAGCATCAGTTCACAACCGCCGCCCCCCCCCCCTCCCAACCCCCCGGGGTCCCCTATCTGAAATTCGCAGTCCTAAAGCGCCCGAAAGAGTCCAAAGAACTTATGGCGGAACAGTAACCAACTGTGAAGGGATGGGGCCATTGTCCGAAAAGCATCAGCTGGCTTCCCTTACTGCATCACGAGAGGACACGTACCCCTCCTCGCCTCTGTCCGTTTCTCGTGCGTTGTCTCACACAGAGAGAGAGAGAGAGAGAGAGAGAGAGAGAGAGAGACACGAAAAGGCATTGGAGGATCAAAGGCAACAGGAAGTATGGTATCCTGTAGGGAGGGAGGGGCGGAGACGGCAGTCATTTGGACCATGGAGCGTTAGCTCGTCTGGAGGCCATGCCCAGCCGTGAGGAATCAGATTATTCGTTCCTCTGTTTTTTGTTTTTGTTTTGGAACAGATAATTGGCTCGTCTATGCTAGAAGGTTGTTCATTTTGACACGCAACTCGGCACGTCCCTAACAAATTTCCCTCTTTTTTTTGTTTTTTTTTTGGGCAGCGAATTAAACTCAGCTTCATATGTGAAGGATGTCTCAAATAGAGAAATCCTTCCATGATACTATACATTAAAGAAGATCGGTCCATGTGAAAAGTTGGTAGATTAGGGGTTGGCCATGCTGACGTGGGCCGAGGCGGGCCCAAGTGCACGTGAAGCGGACGTGGTCTCTGTCCCGCTGGGCAGACCCAGAAGGTCCATTCCCAAAATCTTCCTCATCTCTTCTGCTCCAATGAGATTTCGGTTGGCACGTGATCTCTGGACCTCCCGTTCATTCGTACTTGTGTTTCTTTTACGTTGATGAACGTCGTGCACCTTCTTCCGTCAATTAAGCGGGGTCACCTCTGTCCTCTTCTGCGTCTTACGATAGTATTTGAGCAGCTCGATCCCTCCGCTCCTACCCCATATTGCTTCATCTGTTTTAGTCGATCGACGTCCTCCTCCTCCTCCCCCTCCCCCTCCCCCTCCCTTGCTTGCCTCTTTCTCTGTATGGTCGCCCGTTCCTGCTATCTAGCTAGCTAGTTAGCTCTTTCATTGGTTTTGGAGCTTCGATCTTCTGATCCCGAGAGATTTATATAGAAGAGGGGGTATACTTCTAATCATCATGGTGGATGCTGCAGCTTCCTACATCCGCACGGTATGTGTGTGTCTCTGGTTATAAAGAGTTGGAGAGAGGGAGGTCACGCGCGCGCGCGCTGTTATGGTCTCTAACTTCTGCGTTGATTTGGTGGTGTTTCTATTTATTTGCAGGTGCAGCACTTGATCGAGAGGTGCCTCATCGTCCACATGAGCCGAGAGGAGTGCATGGAAGCTCTCTCCCAACACGCCAACATCAAACCCGTCATCACTTCCACTGGTTCTGCTCCCCGGCCCGCCCTTCTCTCACTTCGATCTACGACCCCACTATGTATCTCTTTTCTGGTCTCTCTGACTCGACAGCGTTAAAACTTTTTGGCCTCTCGATCAGTCTGGAAGGAGTTGGAGAAGGAGAACAAGGAGTTCTTCGCGGCGTATGCTCGTGAGATGAAGGACCGGGCGTCGCAGCTGGAGACGATGCAGAGGTCGATCGAGAAGATGCTGTCAGGTTCCACCTCCAGCGACGACTCCGAGGGCTGAGCTAGCTAGATCACGGAGGTAGCAGGCTAACCAAGGCGAACCCGGATCATGCACCGCCCCCTACGTACGACCCCTGTCCAGTTGATCTCCGACTCCTCCTACGTACTACAAACGGCCAGTACTGATCCTGCGGTTCTAGCTACGTATACAACTGGGTGCGTAGCGAAGCCTCGCACGTCTCTCCCATGGGATCCCGGAGAACGACGAAGGGCCTACAACAACGTCTGAAGAAGGGAGAAGGTCGAGGGTTTTAACTCGTACACCAGAAGGTAGCTAGCTGCTGCTCCCCTATCTGAGCTCTCCTCCACCACTAGTTCACCATGCCCGGGGTCGGGTTTGATGGGTCTTCGCTGTGGCGGTGAAAGATCGAAGGATGCGGCAGAGATATTCGGCAGAGATATTTGACGGCTGAGCTTTGTTTCCCAATGTATACGTGGCAGGAGGGGCCACGCGATATGCTGACGTGTACATAGACGTGTATTGCTAGATTAATATATGGTGCATGGCCTTTTGCTTTGACTCTTGTTCCTTTTCTTTGTCCGGCGACTCCACCCCGACGGACGGTGGTGGTTGGTTGGTGGTGGGGGTGTCGGATCGTTGTCTTATTTCAAAGAAATTTACATGAGAGTAATATTTATTGTATGCTTTTAGATTGTGAAGATCTCTCAATATATATATATATATATATATATATAAAAGACAAATGAGATTTGGAGAGTGAAAAAGATCTCTCAAAAAATTTAAATGGTGTGAGATTCATCTTTTTTGAGTCTTTTCTTATTTATCAAATCTCATGAATTTTATGTGAACTAATAAAAATTAAAAATACAAATTTACTGAATCCGATGATGCACAAAAAGTATTACTCAACTTAGCTGGGTTATATGCTAACGTTATTTTGTATCTTTGATGTTTTGAAAAATGTCAATGGATTTATTGGCGTGTTTAGTACGTTTGGCTCCATCTTTCAGCGTGGGGGACGGGGGTGTAGGTAAAAAAAGTTACATGAGATAAGATAAGGGGTTTTTTTACATAGATATATATATATATATATATGTATCTAAATATCGATTTTATCAAATAAAACTCTCTGAAATATAGTTCGAATGCTCGTGATTATCCTCTTGTAGTAATCTTGGGAGAGGGGCGGGGGGAAGCTTGGGTGGGGAGAGAAGGCGGGTTTCGCCGACACCCACGACGCCCTCTCTCTCTCCTTCCTCTCATGCTTTCTCTTCTTTCTATCTCACCCGGTGGTGCCGCAGCTGGGCGCCGCCGCCGCCACCACCTACGAGGCCATCTGCATCCGCACCTGGCGGTAGACCATGGCGTACTCTGGCAGCTCACCCAACCCGGCAAAGAGCGAGGAGTCCTCGTCCCCGGCCGCATCGACGCTCGAGTCCAGACCCACGTTGTCCTCCATGACTATCGGCATCATGGAGCCGCCGAGGAAGGACTTCGCGGGGGGAGGGGAGGAGGCCGGGAAGTCTGCAAACAAGCCGAACTCGCCGGGGATCATCCCCAGGGGGCGTCCTCTACCGGTAGATACGCGGGGAAGCCACTGTCGTCGAGGTCGGCGGAGGCCGGGGAGGAGCTGAGGGAATGCCCCGGGCGGGTGGGGGCATCGGGCTCGAGCGGGGATGGTTTGGGCAGGGGAGACACGACGGCGGCTGGGGAGGTGGGCTGCTGCAAGGGACGGGTGCCTGGGGGAGGGGGGCGCCGTGGTGTGGGGAGAGAGGGGTCGCCGGGGGTGGAGAAGAGGGGGGCCACCGGGGGTGGAGAAGAGGGGGGCCACCGGGGTGGTCTCTCTCTCTCTTTCTCCCTTTCCTGGACGGACACGCTAGCTGGGACTGGGGGAGAGGAGTGGTCGCTGGTACCCACGATGGCCTCTCTGGGGTGGTCTCTCTCTCTCTCTCTCTTTCCTGGACGGACACCGTAGCCGGGATTGGGGGAGAGGGGTGGTCGCTGGCACCCACGATGGCTTCTCTCTCCTCCCTCTCATGTTCTCTCTTCTTTCTATCTCATCCGGTGCTGCCGCAGCAGGGTGCCGCTGCCGCCTCCCGTGAGGCCATCTGCATCCGCACCCGACGAAAGACCATGGCGCACTTCGGTAGCTCACCCAACCTGACGAAGAGCTAGGAGTCCTCGCCCCCGGCCATGTCGGCGCCCGAGCCCAGATGCACGCCGTTCTCCATGACCATTGACATCATGAAGCCGCCGAGGAAGGACTGCGCGGGTGGAGGGGAAGAGGCCGGGACGTCTGTGAACCAGCTGAACTCGTCGGGGATCATCCCTAGGGTGGCGTCCTCCCCCAGCAGATCAGCGGAGAAGCTGCCTGCTGTGGTCATGGTTGACGGAGGCCGGGGAGAAGCTAAGGGGATGCCACGGGCGGGGATGGTTTGGGCAGGGAACACACGGCAGCGGCCGGGGAGGGGCTGTTGGCTTTGACATACCTGCAACCAAAATCGTCTCTGTTCTGCTACAGCAAATTTCTCAGACCAGACACACAAGGCAAAGGACAAAAAATATTGAAGGAAAAAAATTCTTTCTGCTCACTAAAAAATGAAGTACTACAATATGACTGTCTTGTACAGGCTCATAAAAAAAATGAGCAACTACGTAACTAGAACAGTACATGACTAGAATATGACCACGTGGGGATAGTTGTGGTCACGTTATATAACACTAAATAGAAACGAGAAAAGAATATTACTATCAACTCTTAACAAATTGGAAGACTATTAAATGCATATGATTAGATCTAATAGACTCAGGTATCTCACGTCAATGATCAGATTTGTATCAATTTTTAACACTCCCCCTCGATGCAAAATCTGTTACAAGTAGAGAATCTCTAAATTTGAAAAACTTGATGAGGAAAAACTTTTGTAAGATCATCTGTGATTTGATCATGTGTTGAGCAATACTTCAATGTTATCTGCCCCTCTGCTATACTTTCTCGAAGAAAATGATGCTTGATTTCTATGTGTTTTGACATGCTGTGGAATATTGGATTTTTTGCCCGTGCAACAGCTGCTTTGTTATCACAGAAGATCTCTGTTCCATGCTTCTGCTCTTGATGCATATCCTCCAGTATTCTTCTCATCTAAATGGCTTGACAAGCTGCTGACGATGCAGCAATATACTCAGCTTCACAGGATGATAATACAACCAGTACTCTTCTTGTCTTCTATAGAACTTGCCCAATCACTATCAGTAAAACCAATTAATTTAAGGTGAGAAACCGGTTTATACCAAATTCCATAGTTGCTCCAAGATTGCCCAGTCCCTTGGATGTAGCAGAGGATTCTTTTAGCTGCTCCAAGATGGTGAGTTGATGGGTTTTGTATGAATCTTACACGACACGGCACGGCGGCACATATTACTAGTTTTGTATCCACACACAACTCGAGTCCACATCTTATGTCAGTGAGCTCTCCAACTGTGGACGCACTTTTCGGCACTTATTGTTCTCTCGTTAGTTTATTCGTTTTATTGAGTGCGTGGGCGTGCCAGTCACCGAAGTGACAATTTATTCGGGCTCCGTTTTATTGAGTGCATGGAGCGTTCGATCTGACTTCGTCAGACGATTGTGTGGTTCGTGTCGGGACCGAATCCCGTCGCGCCATAAAGGTCACGACGTCATTTACATCCCCCATACGAGGGAATACCCTTGATTAATTGCCGAAATTAGGGGCCCCGCGGCCGAAAAGAATAGTACTAATTGTACGAGAAAGAGACAGGAGAAAATCACACCAAGGTACGCATTAGGATGCGAGCCACTGGCCATGTTGGTCACTCGTGGACCTTTTTATATTCGGACACGGGTCCGTGATGGAAACGCAACAGGAAAAGCCGCGACAAATCCGTTCGAGTGTCTGCCGAGCACCCGGCAATTCTAGTGATGACTCGGAGGGCGTCCGGAACGAGAAGCAAATCTGATCCGATTAGGATGTCGGCCCGAGATTAGGCCCGAACTCGGCTATATCGGGATAATTCCCAAGACTCGAGCTTGACCTGAAAGGGCGATGTCGTTGTTCCTTTTGCCCCGGGTCCCGGGGAGAGAGAGGGCTGCAGTGTGGGGCCCAGCATTTTTATCTGATAATTTCTTTTAATTATATACTCTGATTTTTGGCCTACGGTTTATTACTTCTTTAGGTGTTTATTCCGGATGATTCCTCTTCTTTTATTCGTTATTATTATTATTATTATTATTTATTTATTATTTATTTTCTTATTACCCCTTCCACCTCTTTTATTATGATTAATATTGCGCATTCGAAGTCCTTTAATTAGCGTAATTTTTATTAATTTATTTACTATTGTTAATGCCCTCATCAGGTTGTACATATATGTATGCATATGGTGTGCCGGCGAAGGGAATAGGGTGTGCCGGGGAACGAAAGAGTGCACCGCTGAGTGCTGCAAAACGGGCGTACCGCTGAGGGCTACAAGGGCGTGCCGCTGGAGGCTGAAAGGGGTGTACCGCTGGAGGCTCAAGGGGCGTACCGCTGGGGCTCAAGGGAGTGTACCGCTGGAGGGCGAGGGAACGCACCGCTGGGCGATCAGGGTGTACCGCTGGGGCTAAGGGATGTACCGTTGGGGGATTAAGGGACTAAAAGGGGTGTGTCGTTGAAAGCTGGAAGGCGTGGGTTGGTGACGGGGGGAAATATAGGGTCTGTACGTTCTCCAGGCTCGAAATCCATACGTTGCCAAGCCCAAAGTCTACACACTGGAGCAAAGTTTGTACGTTGCGATATGAAGCCTATACGTCAACTGGCCCGAAGTCTGTACACTAGCCATCATGAAGTCTATACGTTGGCCGGCCCAAGTCTATACACTGGCCATCATGAAGTCTATACGTTGGCTGGCCCAAGTCTATACACTAGCCATCATGAAGTCTATACGTTGGCTGGTCCAAGTCTGTACGCTACCACACAAAGTCCGTACGTTGCAGCACGAAGTCTATGCATTGGCTGGCCCAAGTCTGTACGCTGCCACACAAAGTCCGTACGCTGCAGCATGAAGTCTATACATTGATTGGCCCAAAGTCTGTACGTTGGACAGGTCTATACATTGCAACGTGAAGTCTATACGTTGGCTGGCCCAAGTCTATACACTGGCCATCACGAAGTCTATACATTGGAGCACGAAGTCTATACACTGGAGCCCGAAGTCTATACATTGGCCAGTCCCAAGTCTGTACACTGCAACAGGAAGTCTGTACATTGGCTGGCCCAAAGTCTATACATTGGATCCCGTTGAGACGGTGGCTGAGGGTGTACCGGCGAAGGGAGGGAGTGTGCCGCTGAAAGGGCCAGGGAGAGTGTGCCGTTGAAGGCTGGAAGGAGTGTGCCGTTGAAGGGCTACTCTTTTGTTATTTGCTTTAAGGCTTTTCTTTTCTTCTTGTCTTAATTCTTATGCAATTTCACATAAACTTCTCCCCTTGCCCTGTTCTGTTCAGCCTTTTCCTGCGGGCCGGACATTCAGGCTACCGGGTAGTCGATTAATTCGGTTCTCGTCATGGTGCCGGTAGTGGC
This sequence comes from Amorphophallus konjac, assembly GCA_022559845.1. Classification (NCBI taxonomy): domain Eukaryota; kingdom Viridiplantae; phylum Streptophyta; class Magnoliopsida; order Alismatales; family Araceae; genus Amorphophallus; species Amorphophallus konjac. Next base: position 336,631,464 of record CM040124.1, on the reverse strand, counting down.
TTGATTAGCTGGAAGGTTCATAATATATTCCATTCGTTTATTGTTTCCCTTTGCCTCTTTTCATGTTTTGCTATTTTCTCACAAAAATTCGGCAGCATCTCCCCTTGACCCGGGGCGTAAGGGAGATAAAGGGAACGCGCCCACATGGAGTGGCGGAACCCGACAACTGGAGGTGGGCCCCCGGGGGAGCAACACCTTTATAGAACCTCGGAAAACGTGAAGGAAAGGGGCTCGGGGCGAGGCCAAGAAGTGGGCTGCTGGGGGACTGAAGGGTGTGCCGCTGGGGGCCAAGGTGAGTGTGCCGCTGAGGGCTAATGGGGGTGTGCCGCTGAGGGCCGATGGAGGTGTGCCGCTGAGGGCCCAAACAGGTGTGCCGCTAAGGGCCACAAAGAGTGTGCCGCTGGGGGCTGAACAGGGTGTGTCGGTCAATGGCCAGGCATGTGCACCGCTGGAGGCTCAAACAGGGCTAGTATATGGGCTGGGAGACTTGCAGGCCGTTCAGGGTAAGAAGAGGGGAAGTTTAAGGCTAGAAATAGGCCATTGGTAGCTGGGTATTCGGAGAGTGAGTAAGAACCCCCCTCTCTCTTCAAGCAAATGGGCACAGCAAGTGGCCATGGAAGGGAGTGAAGGATTCGTGAGGCCAAGGATCATGGGAGAGCGATCATATCGACATGAAGACCCCAAAAACACCGGAGAAATGGGGAGACGGAGGGAAAATGAACAACCCCATCAAAAGGCCGTGAGAGCTAGCGCAAGCCAATAAAACTCATAGAGAAACCCGCAGAGGGTGGTTTTCATTCATGGGGATCAAGAGGGCATGGCCCTACATACACATTACAAGGGAGAAATGCCCAAGACGAGGCTATGGACCCCAAAAAAAGAGGAACAACGAAATACAAAAGATGAGGGGGGGGGGGGGGGGAAGAACAGAATGCAGGAGGAAGGCCAGACACCCCTAACTCTTCCCGCCCCCCATTACATCGAACTCTCTCTCTCTCTTACTCTTGCTTCTTTCCGGTGGTGGTGGTCGTCGGAGGAAGCTCCCGGCGGGGAGGGCCTCTTCTTCTCTTCTCTCTTCTCCTCTTTTCTTCTCTTGGCCGTGGGTGTCCCTCTCTGTTTCTCCTTCCTCTTTTTTCTCTTCTGTCCCTCCTCCCTCTCGCGTCGAAGCGGGAGGCCTTTTATATTCCCCGCAACCGGAGGCGGGAAGTGGCCTTGTGATGATGGGGGTTCGACCTCCCCTGTCCTGGCTGTCAGTGGGGTAGGCTGCGTGGCCCAACGATCAGCTGCCACCTCAGACGGCTCCACTGCGCGCCAAGGATGCGTAGGGCATGGGCATCATGTCGTTGCCATTGAAAAATGTTTCACGCTGTGCCGCTGGCGGGCTGAACAAGCGTGCCGTGGGGGAGCCAAAAGTGCGTGCCGCTGGAGCACAAAACAGCCGTGCCGCTGGAGTCCCAAATGGGCGTGCCGCTGGGGAGCCAAAAAGGCGTGCCGCAGAAGCCCCTGGAGGCTGTGCCGTTGAAGGGCTTCAGGGCGTGCCGCTGAAGACCCCAGGGGGGTGTATCGCTGGCCATCCCAATGGGCGTGTCGCTGAACCCCTGGATGGGGTGTGCCGCTGAACCCCAAAGGGGTGTGCCGCTGGGCAACCCTGAGGGCGTGCCGCTGAACACCCAAAGGGGTGTGCCGCTGAACAACCCTGAGTGTGCCGTTGAAGGCCAAATTGGACGTGTTTCTGAGCCCGTTCTGAGCCCGTTGTGGACACGAGTCATGTCCTGTTTGGTTTTCTCCGAGGCTTACAGATTGTGGGGGCTCCTTGTGCTCGGTTCCTCTTCACTGTTGTGACTCCTCGCGGCGGCTTTGCGACAGTTCTCCCGGGGTTTATTCGCTCGGGCCGTCATTGACACTGGGCCGAGCGGGGTATCATGGGTGTGCAATTTTTTGGTGTCCACAAATGCCCCCCACCCATGGGTGGCGCGGGCGAAGGATGAGCCGAGCGGTGCCCGTGGGTGTACTTGTCTCTTTTCTCTTCGTCGGTGCCGACGGGGTGTTGAGAGTTGACCTGGTTTGTCGTTTGCTGGTCTCTTTGTTAGTGTCGACAGGGATAGCACGTTGGTCTCTTTATCAGCGCCGACGAGGGGCCGGGAACTGAAGTGATATGTTGGTCTCTTCATCAGTGCCGACGGGGTGTCGGGAACTAAAACAACATATTGGTCTCTTTGTCTCTTCATCAGTGCCGACGGGGTGTCAGGGACTAAAGCAGTATGTTGGTCTCTTTGTCTCTTCATCAGTGCCGACGTGGCGGCAGGAACTGAAGCGGCTTTGTTGGTCTCTTGGTCTCTTCGCCAGTGCCGACGGGGTGTCGGGAACTGACATGCTCTGTTGGTCTCTTGGTCTCTTTGTCAGTGCCGACAGGGAGTCGGAAGCTGACCTGGTTTATTGATCTCTTAGTCTCTTTGTCAGTGCCGACAGGGTGTCGGGAGCTGACTTGGTTTATTGATCTCTTTGTCTCTTGGTCTCTTCGTCAGTGCCGACAGGGCGCCGGGGACTGACCTGGTTTATTGATCTCTTCTGTTCTATTCTTTCTCCCCCTTTTTTTTGACCACATTACCGATACAAGCGCCCTTTCGGGTTTTCACCGGTACCGGCCCCCCTCTTGCTTTTGCCCACGCGCCCTTTCGGGTTTTCACGTGGCGGGGTACCCAATTTTGCCCGTAGCGCCCTTTCGGGTTTTCGCCACAGCCGGGTTGTTGCCATTTTTGCCCTTGTCCCTATGCAGGGGCAAGTCCGGCGGGGTATCTCTATTTTTAACCCCATTTTCTTCTTTTCTCTCTCTCTTTTTTTTTGAAATCGGGTGATATGTGAGTGTAGGCTAGGGCACGAAGCCTTGCGCCGGAAGATGAGGTTCACTCGTTGGCAAGAATAAAATGCCAGCGCAACGGGAGAGTTCGTGCCGATCCGGACGTAAGGTCCATGATGGCCATACTGTGCGGAGTGGGTGGCAGCAGCATATGTTGTCTCTTCATCAGTGCCGACGGGGGTGTCGGGAACTGAAGCAATTTGTGATCTCGTCATCAGTGCCGACGGGGTGTCGGGAGCTGCAGCAGTCGTTGTCTTTTGTCTCTTCATCAGCGCCGACGGGGTGTCGGGAACTGAAGCAGCACATGTTGTCTCTTTATCAGTGCCGACGGGGTGTCGGGAACTGAAGCAATTTGTGGTCTCGTCATTAGTGCCGACGGGGGTGTCGGGAGCTGAAGCAGTTTGTTGTCTCATCATCAGTGCCGACGGGGTGTCGGGGACTGAAGCAGTTGTTGTCTTTTGTCTCTTCATCAGCGCCGACGGGGTGTCGGGAACTGAAGCATCACATGTTGTCTCTTTATTAGTGCCGACGGGGTGTCGGGAACTGAAGCAATTTATGGTCTCGTCATCAGTGCCGACGGGGTGTCGGGAGCTGAAGCAGTTTGTTGTCTCATCATCAGTGCCGACGGGGTGTCGGGGACTGAAGCAGTTGTTGTCTTTTGTCTCTTCATCAGCGCCGACGGGGTGTCGGGAACTGAAGCAGCACATGTTGTCTCTTTATCAGTGCCGACGGGGTGTCAGGAACTGAAGCAATTTGTGGTCTCGTCATCAGTGCCGATGCGGTGTCGGGAGCTGAAGCAGTTTGTTGTCTCATCATCAGTGCCGACGGGGTGTCGAGGACTGAAGCAATTGTTATCTTTTGTCTCTTCATCAGCGCCGACGGGGTGTCGGGAACTGAAGCAGCACATGTTGTCTCTTTATCAGTGCCGACGGGGTGTCGGGAACTGAAGCAATTTGTGGTCTCGTCATCAGTGCCGACGGGGTGTCGGGAGCTGAAGCAGTTTGTTGTCTCATCATCAGTGCCGATGGGGTGCCGGGGACTGAAGCAGTTGTTGGTCTCTTTTCTCTTTCTCCTTTTTTTTTGAACCACATTACCGATACAGGCGCCCTTTCGGGTTTTTGCCGGTACCGGCCCCCCTCTTGCTTTTGCCCACGCGCCCTTTCGGGTTTTCACGTGGCGGGGTACCCGATTTTACCCGTAGCGCCCTTTTGGGTTTTCGCCACAGCCGGGTTGTTGCCATTTTTTTCCCTTGTCCCCGTGTAGGGACAAGTCCGGCGGGTTATCTCCATTTTTAACCCCATTTTATTTTATTTTATTTTTGACAAGCGAGGAATATGCGAGTGTCGGCTAGGGTACGAAGCCTTGCGCCGGAAGGTAGGGCTCACTCGTTGGCAGGAAGACAAATGCCAGCGCAACGGGAGAATTTATGCCGATTCGGACGTAGGGTCCGTAATGGCAATATTGTGCGGAGTGGGTGGCTAGGGCACGGGGCCTTGCGCCAGAAAGGGACTTATTCGTTGGCAAGGGGCTAATGCCAACGCAAAGATAGAGGTTTTACCGACCCGAGCATAAGGCCCGTGACGGTACTTCTGTATGACGGGAGGTGGTTGAGGCACGGGGCTTCGTCCCTGGGCGGGTCTTGGAAGGGCAGTGGTGCCCTTGCCGGAGTGAGGTTGCAGGGGTAGAGTTGTTTTCGCCCGTGCGGACGCTCGTCCGTATAGGATTGTGGGGATGGGATGTTTTCCCCAGGGACGTTTATTGTTATATGTCATCGACTCACTCCTCCGCGTATGTGAGTGGATGAGTACGTAGATGTGTGTACATGCATGGGTGTATATGTATACATATATATATATATATGTATATATATATATTTTATTTAATATGTTATATATATATATATTTTGCTTCCCCTCCTTTATTATTTTTTTTCTCCTTTCTCTTTTTTTCCCATTTTATTTCTCTTTTCTCCCCCCTTTTTTTTATCCTTCTTGTATTCCCCCCCCTTTTTATTTCTTCTTATTCTCCCCTCCCCCTTTTCTTCCTCTTCTTATTTTCTCTTTTCTCCTTCTCATTTTCTTCCTCCCCTTTTCTCTTTTATCCGTCTTTTTCTTCCTTTTCTTTTTTCTTTAATATATCTTTTTTTTTGCATTCCCTATATAAAGGGGGCGGGGTGGCTCGAACGGGCCACCCCGTTTCAAATTCTTCCCCCCTTTCCCCCTCTTTCTTCTTTCTTTCTGCTAACCGAACGGACGGAGGCCCCCAGCCCCCCCCCCCCCCCCATCCTTTTCCTCTTCGTCTTCTCCGCTACCGGGAGCCACCACCGCCGCCGCCGCGGTCGCCTTCTCTCTCACCGGGGTGAGGAAGCCATCACGGAGGGATCTTCCCCTCCTTGTCCTCTCCCCCGGGGCCGTGGCCGTGGAGGACGGCGGGACGTCGTCGGTCGTGCCGTGGGGAGGCTGTCGGAGCGTGTCGGTGACGGGCGTTTGTACCGGGTAACGGGGGTGCGGCCGCGTCGGGGAGGCGGCTACGGGCGCACCGGCGAGGGCCCGATTGGGCGTGCCGGGGAGCGAGTGGTGGCGCGTGCCGGGGAGCGGCTATGGGCGCACCGGCGAGGGCCCGATTGGGCGTGCCGGGGAAGGGCTTCCAAAGTGTGCCAGGGAAGCCACCAACGGCGTGTGCCGGGGAAGGCACCTGGAGGGTGTGCCGGCGAGGCCACTAGCAGGGGCGTGCCGGGGAAGCCACCTGGGGGCGTGCCGGCGAAGGCACTTGGAGGGTGTGCCGGAGAGGCCACTAGCACGGGCGTGCCGGGGAAGCCACCTGGGGGCGTGTCGGCGAAGGCACTAGCAGGGGGCGTGCCGGGGAAGGCACCTGGAGGGCGTGCCGGCGAAGCCACTAGCAGGGGCGTGCCGGCCAAGGGGCTTTAGGCAGTATGTGGGGACTTTTAGCTTAGGGGAGAAGACTCTTTTGACCGGCGGACTTCTGGTGTTGCCTCTCGGGGCCCACCATGTTTTGTTGGGGCCGTCACTCCTTGTGGACGTGCACCCGTGTTTTCCCCTTACGCCTCTGGCCTAGGGAAAACTCTGCCGAAATTTCGTCAGAAATTGGCAATATCTTGTTCATTTGACTTATAGTGAAGCCCCCCTTTTATAATTTTTTATTTCTCTTTGCACGTGGCTTGTTCTGATCTCTCAATTCGTGTATCTTTGTAGACAAATGGCTGCCCCAAGTGGTTCTTCTGCTCCTACTGCTGCTGTCGGTGCCGACCTCATCCCACGGGGTCCCGTGCCGGCGGTCACGTGGCTCAATGTGGAAGACCTGGACCGCGAGCATGCAGAAATAGCCGCCTTGGCGGAGTCATCTGAGTCTGACGGGGAAACCATGGATTTCCAGAGGCTTGCCAAAGTTGACAGCGGCTTCACATTTGACCGGGCCACCGGGGAGTTCAGGAAAGATTTCCCGAAGGATAGGCACCTCATTCGCTTTTTGAAGCACTTTCGCTCGCGGGAAGGGCGAGACTTCCGAGTCGTGAGGAAGGCTGAGCAGGCCATTCTGCAAGCTCGAGACAGCTTATTGTACAGCGTCCCCCGAAGTATTCCGATGTATCTGGTGGGAGAAGTCCGGGAGTGGAAGCCAGTTTTGGAGATTGAGGGGGTGCTGCCGACTGAAGATAAACTGGTGCGGGCGCCTCAGTTTACTCCGGCAAGATGGGACCTGTCTGCCGGGAAGGTGCACAACGAGGCGCCTCGATTCGGCCTATTCTTGGCTCCCTTGAAGTGGGGCTATAGAGAAGAGCCGTTCATCTTGGACTGCTTGGCCGTCAGATTCAAGTATGAGCTGTCACTGGGCTGGTTTGGGGAGCTGAAGCTTCAGGATGCACACAGCTTCCGGGAGAGGGCGGTGGAGTTTACGGAGCACGTGCTGTTCAACTATGCTCCGCTGCTGGTTCGGGTCGGCATTTATCATAGCGTGTACGCTTCCCGGTATGGCTACCCCATCTCCAAGGGTCTCTGTTGCGGCATGATAGAGGTATTCAGCGCAGAGACCAACACCTTTTACACGGCAGAGGGCGAGACTTCACTTGATTTGTGGAGTCTCAGTCAGCTAAGTGGCTTGCCCATTGACGGGGAGCCTTATGAAGAAGTATGCCTCCCCGACTTGATCAAGGATGAGACCAACGGGGATGGCTATTATTCTATGGGGTATTCATATCGGTACCTCATGAAGGCGTACCGGGAGCTGTACCAGTGGTCGCATAAGGGAAAGCAGCCCGCTCGTGGGGACAGGAAGAGGGTACGCATGCCCTTGTGGCTGGAGTATTTCTATGACGGGCCGAAGCGGTACGAGGAATTCCCCTGTGTCGGTACCGCTGTCGCCCCCAAGAAGCGTGCGAAGCCCAAGCTAAATGTGAAGATCCCGTCTAGAGGGCGTCGAGGCGGGCCTAACCCGATGGGCTTGGATCCCCAGACCCACTGCGCCGCCTATCTCACGTACTGGCTGTGCTCATTCGCCATGCCGTACGGCGACGAGACAGTGATTCGGCCGGATGCCATCTACCCGGCATGTCAAATGGCATGGGGTATCAGGTTGTCGCTGTGCCCGGCGACCCTTTGCTTGATTTACAAGGCCCTGGGGGACATCAGCACGCACCAGTTCCCGCGGCAGGCCCGGTATGTGTGCCCACTGCACTTCTTCAATGCGTGGGTCTGTTCGCTGTTCCCGGAGTTTGCCCCGCGAGTTCTCCAGGACTGGGGGCTGGTGCCAAGGATGTTGGAATTTGCCAGTGCTGAGCCGGGCTCCACCTCCATGCGGATGTATGATATTCGGGGCCGGTTGACAACGGTTCCCCGGGATGCGGCCGGGACTATTCATTTCTGGACATTGGCGGCACATTCGAGCCCTCTGGTGAACAACAAGAGGGAGTGCAAAGACGACCAGGTGGAGAAGTATGTCCACCCTATTGGCCAGGAGAATGTGATCCGCCCGCTGCTGGAGCCGAAGCTGAGGGACTGGGCGCTGTCGATTCGTCCGAGCGTGTTGGTGTTCAGGAAAGGGGAGAACGTGTTGCTGGAGCCGTATTACCCCTTCCGGTTCGGTCGCAATTTTGGGTATGACCAGCATATCCCTACTTATCATGCACAGTTCGGCCTGCCCTTGCGGAGTGTCCGGGGGAGCTTAGTTGCTGAACACGCCAGGAGCTGGTGGGACTTCTTCCACCGGGCGGACTCCGCCTCCTTCAGAGTACCGGCCCCGGGTCGTGTTCCCCGAGTGACCCAAGATTATATCAAGTGGTGGAATAGCCGGACGGCCTTCTATCGGCTACACAAGACCGATTGCTGGGATGGGGCCGAGAGGAGGTTCCTTAGTCGGCAGCCGGTGCCGGTTCTTGACATTGAGCCAGACCATCTTCTTCGGCTCAGGAATAAACAGGAAAAGGAGGTGGCAGCATATATGGCGGCTCGCCGGGAAGCCCGGGATAAGAGGCCGACGCCGAAGGTGGAGTTACCCCCGGTGGCCAAGGATCATTATCAGAAGACGCTGAGGGACCTGTGCCAAGTGGGGAGCGACCGCCTGGACCTCATCAATTATCCATTCCCCATGGAGGAAGAGGGGACTCCTGCCAGGAGCTGGCGTCCAGAGAGGGATTCGGCCTACCCGTACCGCACGTTTATGAGGCGGGAGGAGAGGCAGCCCGAGAACTATAAGGATACCACGTGGCTATACGTCCTTCTCCGGGTGAATGGGATGAAGATCGAAGATCTGACGGCCTCCCTCCTGGGCAAGCGCCTGCACATCCCTTATTATTATGCTGACGGGTGGGGCATGGATCACTTTAACCTTTTCTGTCACCTCTCCTCAAAGAAGCACGCGGATCTGGCCAACCTTACGGATCGGTGCCAAACGATTGAAGACGTTTGCTGGCTAGTCCGGGAGGCGGCGCGTCGGGACAAGGAGACGTCCCTGAGCTACTGGCCGATCACGCTGCGGTTGTACACTGGCCCTCATGGTATTCAGTCTCTTCTTGCTCTTCGGTTTTGTCTCTTAGCACTGCGGCCTTCGCGGTGAGTTGGGTACTAATCGTAAATGCATGTTCGCTCTTTCCCCTCTTTTCTTTGCAGACCATCCCGACAGCACGCAGATGGCCACGTACCGAAACCTCCTCCGGCTGGTGAAGAAGCCTGCGTATTTTGAAGCCGCGCCGCTGGCCCCGACCACGGCTCCTTTGCCCAAGGCTGCGAAGAGGCCCTGGGCTAAATCGCCAGTGAAGAAGGCGGTGGATGCCGCCAAGGCGGCTAAGCAGCGGGACACAAAGCGGAGGAAGACGGAATCGGCTAAGGCTCCGACGGCTGTTCCTCCGGCACCACAAGTCCCATCTTTCGAGGAATTCGAAGCTGCCCGTCCCGAGCCAGGCCAACCTGCCGGTCAGTGTCCCCGATCATTAGTGTGTCTCTTGAATCTCCCCCCTCCCCTTTTTATTTTGGAGTGGAGCCCTGACACCTGGATACTTTTTTTTGTCTCAGCTCCTGTGGGAGAGCCCGTGCCCACGTTTGACATGGGTGAAGTCGCGGTCCCATCAAAGGCGACCTCGGCGGCGGCTCCGGCTCCCTTGCCGCAGGCAACGGGAAGGCCCCGAACACAGTCGTCCGTTAAGAAGGCGTTGGCTGCTGCCAAGGTGGCCGGGCGACAGGCGGCAAAACGGGGGCAGACCGAGGCATCCCGGCTCCGACGGCAGCCTCGCCGGTGGCCCCTATCTTGTCCTTTGAGGAATTCGAAGCCACGCGGACCGAACCGAGCCACGAAGCTGGTGAGGTTCATCGGCCGCCTACGTCGTCTGCGGTCGACTGGCCTCCCGAGTTGGCCTCGGATTCGCGCACGGCGACGATGCGCTTCTATCTTACGGGCGGCACGGAGGAACCGGCGCCCGTGTTACTCTCGGGCGAGAGCGGGGCTGCGGCTCCCACGAAGGCTCTGTCCGTCGAAGGAGCCGGCGAGTCATCCCGGACCGTATGGGCCGAAGGGGGTAAATATTTTCGTCCATTCGGCTAGCTCCCCTTTTTTTGTCCTGGGGGCTAGTAGGTTCAATATGGCTTATCTTCTTTTGCATGACAGGCGTTGCCGCGGCGGCCACCGAGTCATTGGGGCCTGATCCCGACCTCCCGACGACGCTGACATATGTGAGGAGGAAGAAGATCGGAGTGCGAGCCTCGCCTGGCCCGAGGGAGGACGTGCTGGACAGAGACTCTGAAGTGGAAGCCCCTCTGCCGGCCCAGGCCGAGCCGGCGGCGGTCGAGTCTCCGTCTGGGGAAGAGGTAGATTACAACTACTCTTCTGACAAAGCGGCTCCTGGGGATGTAACGTCTGGGGCATCGGGGCTGCCCGAGCTGGCCCCTAAGGCCTCTTCATTTGCTAGCTCGCTAAGCTTGACGGAGGAGGCCGCTGTAAGCGTGATTCCATTTGCGTGGGGCTGCTTCTGTGGTCTCCTATTGATATCGTCCCCCTTGCGCCTGACCTTTTCAGGAATCAGCCGAGCCGGAGGCTGCGAAAGAGGCTGCTCCGGCTGCGTCGGTTGACCGCCCATCGGGGGTCAATGTCGGCATGGGCAAGCTAGCCCTTCTATTTGAAGCTCTTCGGGAGGAGGCGTCGGAGGAGCCTTTGGCGGGCGAGCCTCTGGAGGAGGGGGAGATCGCACCCGAGAGCGGTACCGCCCCGGTGGCCGAGGTAAGGACACGGGTCTCATAACCCTTCTCGCCTGTTGGGCCTCGTGAGGTTTACTCCCGCTGGCAAGTGAGTAATCATGCTTTTTGTGGTCAGGCGGTGCCGACGCCAGGGAGGTCGTCTGGCCGTGCCCGGAAGGCCGTTGCCAAGCGGCGGCCAAATATTGGTCCGCTAGCAGTGACGGGACTGGCTCCGGTCGCGGGCTTGGGAGCGGAGGGCCTTACGGCGCTCGTGGAGGCGGGACGTCTACCCCGGCTAATGGTTCTGCTTCCGCCTTTTCCAAAGCTTCCGGCCCAGATGGAGGACCCCTTACTGAAGCAAATATTCGCGGAGCTCCGCGCACATATGGAGGGATCGGAACCGCAGAGGCGGAGTCGGCCACTGATGGCAGCGGGCCCACCCTTGTTGAGGCCCCTCCTTTGACCGGAGCAGAGGCAGCTGCACCCCTGCTCTTTGAAGCAGTGCCGGCAGGCACCAGGCGGAGGCGGAGGAGGCAGGAGAACAGCTGATGATAGCGGCGTTGGATTCTTCGGCAATGATCTCACCACCTCCTCATCGGTAGTCGGCCAGGGGTCTTTAGTCGAGCCACGCCGGTCGGGCGACTTAACCCTTGCTCTCCCATCCTCTTCAGCCGCCCGTGGATGCTGATCTGTGGGCGGAGGTGGACAGCGCCGTGGAATTCATCCCCCCCGGCCGTGTTGCCCTCAGTCAGTCACACGTCATCAGAGGCGCAGTCCGTCAGATGCTGATCACTTTACGGACGATGCTCCTCGCCGATGCTTCTTTGTCGTATCGGGAGGTGCATACCATAGTGACGCAGTTAACTGGGGCGTTGCAAGTGCTTGGCTGTCCGCTGGGGGAATGGTCACGGTGGGTCTTGCTATTATTGAAGTACGTCAGACGCCGTGAATTCCTGGAGACCCAAGCTCCTGACGAGCGCGCCGCTCTAGATGCCCAGGCGGACGAGTACCTGCAGACCTTGGAGGCTCGACGCCATAATAGAGAACGCCACGGAAAGGCCTTGGAGGAAGGCGAAGGCAGCGTCCGTTCCTTCAAGAACCGGATCGAGAAGCTGGAGGGCTACCTCGCTGCGGCTAAACTTGGCCTTGCCGAGGCGGAAAGGAGGGTGGCGAGGAGAGGGAAGCTCTTGCGTCGCTGACGTTGAAATGGCGTCCGTCGAAGCGGAGCTCGCCCGTCTTGAGGAATTGAGGGGCCGACTGCGCGATATGACGAACTTCCCTTGCGTCGAGATCCTCCCTCTCGAGGACATCTTCAGGGACATCGACTGTTGCATCCCTTAATTCCTTTTTCTTTCCTTTCGAATGTAACACAGGGGTATGCCCCGCAGCACATGTACTCTGGTCCCTTTTCTGAGTAAAGCAGAGCATTTATGATTCCACGCGTTCTTTGTCTATGCATTCGTCCCAGAGGGAGCTTTCTTACCCTTCTTTCTCTTCTGTGCATATTGTTTCCTTCTTCCTCTTCCCTTGCTTTGTATCTTTCCCCCCTTTTGTGTTGAGACCCATTGGCAGGGTATGAGTCTTTGCGAGGATTCGCTTCGGAAGGACCAGGCAGGGACCCATGTCAGGGTACAGGAGAGTGCTCGCCTTCCCAGGGGGAGGACGAGGGGACCACTCCACCATACCGAACGGGCAACTCCCTGGTTTTGCCGCAATATTGGAAAGCGCGTGCTGGCCTCAAGCGGGGGCCTCGGTCAGAGACCGGACTTCTCGTCGTCCAGAGGGGACGGAGAGAAGAGTTTGTTTAGTCAATGACCCGGACGGGAGGTCCGAGCCAAAGGGGTACTCACCGCCCGGGGAGGACGGAGAGAAGAGTTTGTTTAGTCAATGACCCGGACGGGAGGTCCGAGCCAAAGGGGTACTCACCGCCCGGGAGGACGGAGAGAAGAGTTTGTTTAGTCAATGACCCGGACGGGAGGTCCGAGCCAAAGGGGTACTCACCGCCCGGGAGGACGGAGAGAAGAGTTTGTTTTTTTTTTTAGTCAATTTTAGTACCTCCGCTGATGCGGGGCGGTAACTGGAAATGGGGGGGCATTCCCCTTTTCTGGTTTTTTTTTTTCTTTCTTTTTCTTTTTCTCTTTTTTTCTTTCCTCTTTTTTTCTCTTTCTTTTTTTTTTTTTCTTTTTTTTTTCTCTTCTTTTTTTTCTTTCTCTTTTTTCTTCTTCCTTTTTCTTTCTTTCCTTTTTTTTCCTCTTTTTTTTATTATTCTTTTTCTTTTTTTGAAAACCCGGCTGGTGGTCAAATCACTTGGACATTAATCACGCAAATCCGCCCCAAAATGGGGGAGAGTAATATTATTACCTGAATGGGGGCGCCGGAGCGTGGTACAATCTCAAGTGCCTTCCATTAAGAGGCGGGAACTGAACTTCCCCGCGATGGTTGACAATTACATAGGCCCCACCCTCGTAGACTTTTTGGACTACGTAGGGTCCGAGCCAGTTCTCGTTCAGCTTACCCTTGGGGTTGGCAGCCATGAGATCTCTTCTCTTGACCATGACAAGGTCGCCCTTCTTGAATTCGCGTTCCTTGACTAGCTTGTCAAAGGCGCGCAATCGGGCCTGGTAGACCTGGATATTCTGTTGGGCTTGAAGCCGCTTTCCTTCCAGACTGGAGAGTTCATCGAGCCTTCGCTCGGCGTTGGTCTGCCCTTCGGGACAAGCCCATGCTGAATGGCGACCCTGAGGGAGGTATCTCCAGTTCGACGGGGACGATTGCTTCCGAGCCGTATACGAGAGAGAAGGGCGAGCAGCCCGTTGGGGTCTTGTATACGGTTCGGTACGCCCAAAGCGCTTCATACATTCTTTCTTCCCAGTCCCTTTTTTAGAGCTAACAGTTTGGCCAGAGAGTGCAAAGTCTTATTGAAAGCTTCGGCCAGCCCATTGGCTTGTGGATTGTAAGGAGTTGAGTCCTCCAATCATTTTGTATTTTTCTGCTAGCCGGTAAACCTTCTGGTTGCGGAAGTGGCTGCCGTTGTCTGACACAATCTGGTCGGGCACGCCAAATCGGAATATAATGTTGCGGTGGACAACCTGACCACGATTTCTCCGGTGACCTCCCGCAAGGCAACGCCTCTGCCCAGCGGGAGAAGTAGTCGGTCGCCGCCAGAATATATTTGCAGCCTGTGGAAGATGCGGGTAAGGGGTCCCAACGTCTGTTCCCCATTGGGCGAACGGCCAACTGGGCGCGGTTGGGTGCAACTGCACGGGAGGCCTCTTGGGTATGATGGCATGCTCCTGGCATCTCTAACACGACTTGGCGTAGTCACATCAGTCGTTGAACATTGCAGGCCAGTAA